>OZ002742.1:90664014-91864014 GCA_963924295.1 Dioctria rufipes | reverse complement strand
CAGATAAAAACCACAATCCACAATGGCAATTTTCCTTTAAAAAAATGCACAATTACCGCAGTGCTGACAACTTACAAATTTTCATCCGCGGCTTAGCTAAGCCTCAGCTTACTGAGTACTGTGAAACCGAGTAGGCTTAAGCTCTGGGCTTAAGCCACACCCGTGGCTTAACTAAGCTCTGGCTTAAGCCTGGACTGTGAAACCGGCCATAAAACAGCTCAGAAACGAATTATTTAAAAGAGGCTTAGATGCGGAGGGCCCCAAAAGGACATTGTATGATCGTCTCAAAATGGCGGTTCACTTAGAGGAAAGCGAAATAAAGGACTGTTATGGAAGTATGTTGAGTGATGAATGGTCAGGACGTGAAGTCCAAACTGCCAGCATGAGCTGACAGATCACTCGATGACTGCGTTAGTACAGGGCGGCATGCTAGCACCTCGGCTAAGGGTGGCGGCGAGTGTGGGGGAGTTCCCGAAATAACCTGCCGCTTGTCACCACTCATAATCAAAAAAAAGGTTTTCGTGCCTACCTACGAAAGCCTTGCACTCACTCAGTCCTGAAGGGACCTTTACGTCACTTACCTGCATTTCCATGAAGGCGCAGATGAGATGCCTTCTTGGCCAAGCCCCATCCTCCCATTGACTTTGGGTGGCACAATCGTCCAAAGTCCCTTAGTTGACCTATGAAGAGAGCTAAGAGCGGACTAGGCGAACCTAGACGACCATAATCTCATGAGAGGGGGCTCCGGGATGTGAAAGGAGGAAAGGCAAAAATTATGAAGCCATTACGTTATAACCTTCTTATTTTAATGAACTTGAGCCTCGGACTCTTTTATTACACTTGGTACAGCGCCTACCTCAGCTAAGATACAGAGACCGACATAATCCTTACGTTGTATCATCTAGATATTATTTGCACGTAATAACTCTAAATACCTCATGTTATGTCTACAATTCATATATAGGAACTAGGTGTCCTTGGTATAATATAGGTAACATTCCAACATTTTAAATTCTATAACATATGTGTACAGATAGGTATACTCTAGCTAAAATTCAAATTTAGAAATTATAAATTGATGTATGCTATAGCTAAAATTCTAATATAGGAAATTATGTATACATATATGTATTATAGCTAAAATTCATCCACGCAAATCATATATATATATATCTACGCTAGCAAAATTCAAAATTATAAATTGATGTATGCTATAGCTAGGAGACAATATGTGAAAAAAACAAATGAATGAAAATATGTTACGGAAGTCGTCTGCCAATAACTTTATCAACAAAAAGAATAAACGTACTTACCACTGCATCTCCGAAGCTTCGTGTGACGCTGACGAGTACCTGCCATATTCGGTAATAAAATTTGAATTCAATCAGACAAAAATACTGCAAACGACGTTCGAAACTGACACACCAGTAAAAAGTTAATATAATGATACACTACAAACTACTAATATCTGATGATATAATAGGAGAAATAATATGGTTAAGCCTGAACGATGATATAATCATACTATTAAATTAGGAGACGGCTACTAGTCGAACTTTTATACGAATTGCTTGTTTTGATGTGTGTTGAACTTCATCCTTCATCCGAGTCTGATTTAAATGGATTCTTGTGGCATAGTACAATGACCCTGGCTAGGATCTATATCTACCGTTGATAACCCTTGGTGTACTGTGGTTATTCCAACGAATTATGCGTTTAGTGCATGGAAATGATGATATATCCTAATGGGGTTATTTTTTTGTATTTCGAGTTTACTGCAATACGTTGTAAATTCTCGTTTACTGCTTTCCAGCATGACAATTATATTCCCGTCGATGAAGAATTTTGAGCTTTCAATTAAATATGTGCAACGTGGACGTTACTTTCCCACCGGCAATTACGTTTTCAATCAGCACAAGGGGCGGGAATGTTCCCGGTTAAACGGTTTCAGGACCTTGAATCTCGCTATATTAGAAATATTTTTATTTACAGCACCTGGTTTCGAATTATCCAACGAGGCGACAAATTCCCATGTGGGGATGTCGTCATTGCGGCAGCACTCCTCTTTATCTCTCACCACTGACATTCAGATCGGTGCACTTTTCCAGAATAATAACTTTTTTTCTTTTTATGCGGAAGAAAGAATACATTTCAACAGTTCCACTCTTTAGGATTTTTTTTTTAAACTTTCTTGAAAATTGACAAAAACTGTTGTCTCGAAAAATCGGAATGTTCACTCCGTCAACCATGCCGGAAGAAAAAAAACTCTTTTCTTCTTTTTCAAAACTAAAAAGTAAGTGGAAACGCTCTTCTCGTCGATTCGAGTGTGTTCGAGTAGTCAAGTCACGCCATCCATATAGGACGTAACATTCGTCACCCATACATATAAATTGGTCTTTCCGAGAAATTATCGATGGTTTGGATGCTATGTTTAATATGCAGTTCGGTCGAGTTGAATTGCGTAAACAATTTGAGAGCAGAAAATGGCTGATAAGTGAGGACTTTACAAATTATTATCACGAGAAGGCTTTATTAGCGAATCAGTTAGAGATTCAGAAAGAAGAATTATTAGAATATCTGATCGAAGGAATACCAAACGTCATTCTTCGTAATCAAGCTAGGGTGCAGCAGTTTAAATCAACCGTGCAGTTCATAAATGCATTCCGATTAATTAGTTTAAAGGATTATTTACCTATATTTTCTGGTTCCAGTTTAGCAGAGAAGGTATTGGTAAACAAAGCGAAAACTATATGTTTTCATTGCAGACAAGAGGGTCACATACTTAGAGAATGTAAGGTTCCTAAAAGGCCATACGGTTCATGTTACCAATGTGGTTCATTACAGCATCAAGTTAAAGATTGTCCGAAAAAAACTACAGTTGAGGCAAGTTCATCTAGATATAAGTCAGGTGATAGAATAAACATGGTAAAAGAAGTAAGTGTAAAAGATTGTTTTAATAAATTTTTAATTTTATTAAAAAATAATAATCAAAGTTCTTATACTTGGAAAGAGTGTCAGGGTCTTATAGATACCGGAAGCCCGGTAAATTTGATAAAAGAAAAATTGATAGATTTGGAAAATGTAGAACCATTGGAAGACAATAAAAAATATTTTGGAATAGGAGAAAAAGAATTGGTATCGCTAGGATCTTTTGACGCTTTTATCAATATAAATATTGATATTTTGAAAATAAAATTTTTAGTTGTGAATGAAAATACCATGAATGTAGATGTTATTGTTGGTAGAAGGTTTTTCCGGGAAGCAAATGCAAAGCTGGTAGTAGATTGGACAATTTTGAGAATGAAATATTAAATATTACTGTGGATAATGTAACCGACAAAGATTTCAAATTAAATGATAGTTTAGATATAACCAGTAAGGAAAAAATTAATGCATTAATTAAAGGCTACAAGACTGTTTTATTGAATAATACCAAACCAGCTGTCGATTATTCCATGAATATTAAATTAGATAAAATGGAAAGTTTTCACTGTACACCGAGAAGGTTAGCTTATGTTGAGAGACAGAAACTTTGGAATATTTTGGATGAATTGTTAGAGAAAGGTATAATTAGACCAAGTTCATCTCTTTTTTGTTTACCAATAGTTATGGTGAAAAAGAAAAATTCATATAATTATGGTCTTTGCGTGGATTTCAGAAATTTAAATAAACGTACACTCAGGGAAAACTATCCATTGCCAGTAATTGAAGACTTAATAGATCGCTTGGAAGGGAAAATTTATTTTACATCTTTGGACTTAAAGAATAGTTTCCATCAGATATTTCTAGTCTATTTCGTTAACTAGTTTCATTACGCCTTGTGGGCAATATGAATATTTAAAAATGCCCTTTGGTCTTAGAAACGCTCCTTGCATTTTCCAACGTTTTGTGGAATATATTTTTAGACCTTTTATTTTAAACGGAAAAATTGTCATTGACAATATTTTAATAGCATCAGATTCGGAAACTGAACAATTCGAAATTTTAAAACAAGTTTTACAAGTTTTGTCTGAAAATTGTCTCGAACTTAATTTAGAAAAATGCAAATTCATGTATTATGAGATTGATTTTTTGGGTTATAATATTTCTAAGTTGGGAGTAAAATCCAATGCATCGAACCTTAAAGCGGTAGAGGAATTTCCAGTTCCTCGTAACATTAGAGAAATACAACGTTTTGTGGGTCTTTGTTCGTACTTCAGAAAAATCGTGCCGAATTTCACGTTAATGGCAAAACCTTTGCAAGATATGTTAAAAGGAAATCATACTTTTGAATTTGGTCCAGAACATCTGCAATCTTTTGAAAATTTAAAAAATAAACTTGTTGAAGGCCCCGTCCTGTCTGCTGCGTTCCTTTTCTCGTTCAGAATGAATTTTTTCAATCCATGTCGTTCTTTTTCTCGGGCCGAACGATTTAGTTTGAATCTGTCATTGCTTTTTTCGGACTCCGAATCGCTCTGAATGCACCTGAGTTTTTCCCGGATTTAAGCAGAACGATTTTAATTTGTATTCGTGAATGTGTTGTTTACCATTTGGACGAAGTGGTATTAGTTGAGTTTAAGTTGCGTTTGTTGGAAAATAGCTTTATTTTTCATAAACAACAATTTTTACGAATTTATAATTATAATATTTTTTTGGGTTACCAGTTTGTCGATGTACCTCTGACTTCCTACACGGAGAAGGATGTCGAGCTCTAATCGAAGACTGACGAGACTGCAGGAATGTGTCCTCGATGCGTCATCGATCAAGTAGAGTCAGAGTTATGAGGAATACGCAGTGGGTCGTGGGTCGAGACACACATTGAGCGCCCGCAGAGATGAGGCCTATGTTTAAGACCGGCTGGCTCAGTCGACCATTTTTCAGCGTTGTCTGAACCACAGGTGGTGTAGACCACTCTGTATTGTTATGGTCGTAGCTATTGCATATAGCAATATGCTACATGTAAAAAGCTGATGCATGTAAGCTGGCCTTAAAGTAAAACGCAGAATGAACGCACACATATCGAGAGTCGAAAGGGCACTGTGGAAAAAGGTGATCGGAAAAAGAAGAAGAAGTCTGGTGACGTGACAGAGGATAGGCGGACGATAATATAAATCGAAGTGTGGATGACAGGCTGAACTGGAAAAATTGCAAGAGTAAGAGTTTCTTGATTACAGCGCGATAAATAAGAGTGGTGAAATCAATAAATATTCACGGCATCCTAAAGAGGCCTGACCAAAAAAAAAACGGAAGATCATAGTGAAATCGAGCAGTAATTCGAAAATCAGGGAGATAATTATCCTCAAGCATGGTTGAACAAGAACGCGAGTTCAAGTTCTTGTAATTCAAGCCAGCAAAACATTAAAAGACTGTATCTCTCTGCTCAAAGCACTTGCTGAAAAAGGGGACAAAAAAAGGAAAAAGGTGTATTGAATAAGTTGAATAAAGTTATTGAAACCCATTAGGAAATTTTATGCGTAGAAAAGCCCCATAAGGAGTCATCAGCGGGTGGTATTATAGTTGAGGCAGGAGAATCAACGAAATCTTCTAAAAATAACACATCTTGGAAAAAGCGGGCGGCGAATCGGAGACGTCACCAATGTAACTTTTCCTGAATTACACCACTAGACCGAGAAGGAAAAGCTATCAGATAAGGAAAGCTAGGAATCCTAAGGTCAGAACGTTTTTTTTTACTAGTATAAGTCGTCTGCTTCGTATGGCAAGGGTCAACCGTGCCAGGATACCAACTGGATCAGGAGGCACACTTTAACTCCTTGTGGCATCAATCTCTTACAGCTGCATCAGAAATCGTTATTAATAAGCAACAATAAACTTGAGGGGAATTACTGGGCATATCAATGGGGCCTTTAGTATAGTACCAGCGCAACAGCAAAACAGAGGAGTCTATATAGGGGTGTACCTTAATTGATGCCTCAGCATACACAAACCCCATAGCCTAATATCGCAAGACACTGGAAATCTATCGACGAAACTTATATTAGAATTTAAATGTAGCAGGCAACCAAAAATTCACATAGGCTGCGAATTTAAGTGCCAATTTAAGTCTTTTCCTTTCGTAATATAAGTTTATACACTGGGATCTGCAGCAATGCGCCCAGCATATTAACGATAGTAATGAATTACATATACATATATGAAGAATGATCTAATAGGCTATATGCTCCGCCTAAGGTAGCTCGCATTGAATAGTTAAGGTTTTTATTATTGTTTAAGGGATTTATGTTACCGGGCTCGAATTGAATAATGCAGCTTATTTCTAGAAATTATTTCCTAAATTTTGACACAAAGGTATTCCACCTGAGAGTGGACATATATTATGGAAATTTTATTTGATAGCCTTACCTAGTGTCGTGATTAAGTCTATTATGATGTGATAGTAAATTTACGATTTGTTTTCATTCCTTTTTTTAGATCCACTCCTATCGGATCATGAATAATAGTGTTAGTGGTGCTGAACTAAAGCAGTTAAGAGAAATTTTTGTTAATAGCATTAAGTTATTTTAGCGTAGTTCTTCCGATTTCAGATGTTAATAGTAAACCCAATGCTACCCTTTATTCGGGGCATCCTTGGCAGCGATTTGTGAATAAATTAAACTTTGATTTCATCCATACAGGTACTCGCGACAACTGGAGCGCTTCAGTTTATCGGAGAGCCTTGAGCGTAAGTACTTTTAACTTGTAACATCTCCTGAATACTAGTATAACTACATTTCGTTTTTGAATTGCCTACGCCCATCAAGCCGAGCATGGGGGTTGCTTGAAGTGCGAGCCAACTATGGCCATAGTCGTATGCTCCTTATGAGCTTATAGATTTGTATCATGAACCTGTTTAGAAGGTGATTTTTCACCATGGCTTGGTCAATAGTAGCAGTTAAGAGATTTAAGAATTGATATTAAGATAAGAATTATGAAAACAAAAAGAAGGGAAGGAATTGTTTTTTTAGAATTGCATAAGTTGAATTTGCCTTTTATTATGAAATGTTATGTGTACAAAATTACCCAGTTATGTAATTAATAGCCAGGTTATAGCTTATTGTTTCACAACGCATTACACTGTACTACACTGGAAAAAGTTAATAAAAGAGAAAATGTGTATTTATGAACAGTACCAAAGAGACACAATGTATTTCATTACACATTAGAGTCTCACTTTCCTCTCACTCTCCTGGAGCCCTCTAGCATGAAGGTTGTATAGGTCCGCTATAATCTCTTTGCAGGTCAAAAAGGGACTTTGGACGATTGTGCCACCCAAAGTCAATGGGAGGATGGGGCTTGGCAAGGAAGGCATGCCGTCTGCGCCTTCCATGGAATGCAGGTAAGTGACGTAAGGGTCCCTTCAGGACCGAGTGTTTGCTAGGCTTGGTGTAAGTAGGCACGAAAGTTTTTGATTATGGGTGATGACAAGCGGCAGGTTATTTCGGGAACTCCCCCACACTCTCCGCCACCCTTAGCCGAGGTGCTAGCGTGCCGCCCTGTGCCATCGCTGTCATCGAGTGATCTGTCAGCTCATGCTGACAGTTTGGACTTCACGTCCTGACCAATCACTCCCAACATACTGCCATAACATATTACCAAATGACAGATATGTCATAGCTGACGTACCAGGTTTTCAGATTACTCAAAGATTTATGAATGGTGTTTATGATGTGTCCAGGCTAAAACCCTGGCTTCACCAAAGAACTAAATAGTCTTGCATTTGCTTTTGAAATACAGATACACTGAAAAAAAAAAACATTTAACGAAACTGTGAATTTTAAGCTTACAGTTAAGTTCACAGTAATACTTAACCTTATTATAACAGGTTAAGTATTACTGTAAAGTTTGACATTAGTTAAGGTTAAAAATTAGAAAAATTAGGGAGTAAAATTTTGAAGTCAGAATTTTATTAGTTTAATTTAAAAAAAAAGGAACATGTCAAAATTGTTTAATTTTGTTTAATTCGAGGTCGAATTGTAATGTCAGGTTGGCCGAGATGTAAGGATATCATTAATTTTGTTTTTTAAGGACAGATATCGCTGATTATGGTAGAGTGACTTGTCAATTTTTGTGTATTAATAATATATGTAACTTGGCATCCCTAATCTAAAATGGGCGGCTAACAGGTCGACACTCTTGAATAGATTGTGAAAGAAGAAGGAAGGTTTTTAGGTTTTTTTTTAGAGAGATTCTCAGATTGTGAATAGAAAGAAGGTTTTGTTAAAAATAAATTGAAGTAGAAAGCAAAATGAGTTTCATTGAATAAACGGATTAATAGCTTACAAATTAAGTCACAGTTTTTGACATAAACAGTGTAAGAGTCAAACACACTGCTCAGCGAACCCGCAATCGCGCCCTCTAGGCTGAGACACAACATGAGGCTCTTTTTCGTCGCGTCTGGGGTGTCTTCACTGCACCACGGCTTTTTACACTCTACTCTACTTATTTAAAAAAATAATAATACTCTTATGTCAAATTCAACTCTTCTTCTTATTCAAGACTAATCATGGCAACTATGCCTCAAACTGCTGCTTTTACCATTTCAAAAGATGGCAGCAGTTACTTTTAAATACACAGGGTTTTTGTGTTTCTGTAAAATTTTACATCGCTTACAACAATATCTGTATCACAAATTTACAACACGTAATGATTATTAAATTATTATATTATCACCTCAAATCGAAAATAAATATCTGTACAGCCGTCCGATGAGAACACTGACATATAATAAGAATGGACTGAGCGTTCTTGCTTCAAAAATGGTACAAATATTGAACAGGCTGTGAAAACCCTTTATTTCGTACAATTGCACACCGATTTATAATTAGTTATTATTTGTCGATTGGAAACACTAAAGATATTGTAAAATCGTATTAAATTAAATGAAAATTGTTTAGGAAGTTAAACTCCTTTTAATTAATACAAAAATTAATTTTTAATATTGCTGAAAAATGTGATTAGATGTCAAATATGCTTGAGCTTGTAAGAGATAGACGTATATAAATAATATACTTGTCTGCATTTTTATGTCAATTCCCATGTATTCCAATTAATACAGCCGTACTGTTTCCAAAATTGGTTACAGTTCAGTGTACATTTTGAGCTTGAAAGAGACAAATAGATTTTAGTAAAAGTTTGTGCCATTTTTGACTATAGGAATCTTAGAATATAGAGCAAACAGGAATGGTGATAAGCCAGATTTTGCGTAATGAATTCCTGGTTGTGTCCATTTTTACATGTATTTACACGCCATCCCTATTCTAAACAACTTGCCAATTTGCAAAAAGTAAACAAATGTTTTGTGTGGAGCATCTGTGGTCAAAAATGTTCTTTTTCTACTTTATTCTGAAACAATTCACATAATTAATTTATATAAATCTTTGCTTCTATTAACAAAAAAAGATAATTTAGGTAGTGCAGTTGCCTCAAACAGGATTCCCTAGTTTATAATCCAATTTATTTTTGCAAGCACTGACCGAACACTTCATTTCTGTTTTTTTAATTGATATGAAGATTTTTACAGGCACTAGTGGCACTATAAAACTTTCCACTAAATAAAGGTCAAAGATAAATAGTTTTGAAAAGAATTGGTTCGGTATTTTTGTTAAATTTCACAAAATAACTTTAAGTTGACCAAATCTGCTCACAAAACAAAAGCACTTTTGACAATTAATCTACAGCTTTGACAATTTCTCTGTCTCCTGCCCTTGACAAATTACGCTCATGTACACGAATTTTACACGAATTTTACACGATTCAACCATTCCTGTTTGCTATATATTCTAAGATAGGAATTAGATAGGCTGGCTCAGTCCATTCTTATTATATGTCAGTGGATGAGAAATTACGCAATTTCAAAATGGTCAGCTTCCTGCAGGGTTGGTATGCTGCCCGTCCTCCCGGTTGAAACTTGGTCTGAAGGAAGAAAACACAGCTGTGTTCTTTTGTGTACCTTGTTCTAGAAATTCCATATACTGGAGAGAACAAATTGTTCTGTAGATTGAAGCGAACTATTTGTACTGTTCGCTTCATTTATAAATCTTCTATGAAATTGTATGAGGCGTTATTTTGTGTATCTTTTGCTCTACCCTGTTCTGCGGACTCAAGAGAACACAGCTTTAATTAGTGTACTTAATTAATGAACAGTTAACACTAATGATTCTTTAGATCGTGCTACATGGCTAGGGTATTAGTCATCGGACCCGGGGCAAGATGTTAAACTTCGAAAGATTCGACGTTCGACAATTTATCGATGGTCAGTATGTTGTAACACTTTCGACAGGCGATAATTTCGATAGAATACCACTGAGTTTTTCTGAGAGTGATAATACAAGCGAAGATTACAAAATGTATGTAAAATTTAAAAAATTTGATTTAAATGTTACATTTTTTTAAAATTTATTCAATATAAATGATTTTATATATTAATTATATAGATTCGTCAAACTTGAAGTTATAAAACTTGTAAGAATATATCTTGAATTCAAAAATCAATAAGGCAGTACATTTTGTTGGGCATACCCATAACATAATACCGCTGTCTTAAAAATTTTCTTTTGTGCTGGTAATTAATTATTTCTTCGCCATTTTCGTTATCCTCCACAAATAAAGTCACTGCGCTTGAAAAATTCATAAATTCCAATTTTATTATTATTAAAATTTATCAAAAACTTGAAAAAGAATCTATAAATGCATAGATGGCACAAGAACTAGATGTCGCATGGCATACTAGAGCTGAGTATACAGATTGTGAAATGGGTAGTGCATTCTGGAATGAACCATAACATGTTTTAGAGTATGCCGAAAGCAAGTGTTTTAATAATAGCAGTTTTGTATACATTTGATCGACTTCCTCAATACTTCAGATACGACAAAATAGGAATCACTCGACGTATACATCAATTCAAATGATGTGGTCCATTCCGGAATGGACCACCCAGCCATATAAATTTTGTATACTTTTTTGGTACTGCATGCGACATCTTGGAATGAACCATAACATGTTTTAGAGTATGCCGAAAGCAAGTGTTTTTATAATAGCAGTTTTGTATACATTTGATCGACTTCCTCAATACTTCAGATACGACAAAATAGGAATCACTCGACGTATACATCAATTCAAATGATGTGGTCCATTCCGGAATGGACCACCCAGCCATATAAATTTTGTATACTTTTTTGGTACTGCATGCGACATTTAGTTCTTGTGCCATCTATGATAAATGTCATTTGTGCTAGGGGAAAAAATTCGGAAATAATTTCGAAACTAGCAAAATCGCTTGTCGCACGAAAATCTTATAATATACGCCATTGAATAAATAACTAATAAGGAAACGGCATATCTGGTGAAATCCTAAGCCACTCGGCTGTATTAGTCCGAGGGTTTGACTGTCATTGAATTGTCTACTCACGTACACTATATTCGCACAAAACCCCGCTTCCTTATTAGTTATTTATTCAATGCATACCGCCAGAGCGAAATCTTCGCTTCGATGATCGCTTTCGAGGCGAAGTTATAACATGCCACCACCGATTGTGGGTGAGAATAATAAACACACATAGCATAGGGAGGGGAATAGAATGAAGCACGTTGATGCTTATTCGCTACAAGGTCTACAGGCTAAGATGATGCCATCCATGGTCTCAAACAATACTTTGAGCAATATAGTCGACCATTGAGACTGATCACAGACAGGGGAAGCTGTTTTGTTTCTAATAAGTTCCAGGAGTTTGCAAGGTCTCTATCAGTTCAGCATATTTTGACGGCTAGTGGTTGTCCTAAAGCAAATGGCCAGTGTAAACGAGTAAATAGGGTAATTACTCCCATGTTGGCCAAACTAGTTAACACAGAGCCCAGTAAAACTTGGGATTTAGTGTTACCAGAAGTAGAGTTTGCCATAAACAATACAGTTTGTAAAGGTACGAAGTTTACACCTTCTAAACTTCTCTTTGGGATAAATCAAAGAGGAGATATTAATGATAAGATTAGTGAATATTTGCAAAATGTTGTGTTTAAAGAGAACGAGGAAGACCGGGAGGAGATTAGAGCCAAAGCGGCTGAAAACATTGTTAGAAATCAGGAGAATAATGAAAGAAAATTTAATGAGAAACGTAAGCCGGCCACTAAATATGTTAGGGGAAATTTAGTTATGATAACAAACGTTGACACAACAGTTTGAGTGTAAAAAAAAACTGGTTCCCAAATATAGAGGTCCTTACATTATCGACAAAGTATTTGTTATGGAAGTATGTTGGGAGTGATTGGTCAGGACGTGAAGTCCAAACTGTCAGCATGAGCTGACAGATCACTCGATGACAGCGATAGCACAGGGCGGCACGCTAGCACCTCGGCTAAGGGTGGCGGAGAGTGTGGGGGAGTTCCCGAAATAACCTGCCGCTTGTCATCACCCATAATCAAAAAAATTTTCGTGCCTACTTACACCAAGCCTAGCACACACTCGGTCCTGAAGGGACCCTTACGTCACTTACCTGCATTCCATGGAAGGCGCAGACGGCATGCCTTCCTTGCCAAGCCCCATCCTCCCATTGACTTTGGGTGGCACAATCGTCCAAAGTCCCTTATTGACCCGTCAATGGTGGGTGATATACCTGTTGAAATTCAATCTCCTCAGCGCACCTCTACCTCTTATGAGTAGATAACCTTTTATAATCCCATCCGGATCGGCCTCATTAGGAGGAAAAAATTTTTTTTTTTGTCAGTCCAGCTACAAGATTTCGTTAATCGTCGGACATAGTAGTACTAAATCTATTCCTGGTAGCCCTAAGAAGGCATCCAGCCAGCTTCACTGGTAAACTATAGGATATCGCGAAGCCCTCCTATTGCCCCGTCAATGGTGGGTGATATACCTGTTGGAATCCATTCCCATATTCGGCTGTCAGCATGTCACTACTTTGACGACGCCTTGGAGGAACACCCTTGAACAATCGCGGTCTGAGATCGGGGTGAGATATTGCGCCGGAAAAGCTTAGTGATCAGTTCTTTAGGTTACTGATCGCAAGGTTGCCCTAGCATCTCGGTGAAGGAGGGCAGAGAGGCTGAATTTTTTGGGTTACCAGCTTGTCGATGTACCTCTGGCTTCCTACACGGAGAAGGATGTCGAGCTCTAATCGAAGACTGACGAGACTGCAGGAATGTGTCCTCGATGCGTCATCGATCAAGTAGAGTCAGAGTTATGAGGAATACGCAGTGGGTCGTGGGTCGAGACACACATTGAGCGCCCGCAGAGATGAGGCCTATGTTTAAGACCGGCTAGCTCAGTCGACCATTTTTCAGCGTTGCCTGAACCACAGGTGGTGTAGACCACTCTGTATTGTTATGGTCGTAGCTATTGCATATAGCAATATGCTACATGTAAAAAGCTGATGCATGTAAGCTGGCCTTAAAGTAAAACGCAGAATGAACGCACACATATCGAGAGTCGAAAGGGGACTGTGGAAAAAGGTGATTGGAAAAGAAGAAGAAGTCTGGTGACGTGACAGAGGATAGGCGGACGATAATATAAATCGAAGTGTGGATGACAGGCTGAACTGGAAAAATTGCAAGAGTAAGAGTTTCTTGATTACAGCGCGATAAATAAGAGTGGTGAAATCAATAAATATTCACGGCATCCTAAAGAGGCCTGACCAAAAAAAAAACGGAAGATCATAGTGAAATCGAGCAGTAATTCGAAAATCAGGGAGATAATTATCCTCAAGCGTGGTTGAACAAGAACGCGAGTTCAAGTTCTTGTAATTCAAGCCAGCAAAACATTAAAAGACTGTATCTCTCTGCTCAAAGCACTTGCTGAAAAAGGGGACAAAAAAAGGAAAAAGGTATATTGAATAAGTTGAATAAAGTTATTGAAACCCATTAGGAAATTTTATGCGTAGAAAAGCCCCGTAAGGAGTCATCAGCGGGTGGTATTATAGTTGAGGCAGGAGAATCAACGAAATCTTCTAAAAATCACACATCTTGGAAAAAGCGGGCGGCGAATCGGAGACGTCACCAATGTAACTTTTCCTGAATTACACCACTAGACCGAGAAGGAAAAGCTATCAGATAAGGAAAGCTAGGAATCCTAAGGTCAGAACATTTTTTTTTACTAGTATAAGTCGTCTGCTTCGTATGGCAAGGGTCAACCGTGCCAGAATACCAACTGGATCAGGAGGCACACTTTAACTCCTTGTGGCATCAATCTCTTACAGCTGCATCAGAAATCGTTATTAATAAGCAACAATAAACTTGAGGGGAATTACTGGGCATATCAATGGGGCCTTTAGTATAGTACCAGCGCAACTGCAAAACAGAGGAGTCTATATAGGGGTGTACCTTAATTGATGCCTCAGCATACACAACCCCAGGCAACCAAAAATTCACATAGGCTGCGAATTTAAGTGCCAATTTAAGTCTTTTCCTTTCTTAATATAAGTTTATACACTGGGATCTGCAGCAATGCGCCCAGCATATTAACGATAGTAATGAATTACATATACATATATGAAGAATGATCTAATAGGCTATATGCTCCGCCTAAGGTAGCTCGCATTGAATAGTTAAGGTTTTTATTATTGTTTAAGGGATTTATGTTACCGGGCTCGAATTGAATAATGCAGCTTATTTCTAGAAATTATTTCCTAAATTTTGACACAAAGGTATTCCACCTGAGAGTGGACATATATTATGGAAATTTTATTTGATAGCCTTACCTAGTGTCGTGATTAAGTCTATTATGACGTGATAGTGAATTTACGACTTTTTGTTTTCATTCCTTTTTTTAGATCCACTCCTATCGGATCATGAATAATAGTGTTAGTGGTGCTGAACTAAAGCAGTTAAGAGAAATTTTTGTTAATAGCATTAAGTTATTTTAGCGTAGTTCTTCCGATTTCAGATGTTAATAGTAAACCCAATGCTACCCTTTATTCGGGGCATCCTTGGCAGCGATTTGTGAATAAATTAAACTTTGATTTCATCCATACAGGTACTCGCGACAACTGGAGCGCTTCAGTTTATCGGAGAGCCTTGAGCGTAAGTACTTTTAACTTGTAACATCTCCTGAATACTAGTATAACTACATTTCGTTTTTGAATTGCCTACGCCCATCAAGCCGAGCATGGGGGTTGCTTGAAGTGCGAGCCAACTATGGCCATAGTCGTATGCTCCTTATGAGTTTATAGATTTGTATCATGAACCTGTTTAGAAGGTGATTTTTCACCATGGCTTGGTCAATAGTAGCAGTTAAGAGATTTAAGAATTGATATTAAGATAAGAATTATGAAAACAAAAAGAATGGAAGGAATTGTTTTTTTAGAATTGCATAAGTTGAATTTGCCTTTTATTATGAAATGTTATGTGTACAGAATTACCCAGTTATGTAATTAATAGCCAGGTTATAGCTTATTGTTTCACAACGCATTACACTGTACTACACTGGAAAAAGTTAATAAAAGAGAAAATGTGTATTTATGAACAGTACCAAAGAGACACAATGTATTTCATTACACATTAGAGTCTCACTTTCCTCTCACTCTCCTGGAGCCCTCTAGCATGAAGGTTGTATAGGTCCGCTATAATCTCTTTGCAGGTCAAAAAGGGACTTTGGACGATTGTGCCACCCAAAGTCAATGGGAGGATGGGGCTTGGCAAGGAAGGCATGCCGTCTGCGCCTTCCATGGAATGCAGGTAAGTGACGTAAGGGTCCCTTCAGGACCGAGTGTGTGCTAGGCTTGGTGTAAGTAGGCACGAAAGTTTTTGATTATGGGTGATGACAAGCGGCAGGTTATTTCGGGAACTCCCCCACACTCTCCGCCACCCTTAGCCGAGGTGCTAGCGTGCCGCCCTGTGCTATCGCTGTCATCGAGTGATCTGTCAGCTCATGCTGACAGTTTGGACTTCACGTCCTGACCAATCACTCCCAACATACTGCCATAACATATTACCAAATGACAGATATGTCATAGCTGACGTACCAGGTTTTCAGATTACTCAAAGATTTATGAATGGTGTTTATGATGTGTCCAGGCTTCACCAAAGAACTAAATAGTCTTGCATTTGCTTTTGAAATACAGATACACTGAAAAAAAAAACATTTAACGAAACTGTGAATTTTAAGCTTACAGTTAAGTTCACAGTAATACTTAACCTTATTATAACAGGTTAAGTATTACTGTAAAGTTTGACATTAGTTAAGGTTAAAAATTAGAAAAATTAGGGAGTAAAATTTTGAAGTCAGAATTTTATTAGTTTAATTTAAAAAAAAAGGAACATGTCAAAATTGTTTAATTTTGTTTAATTCGAGGTCGAATTGTAATGTCAGGTTGGCCGAGATGTAAGGATATCATTAATTTTGTTTTTTAAGGACAGATATCGCTGATTATGGTAGAGTGACTTGTCAATTTTTGTGTATTAATAATATATGTAACTTGGCATCCCTAATCTAAAATGGGCGGCTAACAGGTCGACACTCTTGAATAGATTGTGAAAGAAGAAGGAAGGTTTTTAGGTTTTTTTTTAGAGAGATTCTCAGATTGTGAATAGAAAGAAGGTTTTGTTAAAAATAAATTGAAGTAGAAAGCAAAATTAGTTTCATTGAATAAACGGATTAATAGCTTACAAATTAAGTCACAGTTTTTGACATAAACAGTGTAAGAGTCAAACACACTGCTCAGCGAACCCGCAATCGCGCCCTCTAGGCTGAGACACAACATGAGGCTCTTTTTCGTCGCGTCTGGGGTGTCTTCACTGCACCACGGCTTTTTACACTCTACTCTACTTATTTTAAAAAATAATAATACTCTTATGTCAAATTCAACTCTTCTTCTTATTCAAGACTAATCATGGCAACTATGCCTCAAACTGCTGCTTTTACCATTTCAAAAGATGGCAGCAGTTACTTTTAAATACACAGGGTTTTTGTGTTTCTGTAAAATTTTACATCGCTTACAACAATATCTGTATCACAAATTCACAACACGTAATGATTATTAAATTATTATATTATCACCTCAAATCGAAAATAAATATCTGTACAGCCGTCCGATGAGAACACTGACATATAATAAGAATGGACTGAGCGTTCTTGCTTCAAAAATGGCACAAATATTGAACAGGCTGTGAAAACCCTTTATTTCGTACAATTGCACACCGATTTATAATTAGTTATTATTTGTCGATTGGAAACACTAAAGATATTGTAAAATCGTATTGCATTAAATGAAAATTGTTTAGGAAGTTAAACTCCTTTTAATTAATACAAAAATTAATTTTTAATATTGCTGAAAAATGTGATTAGACGTCAAATATGCTTGAGCTTGTAAGAGATAGACGTATATAAATAATATACTTGTCTGCATTTTTATGTCAATTCCCATGTATTCCAATTAATACAGCCGTACTGTTTCCAAAATTGGTTACAGTTCAGTGTACATTTTGAGCTTGAAAGAGACAAATAGATTTTAGTAAAAGTTTGTGCCATTTTTGACTATAGGAATCTTAGAATATAGAGCAAACAGGAATGGTGATAAGCCAGATTTTGCGTAATGAATTCCTGGTTGTGTCCATTTTTACATGTATTTACACGCCATCCCTATTCTAAACAACTTGCCAATTTGCAAAAAGTAAACAAATGTTTTGTGCGGAGCATCTGTGGTCAAAAATGTTCTTTTTCTACTTTATTCTGAAACAATTCACATAATTAATTTATATAAATCTTTGCTTCTATTAACAAAAAAGATAATTTAGGTAGTGCAGTTGCCTCAAACAGGATTCCCTAGTTTATAATCCAATTTATTTTTGCAAGCACTGACCGAACACTTCATTTCTGTTTTTTTAATTGATATGAAGATTTTTACAGGCACTAGTGGCACTATAAAACTTTCCACTAAATAAAGGTCAAAGATAAATAGTTTTGAAAAGAATTGGTTCGGTATTTTTGTTAAATTTCACAAAATAACTTTAAGTTGACCAAATCTGCTCACAAAACAAAAGCACTTTTGACAATTAATCTACAGCTTTGACAATTTCTCTGTCTCCTGCCCTTGACAAATTACGCTCATGTACACGAATTTTACACGAATTTTACACGATTCAACCATTCCTGTTTGCTATATATTCTAAGATAGGAATTAGATAGGCTGGCTCAGTCCATTCTTATTATATGTCAGTGGATGAGAAATTACGCAATTTCAAAATGGTCAGCTTCCTGCAGGGTTGGTATGCTGCCCGTCCTCCCGGTTGAAACTTGGTAGCACCGAATACTTCTTACTTCTGAAGGAAGAAAACACAGCTGTGTTCTTTTGTGTACCTTGTTCTAGAAATTCCATATACTGGAGAGAACAAATTGTTCTGTAGATTGAAGCGAACTATTTGTACTGTTCGCTTCATTTATAAATCTTCTATGAAATTGTATGAGGCGTTATTTTGTATATCTTTTGCTCTACCCTGTTCTGCGGACTCAAGAGAACACAGCTTTAATTAGTGTACTTAATTAATGAACAGTTAACACTAATGATTCTTTTGATCGTGCTACATGGCTAGGGTATTAGTCATCGGACCCGGGGCAAGATGTTAAACTTCGAAAGATTCGACGTTCGACAATTTATCGATGGTCAGTATGTTGTAACACTTTCGACAGGCGATAATTTCGATAGAATACCACTGAGTTTTTCTGAGAGTGATAATACAAGCGAAGATTACAAAATGTATGTAAAATTTAAAAAATTTGATTTAAATGTTACATTTTTTTTACATTTATTCAATATAAATGATTTTATATATTAATTATATAGATTCGTCAAACTTGAAGTTATAAAACTTGTAAGAATATATCTTGAATTCAAAAATCAATAAGGCAGTACATTTTGTTGGGCATATCCATAACATAATACCGCTGGCTTAAAAATTTTCTTTTGTGCTGGTAATTAATTATTTCTTCGCCATTTTCGTTATCCTCCACAAATAAAGTCACTGCGCTTGAAAAATTCATAAATTCCAATTTTATTATTATTAGAATTTACCAAAAACTTGAAAAAGAATCTATAAATGTCATTTGTGCTAGGGGAAAAAATTCGGAAATAATTTCGAAACTAGCAAAATCGCTTGTCGCACGAAAATCTTATAATATACGCCATTGAATAAATAACTAATAAGGAAACGGCATATCTGGTGAAATCCTAAGCCACTCGGCTGTATTAGTCCGAGGGTTTGACTGTCATTGAATTGTCTACTCACGTACACTATATTCGCACGAAACCCCGCTTCCTTATTAGTTATTTATTCAATGCATACCGCCAGAGCGACATCTTCGCTTCGATGATCGCTTTCGAGGCGAAGTTATAACATGCCACCACCGATTGTGGGTGAGAATAATAAACACACATAGCATAGGGAGGGGAATAGAATGAAGCACGTTGATGCTTATTCGCTACAAGGTCTACAGGCTAAGATGATGCCATCCATGGTCTCAAACAATACTTTGAGCAATATAGTCGACCATTGAGACTGATCACAGACAGGGGAAGCTGTTTTGTTTCTAATAAGTTCCAGGAGTTTGCAAGGTCTCTATCAGTTCAGCATATTTTGACGGCTAGTGGTTGTCCTAAAGCAAATGGCCAGTGTAAACGAGTAAATAGGGTAATTACTTCCATGTTGGCCAAACTAGTTAACACAGAGCCCAGTAAAACTTGGGATTTAGTGTTACCAGAAGTAGAGTTTGCCATAAACAATACAGTTTGTAAAGGTACGAAGTTTACACCTTCTAAACTTCTCTTTGGGATAAATCAAAGAGGAGATATTAATGATAAGATTAGTGAATATTTGCAAAATGTTGTGTTTAAAGAGAACGAGGAAGACCGGGAGGAGATTAGAGCCAAAGCGGCTGAAAACATTGTTAGAAATCAGGAGAATAATGAAAGAAAATTTAATGAGAAACGTAAGCCGGCCACTAAATATGTTAGGGGAAATTTAGTTATGATAACAAACGTTGACACAACAGTTTGAGTGTAAAAAAAAACTGGTTCCCAAATATAGAGGTCCTTACATTATCGACAAAGTATTTGTTATGGAAGTATGTTGGGAGTGATTGGTCAGGACGTGAAGTCCAAACTGTCAGCATGAGCTGACAGATCACTCGATGACAGCGATAGCACAGGGCGGCACGCTAGCACCTCGGCTAAGGGTGGCGGAGAGTGTGGGGGAGTTCCCGAAATAACCTGCCGCTTGTCATCACCCATAATCAAAAAAATTTTCGTGCCTACTTACACCAAGCCTAGCACACACTCGGTCCTGAAGGGACCCTTACGTCACTTACCTGCATTCCATGGAAGGCGCAGACGGCATGCCTTCCTTGCCAAGCCCCATCCTCCCATTGACTTTGGGTGGCACAATCGTCCAAAGTCCCTTATTGACCCGTCAATGGTGGGTGATATACCTGTTGAAATTCAATCTCCTCAGCGCACCTCTACCTCTTATGAGTAGATAACCTTTTATAATCCCATCCGGATCGGCCTCATTAGGAGGAAAAATTTTTTTTTTGTCGGTCCAGCTACAAGATTTCGTTAATCGTCGGACATAGTAGTACTAAATCTATTCCTGGTAGCCCTAAGAAGGCATCCAGCCAGCTTCACTGGTAAACTATAGGATATCGCGAAGCCCTCCTATTGCCCCGTCAATGGTGGGTGATATACCTGTTGGAATCCATTCCCATATTCGGCTGTCAGCATGTCACTACTTTGACGATGCCTTGGAGGAACACCCTTGAACAATCGCGGTCTGAGATCGGGGTGAGATATTGCGCCGGAAAAGCTTAGTGATCAGTTCTTTAGGTTACTGATCGCAAGGTTGCCCTAGCATCTCGGTGAAGGAGGGCAGAGAGGCTGAATTTTTTGGGTTACCAGCTTGTCGATGTACCTCTGGCTTCCTACACGGAGAAGGATGTCGAGCTCTAATCGAAGACTGACGAGACTGCAGGAATGTGTCCTCGATGCGTCATCGATCAAGTAGAGTCAGAGTTATGAAGAATACGCAGTGGGTCGTGGGTCGAGACACACATTGAGCGCCCGCAGAGATGAGGCCTATGTTTAAGACCGGCTAGCTCAGTCGACCATTTTTCAGCGTTGTCTGAACCACAGGTGGTGTAGACCACTCTGTATTGTTATGGTCGTAGCTATTGCATATAGCATTATGCTACATGTAAAAAGCTGATGCATGTAAGCTGGCCTTAAAGTAAAACGCAGAATGAACGCACACATATCGAGAGTCGAAAGGGGACTGTGGAAAAAGGTGATCGGAAAAGAAGAAGAAGTCTGGTGACGTGACAGAGGATAGGCGGACGATAATATAAATCGAAGTGTGGATGACAGGCTGAACTGGAAAAATTGCAAGAGTAAGAGTTTCTTGATTACAGCGCGATAAATAAGAGTGGTGAAATCAATAAATATTCACGGCATCCTAAAGAGGCCTGACCAAAAAAAAAACGGAAGATCATAGTGAAATCGAGCAGTAATTCGAAAATCAGGGAGATAATTATCCTCAAGCATGGTTGAACAAGAACGCGAGTTCAAGTTCTTGTAATTCAAGCCAGCAAAACATTAAAAGACTGTATCTCTCTGCTCAAAGCACTTGCTGAAAAAGGGGACAAAAAAAGGAAAAAGGTGTATTGAATAAGTTGAATAAAGTTATTGAAACCCATTAGGAAATTTTATGCGTAGAAAAGCCCCGTAAGGAGTCATCAGCGGGTGGTATTATAGTTGAGGCAGGAGAATCAACGAAATCTTCTAAAAATAACACATCTTGGAAAAAGCGGGCGGCGAATCGGAGACGTCACCAATGTAACTTTTCCTGAATTACACCACTAGACCGAGAAGGAAAAGCTATCAGATAAGGAAAGCTAGGAATCCTAAGGTCAGAACGTTTTTTTTTACTAGTATAAGTCGTCTGCTTCGTATGGCAAGGGTCAACCGTGCCAGGATACCAACTGGATCAGGAGGCACACTTTAACTCCTTGTGGCATCAATCTCTTACAGCTGCATCAGAAATCGTTATTAATAAGCAACAATAAACTTGAGGGGAATTACTGGGCATATCAATGGGGCCTTTAGTATAGTACCAGCGCAACAGCAAAACAGAGGAGTCTATATAGGGGTGTACCTTAATTGATGCCTCAGCATACACAAACCCCATAGCCTAATATCGCAAGACACTGGAAATCTATCGACGAAACTTATATTAGAATTTAAATGTAGCAGGCAACCAAAAATTCACATAGGCTGCGAATTTAAGTGCCAATTTAAGTCTTTTCCTTTCGTAATATAAGTTTATACACTGGGATCTGCAGCAATGCGCCCAGCATATTAACGATAGTAATGAATTACATATACATATATGAAGAATGATCTAATAGGCTATATGCTCCGCCTAAGGTAGCTCGCATTGAATAGTTAAGGTTTTTATTATTGTTTAAGGGATTTATGTTACCGGGCTCGAATTGAATAATGCAGCTTATTTCTAGAAATTATTTCCTAAATTTTGACACAAAGGTATTCCACCTGAGAGTGGACATATATTATGGAAATTTTATTTGATAGCCTTACCTAGTGTCGTGATTAAGTCTATTATGATTGTTATGGTCGTAGCATATTGCATATAGCAATATGTCACCACGGACTGAAGCGTGTATGCCCGGCTTGTTGTCGACTACAGCATGAAACCAAAACGCGCCCCGACCGAGAGAAATGCTTTCTCAAGCTCGGTGTCATGTTCAGTGACAGAGAGAAGAAGAAGACCATCGATATCGGTCTGTCATAGTTTGCTAGCCGGAAAGTAAGGTCGTTAAAATTAAAATCCCGCAAAATCAAATATTTCTCGCCGCAATCCGACGAAGAAAACAAAATCCTCACTAACCAAAGATTAATCCGCCAACGGCACCCCATAAAACTTGGCGTCTCCCTCCGGAGCCCCATTTGTGAGGTGAGAAAAGGGATCTGTTGGAGTTCGAATCTGGTGTGGCGTACGTCGGGAAAAACCTCGAAAAGAGAGACGTATGAAAAGCAAATGTTTGAGGTAAATTTGACATGGAGTTATCTACATAAGATTCCTACTTAACCATTATGTAAGTAGATGCCACATTCAGACATTTTGTAGGAGCTTCTCAGTGTCACATAATAAGCGAAGATAAAATTTGATGGCATATATCATCCTATATTTTTTTTGAATAAGAATGCTGTACATATTAGCTGATATAGTTTAGGTAATCACATTTCTCTTAAAAAAAAAAAAAATACATTTTTATATTCAGAATATTTAATTTAAGAAACAAGGGAAAAACCCTTTAGTTAATGTATAGCTTAGATTCGCTTTTTCTTAGTAGCAATAAGGAAATAATTCTTTTTGAAGTTATAAAATCAATTTTCAGATTCTTACACTTCCCGTGATTTATGTTTACTGAAAATGTGTTCTTTCTTTGGTGAGAAAAAAACAAGGAAAAAAAACCTTCCTGAGACTGACAATCAAATCATATGAAATAAGGAATTAATTATTTTCTTTTCAATCCATTCGTTATATAATTTGTCTTGTGACTATAAATATCTATATTCACTGATCTGATAAGTTCAAGTCTGCTATAATTCGGTGTATCGATTGAAGTTTTTGAGTATCGCATGTGTCGTATAAGAGTAATACCAAAAGTGTACGATTTTTCTTTTAACATATGAACATTGCAATGTGACTTGTCAGTTTGTCAAGTAAATACCACGAAATACTTTAGTTAATAGCGATCTATGGTAGTTGTTTCAAACCATTAAGTGACGAGTAAATAAAAACCTGTAAAAATCTACTCAGCGAATTGTAAGTAGGCAGCAGACAATGAGCCAGGATCCGTAGACGTGTGTAGTATTGTGCCTTGGGCGTTTGTGTTTTTATTTGGGCGTACTGGACACTTCATTTTGTTTTGTTTAGACCTTAAAGGATGTTGAAATAAATAGTATACGACTTGCTTATATGAATTTAGGGAGCATTAGTTTTTCGCAAGGTCCGTGATCAGGTTGTGACATATTCCAATTAGGCATTCTCGTCCGGTATATAGTTGGTACGAAGCTAATTCATAATAAATGGAACGATCGATGTTATAGAATCAGTTTGAATTTTATGGCGGCGATTAACACTCTGTTTAGTCTAAATCGCACTAGTCTTTCAAGCACGCGATTATGATATGTTTGCTTTTACCTTATGATGATTCTTACTTGTACCTTTCTGTGAAATATTGTTACAATATTCCGATGATCTTTCTAGACTAGAGTAAAATTAATTTACTCGACTTTCATTCAGGTCTAGTAAGTAACCCGTGAAAACTAAATCGAAAATTCTCAAAATATTGACAATTGACAACAATATTAGGATTTTTCGCATAGTATATCAGTCCTCTTTTATGTAAAGCTATAAACTTTAATTCGTCTACAAATTTTAGACAGTTTTACAACTATTTTTGGAAACTTAGGTCAGAAAGATTTCACAATTTCTATTTATTTCACTGTCATTAGTATAAAATTTCCTATCTATCTCGGCTCATTGAACTTCTGAATTTATTGTTTGCCCTTAAAGGATACTGTTAATTAAAGAATTATATGACTCATACTTTCTAATTATATAATACTGTCCAATTTTATAATATTTTCTTCTTTGTATTCTTACTTTGAGGAAACGCTTAAATTTTATTCTATTTAACTGAATTATGGCCGAAATATTATAGCCTTGATAAGATCTTTATATTATACTTTTTCATATCCTGAGTACAATAATCACTTTATATGTACCATAAAATTAAAGGGAAGTAAGTTGATTTTATTTATTGGGATATTAAATTAAAATTTAATTTAATTGAAATTTCCATGATTTGATTCAACGTCTCATACATAATATCGCAAATATAATATTCCCACAAATAATTGTAGGTCATCAAAATATTTTATCATTTTACTATAACATCTTAAGTCTAAGTTAGATTTTATATTTTAATATAATAGGTAGTACTGTGCCTGATAGGTAAGCGAAGAATAATATTGTACAGGGTACATTATAATGAAGTGGGAGTGAATTGTAAGAGAAAAATTTAATAGGAATGGAAATTTTGAGTAACAATAATGAACTATTATAACGTAATGATGTTCTAAGAGCTTTTATTTTCTCCTTTCGCTTTCCTGGAGCCCTCTCGCATGAAGGTCGCATAGGTCCGCTCTAATATCTTCCACAGGTCAGCCAAAGGGACTTTGCAGATAGTGCCGAGCAGAGTCATAGGGAGGATGGGGCAAGGCCATGAAGGCAGAACATCTGCGCCTTCCACAGTAAGTAGGTAAGTGACGTAAGGGTCCCTTCAGGACCGAGTGTGTGTCGGCTCTTTTGTATGCAGGCATGAAATTTTTTTTGATTATGGATGATGACAGCGGCAGGTATTTTCGGGAACTCCCCCACACTCTCCGCCACCCTTAGCCGAGGTGCTAGCATGCCGCCCTGTGCTATCGTTGTCATCAGGCGATCTGTCAGCCCATGCTGGCAGTTTGGACTTAACGTCCTGGTCAAGTCGCCTTCAACATACTTCCATAACAAAATGGCGCCCAACGTGGGGCCTTAACATCTTGAGTACATCAGACCTCTTTACTGGGGACTGAGATTGCTTTGCAGATATGGACATCTGGCTTTCAGCTAATTGTCTGACTCGGTAGTCTCATATCCAGTGGAGATGGGATAACATCAGTACTCGGCTTCACGTGAACCTTCTGTTCGAAAGGGTTGTCCATTCTTCTAGTTATGATACGTTGTGCGCGTCCATTTGTTACTTCCATAACAAAATGGCGCCCAACGTGGGGCCACCTCAGTTAGACTTCGGTGGTCTAAATATAAATTTTACTGGGGACTGAGACTTTGAGAGAGATGATCATCTGGTGTCTGCCAGTTGATTGACCTCAGGTCTCACATCCAGTAGAAGATATGGGTGGACCTGAGTCTAATTGGTTTTGTTGAAAATTTTTTTTGTAAAGTAACGTAATATTTTGAAAGTTTTATTGGAAGTCTTTGATATTTTGAATTTTTTGGTTTTTTGATTAAAGTAAAGTAAAGTTTTTAATGAAATTTTTTGAAAGTTGAAATCCGGCTTTAGGTTTGACTTCGGTCAAGCCTCAAGCCTGAACAGTTGTTGAATTTTTTTTGAATTTTTTGAAATTGATCTTTCCCGCTGGCCTTCAGCCATGGAAATGGAAGGTGGCCTCACGAAAGTTTTTTATTTCGATTCTCATGGAGCCTGTCCATTTTGATCGTGCGACTGGACAGGGCCATGAGCCTGTGAGACAACTTCTTGGCCTATAGCTAATTAGTTGACCTCGTTCATGGCTGTGCCCAGATGTGTGACTAGGTAGACGGAGCAATCGGAGGAGAGGAAGGGGGGAGGAAATGTCTGTCTCGTGGAGCTGACCCGGGATTGTTTTGGTCGGTTCGACGGGGGAATGGTGGCTGCGTCGGCATCTCTTTAGCCTGGTGGCCCCGCGGTATGGCTAGTTCATACCAAGAGGAGGATGTCGATTCACCATTCCTTAGTTTGGTAACCGACTTGAAGCGACCAATACAATACTCGGTGAGGTCTCGTGGGATGGGACTGGAATGGTTGCTTGATACCCTCGGAGCCCGGAAGCTGGCATGTGCTAACTGTCTGACTGAGGGATATCATTCAACTTTTCCGGCCCCCAATTTCTCCAGCTGACTTTCTCCAAAGATTCCCATAGAGAATCGTGAATATGTAGTTTTTCATGCACCACTCACGTCACTTGCTTGTATAGATATTCTGACCTGGAAAGGGAGGGAGCGACCTGGATACCTCTTATGTTGAGAGTTCGCTCTTGGAGTGTGGGAGGAGGAAGCATCGTTTACTAGATCCCCCTTTGTATCAATTCTTTTAGGAATTGTTTTTTTTTTGGCTTAATGCCACGATACCTTTTGGTAGATTTTTATGTTTGGAGTTTTCGTTCATGTTATGAGAATTTTTTTTCCGAATTTTCATTAGTCTTTTTGTGATACTTCATTCAGCTGTGATATTAGGTATATACACTCGTGATGTCCATATATACACTCGTGATGTCCATATATACACTTGTGCTGTCTATATATATACATTTATTTATTTCAATGTTCGCACCTGTTGAATCTTTTATTGCTGGGACCCTTTTATTTGCGCAACGATTAACTTCAGGGATGTGTCTTCGATGCGTTACCGGTCAAGTGGAGTCTGAGGATGAGGAAAGCATCGGGTCGTGGGTCGAGACACACATTGAGCGCCCGCAGTGATGAGGCCTATGTGTAAGACCGGCTAGCTCAGTCGACCATTTTTCAGCGTCGTCTGAACCACGGGTGGCGCAGACCACTCTGCCCTGTTATGGTCGTAGCATATTGCATATAGCAATATGTCACCACGGACTGAAGCGTGTATGCCCGGCTTGTTGTCGACTACAGCATGAAACCAAAACGCGCCCCGACCGAGAGAAATGCTTTCTCAAGCTCGGTGTCATGTTCAGTGACAGAGAGAAGAAGAAGACCATCGATATCGGTCTGTCATAGTTTGCTAGCCGGAAAGTAAGGTCGTTAAAATTAAAATCCCGCAAAATCAAATATTTCTCGCCGCAATCCGACGAAGAAAACAAAATCCTCACTAACCAAAGATTAATCCGCCAACGGCACCCCATAAAACTTGGCGTCTCCCTCCGGAGCCCCATTTGTGAGGTGAGAAAAGGGATCTGTTGGAGTTCGAATCTGGTGTGGCGTACGTCGGGAAAAACCTCGAAAAGAGAGACGTATGAAAAGCAAATGTTTGAGGTAAATTTGACATGGAGTTATCTACATAAGATTCCTACTTAACCATTATGTAAGTAGATGCCACATTCAGACATTTTGTAGGAGCTTCTCAGTGTCACATAATAAGCGAAGATAAAATTTGATGGCATATATCATCCTATATTTTTTTTGAATAAGAATGCTGTACATATTAGCTGATATAGTTTAGGTAATCACATTTCTCTTAAAAAAAAAAAAAAATACATTTTTATATTCAGAATATTTAATTTAAGAAACAAGGGAAAAACCCTTTAGTTAATGTATAGCTTAGATTCGCTTTTTCTTAGTAGCAATAAGGAAATAATTCTTTTTGAAGTTATAAAATCAATTTTCAGATTCTTACACTTCCCGTGATTTATGTTTACTGAAAATGTGTTCTTTCTTTGGTGAGAAAAAAACAAGGAAAAAAAACCTTCCTGAGACTGACAATCAAATCATATGAAATAAGGAATTAATTATTTTCTTTTCAATCCATTCGTTATATAATTTGTCTTGTGACTATAAATATCTATATTCACTGATCTGATAAGTTCAAGTCTGCTATAATTCGGTGTATCGATTGAAGTTTTTGAGTATCGCATGTGTCGTATAAGAGTAATACCAAAAGTGTACGATTTTTCTTTTAACATATGAACATTGCAATGTGACTTGTCAGTTTGTCAAGTAAATACCACGAAATACTTTAGTTAATAGCGATCTATGGTAGTTGTTTCAAACCATTAAGTGACGAGTAAATAAAAACCTGTAAAAATCTACTCAGCGAATTGTAAGTAGGCAGCAGACAATGAGCCAGGATCCGTAGACGTGTGTAGTATTGTGCCTTGGGCGTTTGTGTTTTTATTTGGGCGTACTGGACACTTCATTTTGTTTTGTTTAGACCTTAAAGGATGTTGAAATAAATAGTATACGACTTGCTTATATGAATTTAGGGAGCATTAGTTTTTCGCAAGGTCCGTGATCAGGTTGTGACATATTCCAATTAGGCATTCTCGTCCGGTATATAGTTGGTACGAAGCTAATTCATAATAAATGGAACGATCGATGTTATAGAATCAGTTTGAATTTTATGGCGGCGATTAACACTCTGTTTAGTCTAAATCGCACTAGTCTTTCAAGCACGCGATTATGATATGTTTGCTTTTACCTTATGATGATTCTTACTTGTACCTTTCTGTGAAATATTGTTACAATATTCCGATGATCTTTCTAGACTAGAGTAAAATTAATTTACTCGACTTTCATTCAGGTCTAGTAAGTAACCCGTGAAAACTAAATCGAAAATTCTCAAAATATTGACAATTGACAACAATATTAGGATTTTTCGCATAGTATATCAGTCCTCTTTTATGTAAAGCTATAAACTTTAATTCGTCTACAAATTTTAGACAGTTTTACAACTATTTTTGGAAACTTAGGTCAGAAAGATTTCACAATTTCTATTTATTTCACTGTCATTAGTATAAAATTTCCTATCTATCTCGGCTCATTGAACTTCTGAATTTATTGTTTGCCCTTAAAGGATACTGTTAATTAAAGAATTATATGACTCATACTTTCTAATTATATAATACTGTCCAATTTTATAATATTTTCTTCTTTGTATTCTTACTTTGAGGAAACGCTTAAATTTTATTCTATTTAACTGAATTATGGCCGAAATATTATAGCCTTGATAAGATCTTTATATTATACTTTTTCATATCCTGAGTACAATAATCACTTTATATGTACCATAAAATTAAAGGGAAGTAAGTTGATTTTATTTATTGGGATATTAAATTAAAATTTAATTTAATTGAAATTTCCATGATTTGATTCAACGTCTCATACATAATATCGCAAATATAATATTCCCACAAATAATTGTAGGTCATCAAAATATTTTATCATTTTACTATAACATCTTAAGTCTAAGTTAGATTTTATATTTTAATATAATAGGTAGTACTGTGCCTGATAGGTAAGCGAAGAATAATATTGTACAGGGTACATTATAATGAAGTGGGAGTGAATTGTAAGAGAAAAATTTAATAGGAATGGAAATTTTGAGTAACAATAATGAACTATTATAACGTAATGATGTTCTAAGAGCTTTTATTTTCTCCTTTCGCTTTCCTGGAGCCCTCTCGCATGAAGGTCGCATAGGTCCGCTCTAATATCTTCCACAGGTCAGCCAAAGGGACTTTGCAGATAGTGCCGAGCAGAGTCATAGGGAGGATGGGGCAAGGCCATGAAGGCAGAACATCTGCGCCTTCCACAGTAAGTAGGTAAGTGACGTAAGGGTCCCTTCAGGACCGAGTGTGTGTCGGCTCTTTTGTATGCAGGCATGAAATTTTTTTTGATTATGGATGATGACAGCGGCAGGTATTTTCGGGAACTCCCCCACACTCTCCGCCACCCTTAGCCGAGGTGCTAGCATGCCGCCCTGTGCTATCGTTGTCATCAGGCGATCTGTCAGCCCATGCTGGCAGTTTGGACTTAACGTCCTGGTCAAGTCGCCTTCAACATACTTCCATAACATGATGTGATAGTAAATTTACGATTTGTTTTCATTCCTTTTTTTAGATCCACTCCTATCGGATCATGAATAATAGTGTTAGTGGTGCTGAACTAAAGCAGTTAAGAGAAATTTTTGTTAATAGCATTAAGTTATTTTAGCGTAGTTCTTCCGATTTCAGATGTTAATAGTAAACCCAATGCTACCCTTTATTCGGGGCATCCTTGGCAGCGATTTGTGAATAAATTAAACTTTGATTTCATCCATACAGGTACTCGCGACAACTGGAGCGCTTCAGTTTATCGGAGAGCCTTGAGCGTAAGTACTTTTAACTTGTAACATCTCCTGAATACTAGTATAACTACATTTCGTTTTTGAATTGCCTACGCCCATCAAGCCGAGCATGGGGGTTGCTTGAAGTGCGAGCCAACTATGGCCATAGTCGTATGCTCCTTATGAGCTTATAGATTTGTATCATGAACCTGTTTAGAAGGTGATTTTTCACCATGGCTTGGTCAATAGTAGCAGTTAAGAGATTTAAGAATTGATATTAAGATAAGAATTATGAAAACAAAAAGAAGGGAAGGAATTGTTTTTTTAGAATTGCATAAGTTGAATTTGCCTTTTATTATGAAATGTTATGTGTACAAAATTACCCAGTTATGTAATTAATAGCCAGGTTATAGTTTATTGTTTCACAACGCATTACACTGTACTACACTGGAAAAAGTTAATAAAAGAGAAAATGTGTATTTATGAACAGTACCAAAGAGACACAATGTATTTCATTACACATTAGAGTCTCACTTTCCTCTCACTCTCCTGGAGCCCTCTAGCATGAAGGTTGTATAGGTCCGCTATAATCTCTTTGCAGGTCAAAAAGGGACTTTGGACGATTGTGCCACCCAAAGTCAATGGGAGGATGGGGCTTGGCAAGGAAGGCATGCCGTCTGCGCCTTCCATGGAATGCAGGTAAGTGACGTAAGGGTCCCTTCAGGACCGAGTGTTTGCTAGGCTTGGTGTAAGTAGGCACGAAAGTTTTTGATTATGGGTGATGACAAGCGGCAGGTTATTTCGGGAACTCCCCCACACTCTCCGCCACCCTTAGCCGAGGTGCTAGCGTGCCGCCCTGTGCCATCGCTGTCATCGAGTGATCTGTCAGCTCATGCTGACAGTTTGGACTTCACGTCCTGACCAATCACTCCCAACATACTGCCATAACATATTACCAAATGACAGATATGTCATAGCTGACGTACCAGGTTTTCAGATTACTCAAAGATTTATGAATGGTGTTTATGATGTGTCCAGGCTAAAACCCTGGCTTCACCAAAGAACTAAATAGTCTTGCATTTGCTTTTGAAATACAGATACACTGAAAAAAAAAAACATTTAACGAAACTGTGAATTTTAAGCTTACAGTTAAGTTCACAGTAATACTTAACCTTATTATAACAGGTTAAGTATTACTGTAAAGTTTGACATTAGTTAAGGTTAAAAATTAGAAAAATTAGGGAGTAAAATTTTGAAGTCAGAATTTTATTAGTTTAATTTAAAAAAAAAAGGAACATGTCAAAATTGTTTAATTTTGTTTAATTCGAGGTCGAATTGTAATGTCAGGTTGGCCGAGATGTAAGGATATCATTAATTTTGTTTTTTAAGGACAGATATCGCTGATTATGGTAGAGTGACTTGTCAATTTTTGTGTATTAATAATATATGTAACTTGGCATCCCTAATCTAAAATGGGCGGCTAACAGGTCGACACTCTTGAATAGATTGTGAAAGAAGAAGGAAGGTTTTTAGGTTTTTTTTTAGAGAGATTCTCAGATTGTGAATAGAAAGAAGGTTTTGTTAAAAATAAATTGAAGTAGAAAGCAAAATGAGTTTCATTGAATAAACGGATTAATAGCTTACAAATTAAGTCACAGTTTTTGACATAAACAGTGTAAGAGTCAAACACACTGCTCACCGAACCCACAATCGCGCCCTCTAGGCTGAGACACAAGATGAGGCTCTTTTTCGTCGCGTCTGGGGTGTCTTCACTGCACCACGGCTTTTTACACTCTACTCTACTTATTTTAAAAAATAATAATACTCTTATGTCAAATTCAACTCTTCTTCTTATTCAAGACTAATCATGGCAACTATGCCTCAAACTGCTGCTTTTACCATTTCAAAAGATGGCAGCAGTTACTTTTAAATACACAGGGTTTTTGTGTTTCTGTAAAATTTTACATCGCTTACAACAATATCTGTATCACAAATTCACAACACGTAATGATTATTAAATTATTATATTATCACCTCAAATCGAAAATAAATATCTGTACAGCCGTCCGATGAGAACACTGACATATAATAAGAATGGACTGAGCGTTCTTGCTTCAAAAATGGCACAAATATTGAACAGGCTGTGAAAACCCTTTATTTCGTACAATTGCACACCGATTTATAATTAGTTATTATTTGTCGATTGGAAACACTAAAGATATTGTAAAATCGTATTGCATTAAATGAAAATTGTTTAGGAAGTTAAACTCCTTTTAATTAATACAAAAATTAATTTTTAATATTGCTGAAAAATGTGATTAGATGTCAAATACATATGCTTGAGCTTGTAAGAGATAGACGTATATAAATAATATACTTGTCTGCATTTTTATGTCAATTCCCATGTATTCCAATTAATACAGCCGTACTGTTTCCAAAATTGGTTACAGTTCAGTGTACATTTTGAGCTTGAAAGAGACAAATAGATTTTAGTAAAAGTTGGTGCCATTTTTGACTATAGGAATCTTAGAATATAGAGCAAACAGGAATGGTGATAAGCCAGATTTTGCGTAATGAATTCCTGGTTGTGTCCATTTTTACATGTATTTACACGCCATCCCTATTCTAAACAACTTGCCAATTTGCAAAAAGTAAACAAATGTTTTGTGCGGAGCATCTGTGGTCAAAAATGTTCTTTTTCGACTTTATTCTGAAACAATTCACATAATTAATTTATATAAATCTTTGCTTCTATTAACAAAAAAGATAATTTAGGTAGTGCAGTTGCCTCAAACAGGATTCCGTAGTTTATAATCCAATTTATTTTTGCAAGCACTGACCGAACACTTCATTTCTGTTTTTTTAATTGATATGAAGATTTTTACAGGCACTAGTGGCACTATAAAACTTTCCACTAAATAAAGGTCAAAGATAAATAGTTTTGAAAAGAATTGGTTCGGTATTTTTGTTAAATTTCACAAAATAACTTTAAGTTGACCAAATCTGCTCACAAAACAAAAGCACTTTTGACAATTAATCTACAGCTTTGACAATTTCTCCATCCAGCATTTCACTTACTCCTATGTATAATCTCCTGCCCTTGACAAATTACGCTCATGTACATGAATTTTACACGAATTTTTCACGATTCAACCATTCCTGTTTGCTATATATTCTAAGATAGGAATTAGATAGGCTGGCTCAGTCCATTCTTATTATATGTCAGTGGATGAGAAATTACGCAATTTCAAAATGGTCAGCTTCCTGCAGGGTTGGTATGCTGCCCGTCCTCCCGGTTGAAACTTGGTAGCACCGAATACTTCTTACTTCTGAAGGAAGAAAACACAGCTGTGTTCTTTTGTGTACCTTGTTCTAGAAATTCCATATACTGGAGAGAACAAATTGTTCTGTAGATTGAAGCGAACTATTTGTACTGTTCGCTTCATTTATAAATCTTCTATGAAATTGTATGAGGCGTTATTTTGTGTATCTTTTGCTCTACCCTGTTCTGCGGACTCAAGAGAACACAGCTTTAATTAGTGTACTTAATTAATGAACAGTTAACACTAATGATTCTTTTGATCGTGCTACATGGCTAGGGTATTAGTCATCGGACCCGGGGCAGGATGTTAAACTTCGAAAGATTCGACGTTCGACAATTTATCGATGGTCAGTATGTTGTAACACTTTCGACAGGCGATAATTTCGATAGAATACCACTGAGTTTTTCTGAGAGTGATAATACAAGCGAAGATTACAAAATGTATGTAAAATTTAAAAAATTTGATTTAAATGTTACATTTTTTTTACATTTATTCAATATAAATGATTTTATATATTAATTATATAGATTCGTCAAACTTGAAGTTATAAAACTTGTAAGAATATATCTTGAATTCAAAAATCAATAAGGCAGTACATTTTGTTGGGCATATCCATAACATAATACCGCTGGCTTAAAAATTTTCTTTTGTGCTGGTAATTAATTATTTCTTCGCCATTTTCGTTATCCTCCACAAATAAAGTCACTGCGCTTGAAAAATTCATAAATTCCAATTTTATTATTATTAAAATTTATCAAAAACTTGAAAAAGAATCTATAAATGTCATTTGTGCTAGGGAAAAAATTCGGAAATAATTTCGAAACTAGCAAAATCGCTTGTCGCACGAAAATCTTATAATATACCGCCATTGAATAAATAACTAATAAGGAAACGGCATATCTGGTGAAATCCTAAGCCACTCGGCTGTATTAGTCCGAGGGTTTGACTGTCATTGAATTGTCTACTCACGTACACTATATTCGCACGAAACCCCGCTTCCTTATTAGTTATTTATTCAATGCATACCGCCAGAGCGAAATCTTCGCTTCGATGATCGCTTTCGAGGCGAAGTTATAACATGCCACCACCGATTGTGGGTGAGAATAATAAACACACATATACGAATTAAATGTTCGCTGCAGTAAGTACACATCGTCTTTCATCGGAGTGTCTCTGATTTGTTTTCTGCAGTAAGATGTCACACGTTGCAATATACTTTACTTTTCGTTTTCGTCGATTAGTGTTATGTGGTAGGAGGGGGAGGGGTAGGAAAGAACCCTGCCCAAACAACTATCATTTACGAAAAGTAAAGTATATTGCCACGTGTGAGTCCTACCCAACGAGGTAATAACTAAAGGAGATGCAATCATATGTACGATCCGTTGACATGAGCGTACCCAAAATTGCCCTGCATTTGTGTATGTTTCACTCCGCCATTTTTGGTCTTCGCTGTCAAATCCATACGTAGGGGCCACGAAGCAAATATTACTCACTAACTTTTTACCACTGAACTTTTCTTCAAAATTATTAACTTTTTTACGTTCACGTTTGCAAATTCAGTAAAGACTTTTTAGTATATGAAAATAAAAGCGGCTAAAATATTTTCTCATTTGCATCTCCTTTAGTTCTTACCTCGTTGGTCCTACCCAAGTGCGACACGTCTCGCAGGAGCCAACGATAAACTACAAGTGCACCGAGTTGAGTTAATATTTTTGATTGTATATTACATTAAACCCCGATACAAAGTTTAACACGCTTGACCGGTATGATAGGAACTTGTTATGTTTAACGTGTTTCGGAGACGAATGTCATTTCCAGTGAATTTGCTTTGATTTCTTCGTCTTACATGACTGATAGATGTTTTGAATTGACCTGTTAATTGAGTTGCAAAAGTAAGACGCGGGTGCTAATTCTGATCTTTTGTCGTACCTTAGGAGTATATTTACGTCAACATTTTGACATTTCACCACAAATTTGCCGTACTTTTATTTTTACCATAGTTATTTTAATTTATGGTTTTCATCTATCATAATGATCTAAAATGAATTTGCACTAAATAACCGTCAGAATATACGCCTAAGAATACGACAAATTAGTCAACTGCTTCCAGGATTATGATAAAATTTTAAGCTATGGTAAATGGATATTCAATATTTACGCATTACAATGCTTAAATTCGAAATAATATTTTTGAATTTGTAATGTGAATTGGCCCTTTCATTTCATTCTACGTAATGCAAAGCATACTGAGCTGAATAAAAACACAAAAAAAAGCAGTAGAAAATTTCATTGAATTTTGTCGTATATTTTGACTGTAACGAAGTTACAAATAAGTATTTAAATCTATAAATATCCGTTAATGCATGCCGTTCAATAGCAAGTAGTGCTTAACACAATTTGACTGACTGATTTGTTTGCAATGAAGTAAAACCTAAATGTTCATGTATAAACAAACCCTCTTGACGTTCCATGAATGATGGTCACTCAGTTTGTCTGAGATGTCAATTATCGGATGGAATCGTCAAGACGGCAACACTTTCACGTCTATAAAAGGCGAGCTGGCACCGAGAATAAATCAGTCGATCAACAAGCTTCGACTGGCCAAGAACTTCACTGGACTTAGCTGCGAAGAAGTTAATTGAGTCAACTCCCGCCAAGTTTGAGGGTTTCCAAACTTGAGATTTACCTATCAAATCCCGTAGATAGTAATACTTTATTACGCTCCTGCCGAGAGAGAGATTTACCCGTCTCCCGTATACTTTAGCAATATTCCGCTCCCGCCGAGTTTGAGGTTATCCAAACTTGAGATTTACCCGTCTCCCGTATATATTGAACACAAGAGTTGAAAATCTGAAATATAGGAACTAACAAGTGGGAAAAAATTGTGAAAAGTGCACTAACCGAAATAAAAAGTGCAAAACAACTCTAATGTGTATAGTATTAAGAGTGTATATAGCATTAAGATTGTGTATTGTCACAGACAATAATTCTAACCAAGTTTGTGTATAACCTTATGGGAAAAAGGTTAATAGTATTAAGATTGTGTATTTTCACAGACAATAAATCTAACCAAGTTTGTGTATAACCTTATGGGAAAAAGGTTAATAGTATTAAGATTGTGTATTGTCACAGACAATAATTCTAACTAGTTTGTGCATAACCTTATAGTAAAAAGGTTAAATAGTATTAAGATTTTTTATCACAGAAGTGTATAAAAATATTATTAAGACTTTGTGTTAGTATTAAGATTATGTAAAAGATAATGCGTGTGTGTTTCTATAGAGAAAATAAAAAATTTTTGTTTAGTATAAAATTAAATCAGTGTTCACCTTTTAAAACGTCAAAAACCTGGTATTTATTTCTTCTTCTTCCCCGTCGTTGAACGCATTGACCCTGGCGTAACTCCAAAGCTGACCCAAAACTTTCAACTTTAAATTTCAACGATTACAAAATGGCGCCCGAGCAGGGACTCTCTTTTCTGCCACTGAGGAGACGTCAGTGAATGAAGTAGAATAGTCACCGAATATAAATATCCAGAGACCAGACCGAGAAGGGGATAACACCAGTGCTATAATTAATATCAGTGTATAAAATAGACAATACTCGTTAACAAAATATATATCTGTGTGTCAAAACTATATCCGTATAAATTAACAATGACCGACAAAAGTGAAATAACCGTCAGTGCCATCTACCAGTTGAAAAAGGATGACCTAGTGACTGAATTAGCCAGTAGGAGTTTAAATACAAAGGGAACCGTGGACGATCTGCGAAAACGTCTTGCAGACAGTGTAAAACGTGAACAGGCACTTCAAGAGGAGGAACAAACTCAGTTAAAAATTGTGTCAACCGAAACTAAGGCCGATAAAATGACACCTCCGATTACAAATACATCCGAAACACAGACCGATATTGTACAGTTGTACATCAAATAAATCGTTGCCAGGGCAACTGAGGTGTATGGTTTCATAAGAAAGTAAAATCAATAAAAACGTCTCCAAGGTTACGTAAGAAAATCTTTTACCTCAGTAGTCTTTGCAACGAATGAACTGCCTATATAAATGGGAATTGGCGCTCTAACAAGTGCAGTCCTTTCTGAGCAGACCAGGTAATGCTTTAAATTATCAATCTGCTAGGTAGTGCTTTAAACTACTTGATGCCACCAATTGTATAGTGCTGTAAACTATACAACTGGAATTACCAAGGATAACAGAAAATATAGATCGCTTAAAGATTTATAGTATTCTTTATAGCTGAACAGTCGTACACCGCATTTAAGTGTAAGGGCTGATAAGCATTATTCAAATACTATAAAACTGTGTATGGTGATTCAGACAATATATAGTGCTCTAAACTGTATATGGTGAGTTGAACTATACACAGTACAGTAGACCTTAGCTACAGTATCTTGAATTGTTTCCAGTGCTTTAAACTGGTTGCAGTGCAGTAAACTTGTGTATGGTGATTCAAACGATATATAGTGCTCTAAACTGTATATAGGGAGTTGAACTATACACAGTACAGTAGGCCCTAGCTACAGTACCTTAAACTCTCTTCAGTGCTTTAAACTGACTATGGTGCTAGTAAACTATTTATTGAGAACCAATTATACAATAATTGAAATCTCCTTAAATTCAAGAGTTATACATCGAAAACATATAACCCATCTTATAGTTGCTGTATATACCGCTTTAAGGTGTATGACTCACTAGACTATAACATTTTTAGTCACAAATAAATCTAATCACTGCATTTTTCTACCATTTCAGATAGAAAAATACAGCAGAAAAACCGGTAAACTATTTAATAAAAGGAAAAACCCGAATCATTGTCAAATATAAGTTTTTCAAACTAGTATAAGTTTTTGGTGTCAATCCACTGTTACAAAATAAATAAAAAATATAATTTCAAAAAACTGACTGACTTGTCACTTACCTAGCACCTTTATTTTGATTTATTAATTTATAATTTTTGTAAGACGACCTAATAAAAGGTTCGTACATGGTCCTTCGAGCCGGATATATATCCATAGATATATATGTGCAAGTCATTCGGTTTGGAAGAGTATTTTTTATATTGAACAATGGACACGACAACCAGAAAGCTTATTAAAAGACAAAATGCCCTTCAGGCACAATTAGCAGCGGCTGTCTCCAGCCAGCAGCATATAAAAACACCCACCTTTGGCTACTAGCAAACCAAATTAAAAATCATAGATGATTATTGGAAGGAGTTCTCCGATAATCATGTAACAATATGTGAAGAAACCGACAAAATAGAGGATTCATATTTCACACAAAACCTAATGAAAGGTACCGAAGACTGACTCATACATTCAGTTTCGTAGTCTACTAACTGATGGTCTCAACCAATGCCCGCCTACGGCAAAAAGAAATGCAAACCATACTTATGCATCAGACATAAAATAACCTCGAATTGATATACCAAAATTCGACGGCGCCTATAAATCATGGAGACCATTTTACGAACTATTCAAATCACTCATACATGAGGATCAATCAATATCAAATATACAAAGATTACATTATCTTAAAACCAGCGTCACTGGTGAAGCCGAACGAATGCTTCGGCAATTCGATATAACTACAACCAACTACGAAAAAGCTTGGGAGTTACTTACAAAGCGATACGACAACAAACGCGTATTAGCATCAACTCAATTAAAACTCCTTCTAAATCAACCACAGATCAAACACGAATCTTCTATAGCTATAAAAATTCTTCTTACACAAACAGAAGAGAGCCTTCATGAGCTCAAAACTTTACAATTACCCATTCAACAATGGGATACTATACTAATTCATTTATTAGTATCAAAACTACCAAACGAAACCTATTATCTATGGGAACAAGAAATCAGCTCAACGAGCGATTTTCCCACATACATAAAATTCAACGAATTTTTAGAAAGGCGTTTCAGAACGCTCGAAGCTATGAGCTCAGACAGCCATCAAGGCACTACTCATAAGCTATTCAAATTACATCAAAAACCTACATACAAAACCACATATGGTTTATATAACAATTCTATAAATATTACAAAACCACCATGTAAACTATGCAACGAACTACATCAAATGTTCTATTGCCCAAATTTAGGGCTTTAAATGTATATAATCGACTAAAATATATCAAAGAAAATAAAGCATGCATAAATTGCCTATCAACAAACCACACTATAATTAACTGTATTAATAAAAGAAGATGTTGGGAATGTCAGAAACGTCACAATACGCTTTTGCATCATCAATCAAACACAGAAACAGAGTCTCCAGTGAATAAATATAAAGATTCAGCATCAGAAATACATGACACGTCACCATCACAGCCAACGGCATTGTTTAATACAAATATTCAAAAGGCTTTACTCTCTACAGCTTTAATTGAAGTACAAAATTCCAAAGGTATTATGGGCATATTACGAGTATTAATAGACTCCGGATCTCAAGTATCATTTATTACTGAATCGGCACGTAAGCGTCTCAAACTGAAGGGAACTCCTGTAGACCTACAAATATCAAGTCTATCAAATACTCATACAGCCTCAGCACATAGATGCATATCTCTCACAATAAAAGCATTAAACAAGAAATTCTCTTTAAATATCGAAGCATTAGTCATTAATAAAATATCAAGTGTCATGCCACATACTACAATTGATATCACACAATGGAAACACATACAAAAGGTACAGTTAGCAGATCCACAATTTTATAGACCTGGACCCATAGATATGTTACTTGGTGCAGAGATATATGCACAGATAATAACAGATGGAATTATTAAGGGACCTTCTGACACCCCAATCATTCAAAATACGTATCTTGGATGGATCGTAATAGGAAAGATTCCTGAAACATCCAAATATAAAATATCAAATCTGACAATATCTGTGAACGACAATTCAGCACTCCAAACCCAAATAAAAAGATTCTGGGAAACAGAAGAACGTCCTAACCAAGTCATTTTATCACCAATATATAAACAAGGTGAAGACTTCTTCAAGAATAATCACGTGCGTCTAAATAACGGAAGTTATGAGGTCAAATTACCATTTATAAATTCAATCTTGCCAAATTTAGGACAATCCAGAAACATGGCACTTAAACAATTTTATCAATTAGAGCAACGGTTCCAAAAAAACCCTCAATATTTCAAAATGTACAAAACTTGTATTAAAGAATATATAACACTTGGTCATATGAAAATAGTACCAACACAACAAATAAAATTAGAACAAAATAATAAAACCAAAATAGATTATTACTATCTACCACATCATGCAGTAATGAAAGAAAGCTCAACCACAAAAATGAGAGTGGTGTTCAATGCTTCATCAAAAACTACAAACGGCAAATCATTAAACTAACAGCTCTTAGTCGGACCGACAGTTCAACCAACCCTGTGGACAATACTTCTAAGGTGGCGACAATATAAATACGCAATATCAGCGGATATAGAGAAAATGTATCGTATGATACAGGTTGACCACAATCATCAAAACTTTCAAAGAATAATTTGGCGTAGTAGTCCAGATAAACCGATTCAAGATTTCATTTTAACTACAGTTACATTCGGAACTGCACCTGCTCCCTATCTTGCCATCAAAACTATCCGTCAACTTGCAATAGATGAAGGGGATAAGTTTCCACTGGCCTCTAAATGTATAAAGAAAGACTTCTACGTAGACGATCTACTTTCTGGTACGCACACCCTTAAGGAAGGGAGACAATTGCAATTAGAACTAGTAAATATATTTCGCAAGGGCGGCTTCAATCTTCGCAAATGGGCAACCAATCACCCAAGTTTATTAGAACATATTCCTGAATCAGACAGGGAAATAAAAAATGTTTTAAATGTATCAGAAAATGAAGGCATCAAGACACTTGGAATATATTGGCATCCAGCTACAGATTACTTTAGTTTCTCCGTTAATCTGCCATCCCCAAAACACGAATACACAAAACGATTATAATATCAGAAATATCCATTTTATTCGACCCATTAGGGTGGTTAGAACCTGCCATTATCAAGGCCAAAATACTCATACAACAATTATGACTATCCGGGTGTGAGTGGGATACAGACGTTCCGAATAAAATATCAACCGAATGGAAAACGTTTAAAGAACAATTAGGAGATCCATCCAGAGGTTCAAACTACAGAATCACATGGCTTTTGCGATGCATCTACACATGCTTACGCGGCAGTCATCTATCTAAAGACGATACATAAAAATCAAATTTATACACAATTAGTTACATCTAAAACTAGAGTAGCACCAACCAAATGTGTCTCATTACCTCGATTGGAGCTCTGTGGTGCTGTATTGTTAGCACATTTATTGCATCTAGTACAAAGCGACCTTAATCTACAAAATATACCAACATTTGCATGGACAGACTCCACCATCACTCTATCTTGGATACAATATCATCCATCGAAATGGAAGACTTATATTGCCAATAGGGTATCTGAAATTCATACAAAGCTACCAGATACCAAATGGAGTCATATCTCATCAAAAACCAATCCAGCGGATGCAGCATCTCGAGGAGTTCTTCCAAGTCAATTATGCAGTTTATAAATGTGGTGGCATGGACCATCATGGTTGCAACAGACCAAGGAATCTTGGCCGAAGCAAAACAACTCCTTCAACACAGATCTAGAAGAAAGGAAAATCCAGACTTATACCAACACATGTGGAAGCAACGAGTCATTCATATTAAATAAATTTTCCACATTTACTAGAACCATCCACGTGATGGCCTATTGTCTAAGGTTCATTCACAACTGTCAAAAACCAAAAAACAATCGATGGTATGATCACAATCTATCAGTATCCTAAATCGATATTGGAAGATGCACCGTGATTAAATTAACGCAACTGGTGGAATTCCAAAGGGAAATTGGTTTATTAAAAGAAAACAAACCTATTGTTGCGAGCGTGGCTTTCTGGTTCGTTATTTAAAACACAATATTAAATATTTAATATACAAGTTCTTTATTTAACTCTAATCTTAACAATTCACAAACTTTCAATTAATCAACTACACTTTAATTATCGCTTATTACTGTACTTTCAATTATCGCAATCTAATTACAACACTTCCGCACGTTATTACTTTCGCTTGTTAACACTGCAACGTCTAAGACAAGAGTCTTATTCTGGCTATGACAACTGTTATATTTATACCCTAGAAACTCTCCAGATTATTCTCGATTGTTCTATTTTCCAGAAGCTTCTTGACTGTTCTATTCATTCTATTCCTGAACCTTCCTGTAGATACCATAATCAATTCTCCGAACCTGAAGTCGTTTACTCTCCATTGCCAGTACATAGATGTCACCAGTTGTCTCTTTCTACTGCACGTAACACTGCCCCCTTCTTAAATTTGTTCGTCCCGAACAACAGGTGGTCCACGGTCTTGATGCTCGTAGTATTGACACAAGCGGTCCAAATGAACAATTTTATGCTTGCCTCTTGTGCCACGCTGAATCCTGTATACCAGGTCATTAATTCTAGTTACTACTGAATACGGTCCTTCCCAGTGTTGTTGCAATTTTGGAGAACGGCCCTTACGTCGTCTCGGATTGTAGAGCCAAACAAGATTACCTTCATTAAATCCTGCGGAATTAGCACGTAGGTCATAGCGGGTCTTCATCCGATCAGTATTTGTTGCTAATTTCGTCCTCGTGGCCTCGTGCACATCAGCTAATTGTTGTTTGAGCTCCGATATGTAGTCTTCTCGTAACTTTTGTTCACCTCTGGGGGTACCGAATTTGAGGTCGCTAGGTAAACGCATCTCTCTTCCGAATATGACTTTAGCTGGGGTTTGTCCGGTAGTACTATGAATGGCTGATCTATAAGCCATTAGGAATATAGGAATGTGTCTATCCCAATCGCGTTGATGATAGTCAACTACTTTCTTTAGATGCTCGATCAATGTTCTGTTGAAGCGCTCTACCATGCCATCAGATTGTGGGTGTAGAGGAGTTGTTCTAGTTTTTCTTATTCCCAACATTTTACACATCTCCTGGAAAGTCCGCGATTCGAAGTTCGGTCCTTGGTCCGAATGAAGTTCGTGAGGCACACCAAACCTACTGACCCAATTCGTTATTATTTGTTCCGCAACTGTGGTTGCCTCTTGATTAGGGATTGCATAAGCTTCAGGCCATTTACTGAAATAGTCAATGGCAACTAAAATATAACGGTTACCGCCATCCGTTTCAGGAAAAGGTCCAGCGATGTCTACAGCTATCCTTTCAAAGGGGGCTCCGACGTTATACTTATGCATTTCACCTTTGCTTCTGTGTTGCGGCCCTTTGCAAGCAGCACAGACAGTGCATCTGCGGCACCACTCCTCCAAATCTTCTCGCATATGTAGCCAATAAAACCTTTCTCGTATTTTGGAAATAGTTTTGTTCACTATCAAATGTCCTCCAGAGGTTCCACCGTGCATTTCTTCTAGAACATCTTTAACGTTTGATGCTGGCACGACTATCTGCATTCGGAAATATTCGCCGTTAGGTGCTTCCCATATGCGTTTTAATATACCACATTCAACATGAAGAGAGTTCCATTGAGCCCAGTAACTTTTCAGTTTCTCACTCCGTTCCGAAATATCCTTCCAGTCTGGTCTTTCCATATCTTCTTTCCAAGCGAGAATAGGTGAAATGTCCGGATCTTCTCGTTGTGCTGTTCTCAGGTCCTCGTTGTCCCAACCTGTAGATGGTTCCACGGTTACCAACTGTATAGTTGCTGTTGTTTCTTTTTCTTCCACCCGTGCGCAATGTTTGCATTCAAGTTTGCATGGACGTCGTGAAAGGGCGTCTGCATTTCCATGGATACGACCTCTTCGGTGTTGGATCTCAAGATCATAAGCCTGGAGTCGCTCTATCCATCTCGCGACTTGTCCCTCAGGGTTCTTAAACTGCAGAAGCCATTTGAGCGCTGCATGGTCGGTGCGAAGGATGAATTTCTGCCCGTAGAGATATTTATGAAAATGTTTTGTTGAACTTACAATAGCAAGTAGCTCTTTTCTTGTAGCACAATAATTTTTCTCTGGCTTTGAAAGTGCTTTGCTATAGTAAGCTACTGGAACTTCTTGATCATTCTCCTCCTGCGAAAGCACTGCACCAATACCTTCATTGCTGGCATCAGTGTCTAATATAAATGTTTTTCCCAGCTTTGGATAATGAAGTACTGGAGCTTCACAGAGCTGTTGCTTCAAATTTTCAAAACTTTCGTTGCATTTATCCGACCATATTGTCGTGGCCCAATATTCAATTCGGTGTGGTTGTGACACCATGACTTAACTAGCAGCAGGTGTACGATTAATTAAGCAGTTTGCAGTATCTAAGCATTTTACTTCGCACGGTTAAATGCTTGGCGATTGCGAATTGTTTATTAAAAAACTGTCGCATCCACTGCTGTTGTAATTAAGCATTAAGCCAGGGTTAAGTAATTCACTTCGCATAGTGAAATGCTCAGCTGGGCTTACTGTTTGTTTACTAACAGTATTGGGGTCTCCAGCTGACGGCAGTGACTGATGTAATGCTTTGCGATTAATTGCAAGGTATTGCACTGGTCACTGGGTCAGAGTCGCTTCCGCCTGTAATGATTTTAACAGGTGATCCGACTTGCGAGTGGATCAGGTTACTCAGTTGTGTTTTGGCGATTAGGAGTTAAGAGCTATAAGTGTGAATCAGAAGCTCGAGTTATATTAGATATTATTCGAAGTAGTTTTATTGAATAAAGTTTTTTTTATGTGGATTACGCGAGTGTTTTACTGGGGACACGACAATTTGGCGCAGCCGGTGAAACTAAGGTAAGAAATGTGAAGATTTCTTACTGTGGTGTTTTTTTTTTTGTATTGTTTTATTTACGAGTAAAAAATTTAAAACTTTTGGTATTTTTATTTTTGTTTTTGAAAAAAAAAAAATCTGTTTAATTTAATTTACTTTTCAGGTTAAATTTAAGAAGTGTTAAATTAAGTTTATTAAGTTGGATCTTTCAGCCTAAAGATACTATTGTAATGCTGAGTGTGAGTTTTGGTGTTAAGCGTTAATAGTTATGGGCGTTTGAAAGTTTTCTCGTGTGCTAGGTGAGCAATTTAAAATATAAGTAGTTATTTCATCGGGGTTTTTCTTTTTAAAAATTTAAATTATTTGATGTGAAGATAAAGCAAAAAGTGTGTGAGTCAGTGAGTGGTGTATAATTGTGAAATATCATGTGCGATTTTATATTATAAGAAACTAAGTATTGAATGTTTCTTATGAAAAATAAACCAAACTTAATTCGCTAAATCTATGGATGTAGGTAAACAAAGTGCACTCTCCTTCCTGTTATCAAAAAACACAATTCAATAAAGGAAAAATAAATATATATATATCTAAAAAAAAACTCAGAATATACATACCTACCTACATATAGATTAGATAACAAAAGGTAGGGGAATAAATGTGTTTATGTATTTATTTGGCCAAGAAAGTGAGTTATGGTGATTTTCCGATAAATTTAAAATGTTTGCTGAAAGTGAAAGTTAAGTAGTGTTGACAGGGATCCCATGGTGTGAAAATTTTAGGTATGCATGTAGTCGTGATGAGTTATATGAACATATTCTTGGAATTTTAAAAATTCACTGGCCTTTTGCCGATATTGGTTAAGTGCGAATATATAGTCTTTGCAATTGTTGTCAAATGGAATCTCTGATTATTTTTTTATGGTAATAAATTTAGATAAAGGGCTTTTCTCGTTTCCACTTCATTTTAATAGGTTTGGTTCCTCTTTCTTGGTGTGCTAAGTAGTGTTGCAAGAGAATGCTGCTAGTCTTACCATATTTCAGCTAAAAAATTACACTTACACATGTTGCTACAATCCCTGAGACAGAGTATATATCATTATTAATCTTCTACAACATTAAGGCAAGTGGTTCAAAATCGTTTGAACCATTTAGAGGTTCTTTTTGTGTATTGTATGGTAATAATAAGTATTTCTGTTTCGTGCCGGTTTTGCGAGGTATCGTTGGGGTTTGTTGAATTCCTATAGCTCTAACGTGATTCCACTAAGTGGATCTAAAAAATTTAATTCTTTTAAAGTTGTCGGTAAAGTACGGCCACCGTGCCAAAATGCAGTTAGTTACACTCTGTTTTAAAATTTTATGCGCTTTTACTTAAATTGGGAATACATTTAATAAGTATTCGAGTACTCGCGAAGAATCTTTCTGGATTAAAAGTCTTTGTCAGATTTATGTTGGAGCATATGTACGTACGTTTTAGGTAATTCAGTAAGATACAAAAGCGCTGATAGGTATGATCAATGAGAGGCGGTAAGAAGTATATTTCGCGTACCTGTTAATGTCGGTGTTAAGAGTGCTAAGTGATAAGTGATAAGTGTAGTGTTTATAATGGAAATATGTGCGTGAGGTATAACAGTCTCACAGTCCTAAATGTCAACAGGAAGAAGCAATATTTTAACTAAGGAGGAATTGTCACGCTTTCAGGCCCAGGAAAGGGAGTTAGAGATAAAAGCACAGGAACTGAAGGAAGGCCAAGCAATATTGCGGAATTACGAGCAGGACTGGGAATATATTGGGGAACATATAACGGCAGAGTTACAGAAACGGTGGACAAGAGAGGAAGAGAAGGAATTGTTAAAGAAACTGAATGAGAGTGCTAAAAGCAGTACAAAGGGCGAAGCTTTAGACCTATTGGTAACAGCAGCATTCGAAATTATCCAGAGCCGTGAAGTAGAAGCAGAGCAAGAATTGGAAGAAATCCAAAAAGAGAAGAAAGGGCTGATAAAGAAAATAGATTCACTAAAGGCACAGTTAAGAGAGGCTGAGGAAACTACAGCGGGGTTAGAGGAAGAGTTGGGGCTCGAGCGATCTTTACAGAGAAAACCGATTCAATAGGGTAATAAGGTGAGTACGAGTAAAGGGTTCAGGCCGAGGAAATTCTTATTTTGGGAACAGCATAAAGAACCAGAAGAAAATTTAGAAAGAGAGCTAATCAGAAGAAAGAAGCAGGAAGTAGCGCCGAGTGGAAAAGTAAGAACAGAGCAGAACCAGATAAGGCCAGAGGAAAGAAACATCACAGGGCAAGACAACATGGCAGACGTGCATGAAAAAGTGATGGATCTAGTATCCAAGTATGTACCTATACTATCTGGCGAAAGGTCGTCCAAACTGGCGAAGGAAGTGTATCGCTTTCTGAGCTGCAGTAAGGATCTACACGATAGACTGACAGAGGAGGAGCAGAAGATTTTTATCAGGTGCATAAAGTATCGCCTAACGGACGATGCGTACTACTTGGTAAGCTCACAGGAACCAAAAGATTTTGATGCTTTACAGCAAGTAATCAAATCGGCCTACATGCCAAAAAAATCGTTTAGCGAATTGCGAACGGAAATGCTGGCATGCAGGCAGAGGCCTGGTGAGGATATCAGGGAGTTCGCAGACCGGATGAAGGAATTGCTCGACCAAATTAAAGCGGCGGTCTCAGCGAAATACCCAGGAGGTGATACAGGATTGATAGCAGAATTAGAGGCAGATGCAGTAGCGACATTTAAAGCTGGCGTTAGGAGTAAACCTACTCAAGTATACCTCACTGGACGGAAATTCGATTCGCTAGAAGGAGTATAAGAGGAAGCTACATACTATGAAAAAGATGCACAAAGGCTCCAAGTAAGAGACCCAGAAGTGGTACAGGCAGGTTGGAGGTCTAACTCATTAGGTACGCAAAACAGTTGGGGAGCAGGCGAGGCCGGCCCCAATCGAGTTCAGCGACCGCAAAGACCAATTTATTCCACTGCTAGGCCAGTATCACCCATAAGATACCAAGGGCCGGCAGCTAGGGTAACCCCACCGAGAACCATTCATTGCTTTAAATGTGGACAACGGGGTCACATTGCGAAAGAATGTAGGACACAGCCCCCTTACTGCACCAAGTGCAACAGCTATGGTCATGAGGTAGCGGGCTGTAGGAAACAGCAGGTACGTTTCGCAAATACTGCGGTAGGTAGTCCAGGTGAATGTATTCAGCCCGTATCGGGAGTTCTCTATTGTCAGTTCTGTAGGACATGTGATCACTATACAGAAAACTGCCTCAGAAAGTACCTAGCAGAACGCGCTGGCCAACTGGAGGGAAACGGGGAGCGGCAGCTGGGGAATTCGTCCACAGCTGCCTTCCATTAACAAACTCCAGAGACATATCGCCGAGGGGGGATGATATTTCAGTAGACTTAAGTTTATTGAATAATTGTAGCATCACAGTTGAAGCAGACATAGGGTTAACAGGTAAGTTAAATCTTTTGGTTGATACCGGGTCCACATGTAATTTAATAAAATTTAATAAGATAAAAAAAAACACGTTTATTCAGCCTCAACGAACTATTACTATTGGGGGTTTATTTGGGGCTCAAGGAAAGTCCGTAGGGGTTTGTCAATCCAAGTTATGTATAGATACTGAAGAGCATGCTTGCGAGTTCAATGTAATTTATGACACAGACTCAATACCAGCTGACGGAATACTGGGTATTGAATTTCTTAAGGATAGAGCTATCATCGACTGCATCAACCAAAAACTGTCAATACGGAATGTAAAAAGGAACAAGGAGGAGAAGCCTCTTTTTGCGAATGTAACAGGAAAAGAAAGTATTAATGTAGTGACATTGGCCAAAGCTTGTCAAAGAAGCGTTAGTCAATCTAGTAACAAAAATCCTCGAGAAATCTCAACAGAAACAGTGAAACAGAGCATTAAAGAAAGAATTACAGAGCTAAAGGACATTATTGGTAAAGCGATGGCAGCCTCAGACAGCATAGACCGGTATCTAACACAGATAAACAAGAGAAACGAGAGAGTGAAAAAGATGACGGAAGGCCTTGCCCAAAAACAATCCCAGCAGAAAAACGAGATGAAGGCCACCCGGAATGCAAAGGCGCTGAAACATGAACACAGGCGGGGAAATACTTTGACCGCAACCCTTCATACGGAGGCTGGTCAACTAGATGACCGCCTGGTAAGGGATGAGTTCATAACATGGCCTACAGGCATGTGGGGTGAAGAGCAGGTGAGAGTAGCTGTTGAACGGGAAAACGAGCTAGGGCATCCTCGCACGGAAGTCCAGCTCAATAATCCCCGGATGAAAGCTTCTGCACTTGTTCTTGAACGCGAGAGCACGAATGGACCAATAATACGCTTGAAACCCAGAACAGAGCAACTGGTGAGAATCCCAGTTGAGAGTGAGGCTGAAATGCTATGTATGGCCGAAGAAATATGTCCCGGAGTGTATTGCGGAAATACAATAATCAGGCCTAAGAATGGACAAGCCTTTGTGGGAATCATAAATGCTAGGACTGAGGCCGTGGAGGTAAAAGATTTCAAACCAAAGTTAGAAGGACTGAACCGGTATTCAGTAGTACCACTAGCGGATAGTGAAGGGAAGTGTAATAAAAGGCAACAGCGACTAAAATTAATGAAACAATCACTGTTGTTGGGAGAAGATCTCAATCCAGAGGAGAGGGAATCTGTTGAACACAGCTGAAAATAAATAAATGGATATTAATTTATAGGGATCATTATTTAATACTTCCCTGTAAAATCCCAGTCTCCAGTGTCCTCATACGCCCTTCCTACGTCTATGCAGCATCTGAAATAAGAAAAAGCATATAAATTAGTTCAATATAATTAACTGGAGCAAAGATATCACAAAAAATTACAAACAAAAATATATAGTTACATGCAAACTGCCAAGAAACAAATTTCTTGGCAGTACAACAACAACACTACATGCAAACATAAACATTGGAATTTCTTAGCGAAATTCATGTTTTCTGCACAATAAACATTTGCAAAACTTGCATTTATGCTTAAATGTGCAGATTACATGAGTTCGCAGAATCCATACACACTATTGTTAGTGAAATTCAACAATTGTTGCCATTGTTGACATTTCACTAACAATTTTTCAATACACAATTTTTCGCATAATTTGCATGATTCTTGCAAATTATGCACTGGCAAATCAATAATTAGCACTTATAGAAGAGATTAAACAACTTACCTTAATAATTAATCCATTTGTTGATGAGAAAAACCCAACACAAAACACGGCACTTCACGACTTAAACACCGCGAAACGAACTGTCACTGCAACAACGTAAATAATCAATTTTACGAAGTTGGCCGCGCTCTACCTGTTGGCAATAATTAAAAAACGCGAAATTGCCCAGGTAATAAAATATTTATAAAAAAAGGTAATTTTAATTCCCATAATGAGTGGGAAAGAGAACGATGTGGAAACGAGACAGAAGAAAATTCGTGAGAGAATTTATGTTCCACACCGGAAATCAACATAGTTTGATAGGGAGCGGCCATATTGATAAATTTTAGAAAAATTGAAATATTTCAATAAATGAATTAGGAAAAATTATGGATAATTAAAAATAAATTAATTCACATAATTTGGAATATTTTGACATTACAGCATGAACTTATAATGTGCAAAAAATATATGAAATTTGCATTTTTTCATGTGGAACTTGTCCGAAAATGGCGGCTCGGACATTATAAAAAGGAGGTGCTCCCTAACTAAACTCTCATTAGTTTTTTGACAGCGATCGTAAATGCAACTTCGCATAGATCTAGTGTTCTTCAAAGTGGAAAATTATTCATCAGTGAAAATAACTTCAAATCTTTCTAGCATAAATCAACGTGCCAAGCAAGGTACAGTATTTACATGCTAAGTAAAGATTAACTTCTGTGGTGTTACAGGTTTTTGGTGAAATTATAGGCTAAGTATTTTTTATACATTTTTAAAATATATTTGGTGGCAGACATTTTAGTTTTAGGTTTTTTCACATAGCGTTTAACGCATGCAAGCTAAGCATATTAGACGTTTCATGTGAAAAAACAAAGTAGAATTAATTAATATTAAGAGTGATGTGAAATATATTAAGAAGAACTAATAAAAGTAGACAGTGAATTTTCAAATATAAGTGAAATTGGTGAAAATCTGAGGTATAAAATTGAGCACGTGTCACGTTACGACACCTCAAGAATATATGCCTACAGATAATTAATTAAATTAATTAAGTACATTTGAAGTGAAAAAATAAAATAGAATTCAGACTAACGTAAAATAAGGAATTTTTGCTCAATAAAGTAACAGTAAACACAAGCTCACATATCTTGTCATTTTAACATACCGCTACACTAACCTACCCAAAATGCAGTAATATAGCTGTAGTGTTCAATTACCGCTACATTCCAAAACAGAATCCGTGACTCAGCTCTGTTACGAATACAGTGACATTTTTCATTTGCCAGGAGACAAACTGACCTATACTCCAACAAAAACCTTTCAATTACCTCTAATGGCCAACACAGGACCCATACATAGAAAGCAGTACCGAATGCCGGAAGCTCACAGAGAAGAGTGTAAAAAGCAACTCGAAAAATTGTTAGAGGATGACATAATAGAGCATAGTGATAGTCCATTTAATTTTCCAGTACTCCTGATACCCAAAAAGGGTACTGATGAAGCTGGGAATCGCAAGTATAGGTTGTGCGTAGGCTTCCGTGAACTCAACAAGGTCTGTATCCCTTGTTCATATCCACTTCCGCGAATTGAGGATATTTTGGATCGACTAGTTCATTCTAGGTACTTTTCAACGTTAGATTTAGCTAACGGATATCATCAAGTACTAATCGATCCAGCAGATAGAGAGAAAACGGCTTTTAGTACCAATTTCAATCATTTTCATTATAAAAGATTGCCATTTGGGCTAAAGACAGCGCCTCCATTTTTTCAATCGCTCTTAAACAGCATATTAACAGGGTTACAGGGAGTAAAATGTTTCGTGTATCTCGATGATGTCGTGATATTTGCAAAAAACTTAGACGAACACAACGATAAGTTAAGGCAAGTATTTCAACGTTTTCGGGATCATAACTTGAAACTACAACCTGCTAAATGTCAGTTTCTAAAAAAAGAAGTGGTGTATCTGGGTCATGTATGCTCGGAACAGGGAGTAAAGCCAGATCAACTTTTAGTGGAAGTCGTAAAGACATTTCCAAGGCCAAAGACAGTGCGACAGGTACAGTCTTTCCTGGGGCTAGCTAATTACTATCGGAAATTCGTCCCTAACTTCTCACTAATCATGGCTCCAATTAATAATTTATTACGGAAAAAGGTAAGGTTTGATTGGGGACCCAAATGTGATAAATCATTCACCCTGATAAAAGAGGCTCTCACTACGCCTCCATTATTAGCTTATCCGGATTGATTTCACGAAGGAATTCACGTTACTGACGGATGCTAGTGGTGAATCCCTAGGGGCAGTTCTAGAGCAGGAAGGAAGGCCCATCAGTTACGCCAGTCGTACACTCAATCCGGCCGAGAGGAACTACTCGACAACTGAACGTGAGCTATTAGCCATAGTCTGGGCCGTAAGTAACTATAAATGTTATCTGTTGGGCAGGCATTTCAAAGTAATTACTGACCACCAACCTTTTCGGGGTGTTTTCAAGGTTAGAGATACGACGTCACGCATGGTACGATTTCATCAGAAATTGTCAGAGTATGATTTCGAGATTCTATATAAAAAAGGAAGAGAAAATGGCAATGCGGATGCTCTAAGCAGAATACCCCAAAGAATAACAGAAGCCAAATTCGAGGAGAGCGAAATGTATCCATGCCTAGCTATCACTCGGGCACAAGCTCGAAGAAAAGATTCCGAAGTAAATGATACATCACCTATGGAATCCGAAGAGGAATGGGGTGACCTCGATGAGGCAGAAGTAATAGCAGGAAAGGTGATGGGTGATCCGAACCCACAGCATATCACAGATCCAGATGAAGTTGAGCCGATCTTGAAGGACTTCCATGACTCTCGGTTTGGAGGATATCTCGGAAGAGATAAGACCTTAAAACGAGTAAAGCGCTTCTATCATTGGAAAGGGATGAAAAGGGATATCGCGAAGTATATTAGGCGCTGCCCGCAGTGTCAGAAAAATAAACACAGTCGAGCTACTAAGATGCCGTTGGTGATCACTTCAATCTCAAGCAAACCTTTTGAGAAGGTGTACGTCGATTTGGTGGGACCATTGCCGTTGAGTCACAATGGCAACAAATACATCTTTTCCTTGGTGGATGATCTCACTAGGTTCGTTGACTTCGTAGCGATCCCGGATCAGGAAGCGAATACTGTGGCACGAGCACTGTTCGAGCAAATTCTCAGCCGATATACTCTACCAAAACAATTAGTTACTGATCAAGGAGCGAATTTTACAGGAGAAGTGCTGAAGGCCCTCTGTAAGATGTTGAAAATAAAAAAGTTACAGACTACTGCCTATCATCCGCAGTCAAATGGCGTAGAGAGACAGCATTCCACGTTAGCAAGCTATTTGAGAAGTTTTGTAGATCAAGACCCGCGGAATTGGGACGAATTCCTGCGGACGGCAGCTCATGCCTACAACAACTCGGTGCATTCGGGCACAAAATTGACACCAATGGAAACTTTATTCGGATTCGTCTCGGAAGTTCCCAGTAGCTTGCAGCGGAAGCCTGAACCGCTATACAATGCCGATAAATATCATAATGTGTTACGGTTTAAATTGCAAAAGGCATTCGAACTAGCAAAGCAAAACTTGATCAAAAGTAAATTGTCCGCCAAGAAGTACTATGATAGCTCCGCGAGGGCGATAGAGGTGCATGTCGGTGAAAAGGTTCTGGTTAGGGACCCGGCTCGGGCGGGAAAACTGTCGTCAATCTTCAAGGGTCCTTATGAAGTAATTTACGTTCATAGCCCAGAGAATGTAACAATCCTTATCGGGAGAAAGCTCAAACGGGTTCACGTGAATCGGTTAAAAAAATTTGAATGATACTGTTATTTAGTAAATTTTGTTTTTATTTCACCTTACAGGTAAAGCAGCAGAATCGTACAAGAACGGACGAAAGAAGAGACCTAGTGGCCCGATTCGGAATCCGTTCAGGAGACGGACGCTAAAAGAAGCCCAGAAGAGCCGGCAAGGCGTAAACATATACATTTGTAGAGGAAATTTAATATTGGAAGGAAAAGATCATTAATAAAAAAAAAGAGAGAATTTAAAAAAAAAATAATAAGTAAAAAAAAAAAAAATAAAAAAACAGAGAGAAGTAAAAACAAAAAGGGTAAGAAAAAAAAAGAGAGAATTAAAAAGAAACTAAAGTAAAGAGAGTAAAAAAAAAAAAAATAATATTAAAGTAAAGAATAAGAATTAAAGTAGCGAGAGAAAAAAGAAAAAAGAAAACATACTCATTGAAAAAATTGGTAAATAAAAAGAAAAGTTAAGAAAAATAAAAAAAAAAAGGGTAATTGAAGAAAAAAAAGGAGGAAAGGTGGTAGAGAGAGTGAGAGAGAGAGAGAAGGAGGAAGTGGATAGCTAATAGAATAAACTAAATCTGTACCGTGATTTATTTTATTTTACTAAATAATAATAAAAATCGTACTAAATAAATTATATACAGAGTGGTTTCTTTTATTTTTGTATACTAGGTAGGATAAAATTAAGAAGGTTGTCATATAGTTAGTTTGGAGAAGTTAAGAAGCTGAATATGGAAGCAGTCGCCATAATCTTGTTGATGTTCATCAGTTTGTCATACGCTGGGCAGGCTGGCTACAATATAAAGCCCATAATGCAGTCCGGAGTATTGTTCGAGCACGTAGGAAAAGCAAACTTTTACACTAGGCATTGGACTATTCTATCCAAAGTAGAAATGCCGGACTTGGCGGTCGAGCTGGAGTTCGCAAACAATTGCAGCAAGCTGGTTATACAGCTCTGCGCAAAAATCAACCACAGAGAGAGAGAACTCGGAAACAGATGTGAGCTAGCCACTAAGGAAATAGAAAGTTGGATGGCGAAGATTAGGAGACAGGATGATGAGTTGAAGCACCACACCCATGCGGAACCGACTCTTCGAAGGAAACGATCTTTCTTTGATGGTATAGGGTCCCTGTCAAAAACACTTTCGGAACCATGGATCACGCAGATTCGGAAAATATCTACTCAGCTTTGAGGGATCTAGATGGAAAAGAAAACCGCACCTTCACCTTGCTTCAAGAGCAAACAACAGTGATGACATCGACGTTTAATCTATTCAATGCGTCGCGCGTTCAGGCAGCAGCAGAGCGAGAGGAACTTTGGAATAAAATCAATGCCATCACCGCCGCGCAGCAAAGTCAAGACCTGGAGATAACAACGTTAACACGGAGAGTGGAGATAAATGAAATACTGACACTAATGACCCTCCAACTGCGAGAACTCAGCGATGTCCAAGAAGGTTATGCGAACATGTTAGTCGCACTGATCATGGGAAAACTTCACCCCATGATTATTCACGCCCGGCAGCTAACAGAAATTATGACGAACGCTACAAAACAATTGGATTTAGCAGAGGAATTTCTGGACTTCCAATTGTTGACTCAAATTGCTAAGGTGAGCGCAATGCAGGGTCCGCAGCACATTATGGTCAGAATAGACATTCCTCAACCGGAGAGAGCGGCTTTTGAACTGCACAAAGCATACACCATTCCCGCAGTAGTTGATGAAGACGGCTACCATGTATATGAGTTGGGAGCCGAATTTCTAGCAGCAAATAATCACGATCGCCAGTATGTCCTGCTAGACTATCAGCAATATGAGAAATGCCAACAACTGACAACCCTCGAAAATCATTTGCGTTTCCTGTGCCCACAGTTGGGACCAATCGTCACAGCCATTGGTGATAGCTGTGTACTCAACCTTTTTCGAAGTTTCAACGTCAACCCGCTGGCATGCAAGGAAAAAATTCTCCCAAAATGGAATAGTCTAGTCCGCATGATTACCCGAAATCACTGGTTGTTCGTGATGGCCGACAAGACGAAACTAGAGGTAAACTGCCGCGATACACCTACAGCGATTGGAGAACTATGTTCTACCGGGGTATTATCAATCGAGGAGCACTGCCACCTTCAGATCGGCGACCTTTTGATCACATCAGAGGACCACGCTCAGCGAAATATTACTCTTTGGCAACCCTCATTTTCGGAATTACCATCATGGGATAGCATGAGCACCAGAAATAGATCTACAAAGCCTATGGCTGATGGCGATCAAAATCGTAAGGTACGGCTGTTAGCTGCCGACAATGCCAACCAAGCCTGGAGAGATCATGCAGCCGAGATACAAAAAATAAATGAGGACATCACACGAGAGGAAATACATCGACAACAAAGTCAGCCCCACACCATCTATCTAGCCGCCACCTCAATAACTGGGCTGTTAAGTATTGCCAGTTTTATGTTAGTAGCAGGAGTTCTGATCCGCAGGAGATGTCGGAAGCAAAAACCAGTACCGGCTAGATCAAGCAGATTGTCGATATTGCCCATCACCCGGAGTTCAATAAAACCCACTGTAACAACAGGACAGCCTACCGAAGACAAGGAAACGAACGATGGCCTCCAAGTAATCGTGCCTACTACAGCAACATTGCCCACAGCAAACCTGCCTACGATAGTCGGAAAACAGCTGGTACAGCTAGCGTAGTAACAACTGTTGTAGGGTTAGATATTTTTGTTACACTAAGTGTTATATTGGATAGGACAGTGGCAACCTTTAGATAGACGGAATCACTCTGAGTAATTAAACCAATATAAATATTGTATTCAAGTTAAGTGTAAGAATTGCTAAAAAAAAAAAAACATTTGTTCATTTGAAAAAAAAATTTGGAATTAGGTATAAAAATGTTTAAACGAAAGTAAATAGTGTAGTTATGTAATATGATTAGATAAAACAAATATATGTAGTTAATGAAATCTAGAATCAAATTTTGTATAAGTAAACCTAATCCTAGAAATAATTGTACAGTTTTTATTTGTTATTATGGTAATACTATTTTTAGAAATATCAAAATTAGGGCTAAGAATATAATTAAATTGTAATTGAACAAAACGATTGTTTGAAGAAGTAAATGAGATCACGAGAAAAAAAAAATAAATACATGTTGTTAAATTAGAACTGAATCAAGAGAAGTAGATATTGCTAAGATAAAACGTAGAAGATGTTTAAAAAAAAAACAATTATAGTATATATACGATAAAATGTACAAGGTAGTTGAAACTAAACCGAGCACCCTGATCTAATTCCCCCTGGGAATTAGTCTTTCACAGGGGGGAGGAATGTCGTGGCCCAATATTCAATTCGGTGTGGTTGTGACATCATGACTTAACTAGCAGCAGGTGTACGATTAATTAAGCAGTTTACAGTATCTAAGCATTTTACTTCGCACGGTTAAATGCTTGGCGATTGCGAATTGTTTATTAAAAAACTGTCGCATCCACTGCTGTTGTAATTAAGCATTAAGCCAGGGTTAAGTAATTCACTTCGCATAGTGAAATGCTCAGCTGGGCTTACTGTTTGTTTACTAACAGTATTGGGGTCTCCAGCTGACGGCAGTGACTGATGTAATGCTTTGCGATTAATTGCAAGGTATTGCACTGGTCACTGGGTCAGAGTCGCTTCCGCCTGTAATGATTTTAACAGGTGATCCGACTTGCGAGTGGATCAGGTTACTCAGTTGTGTTTTGGCGATTAGGAGTTAAGAGCAATAAGTGTGAATCAGAAGCTCGAGTTATATTAGATATTATTCGAAGTAGTTTTATTGAATAAAGTTTTTTTTATGTGGATTACGCGAGTGTTTTACTGGGGACACGACAATATAAACGGCCTTCCCTTTTCTGTAAGTTGATGTAGGCTTCTTGCTATATCTGCAAAACCTTTCACGAATCGCCTGTAGTAGGTAGCTAAACAAAGAAAACTCCGTAATTGATGTTTGTCCTTTGGAACTGGCCAATTTTTGATGGCTTCTATCTTCTCTGGATCGGTTCTTACTCCTTGTGATGAAACTATGTGCCCTAAATATTTAACTTCATCTTTGAATAGAGCACATTTACTCGCACTGAGCTTCAATTTTGCATCTTTGAGTCTTTGAAGTACGTCTCGTAAGTTGTTTTTATGTTCCTTGAATGTCCTTCCGATAACTAATATGTCATCCAAGTAGACAAGACATGTTTCCCAGGTTAAACCACGTAGAACACATTCCATTAGTCGTTCGAATGTGGCTGGAGCATTACATAACCCAAATAGCATTACTTTGAATTGCCATAAGCCACTGCCAACTGAGAAAGCAGTTTTATCTCGGTCCTCGGTATGTATTTCCACTTGCCAGTAACCACTCTTCAAATCCAATTTGGAAAACCATTGCGCTCCGGAAAGGGTATCCAACGTGTCATCAATCCTTGGTAATGGATAGCTATCTTTTCTCGTCACGTTATTTAGTTGGCGGTAGTCTACGCAGAATCGGGTGCTGCCATCCTTTTTCCTAACCAGAACAACCGGCGACGTCCAAGGGCTGTTAGATTCCTCTATTATGCCTTGTTTCTTCATGGAGTTCATCATGTCTGCAACTTCTGGTTGTTTGGCTAATGGCAATCTTCGTGGTGTCTGTCGAATGGGCCTGGAATCTCCTGTATCGATCCGATGCTGGACAAGATTTGTTTTACCATAGTCATCATCATTCATTGCAAATAATTCCGAAAATTCATTGATCACCTCTTGGCATCGTTGTGTTGTTGTTCACTTAAGGCACTGGACGAAAGAAGTTTGTGAACCTGTTGGGTAGTAGCTGGTATAGATTTTGTCTCCCTGATATTACTACCATTATCCAAATTGACGATTTGGTAAACGCGTTCACAATTTCCAATTATAGCACCTTCTTTTAGTTGTACCTCATTTTCGGATGTGTTAAGCACTCTGGCTGGTATTAATGTTGCACCTTCTGCCTTCACTAAAGTCTTCCCCACAATGATGCTCGATGTAACTTTTGTGGGGTTAGGCTCCACCAGATAGAATCGGCAGGTCCCGATGTCAACAGTAAGCTTTGTCCATATTAGTGTCTCGGAGCATGGGGAAAGAATAATATTTTCGCAGACCATCGTCCTTACTTTCGCAGGATGATCTGCTCCTTCTCCTAGTTTCATAGGAATTTCTATGTTCCCATGTTTGAGAATTCGCTCTCCGACATCCAGATTTATTTTGTATGTGGTCATGAAATCTATTCCAAGAATGCATTCATCCATTATGTCTGAAACCAGAAAAGTGTGAGGAAATAGTAGTTCGCCTAGTTGAACATCTAAAGTTATTTCTCCAAACACCCGTGCTGCTGCTCCAGTTGCTGTTCTTAGTAGATATTTGGTGGTATTATGAAGCCATTTGTTCTTAAAAAGATCTGTTCTAATAATTGATCTTGCAGCTCCAGTATCGATAGTGACTGCGCAGTCATTTTTTCCTACACTTCCATATATAACAAGACTGCTATTATTTCTCTGCAACTGACCTACTTGAATGATGACTTCAGGGCTGTCGATTCCACCAACCAACTTCTGCCCCACAAAGTTGGTTTTTACTAGTTTTCCGACTGCTCAACAGGAGAGCTGATGCGACTAGTCGCTGCTTGATATCTAGTCTCTCCACGAATAGCTTGTTCCCTGGCTCGACATCTTTGGCATTCTTCTTTCCCTTCTTCAGGTGATTTCACTCGTCGACGTTTTCTGCAGTCTCTTTGCAGGTGCCCGGATCTATTACAATTCCAGCATCGAAGGACACCACGTGAAGGCGGGCTCTGTGATGATTGCACTCTGTTACAAGTACATTCTTCCACTGAGATTTCTCTTACTCGTACTGCACTCCGTGAAGCTTGTCTTGCGGATTCATACGCTAATGCATAGGCTAGTGCTTCTGCTGTTGATTTCTTTCCTGCTAGCCTTAACGCTTGTTGTAAATTCTGATCTACAATAGCGTTCACAAATGCCTCCGTAGCCACTTCATTAAGGAAATCCTCATTTTCGCTGGAGTATGAAAGATGCGCTAATCCTTCCACATCAGCCTGCAATTGTTGTAGTGATTCGCCATGCCCTTTGAATCCTGTTGCGCAACTGTAGGCGATATACTTGCTGCATGTGCTCATCTCCGTAACGTAATTCTATCGCCTGTACTAATGAAGAGTAATCACTTTGATTTTCAATCGGTACAGTTTGTAAGAGCTTTGACGCAGGAGCTCGAAGTGCTAACACCAGAGCTATAGTTTTGTCTTCATCATTCCATCCATTTACCTCTGAAGCTGCCTCGAATTGTCTCTTGAAGATATGCCACGAATTTTGTCCATCAAATATTGGAGGTTTCATTCTACCTGCGCGAGATATTTCAGCTGCTACGTTTAGAGGCTGACGATGCCTTATTCTTTCCAGATCTGCTTTAACGTTTTCAAGTTGCTCAGTAAATTTTTATTGTTCCTGCTCGATTTCTTCAATTTTCAAAATTTGTTCATCTAATGAGTTTTTTAGAAGATTTTTCTGTTCCTCCAAACGAGTTTCTAGGCAATTCTCCAAAGAACTCTTTTGTTCGTCCAAGCGGGTTTCCATAGAATTCTTCTGCTCATCTAACCGGGATTCCAAAGAATTCTTTTGTTCCTCAAAAGCATTCTTTTGTTCCTCAAAAGCATTCTTTTGTTCCTCAAAAGCATTCTTTTTCCTCAAAAGCATTCTTTTGTTCCTCAAAAGCATTCTTTTGTTGCTCAAAAGCATCCTTTTGCTCGTCCAGATGGGTTTCCATAGATTTCTTTTGCTCATCTAAACGGGATTCCAGAGCATTCTTTTGTTCCTCATTGGAATTTTTCTGTTCATCAAAACGGTCTTCCATAGATTTCTTTTGTTCCTCGAGAGAATTCTTTTGTTCATCAAAACGGGCTTCCATTTTGCTCATTAAAGTACTCAAAAGCTGTTCCATTTTCATTGTAGGCTCTTCTTCAACTTCGGTTTCTTCCAAGTTCTCTTCGAAAACAAATGTTTCAGGATTCTTTCCTTCCTCTGTCAAAGCTTGTCTGAGTCGCTCGATCAGCACTTTCTTTGCACCTGTCGTTTGTAAAGACCGGTTCCCTAACTCCACTTTCAAATCCTGCGTTCGAAGCTCCTCGAATTTTCGCCCCATTACTTTATAATTCACTTAAAGTTGAATTTTCTTCAAGAAAGAATTTTTTGGGATATCTCCGGTATATAGCAAAAGCTAAAAAATGTTCTAATTTGTTATTTCATCACACAACCCATTAATTTTTGATGACAAGTTTCAAGTCTTGGTTTGACTCATCAACAGGTCCCAAATAGCGAAATTGGGTGATTAGAAAAACAAATGAAAAAATGAAAACAGAAGAAAGAAATGAAAAGTTTAAGAAAAATAGAAAAAAACAATTTTTTTATTTATTAAAAAAATTTAAAAAATTTAAAAAAAACAGATTCATTCGAAGCGAATCGAACCTGTATACGCCACGCAGTGGGCTGAAAAATGAAGAAGAAAAAGGAAGAAGAAGAAGCGTTTCGTGTCAGCAGAAAACCTTCCACTCATCGGTGCAGCTTGGTTTTCTGCCTGCTGCAGACGCTTGAAAATAGATCAAACCGATCTCTTCTCATATAAACTCAGAATAAATTCTGGGTGTGAATTATATGAGGAAAAAACACTCCTATACAATCCCAGGAGGAATAATGAATAAAAAGAGATTACTCTTTTGGACTTTTTACCGGGTTAAACTTAATTTTCTTCAAGAAAGAATTTTTTGGGATATCTCCGGTATATAGCAAAAGCTAAAAAATGTTCTAATTTGTTATTTCATCACACAACCCATTAATTTTTGATGACAAGTTTCAAGTCTTGGTTTGACTCATCAACAGGTCCCAAATAGCGAAATTGGGTGATTAGAAAAACAAATGAAAAAATGAAAACAGAAGAAAGAAATGAAAAGTTTAAGAAAAATAGAAAAAAACAATTTTTTTATTTATTAAAAAAATTTAAAAAATTTAAAAAAACAGATTCATTCGAAGCGAATCGAACCTGTATACGCCACGCAGTGGGCTGAAAAATGAAGAAGAAAAAGGAAGAAGAAGAAGCGTTTCGTGTCAGCAGAAAACCTTCCACTCATCGGTGCAGCTTGGTTTTCTGCCTGCTGCAGACGCTTGAAAATAGATCAAACCGATCTCTTCTCATATAAACTCAGAATAAATTCTGGGTGTGAATTATATGAGGAAAAAACACTCCTATACAATCCCAGGAGGAATAATGAATAAAAAGAGATTACTCTTTTGGACTTTTTACCGGGTTAAACTTAATTTTCTTCAAGAAAGAATTTTTTGGGATATCTCCGGTATATAGCAAAAGCTAAAAAATGTTCTAATTTGTTATTTCATCACACAACCCATTAATTTTTGATGACAAGTTTCAAGTCTTGGTTTGACTCATCAACAGGTCCCAAATAGCGAAATTGGGTGATTAGAAAAACAAATGAAAAAATGAAAACAGAAGAAAGAAATGAAAAGTTTAAGAAAAATAGAAAAAAACAATTTTTTTATTTATTAAAAAAATTTAAAAAATTTAAAAAAAACAGATTCATTCGAAGCGAATCGAACCTGTATACGCCACGCAGTGGGCTGAAAAATGAAGAAGAAAAAGGAAGAAGAAGAAGCGTTTCGTGTCAGCAGAAAACCTTCCACTCATCGGTGCAGCTTGGTTTTCTGCCTGCTGCAGACGCTTGAAAACCAAGACTTGAAACTTGTCATCAAAAATTAATGGGTTGTGTGATGAAATAACAAATTAGAACATTTTTTAGCTTTTGCTATATACCGGAGATATCCCAAAAAATTCTTTCTTGAAGAAAATTAAGTTTAACCCGGTAAAAAGTCCAAAAGAGTAATCTCTTTTTATTCATTATTCCTCCTGGGATTGTATAGGAGTGTTTTTTCCTCATATAATTCACACCCAGAATTTATTCTGAGTTTATATGAGAAGAGATCGGTTTGATCTATTTTCAAGCGTCTGCAGCAGGCAGAAAACCAAGCTGCACCGATGAGTGGAAGGTTTTCTGCTGACACGAAACGCTTCTTCTTCTTCCTTTTTCTTCTTCATTTTTCAGCCCACTGCGTGGCGTATACAGGTTCGATTCGCTTCGAATGAATCTGTTTTTTTTAAATTTTTTAAATTTTTTTAATAAATAAAAAAATTGTTTTTTTTCTATTTTTCTTAAACTTTTCATTTCTTTCTTCTGTTTTCATTTTTTCATTTGTTTTTCTAATCACCCAATTTCGCTATTTGGGACCTGTTGATGAGTCAAACCAAGACTTGAAACTTGTCATCAAAAATTAATGGGTTGTGTGATGAAATAACAAATTAGAACATTTTTTAGCTTTTGCTATATACCGGAGATATCCCAAAAAATTCTTTCTTGAAGAAAATTAAGTTTAACCCGGTAAAAAGTCCAAAAGAGTAATCTCTTTTTATTCATTATTCCTCCTGGGATTGTATAGGAGTGTTTTTTCCTCATATAATTCACACCCAGAATTTATTCTGAGTTTATATGAGAAGAGATCGGTTTGATCTATTTTCAAGCGTCTGCAGCAGGCAGAAAACCAAGCTGCACCGATGAGTGGAAGGTTTTCTGCTGACACGAAACGCTTCTTCTTCTTCCTTTTTCTTCTTCATTTTTCAGCCCACTGCGTGGCGTATACAGGTTCGATTCGCTTCGAATGAATCTGTTTTTTTTAAATTTTTTAAATTTTTTTAATAAATAAAAAAATTGTTTTTTTCTATTTTTCTTAAACTTTTCATTTCTTTCTTCTGTTTTCATTTTTTCATTTGTTTTTCTAATCACCCAATTTCGCTATTTGGGACCTGTTGATGAGTCAAACCAAGACTTGAAACTTGTCATCAAAAATTAATGGGTTGTGTGATGAAATAACAAATTAGAACATTTTTTAGCTTTTGCTATATACCGGAGATATCCCAAAAAATTCTTTCTTGAAGAAAATTAAGTTTAACCCGGTAAAAAGTCCAAAAGAGTAATCTCTTTTTATTCATTAAAGTTGAATATAAATTATTTTCCAGAACTTTCAAAATTTAACACAATTTCACAAAATTAATCACAGTTTGAATTTTTAAGTCAATTGCCACCACTATATTTCGCGAATTTATTTCACTTCTGACACCAGTTGTTGCGAGCGTGGCTTTCTGGTTCGTTATTTAAAACACAATATTAAATATTTAATATACAAGTTCTTTATTTAACTCTAATCTTAACAATTCACAAACTTTCAATTAATCAACTACACTTTAATTATCGCTTATTACTGTACTTTCAATTATCGCAATCTAATTACAACACTTCCGCACGTTATTACTTTCGCTTGTTAACACTGCAACGTCTAAGACAAGACTCTTATTCTGGCTATGACAACTGTTATATTTATACCCTAGCTCCAGATTATTCTCGATTGTTCTATTTTCCAGAAGCTTCTTGACTGTTCTATTCATTCTATTCCTGAACCTTCCTGTAGATAACATAATCAATTCTCCGAACCTGAAGTCGTTTACTCTCCATTGCCAGTACATAGATGTCACCAGTTGTCTCTTTCTATTGCACGTAACACTATTCACAACAAAAGTTCAATTTTATCACTGCATCCGTTTTTAGATACCAAGGGAATTCTACGAGTAGGTGGACGTCTTTCCCAATCAAATATAACCTACAGTCAAAAAAATCCAATCATTTTACCTAATAAACATCATATCTCAAACATACTGATTGACAATATCGATAAGACTACTCTTCACGGCGGTACGCAGTTAGTTCTGAGCACGCTACGAACAAAATTTTGGATAACAAATGCTAGAAACACGATTCGCTACCGAGTTAAGAACTGCACTATCTGCAAACGATATAACGCGACCACCTCCAACTAACTAATGAGCTCACTGCCTTCCGCTCTTGTTACACAGTCACTACCATTTATCCATACTGGAGTTGACTATGGAGACCCTATTGAATTAAAAACAATCAGACTAAAATCCGCAAGAATAACGAAGGCATATATTTGCATATTCATTTGCCTCTCAACAAAGGCAATCCATATAGAATTGGTTACCGAACTATCCACATGTGCTTTCTTAGCAGCCTTTCGCCGATTCATAGGCAGAAGAGGTCATTGCTCACACATATACTCAGACCAAGGTACAAATTTTATCGGATCCAACAAAGCTTTACAAATAGACTTTAACAACGCCATTAAATCTGTAGAAACAGACATTGCAAGGGAATTTACAGACTTCGGTGTTACATGGCATTTCAATCCCCCATCCGCACCACATTTCGGAGGATTATGGAAAGCCGGAGTAAAAGCTACAAAAAGACATCTATACAAAAGTATACATAATGCTAGGCTCACATACGAAGAAATGTCCACAATACTCATTCAAATAGAGGCATGTTTAAATTCAAGACCTCTATATGCAATTCCAAACGATTCAAATGACAACAATTATCTAACTCCAGGGCACTTTTTAACGGGCAAACATTTGTTAACGCCCATTGAAGCAGCCTTGCCGGACATTCCTTACCATTCGACAAAACGATGGCAATACTTACGAGTATTAACAAACTCGTTTTGGAAGAATTGGTCAACCAATTACTTAAATGAGCTACAAACCAGAAGTAAATGGTGCAAAGAAAATAACAATCTATCCAAAAACAGCATAGTAATTATTAAAGAAAAAAACCTTCCTCCTGGGCAATGGGTATTAGGTCGCGTTTTGGATACCCACAGAGGACATGATAATCTGGTGCGTACTGTAACCATAAAAACAGCTAAAAATATTTTAACAAGACCAATCACAAAAATAATTCCTCTTATTGAAGAAAACAAACCAACGTTAAATCAAATTATTAAAAAAAAAAAAAAAAAAAAAAAAGAAAATCGCAGCAGCCTACGGTTACAACGATTCAGTTGTTTCTAAATAAAATATATACACAAAATCATTTATAGTTTATCCACTAAACTAAGTACATAGAATTTGGTGTTTTTAAAAATAAAATAATTAACAGTTTATCCACTAAACTAGATATAACAAAATGGACACTGACTACGTGGAGATTTGTACAAAATCTTTAAGGGAATTGTTAAGTAAAGAACCCATAAGGGGAATATCACCGCTCCCAGACACACCTCCAAGAGGACCAAGGCCAGTAACACCACAAAACAAACCAATGGAGTGCCAGCCAGCTTCGGCATCCATAAGGGCATTGGCAAAAAGATTGTTACACTGCCCACAAGAAGCATTTGCATTCCATTCCAGACCAAAAAAATTACCAGACATTCCAAAAGGAAGGATGACCAAAAAACAAAACCAGATTTCTGATACCATAATGAGGAACCTACAAGTATCTCCCGATCTGCTACAGCAAATAAAGGCTCATGATATTCCTTTTACAAAGGTACTGGCAGCCAAACGTCATTACATCCACAACATTAAACCGATAAACAAGTCAAGATTACAAAAATAGCATTCAAATCGAGAGGCGGGAGAATGTACAGTCGTACATCAAATAAATCGTTGCCAGGGTAACTGAGGTGTATGGTTTCATAAGAAAGTAAAATCAATAAAAACGTCTCCAAAGTTACGTAAAAAAATCTTTTACCTCAGTAGTCTTTGCAACGAATGAACTGCCTATATAAATGGGAATTGGCGCTCTAACAAGTGCAGTCCTTTCTGAGCAGGTAGTGCTTTAAACTACTTGATGCCACCAATAGTATAGTGCTGTAAACTATACAATTGGAATTACCAAGGATAACAGAAAATATAGATCGCTTTAAGATTTATAGTATTCTTTATAGCTGAACAGTCGTACACCGCATTTAAGTGTAAGGGCTGATAAGCATTATTCAAATACTATAAAACTGTGTATGGTGATTCAGACAATATATAGTGCTCTAAACTGTATATGGTGAGTTGAACTATACACAGTACAGTAGACCTTAGCTACAGTATCTTGAATTGTTTCCAGTGCTTTAAACTGGTTGCAGTGCAGTAAACTTGTGTATGGTGATTCAAACGATATATAGTGCTCTAAACTGTATATAGGGAGTTGAACTATACACAGTACAGTAGGCCCTAGCTACAGTACCTTAAACTGTCTTCAGTGCTTTAAACTGACTACGGTGCTAGTAAACTATTTATTTAGAACCAATTATACAATAATTGAAATCTCCTTAAATTCAAGAGTTATACATCGAAAACATATAACCCATCTTATAGTTGCTGTATATACCGCTTTAAGGTGTATGACTCACTAGACTATAACATTTTTAGTCACAAATAAATCTAATCACTGCATTTTTCTACCATTTCAGATAGAAAAATACAGCAGAAAAACCGGTAAACTATTTAATAAAAGGAAAAAACCGAATCATTGTTAAATATAAGTTTTTCAGACTAGTATAAGTTTTTGGTGTCAACCCGCTGTTACAAAATAAATAAAAAATATAATTTCAAAAAACTGACTGACTTGTCACTTACATAGCACCTTTATTTGGATTTATTAATTTATAATTTTTGTAAGACGACCTAATAAGAGGTTCGTACAGATATAGTGATAACTCCGATTATCAATACAACCGAAACACAAACCGATGAGCAATAACTGCAGCCGAATATACCGCCTACATGCCTGAGTGTTACCGACAAGGAGATACCTTGTAACAATATACCGAATATTCAAAATATTCCGTACCCGATAGAAATCCGAGACCGACCACTTTCAGACGCTGACATTATGGATAAAGTCAGAAAATGGAATGTGAGACTTGACCAAGGTCAGGATCCGTTAAATTTCCTCGAGAGAATTAAGGAAATGGCACAAAGTTACAGTATACCAACCGACCGATTGTTGAATACATTACACGAGCTGCTGACAAAGACAGCACTAGCATGGTATCGTAACAACCGAGAACAATGGACAACGTGGGATGAATTCATAAGTGACTTCAAACTTTTCTTCTTGCCGCCACGTTTCAGTATTAAGCTAGCCGATTATATCACGGCCATCCAGTAACTCATGCGCTGGCAAACAAACGTGTCAACCGAAGAGAGACTTGAACGAATTTATGAAAACATGTTACCAGAGTACCGTCTATATATCCGAAGATAAGATTTCCGTAAACTGTCTGAACTTATTCAACTCGCAGAAGAGTATGAATATATTCAAGTTCAACAAAAATCGCGCAATACCGAAACACCACCTATCCGTCAGATCAGTAGACCACCATAAAACACCCCAGCCTTGCCAACGTTTCACATATAAGGCGAGACAGCTGTTGGAGATGTGGACAACGGGGACATCGTAGACACGAATGTCGAAATCCACCGAAAATATTTTGTTCACAATATGGAAAATTAGGTGTGTTAACTAGAGACTGTCATGGCCAAAACATGAACAGACCGTTAAAAGACCGGAGAGACAAGGCAGCCGAGTATCCCAGAACCAGAATCAGATGCCTTAAAAACCAGTCTACCTGATGCAACCATAATAGACGTACACTATGAGGACGACCGATACTTCATTACAATGTCCATATTTGAAACACCATGTATAGCACTCATAGACACTGGCGCTGCAAAATCTTTTATTGGTAATGAAGTCAAAAATCTGCTGGAATTACACAATATTCCTCCAATACCATGTTCTTTAAGAACTGGAATGGCGAATAGTAGTGAATTTAAAATCCACCAGTCACATATGGTGGACACACAGTGGAATAATCATAAAATTTCACATTTATTCTACTATATGCCAAATCTAGCCGAAACCATACTGGGTGTAGACTTTCTTCGAAAAGCTGACATATCAGTAAAAATGTGGAACCAGGAAATTTCACCAGGAATCATGAATATTAAAGAGGAAATATCCGAACCAGCAATATGTACAGTGGTAATACCCGACGAGATAGACAACATATAAGAAAACAAAATAACCGAATTCCTGTCCACTCAAATTCAAAGATTTGACAAAATCTCCGGGCCCACTCCGATAACACAGCACCATATCCGAATGAAACCGGCCGATAAAACAACGCTACTTCCCCCGTAACCCCGCTATGCAAGAAATTATAAACTTGCAAATAGATGAACTACTTGCCGAAGACCAGATAGAACCGTCAAAAAGTCCATACAGTTCACCCATTGTACTAATACGTAAAAAATATGGCGGATGGAGGTTATGTACTGACTACCGACAAATTAATGAAAATTCCGTTAAAGACGCCTATCCGTTACCTAAAATCAACAATATACTGGATAAATTAAGAGGCGCAAAATATATTTCCACTCTGGACTTATAACAAGGTTACTGGCAAATCCCGCTGACAATAGAATGCCGACCATATACAGCATTTACCGTTCCCGTCCGAGGTTTGTTCTAATGGAAAGTTATGCCATTTGGACTTCATTCTGCACCCGCTACATTTCAGCGAGCTCTAGACAAAGTAATCGGTCCGGAAATGGAACCATATGCTTTTGCATATCTGGATGACATGATTGTTATTGGCCGTACTTTGGAGGAACACTGTGAAAAATTAAGAGAACTGTTTGACCGACTCATAGCCGCAAATCTAAAAATTAATCCCGACAAATGTGATTTTCTGAAAGAAAAGATCAGATATCTGGGACACGTTGTCAGTTCACAAGGTATACATACCGACCCGTCAAAAGTTGAAGCCATAAGTGCACTTTCCGCGCCGACAACTGTCAAAGAAGTGAGACAATTTTTGGGTATTGCGTCATGGTACCGAAGATTTGTGCCGTCCTTTTCTACCACAGTAGCACTAATAACTAAACTACTGCAGAAAAAACATAAATGGAACTGGGGACCAGAGCAACAACATGCTTTTGAAGTATTAAAACAAAAATTAACCGAGTCGCCAATTCTAGCCTGCTCAGACTTCACACAGCCATTTATACTACAAACTGATGCTAGACAAGAAGGACTAGGAGCCGTGCTCTGTCAAGAACTAGATGGTGCAGAACACGTTATGGCGCCGAACAAAAATATTCCGTGACAAAGAGAGAATGTCTAGCCGTTGTATGGGGCATCAGAATTATGAGACCGTATTTAGACGGCTACATATTTACAGTCATCACCGACCATCAAGCGTTAAAATGGCTACATTCGCTTGAAAATCCCTCTGGCCGACTAGCAAGATGGCCTATCGAAGTTCAGTCTTACGACTTTGATGTCAAATCCCGAAGACGAAAACTGAATGTAGTAGCTGATGCACTGTCACGTCAACCATTTAAAAATTCCGAGTCACAAACCTCTCTATTTACCTTGCTGTCATCTATTGAGATAACATCTGAATGTTCATGGTATCAAAACAAACTTCATGAAATTCAGAAACAACCAGAGTTGTGTCCAGACTACAAAATTGAAAAGGGACAGATATATCGTCGCTTCTTTGATTCTACAACTTACACCGAAGATACTGTACCATGGAAGCTTTGTGTGCCAAAACCAGTTCGAAACAGGGTATTACGAGAACATCATGATATTCCTACCGCAGGCCATCTTGGAATCAACAAAACTATAGCCCGCATTGCTAAATATTATTACTGGCCTGGAATGTTCCGAGATATTGCGAAATATGTACGAAGTTGTGACATATGTCTACGTTACAAAGCCGAACAACAGAAAACTGCTGGTTTAATGCATGGATTCCCCGCTAATCGACCATGGGAAATTGTTAGCACAGACTTCATTGGACCTCTCCCTCGTACAACAAAAGCTCACACCGCAATACTAGTATTCCAGGATAAATTCACAAAATGGGTAGAATTTATGCCTCTCCGACAAGCCACCACCGCCGGACTAATACGTGGTTTCAGAGAAAGAATAATCTCTCGCTTTGGTTATCCCGAAGTATTAATATCCGATAATGGCACTCAGTATACAAGTAAAAAGTTTAAAACTCTGCTAAAAGAGTCAAAAATAAAACATCGATTTACATCGCCATATACACCGCAAGCTAATCCGACTGAAAGAGCAAACCGTGTGATAAAGACAATGATTACTCAATACGTGGACCAGGACCATCGGAAGTGGGACGAACATTTACCAGAATTAATGTTGGCTATAAATACTAGCAAACATGAATCTACCGGCTATTCTCCACACCATTTAAATTTTGGCCGAGAAATTATATCACCAAATAGTTTATATGGAGAAATTGGGGAAAAAGTTCCGACCACAGAAATCACCGAAAGAGCAAGAAACCTACAGGATATATATGAAATCGTCCGAATCAATCTGGATAAAGTGTTTACTGACAAACGTCGTTACTATAACAACGATTGGTGTCCACAAGTAGGAGAACAGGTTCTACAAAGGGAACGGATACTTTCATCCACCGCTAAAAGTTACAGTGCAAAATTAGGGCCACGATATATCGGACCATATACTGTGACCAAAGTAGTTTCTCCTGTCATCGTCAGGCTCACAACACCAGAAGGAAACATAGCCGGTGTAACCCTCGTGAAAGATCTAAAAAAATATTATCAATCCGAGAACGGTAACACTCCTAACTTGCATATAAACGTTGCAAACCCAACAAAGTGCAACAGTTGTGAAGTGGACAGCATGGCGACATCACGTCAAATAACAAATTTACAAGTCACCATCATAGAGGCACCACGGCAGGTGAAATTAATACTACCTTCCACTCAGGATCCTTGTGTCCGAAAGCGGACACAACCGCTTAAACCCAGCAACACCATGGTAGCTAAAAACCAAGTGGCCGAAATAATTAAAAAGATTGAGGGTATAACAGCGCAGCAGATAATAGAACAAAATAAAGCAAAACCACCGACTGTCAAGGCATCACCGAAAATAGCACCCAAGCGGAAGAAACCAAGTGATGAAAATCCGACTCAAAAGAAGAAAACACCAATTGAATCATCAGACCAGGGGATGTTCGACGACATCGAGGCGCTTCTATTGCCCTACGGAAAGGCCAAAACATTCGTCATTTAAGGAGCGAAAGGACCCATACGCATACGCACTCTAAAGAATGGCTGTCGTGTTCTGCGTTGTCAAGATCAGAGTAAAGTTCTACCACCAGCAAGAAGTCAATATTAAACTATGTCTAGTGTATAAATATCTTATTTGTATTTTTTTTTTAAGTTTTATTAATTTAATAAACGTTTTTGTTCTTATAAAATAAGTTTGTTTCCACTATACATTCCACTATAAGTAATGTGATTTTACACAACAAAGTATATATATAAAAAAAAACTGAATTAATGTAACAGTTTTTTTTTTAAGAAAGGGGGGGATGTAACGAAGTTACAAATAAGTATTTAAATCTATAAATATCCGTTAATGCATACCGTTCAATAGCAAGTAGTGCTTAACCCGATTTGACTGACTGATTTGTTTACAGTGAAGTAAAACTTAAATGTTCATGTATAAACAAACCTTCTTGAGGTTCCATGAATGATGGTCACTCAGTTTGTCTGAGATGTCAATTATCGGATGGAATCGTCAAGACGGCAACACTTTCACGTCTATAAAAGGCGAGCTGGAAGCGAGAATAAATCAGTCGATCAACAAGCTTCGACTGGCTAAGAACTTCACTGGACTTAGCTGCGAAGAAGTTAATTGAGTCAACTCCCGCCAAGTTTGAGGTTTTCCAAACTTGAGATTTACCTATCAAATCCCGTAGATAGTAATACTTTAGAAATATTCTGCTCCCGCCGAGTTTGAGGTTATCCAAACTTGAGATTTACCCGTCTCCCGTATACTTTAGCAATATTCCGCTCCCACCGAGTTTAAGGTTATCCAAACTTGAGATTTACCCGTCTCCCGTATACTTTAGCAATATTCCGCTCCCGCTGAGTTTGAGGTTATCCAAACTTGAGATTTACCCGTCTCCCTATACTTTAGCAATATTCCGCTCCCGCCGAGTTTGAGGTTATCCAAACTTGAGATTTACCCGTCTCCCGTATACTTTAGCAATATTCCGCTCCCGCCGAGTTTGAGGTTATCCAAACTTGAGATTTACCCGTCTCCCGTATATATTGAACACAAGAGTTGAAAATCTGAAATATAGGAACTAACAAGTGGGAAAAAATTGTGAAAAGTGCACTAACCGAAATAAAAAGTGCAAAACAACTCTAATGTGTATAGTATTAAGAGTGTATATAGCATTAAGATTGTGTATTGTCACAGACAATAATTCTAACCAAGTTTGTGTATAACCTTATGGGAAAAAGGTTAATAGTATTAAGATTGTGTATTGTCACAGACAATAATTCTAACTAGTTTGTGCATAACCTTATAGAAAAAGGTTAATTAGTATTAAGATTTTTTATCACAGAAGTGTATAAAAATATTATTAAGACTTTGTGTTAATATTAAGATTATCTAAAAGACAATGCGTGTGTGTTTCTTCAGAGAAAAATAAAACATTTTTGTTCAGTATAAAATTAAATTGGTGTTCACCTTTTAAAACGTCAAAAACCTGGTATTTATTTCTTCTTCTTCCCCGTAGTTGAACGCATTGACCCTGGCGTAACTCCAAAGCTGACCCAAAACGTTCAACTTTAAATTTCAACGATTACATGACATTAAATTACTACAAAAAGTAAAGGCACGTTACAGAGAATACAACTTATTCTTATTTATTTTATATTATTTTTGACACATATTCTGTGACGTATAATTACGTGACTAATGTATATGCATTTGCATAGGAAATGAGAATTAGTGTAATCTCTATACCGTCCGTGCGTTCAGGTGTCACACACCCATGTGTTTTGAACGGTTGTGATGTGCATGTCACGTGACTTGAGAAAGTAGAGATACACACCCACTGACATATAATAAGAATGGACTGAGCGTCCTGCTCTTCGAGGAGAAAACTAAAGGAGGCGACATGTGATGAAAAAAGCATAGCAACTTTCGTTCTTCTTCTTGTTTTTGTGAAGTGCCAGAGGAGGCGTTAAAAATTGTTGATGCCTTAAATATCACAACAAATTAATCGCGCGAAAATTCAAACACATTTCTTAGAAACTCGGCACAATCTTCCGCACCACCCACTGACATGTATATAAATGGACTGACTGATCTCCTGTTTCATGTGGCATCAGTTTTGATTACAGCAAGTATACTCTCACTGACGATATATTTAAATTATTTGCGAATTTACTTATACATATATGCATGTCAGTGGAATTTACCGAATTTACCACAAAAGTATTTTGAAAGCATTTTCCTCAGCATGGCTTGTTGTATCTAAATCTTCGAGCACATATAATTCCTTTTTATGTTACTATAACTTAGTCCAAGAGTCATTAACCATTTCCTATAAAAAGTAATTTATCCATTTGTATCTACGTCTCTGCGCCAAACGCACTTCGCGGCTCTTTGTTTATAGAAAAGTGACAGTCAAACACCCCGCCAAAATCAAGATGGCGAAAATTTTTAGCTACGCTGCCATACATATACTTACTATGGGATGTCATCTCTTTTAGTTCTCTCCTCAAAGCTCCTGCATCAAAAACGGCACAAATATTGAACAGGTAGTGCAAACCCTTTATTTCGTACAATTGCACACCGAATTATAATTTATTATTATTTGTCTGTCTATCGGAAACACTAAAAATGTTGAAAAATAGTATTACATTACATAAAAATTATTTAGGAAGTTAAAATTGTTTTAAATAACACAAAAATTAATTTTTTATGTTACTGAAAAATGTGCTCGTCTGCAGATTTGATGTCAAACTTTATTGAGCTTGCAAGAGATGCACGTATATAAGTTTAAACGAGTAAATTAAAACACAAGAAACTCTCAGTCAGAATTTTATTTCTATCACCTCTATAACCTGTCATGGACTACGCGCTTCTGTTCTATATCCCAAGCTTTACTTCTCCTTCTTCTTACCACTCACTAATTACAAAGCTGACCAAATGCTTACTTCTTCTTCTTATTATATATATTTACAATCTTTAGCATGCATGGTGGCTACAGTTCGGCCATTCTGACTTACAATCGTCCCGATTCCGTCTTTATTTTGCCTATCCTCATTCATCCATAGTTTCATATTCGCCGCTTCCCATATCCCACCATACGGAGTTTGCGTTAATTGGAACCCCTCATCATCCTTCAACAAATATCTGTCATTTGGTAATACTTTTGCTACCCTATACGGACTTTTAAACTTAGGCGATATTTTTTTACAAGCTCCTGGTGTACTAATAAAATTTTTAACTACTACATAATCACCTTCATTATAGGTTTTCTCAATTGTACCCTTATCTTTAAGTTTCTTATTGTAATCTTGACACTTTACTATTTTATCAGCGGCTTTCGTCCTTATTTCTTCTAAATTTCTCATGTCCTCTTTCTCATTGGCGTCCTCTAATCTTTCCTTTAAAAAATCTATTACTATCCCCCTCTGATTAATTCCAAACAACAGCTCACTTGCCATCGCCCCGGTACTCCTATGCACTGTATTATTTAATGCAAACTCAATGTTTGGTAGAACCCTATCTAAGCTAGAATTAGTCCCCGCACTCGTTAGTTTAGCTATCATCGGCGCTATACTTCTGTTAACCCTTTTTACTTGGCCATTAGCCTGAGGCGAACCAGTTGCGATCTTTATGTGTTGAATATTACATTCTTCAATAAAACTTGGAGGTAAAAGCACTACCCCTGTCGGAAACTATCAATCTTGGCCGACTATACGCATTAAAATATGATCTCATGCAACCTATCACTTCGCTTGAATTGGTTGACTTTACCGCATATAACCTCACAAATTTTGTGAAGGCATCTATCATCAAGAAAACATACCTTCTTTTGCCATTCTGTAGTACGACCGGACCAAAATGGTCTATATGTACGGTTTCGAAAGGCACATTTCCTTTTGGTATATTGTGCATTAATCCTTCATGTTTACCACTCTTTGGAGAAAAAACAATACACTTCAAACAATTTCTTATATAACATTTAATCTTTTCCCTCATCTTTGGAAACCAATACGTTTTCATCAACACTTCCATCACTTTGTCACAGCCCATATGACCCATTTCATCATGATATTTTCTCAACACATTGTTTTCCATACCTCTTGGCACAAAAAACAAAATTCTTTTTCCCACTTTCCTATATATCAAACCATTCCACATTTCATATTTATTACTCTCTTCTCTTTCCAATTGCTCTCTTACTTCATTCACCTGTTCGTCTTTGTACTGACATATTGACAAATTTTGTTCAAACGTATTTTCCTCAAGAACTAATATATTGGTAATTCTACTAAGAGCATCCACATGTTGCATCTTAGCCTCTCCTCGATGTTCCAAACTGTAATCAAAATTTTCTAATTCTAACGCCCACCTCGCGATCCTCGGATTCACCTCCCTTTTGTTTAATGTTAGCTTCAAAGAATTGCAATCCGTAATAATTTTAAATTTCAAGCCCTGCAAGTATATCCTAAATCTCCTCAGTGCATAAATTATAGCCAGCGCCTCTAGTTCAAAACTATGGTATTTTGATTCATGATCACTCGTTCGTTTCGAAAAGTACATAACTGGATGGAACTTCCCATCACCTTTCTTTTGTAATAGAATGGCTCCAAATCCAATAGAGCTTGCATCGCAATGGAGCTCTGTCTCATCTCTCGGATCATAAATCGCCAATATGGGTGCTTCAATCAATTTTTGCTTTAATCTCTCAAAACAATCCACCTCTTTTTTTCAAACTTAAAGTTTACATTTTTTCGTACTAAATTGTATAACGGTTGTGCTTCCACCGAAAATCCTTGAATAAATCTCCTAAAGTATGAACACAGGCCAAGAAAACTTTGAACAGTCTTTACATCATGCGGCACAGGGAAATTCATTACTGACTCTATATTCTTCTCATCCGGCCTTATACCCTCTTTTGAAATGTTATACCCCAAATAACGTACTTTTGATTCCATAAAATGACACTTATCTAACCTCAGCTCTAATTTATTCCTCACTAATCTTTCGAAAACTTCACTCAATATTTCTAAATGCTCCTGCTCAGTTTCTGTAGCAATCATTATATCGTCCAAATATATTGAAACCTTCCCCACTCTGATGAGGTCATCAAACACTTGGTTAACATAACGCTGGAAAATTGCGGGTGCATTCCTTAAACCGAAAGGCAATTTTAAAAACTCATACTGATCCATCGGTGTCACGAACGATGTGTATTCCACCAAATCTTCACTCATCTTTACATGATAAAAAGCGCTCTTCAAATCTAATAATGAAAATACACTTTTGTTTATAATTCTATCAAGCAAGTCATCAATTAACGGTAACGGATAATTATCCTTACACGTAGCCTTATTCAGCACCCGGTAATCCACACATAACCTGATATTTCCAGTCTTCTTTCGTACTAACACAATGGGTGATGTGTACTCTGAATTACTTGGTCTTATTATATTTTTAGCTATTAACTCATCTAGAATAACTTGCACTTTTTCTTTCTCATTATATGACAATCTCCGGGGTGGACAATGGAAGGGCCGTTCACAATTCAACACCAGCTTCATTTCGCATTTAACTTCCGGAATATCAGGACGTTTGCAGTACAAATATCTTTCTTTAAATATCCTATCGAGTCTAACCTTGGTTTCAAAGCTTATTACATCGTTGCTTATGCTTATATCTTTTTCGCCAGATTCTATCATCATTAGGTTTAAACATTCTTTATCGAATAAACTTTTTAATTGTAGCTTAGCTATTCTCATAAAATCTTTCCCTAAAAGAATTGAATACTCCATTGTTTCATTGCATACAACATATCAATTCAACTTTATCCCTTTATTTTCATATAAAACAATACAATTTACTTTGCCAACAATACCAAGTGGGCTTTTATTTATACCACAGTAATTTGAAAACATTCCTTCATTTTTAACAAGCAGCACGTCTGGTACGAACTGTTGGCGAACTAAACTGATTGCACTACCCGTATCTAGTAACGTTCCTAACGAAGTTTTAAAATTATAATTATCTTTTACAAAATTATATTCTAAATTTCTTACATAATCATCGTTGACTTCATCCTTGTTGATATGATGAATTTGATACTGTACCATCTCGTCTCTCTCTTCTGACTGGGTAATATTATGAACTTCCCGATTTTTCCTCATGGGACACTCAGCTACATGATGATCCATTTTGCCACATACATGGCACGCTCCTATTTCTCGCTTCGGCTTACGACACTCACCTGCCATATGTCCAATAGCATTACAGTTATAGCACCTTATATTTTTCACTGATAGTTGTTTATCCTTTACTGTTCCTTCTTGAAGTACTCTCATTGATTGTCTTTCGTTTGGAGTCTCTCGCTGTTTTGCTGTCATTGGCTTAATAAAAGATTTTAGTGGTGGCTTCTCTAATTTCACGTTGCTGAATGCTTCCAGTAGCTGATGTTTACTACGAAAACACTGCAGTTTTGCTTGCGAGCGTAACATGTAGTTTGGGATACCTTCGATTAAGTGTTCAAGAAGCTCATCGTCGTTGATTTTTATTTTATTAGCTAAAATTATTTTCTCATGAAAATATTCCTGGAACGTCTCCATGCTCGACCATACTCTTTCTTCAAACTGCTTTTTCAACATTAGTCGACTCGAAAGATCTTCAAAAAGTGCTCTCATTTCGTTCAGTAAACCTTCAATAGATACTGTCATCAGGTCTGACTTCGAATGCAACCATTTTAGAGCTTTGCCCCTTAGTTTGTTTGATATGAGTGCTCTCATATTATTTTCATCGAGGCCACAAGCTGTCTGAACACTCCTCAACTGCATCTCCCAATGCTCGAAACAATCATTACTTCCCGTAAACTCTCCCAGGAAATCCTTCGCACTTATAAAATTTCCTTTATAAGGGTTTATGTTACCAGCACTCTTATTTTCTCCATTTTGGGTTACTTTCTTCAGTATCTCATTTTCTTTTAAAAGTATCTCGTTTTCTCTCTTTTGAAGTTCCATTTCTTTTTCCATCAGCTTTAGTTCCTTTCTCATCAGTTCCAGTTCACAGTCATTCGTATTTTTTCCACCACTCGTCATATCAACATCTTCACCTTTACCGCCATTTGCACTTACTTCAACTGTGTTATGGTTGTATTCTCCGGTGTTGTTGTTGTTGGCGTTGCTTCCATTTGTTGCACACTCAACTGTATTTCCATTTATACTCTCCTTAGTTTCCACACTCTGTATATCGGGTGTTTTAAGATGTACCTCGTCAGCACCAAAGTGCAATGACGCAATGACATCAGGAGGCCCACAACGGCGCTCCGCTGGCACCTCCATCAGTCTCAACACCAGTTCACCCTTTTTATACTCTAGATGAAATCATAGGGGTATACTAAGTTTGTCATTCCGTTTGTAACACCTCGAAATAATAATGGTAGAGCAAAATGGATTGGACACCCATTCATAATATTAAAAGTTATTTTGATTTTTGCATGTCCGTCCGTCCGTCCGTCCGTCCGTCTGTGCGCACGATAACTCGAGAACGCGTATACTTAGAGAGCTGAAATTTTGTACACGGACTTTAAAAAAAAAAAGTAAAATTGAGTTCGAAAATGAGACAAATCGGGCAACTCCTTCATGGGGTTGCCATATAAAAATTTCGTTTTCCGCTATATATTTGGACACTGCCTGAGAACGCGTCGACGTAGAGAGCTGAAATTTCGTACATGATGTTCTTACTACATTAGCAAATAAAATATCAAAAATGGACTAAATCGGGCAACTCCTTCTTGGTGTTGCCATATAAAAATTTAGGTTTTTTACGAATACTTTGAAAACGATCAGTCCAAGACATTTTTATTGTACTAAAAACTTCTGCAGAATACGAAATCCTATAAAATTGGTTATGATCATTTTTTCTGTGCGACAAACCGTTCTAGAAATATTCGGTAAATTCCACTGACATGCATATATAAGTAAATTCGCAAATAATTTAAATATATCGTCAGTGAGAGCATACTTGCTGTAATCAAAACTGATGCCACATGAAACAGGAGAACAGTCAGTCCATTTATATACATGTCAGTGGGTGGTGCGGAAGATTGTACCGAGTTTTTAAGAAATGTGTTTGAATTTTCGCGCCATTAATTTGTTGTAATATTTAAGGCATCAACAATTTTTAACGCCTCCTCTGGCACCTCACAAAAACAAGAAGAAGAACGAAAGTTGCTACGCTTTTTTCATCACATGTCGCCTCCTTTAGTTCTCTCCTCGAAGTCTATATCCCAGCTTTACTTCTTCTTCTTCTTACCTCTCACTAATTACAAAGCTGACTAAATGCTTACTTCTTCTTATTATTATATATATTTACAATCTTTAGCATGCATGGCTTAGAATATATAGCAAACAGGAATGGTTGAATCGTGTAAAATTCGTGTACATGAGCGTAATTTGTCAAGAGCAGGAGACTATACATAGGAGTAAGTGAGATGCTGGATAGAGAAATTGTCAAAGCTGTAGATTAATTGTCAAATGTGCTTTTGTTTTGTGAGCAGATTTGGTCAACTTAAAGTTCTTTTGTGAAATTTAACAAAAATACCGAATCAATTCTTTTCAAAACTATTTATCTTTGAACTTTATTTAGTGCAAAGTTTTATAGTGCCACTAGTGCCTGTAAAAATCTTCATATCAATTAAAATAACAGAAATGAAGTGTTCGGTTAGTGCTTGCAAATATAAATTGGATTATAAACTAGGGAATCCTGTTTGAGGCAACTGCACTATCTAAATTATCTTTTTTGTTAATAGAAGCAAAGATTTATATAAATTAATTATGTGAATTGTTTCAGAATAAAGTAGAAAAAGAACATTTTTTACCACAGATGCTCCGCACAAAACCTTTGTTTACTTTTTGCAAATTGACAAGTTGTTTAGAATAGGGATGGCGTGTAAATACATGTAAAAATGGACTACCAACACAACCAGGAATTCATTACGCAAAATTTGGCTTATCACCATTCCTGTTTGCTCTATATTCTAAGATGCATGGTTGCTACATAAGCAATATATTTGTCTCAATTTTGATGTCAATTCCAATGCATTCCAATTAATACCGCCATACTGTTTCCAAAATTGGTTACAGTTCAGTGTACATTTTGAGCTTGAAAGAGACAAATAGATTTTAGCCAAAATTTGTGCCATTTTTGACAGTAGGAATTAGATAGGATGGCTCAGTCCATTCTTATTATATGTCAGTGTACACACCGCACGGAAATGAATAACAAAGTTACATTACTCGGTGCAATTAAACTCAAGTGAGTTTTGAAACGGATTGCCTCTTTTCAGGGATGGTAATAATTACGAACTCATTCATGTAAATAATAAATTTGTAAAATGGAGAACAATCTTACTACAAGATATTCAAATTTAATATATCAGATCAAAAACAATATATATTTCTGAGTACACCCTTCCCTCGCTTAACGGAAGGGTTCCGTTCCAGAAAAGTTGTCCGTAAATCGAATTTCCGTAAATCGAATTTTTTTCTAACACAACTTGAATTTCGGTAAATTGACAATTCGAATTTCCGTAAATCGAATTTTTTGCTGTGGATTATACAGTTTATCATTACATATTATTAAACCTAAATTACAGTGTTGTACATTGTTAATAATAAAGAAAAAATATTCATTAACAGAATAATTCAAAAATATTTATTTTACATATATGTACGTAATAAAGAATGTACCTATGTATATTAAAGTACATAAAAATATTCAAAAATAAAAATAATTAAAAATATCAAAATTCTTTAAAAAGATAAATGAAAAATTATTTAAAAACATAACTCTTAAAATAAAGTATTAAATATATACATAAAAATATTCAAAAACAAAAATAAAATGAATTCAGAAATATGTACATATGTATAAAAATAATTAAAAATAACAAAATTCTTTAAATAACATAAATCAATCCATTAGGAACACAGAAGTGGTGCAATCTGATTCTGAATTTAAATCCTCTTCAGAGCTGGTATCCAAGTTTTGAATGGCATCAACATTAGTATTAGCTGATGTGTACGCAACTGGTTGAAAGAAGCTGGTTAATTTTTGTTGAGTGGCCGATTTTATTTTTTCTCTGTATAGTTGCTTTGCTTGTAACAATCTATAGCTTCATTTACAGCTCCAGATATCTTCAAGCTACGTTCGTTTATTTCATCTTTTTCCCGCAGGATCTTAATACCTTCTTCGAAATGGAAAAGAGCAATAGACAGGTCTTTTGTGGTAAGCTCTTGAGTAATATTTACAATATTATTTTCATTCTCGTGTTCTTCAAGTGGTCGATTTTGTTCCAGATGTAACAAATCATCATCGGAAAGACTAAATCCATGTGCATTAATTAAATCTGTAACATCTGCTTCTACAAAATCTTCAAAACCGAGTTGATTACCAAGATTTACTATATTTTGAAGGACTTCCGGAAGAACTTGAACATCAGCATCATCGTTATTGACATTCTCTGGCCAAATTTTTGTCCAAACATTCTTCATTGTAGATAGTTGAATTTCTTTCCATGAATCTCCAATGTTTTGTATAGCATCCTTGAAATTATAATTTTTCCAGAACGCTTTAATTGAAGCAAAATCTTGCCCTTCTTTCTCACTGGCAACAATTAGTTGTTTAAACGTTTTTCGCAAATAATATGCCTTGAATGTAGAACTAACACCTTGATCCATTGGCTGAATCAGGGCTGTAGTGTTTTTTGGTAGATACTCAATCCGAACATTATCAGATAAGTCATGTAGGTTTATCGGATGTCCTGGAGCATTATCCAGCAGCAGGAGCGCCTTATTGCTGAGGGTTTTTCTTTCTAAGTAAAGTTTGACTTCGGGACAAAAAAGTCTTTAAACCAAGATTCAAATAAACTTGAAGTCATCCATGCTTTTTTGTTGGATCTCCAAATAACTGGCAAATGGGATTTATTACATCCTTTTAAAGCTCTAGGGTTTTCGGAGAGATATATCAACAGAGGCTTCATATTAAAATCTCCAGCTGCATTGCCCCAAGAAGAAGAGTTAAACGTTCTTTTGCTACTTTGAATCCAGGTGCCGACTTTTCATCTTTAGAAATATAAGTTTTTTCTGGCATTCGTTTCCAGTAAAGGCCAGTCTCGTCTACGTTAAAAATTTGTTCCGGGACATATTCTCCTTCGTCTATAATTTTTTTTAATATTTTTGGATAATTACGCGCTGCCGCAATATCAGCACTGGCAGCTTCACCTTTCAGCTTTATATTGTGTAAATTGTGACGGATTTTAAATTTTTCAAACCAGCCTTTGCTGGCGACAAAAGATTCACTAGTTGGATTAACATTTTCAATTTTTAATTTTTCAAAAAGACTTTTACCTTTTTTCTGGATCGTCATTGTGCTCATAGGAATATTACGTTGATTATTATCTTCGATTCATATACCTAACAGATTTTCCATTTTTTCCATAATATAACCTCTATGGCGAGTTAATTTTGCAGCACTTCGAGGAGCAGCTGATTGTGATTGTGCTATAATTTTAGCGTTGTTATCGAGTATAGTACCAACTGTAGATGTTGCAAGGCCTAATACTTTTGAAATTTCAGAAAGTTTCTCACCACTTTCAAAACGACGTAATACATCTAACTTTTTTTCTAAAGTTATTGATTTTCGTCTTCTTTTATTTTCGCCTCCAATAACACGGTTTTTCCGTTTTGGTGGCATTTTATAAAGCCTACTTTTTTTTTTTTTAAAAATAAGGTAGTTAATGGCAATAGGAAAAATATTTATGTATGTATAATGTACTTACCAAGAAATAATCAAAGATTCAAATATCAATACCAAAGAATTTCCAAAAAAAAATCCAATTTTCAACACAAAAATTCTAATTTTCAACACAAAAAACGTTAAACAGAACAAAATTCTATTAAAACACTTGCACATTTGCATAAAGACAAAAAGATAATGCGTTAAGATACATAATGCGTAGTAGCAAAAATTTTCGCCTCTACTACATATTTTACAAATGAAAAATATGCAATGTACACAAATAAAAACAAAAATTAAGTACAAGAACAAATTTTTGTGCAGTTTTATTTTTTCCGTAAACCGAATTTTTTGTACGTTAACAGAGACCGTGGTATAATTTTTCAATTCCGTTATAGCGAAATTCCGTATAAGGAGTTTCCGTTAAGCGAGGGATGGGTGTATAGTTCTTTTTGAATGACTCAAATCCGTCAAAAATGACAAAGTTATTGAAGTTTAAGACAACGGAAATTGAAAACGGCCGTGGCCCGCGAATCTGGTGATGACTTCACGATACACAATGCGCATGATGCCAGGCTGCACAATATAATATTTTTAAGGCGACATTTTATAAGATGCTGTGCTACAGCTATATATCGACGTCGTTTGTTGTCTGTCGTCGCAATTGTGTTTAAGCCTTTATGCGAATGCACCAAATTGCGACGACCGACGACATTATCGCCGGGATTGATCAGTTTCTAATTTTGCCGTCGTCGCTGCAGTCCTACCAACAAAATTAATCGAATGAAATGGTTGTGGCATTCACTTTTGTCTTTTTTAGGTGGTAGCACGCCGTGGTAATTTTAAAATAATGAGCTTTGACGAAAAATTGATCGAGAAAATGCGAAATCCATAAAATAATTTATAGTTTACAAGATAGGCAAGACAAGTGGACAAAAAAGGCAAGGGTTGGAAGGATATTTTAAAGCGTTTAATTTACTTAATTTCCGCATTTTCAGTTTTTTTCACACTTTCGTTCATTGCATTTCTTTTAATATAATATAAAATATTCTTGATAAAAATCTCCTTTTAAAACGCTTGAAACATTTAACAAATGAAATTTCAATAACTTCTTCTTTCACAATCGTCGCTCATCGCTTGTCGTGGCAATTGTGTTCCAAATTTTTCGACTACCTGTTTCGCAGCGAGTTTTTCGTTGTCTTCTGTCGTCGCAATTGTGTTTAAGCCTTTAAGATGCTGTGTTTTAAGAAGTTTGACAGCGATATATCGTCGTCGTTTGTCGTCTTTCGTCGGAATTGTGTTTAAGCTTTTAAAGTAGCGAGCGCATTCGCAGAAAAATCGAAATTTCGAGAATCGACAGTCAATTGTTGAAAAAAACATAAACAAGGCCAGCTGATTTTAAATTTGAACAGTCGAGTGCCGGTGAATTAAGCTGTAAATTTACAATTTTGTCGTTGCTAGTAAAGGGCGAAAAATCATTTGGTTAATTTAACCTCTTTGTTCATAATAGAAATAGCTAGAAAAAAATGACGAATTTTAAGAATGGTTCCTTAAATTTGTAGCAAGTCGACGACAAAAACGAATTTGGAAGTCTCTAAATCAAATTTTAGCAACATTTTAGCCCTGAAAACAGTAATTTGTAAGTATTAATATAATCTCAATCTCATAAATTTAGTGACAGTGTATACAACAAAAAGCTTTTTCTATTTACAGACTTCAATTAATCCGCCACCTTTTCATTTAGCTAAAAAGTATTCCGACATCGGTGTTAAATAATTGCGATGTATACAGATCCGCATAGTAAATTGGAGTATAATAATACTGAAGCATTCATAACTATAAGGAATTTACCGATGTATTTCACTGCTGGTTATTTGGCATTACGTGGGGCAAGTAGCATTGTTGGATAAGTTCTGAAATATAAACTTGTTTCGATTACCAAGAATTTTCAGAAAAACAATTACAAAATAGAATGGAATAAAAAATAAATATGTCAATATATGTTGACTCTTGAATATGGCAAAATCCAAAAGGTAAGAATTCTAAATACATAATTAATAATAAAGTTCTTACCACAAATTTACATTTAGATACGCAACATGGTGCAGTATACAATTATACTTCCAGTACACTGTTTTGCAGATTATGTTTGGTACGTACATAAATAATGTAGATTATAATATAGAATAGAATAGAATAGAATATAAATATATAAGTATAAAAAAATAAATAAGAGTTGAAATTCGTTTCACTATTAATGAAATAAGTAATTAGATGAACGAAAGGAATAGTGTAAACATCTGAGAAAAAGTTGTAGGCTCTAGTGGCTCTAAATTTTATCAAAAATCAAATTTTATTAATTAATTTTTAATTTAATATTGTTTTGTATTTAGGTGACATAAGTTAATTTTTACTATTGTAATTGTGACATGTATGTAGGTAGGGTATATTCATTTCCATAAATATATTTTTCTGCTTTTGCGTTGATAACAGAAATGTACAGTAAAAAGGAACACAACTGTTTTTAAACCATAAAGTTTTCGATCTGTGTGGGAAAAATAGGACTGCGTGTAAAAAAGAGAACAGGCATAAGCTTGAATACTAAGCAACCGTAGTGTTTCAACTTGTTGCTTAATGTCCCCCCTCTCCCCCCCCCCCCACCGTAATGGAAAATCTATTGCATTATTTCCCACAGAATAATCGAACTTTTACCAAAAAATTTCAATTAAATAATATATTTGTTTGCTAAAAAAACTTCAATACTAAATTTTTTCATACACAGGTTAACATAAAGACAAACAATTTTAATTTATTTATAAAATTTACATGAAAAGGAAAACATTTCAGCCTCGTATAAGCTCGTTTTGAAAATCAGTCAATGTAGACATTCCAAGCTCTTTACGTAATTTAAAAAGATCTTCACCACATAATAATAAATGGAAATACAAGGAAATCTTAAAAAATTGATATATTATATTGCCGACAAGCCAATTGCAACTAATACTGGCAGTTATCAATATAATATTAGTTACAGTTTCAGAAATCTAGATTTTATCTTATTACCCAAAGTGTATTTAGCAGAAAAATTACAAAAAATATCAAACTCTTCAAAAACAAACAAGGAAATGCAGAAATTTCATAACAAAACAAAATATATGCAAATGCAAGAATTCATTGAATTAATTATTAAATTAATGATTAATTCTTAATTATTTTTGTTTTTAGTTAGTATAGTACATGATTTAGTATGAATCCTTTCAATTATTTTTAATTCATAATTGTTAAGGAAAGATTTGTATGTAATTGAAATAAGCTTTTACATACAATTGTACTCTTTCAGACCATTCGCGGAGGCCTTTTCGCACATTGAGCAGATAAGGCGGGACCTTTTCATTGGGCCTCCATCCTTATAAGGATTTAAAACGTATAGAACGCAACGTCGTGATATTTTTCTTGCCAATCATTCCATTTCTATTGCATTTATTATAGCTAATAAAGTCTAGACTGCAGTGTTTTTGGTTGCTCTCAGCTTGTAGATAAACCGTTTTGTATCATCCTTCCGATAGTGTTGAAGGTTCACTCTTCGCTCATCTAGATACAAATACAGTCATATCGTCGCTTTAATACCATAATCACGAATTTGCATTTTTGGCTATTTTAAACTACCTACTCATGATATTCAGAAAATCAAATCTATATTCTGTAACATCTTATCTGTATGGCTTTACTCATGGTTAAATTATATCCCCTTTTTGTTTGCACGAATAATCACAAATGCTCAAACAAAGTTTAATCCTAAAACCTTTAAGTTGTCGTACATATTTCAAAAGATTAATTTCTGTTTCATGACGATGGCTTGAAGGCGAAGATATTAGATCCATCAACTCCTCCCGTAAATTTGTTGTAATCTGAGACGATTTCAGGTTTGGTTTTTTTCTATAGTTTTTTGAAGTAGGCGTTTCTTAGTTGTTATATTTTTAGCAACAGATTTAGTAGAAATAAGCAGTATTGACATTTTTTAATGTTTTTTTTCTTGATATCCGCATAAAAGGACTTTCGAGTTCCGGAAATAATTCGCTTGACACACATCTACTAATTTGATTGAACAAGGAATACCCTTTCTATTACTTTTTATTGTTCCTGTGAATTATATTTGATTTTTATATATATTGCAACATTGGTCTCCGGTCTTCCGTCGTGTATTTTAAAACAAACATGTCTCCGAAGTTTGTTCATTAGTCGTCTCCAGGTCTCCGGAGACTATTTATGTGTTCTGGTCAGTTGAGTGTAGTACTCGGAAAGGAAAAAGAATAAAGTGGAGTGAGTTTTACAAATCGTTACAAAGAATTTAATGAAAAAATTAATAATTAACATAATGAATTTAGGGCAGAAAATTTGTTTCGTCAATGTAGTTCTGGTTATTTTTGATTATAAAAAAAAAAAATCGCAAATTTGTTGTGTTTATCCCGTAAAATTTGTACACCAAGGACATACATATTTTCACTTTTCACTGTTCCCATAACATAAATCCTCAAAAAGTTAGCAAAAGACTACAAAGTACAGATAGAATAAAATGAATATAATTTTAAAAGATTTTGACTACATACGTTGTAGCAAAGCCGGGTGAAGATAGTGAAATACTCAATTTAAATCAAATCGGGTTTATTTTTTATTTAGTAAAATTTAAATCACATAACTATTGGTTCAATTAATTCGGTATTGCGGTATGCGAAATAGGACACAGCTTAAGCTTAGTGTTATATTATTTTTCTTCGCTCATACCTTGTGCGATCTGGGACAGGGGCTTTCTTATCTAAAATACCGGTGTCGGTTAATCCTCTCTGGTTTATTTTATTTTTAATACGCGTTAACTCGTAATACACTTTCAACTTAATAATAATATCTAATATTTCTCTACCACTATTTGGTTTCCTTTTCACTTTTCCTGGTTTATTAGTTTAATTTCACTCTTTCAATTATCTCTTTTTGTTTTGTAATCTAAGTTACTTTGTAAACCAAGTTAATTTCCCGACTCGTATCTATCTGTTGTTTCAGAAATTATATATCATATATTTTCCTCCAATCGACCGAAGATTGATTTTTTCCGACAACCGCACCGCCGAGATTAGAAAACGAACTCTTCGCTTGATCATTGTTCTCGTGATCAAGTCCCGCCGTTCAGGGTGTAAAATGCATAGTTTGCATTTCCACCATGAGAAAATTTTAACTTTGTTTCTCGACTTGATCAAACTTGTTCAGAAATAAATTGACGGACGGTGGCCACCGTCCCGTAGTTTGAAAATCGCGACGGTCATATACATGTAAGGTATTTGTGCTGCTACTGCTGACGCTGTTTTCTTTGCGTATTTTTCTGATAAGCCAGCCATGTTTTAAAGCATGGTTAGCATATGAAAATTTTCTAAGTAGATTTACCAGGCTAGATGGTGCTGCCTTTGCATGTATGTGTGTATACACAACACTAGCATCGGCGTGGCTGTAGCAATACTTGTAACAGGGAGTTTTGCCTCGTCATTGCGAGAATGTACCGTCGGCGTAGAGATTGATGTACAGCTTACTCCTAATTACATACACAATTTATTTCCGCATTGAGCTTTGAATAATAAGCAGAAAAAGTTTTATTATTCCTAAACACATCTTCCAGTTTTTATGTCTTGGGAGCAGTGCATTTAAGTTTTTATGACTTGAAGAGAGTGGTTGCTTTTCGGTTACGTAATATTATTACATAATCTTTTTTCGTATAATACACAATAGGTTTCTTCTTTAGTCCCTGCTTTTTTTTTTTTTTTGTTTTTCATACAGAACGAAATTTTTGTTCTTCGGTCTCGATTTTATTTCGAGTCTTTCACACCTTGATGTTATGAATTTCCTCATTATCAGAATCGGATTCATGATCCTCAGTGTTTCTACAGCAGAAGAAACTGTTGCTACTAACTCCGTCTCCGAGTTCGGATTCGTCAATGGTTTTGCTGCAAATAATACATAAATGGATATTGAAATCTTCAATTAAATATAACGAGTTTGTACCTATTTGACATTAGATGAATTAAAATTTTTTTCGTTCTTTGAGTTGAATTGTATATTATATTATACTGCAGACGAGGACTTAGCTATAGGTTTTCGAGTTTATCACATCTTTTTTCATGTCAGTGTTTTTAACCCATCCGAGTGGAAAAAACATTAGTCTATTAGGCAACAAAATGTAAAGAATATTAACACTTGCGTCACCAAAATGATATTTTGTCCACTATTGAACTCAGTTTTAAAAATGAAAAATTGTTATGGAAGTATGTTGAGAGTGAATGGTCAGGACGTGAAGTCCAAACTGCCAGCCTAAGCTGACAGATCACTCGATGACAGCGATAGCACAGGGCGGCATGCTAGCACCTCGGCTAAGGGTGGCGGAGAGTGTGGGGAGGTTCCCGAAAATACCTGCCGCTGTCACCACCCATAATAAAAAAAAATCTTCATGCCTACTTGAACGAGCCAGCACACTCTCGGTCCTGAAGGGACCCTTACGTCACTTACCTATGCTCCATTGAAGGCGCAGATGGCATGCCTTCCTGCCAAGCCCCATCCTCCCATCGACTTTGGGTGGCACAATCGTCCAAAGTCCCTTTGTTGACCTATAGAAAGAGAGAGACTAGGCAAGCCTAGACGACCCCGGTCTCATGCGATAGAGGGCTCCGGGATGTGAAGGAAAAGTAAAAACTCAGCCAATCATGTTCACGTTATAATCGCAAGTGTTTCCTTCTTACAAAAAAAATGCTATTGATTCCTATAATTAGTTTAATTTTAAGTCGCCGCAACGTTCATGGCAAGACTCATTGCATATGTTTAATTTTGCTTTTCACATTAAAACAAATAGAGCTAAGATTATTGAACTTCCTAGGATAATAATAGAGTAAAGATAAATACCATTTAAAGAAAATGATTCCATATAAAAATATCTCGATCTTGCCCTATAGCCATAATTCATAAATTTCGGCTTTTAATTTCAGACTAACTTATCGTAAGAAATGTTTGAAAATGTATGTACATAAATGTTTGGATGATAATGCATTTTTTTTTCTTATCTACCCTTAACTAAACGAGAGAAATTAAATATTAAAATTCTTTTATATAAATGTGTATGCCAGTTTCATAGTCTCAAAAAATATGCCGCGATGTGAGGTGATAATCTAACATATACGATGCGAGACGGAAAATGAATGAGAATATATTGTTAGCTGTTAAGAGATTCGAAATAAGTAAAGAAGAAGTAACTTGTGCGCACAAATCCCCAACCTTAGCTTGCTTTGTGTATGTGGGTGTAAAATACTCTTAAACATTAAAATTTAGTTAAGTTTAATTGATTGTAAAGTGACATAACTTTGAGGTAAGTATCTAATTTAACAGGAACGTATGTACGTATTTCATGTGAGCATTACTGTATTCAATGATTCAAGATAATACCTAATATGCAGATATAAATGAAGAAGAATCTTTAAAGCTTTTCATTATTTTCTCGATTTTGAGACAATGAATGCATGTATGTATATTTTCCTTTATAATAACAGGTGCAGCCTGTGTACGCAGAGTGATAATTTGAACTCCCGAAAATGCTATTTGTATATTTGCTATGATTTACCAAAAAAAAATCTTAAGCTATATTTATTTAAAATGATCTTTGCTGCACATTTAATAATTGGTTTCGTGCTTTTGTGTTTTTTTTTTCTTTGTTATTCTATTATTAAATTACTTGCTAATGGTACTTAGCTGTATTGCCGCTGCAATTTACCCTTCTGTAAAGAGATGTTCTGAAGTTTCAATACTATTTCGGCGTTTACTTCCTAACATTTTTTGTTGCTTGTTCTAGAGATTCTTGGTAGAAGAGATTATTTGATTCTCCAGGTAGAGATTCTTTTGTTTTATCTATATGCTATGTTAGTCCGAGTACTATTTTAAATGCTGATTTTGCTCCCAGTTTTATTTGTTGCAGCTGTTGCTGGTGAATATACTGTACTAAATGGTGTAGAATCATGGAAGAATTTTGAACAGGTAATCCAGTTCGCACTACGGCTGCCAACTCTTGGAGCGGTAGAAACTTGTGCATGAATCGCCATAAAACAGGCATCCATGAGTTCAATAGGGTTTTGCAGTGTACTTACTGTCGAGATATTTCGGAATATGTCGGCTGGAAGTGTACGAAAAATTTTCTCATGAGGGATGGATTTCCACCGATGCCGTTGAAATTTTATGATTTGGTTGTCTTCAACTTTTCACATCCTTTCACTTTTACGTTTTGACAAGACAAAACGATTGTCTTCTTCTTACTTGTCTTCAACGACATGTCACTTGAGCTTGAGTAAAGCACTTCTCCCAGTCAAGGTGCGTTCGCTTTCCGCTATGGACAGCAGCCGACATACACGCTATAGTACGTGTAGCATATTGCTATATACAATACGCTACGACCATAACAGGGCAGAGTGGTCTGCGCCACCCATGGTTCAGACAACGCTGAAAAATGGTCGACTGAGCTAGCCGGTCTTAAACATAGGCCTCATCACTGCGGGCGCTCAATGTGTGTCTTGACCCACGACCCACTGCATATTCCTCATCACTCGGGCTCTACTTGATCGATGACGCATCGAGGACACATCCCCGAAGTCTCGTCAGTCCGTGACCAGACTTCGACATCCTTCTCCATGTGGGAAGCCAAAGGTACATCGACAAGCTGGTAACCCAAAAAATCCAACCGGTCGATGCCTCTCTGCCCTCCTTCAGCGAGCTGCTGAGGAAGCCCCGCGATCAGTAACCTAAAGAACTGATCATTAAGCTTTCCCGGCTCAACATCTCACTGTGATCTCCGACTGGCGATTGTTCAGGGATGTGTCTCCCAGGCGTCGTTGAAGTAGTGACATGCTGACAGCCTTATCCAGGAATGGATTTCAACAGGTATATCACTCACCATTGACGGGGCAATAGGAGGGCTTCGCGATATCCTATAGTTTGAAAGTGAAGCTGGCCGGATGCCTTCTTAGGGCTACCAGGAATAACCGACAATAGGTATGGCGGTGTTCTCACAATGATGGTCACTGCTTGATGTCTTTGGCGTGATAGACACCTAACAGTTTTCCCAGCAGATCTTCAAGCTCGTATAGGGAATTTCCTTTCTTGGCTCTGACTCGACATTTGACAAATTTCGGTTCCAGTTTTGCACTGGTCTGCTGCTGGAAATTGCTTTGGGCAAAATTCCGTCTAAACACCTCTTGACCAACTTGGAACTCGACAGGTTTCGCCCTGAGATTGTAGGCTCGTGAACCCTGTTCGAATGCGTGTTGTAAGTTTTCCTGCACTCTCGCACGGATCAATCTCATTTTGTCTTCTGCGTCCACTCTCAATGGCTCATTAAGAGTTCCAAGGCTCCTCAAGATGGGATAGGAGCTGCCATGTTCAATCATTTGTTGACCGAAGAGTGTTCGATAGGGAGAGAAACCAGTAGCTTGATGTAAAGAGCTCCTGAGGGAACTAGCTACATGGCTTAGTTTCTCATCCCATCTCGTGTGTTCCTTCTTGATATATGCTCTAATCCCCGACAATAGAGACCTATTTACTCGCTCTGAGGCGTTTGCTTGGGGCGAGTGAACTGCCGTTCGCATGTGCTTCACCCCATATTTTTCCAGTAATCTGGTGAACTGAGTCGAGCAAAACTGGACTCCATTGTCCGAGACGATCATTTCCGGGACTACGAACACGTGAAACACTTCAGTCTCAATGAATTGGCATACATTGAGCGTAGACGCTTTTCTCATAGGTTTGAGAAGTGGAAATTTAGAAAAGTGGTCAAGAACTATTAAGATGCAGACGTTTCCTCTTACTGACCGAGGATATGGACCTAGAAAATCAATGTACAGCTTTTGCCATGGTCGTTCTGTCTCAGACTGGACTCTTATAGGTGGTCGTAAAATAGTATTAGGAGCCTTTGTTTCTTTACACACGGGCGCCTACGTAGTTTCTGACATCAACTGTCTTTCGTGGCCAGTACAGATGTCTTCGCAGACGTTCCAGTGTTTTCCCTATGCCTCCGTGTGAAGCTAGTGGCGGATCATGAGCCCTTGAAATGACGTCGTTGACAAGCCCTCGTGGAATCCAAAGCTTCCAAGCTTCTTCTTCCTGAATAGGATCGCTTGTTCTCGGAGCAGTCCGGATATAAACGAAATCATCCCTGACGCAAAGATCTGGTAGTTTGCCAGAAGTCGTTTTAACCTTATGCCTCAGTTCCTCATATTCCAACGAGTTGAAATATGGCGAACTAAGGTCAACTTCCGGGCCAGGATCTTCGTTGGTGTTCAGGCTGTCACAATGAATGCGTGACAGCGCATCAGGGACGACGTTCAGGCTTCCTTTCCTGTGCTCAATCGTGAAGTCGAAGCCCTGAAGCTTCAGACTCCATCGAGCAAGTCTACCACTGAGGTCCTTTTGAGACATCAGCCATTTCAAGCTCGCATGATCAGTCACTATCTTAAACGGCATAAGTTCGATGAAGTGCCGGAACTTCTGCACGCTCAAGAGTGCAGCCAAGCATTCTTGCTCTGTGACGGTGTAATTTCTCTGTGCTGAGTTCAACTTTTTCGAGACGTAGGCTATTGGCTTCTCGTGGCCATCGTCATCTAGTTGAAGCAGCACTCCTCCAATACCTTGTTGGCTCGCATCGCACTGGATAACGAACGGTTTGGTGAAGTCTGGACTCACTAGTAACGGAGCAGAAGTAAGTTTCTTCTTTAAAAGATCAAGAGACGTCTGGGCTTCAGGTGTCCATTTGAACTGACTCGGGTTTTTCAAAGTGTCTGTAATGGAGGCAGTCAGTAGTATAGCTATGGCGTCACCAGATCACTTTTTCCATACAAAAAGTATCCGGAAAATTCCAACTATTTTGGTGGTTCTGGACCGGGGTTCTGGGCCACTGGGGGAATCCGTCTAGTGGTCTACGTCACAGGGCCTGCCTGGGGAATTCCTTCTGGATCACTGAGGTTTATGGGAGAGGGAGGAGAGGGAGTAAGGGGGCTTTTGTACTGCAATTTTGACATTATCTTGAAGTTTTCTTTTAGGAGGATACTTATGCCAACAACAACAACCCATGTAGGTATGTTGACTTGGATATGTCCGATAATCAAATCCTGAATAATGTAAACAAAATCGCAACCGAGTAAAGTAAACAAATTGAGCGATATTTACACACACACCAGGGGCCAGGTGGTAGTTTGATATCGCCTCTTCGCACAGGTCTACATCACAGGGCCTGCCTGGCGAATTCCTTTCCTAATGTCTGACTGACCAGAGTATGACGTCATCTGGTTGGCTGATCCCCTCAGCTGATTAAGCTCTCTCATAGCTGATTTTTTAAATAAAATAATGTTGGACTTTGCTGGAATCGAACCGAGAACGCTTGGTTTTATAAAATCCGATGCGCTCTACCATGAGACCATGGAGGTGTTGTATGAATATTCTTTAAAGTTGCTATATATGGCTAGAGTTCTATACCAGAGGTGAAGGATTAACCGGTACTACCGGGATGTGTCATTTGGTCTTGAGTGCACCCTAGTAAGTATAGGGTCAGTTTGACCAGTCAGATGTGACGTCACCGACCCAGAGGTCATTGACCTTTGACCCTTGACCTTTGACCCTTGACCTTTGACCTTTGCCCCTGGCATGACGTCATCATGGTTTTGCTGCACCTAAATAAGTTTTCTTAGCAGGGAAGTTGTAGATATAGGATTGTATGGGTGTGTTGGATTGGGCTACGTTACCTGTTCCAAGGCTTGGGTAGTGTGTGTGTGTGTGTGTGTATTTATGTGTGTGTGTGTGTGTGTGTGTGTGTGTGTGTGTGTGGCTTATCATATTATGAGCGGAACGACGGATACTCTACCATCGGGGGCATTACTCCATTTCATCAGATCAACAAGTGGCAACCGCTGAAAGAATCTAAGTCTAGTGTAAATAAATTATGTATTATAGTTTTAGATTCATTTAATAAAGTAATTAAAGTATTATAATTATAAAACATCTTTTTTATTGATCCAAGAATTCTGTTTTGATGAAAATCCAAGCCATTTAACGTAAGCTTTATCTCCACTCTTCTTTAAGATTTTCTCTACGTGGTATAGGTTTGGGTGTTTAACTATCAGCAGCTCCAATTCGTGAAAGCATCCTGTGATTGGATTTCCTTGATAATCTTCCAGCCGATATGTGATGGGGTTTGTGTTTTGAACATTAATAATTTTAAAAATCTCAGCTGTCCAGTTTGGTGTATAGCCTTTCTCAAATATATGCTTGTATTTGCTGATGCGTACAAAATCCCCAACTTTATACTTTGCAGGAACAACAATTTTTATATGATTGTATACAGTTGAAAGCAGTTGTTTCTCATTGGAGATGTTGATATCACGAGGTCTCATTTTTGTAGTTCGATGTATTCTTGAGTTGTATTCAGTGAGCAGTTTCTTTACCATACTAATCCACTGATAAGTTCCATTAAAACTGAATTCCTTCCACATCATATCCTTCAGAGTTCGGTTAAATCGTTCCACTATTGATGCTTTGAGGAAACTGTATGTAGAGTAATGATTAATTGCATGCTTCCGCATTAGATTTTTAAAGAGGCTGTTGTAGAATTCCTTTCCATCATCTGTCTGCAGGTTTTTAGGTATTCGTCCCTCGCTTAATATAGATTGCATGGCATCTCTTACTTCTACACCAGTTTTTCTTTTAATTGGAATTTCCCATGCATATTTGGAGAAGGCATCAATTACTGTCAGCAGATAGCGGTAACCCTTGTTCACATACTTGTAGGGATCCATTTCAACCAAGTCTGCCTGCCACAAGTCATCTAGTCCTTTGATAATCACACGACGTCGTTTAAAATTTTTTCTCGCTGGTTTATGCAGCTCATTTACCACTTGTCTCTTACTCATCGTAATTATAAATGAAACAGATTTCTCAAGAGTTTTTACTCATATACACCATCTTTTGGTGTCAAGTCTTTCTTATTTATTACTGAAGTAAACAGATAGTTTTCAATCTTTGCGATTTCGCCATTGATATATAGCGTTAAATTTGCCACCTCTATATTAATAGTTTTTCTTATTTCTTCCACACTTATTTTAATTTTCTTGTCAACATAGTCTTTGGTAGTAGCATCATCATTTTCAAGGGGTTCACCAAGTCGTTTTATACACTTTGAGTTCAGATCGTAGTCTCCGTTTATCGTTAAATTAAATCCAATACCCCGCTCTCCTTCTTCTCCAGCTGGACCTTGTGCTCCTTGTTTACCAGCTGGTCCTTGAATTCTTTGTTCACCGGCTGGTCCTTGAGCTCCTGTTGGTCCACGTTCACCTGCTTTCCCAAAATATCCCCGCTTAGAGAAACGTCCAAACTTGTCAACGCTCATCTGTAGATTGTGTAGAAGTATGGCAACGGAGTAGTATTTAAACTATAATATCTGCTTCTCGCAACTCCCCCAGTATAGATACAATTTCATTGTTGTGACTGGTGTTTCCAGCCTGCTTTGATGCCATTAGAAGGCGCAGTCTATCCACTAATTCATTTGGATCATCCCAGTAAATGTGATCAATGTTTTCTTTAGGCAGACGCATTAGTCCCATGCCTTTATGCTGTATAAGTTTACTGATTATAGCTTTATACTTAGCCGCTCTAGTACCTTTTATTTGTCCATCTTCAGCATAGTCACGTTTATATGCATTGGTATCTTTCAAAATAGATCCATAATTAGTTAAATCCTCTTTAGTATATAGACTTTTTACAGGATCTTTCATAAATAGCAGCTCACATAACCCCAAAGTTGTTTTATAGCTCTTCCCCTTGATAACAATATTTCCTACATCATCAACATCAAACGTTGAATTACCGATTCTCCACGCGCTATCATCATAGTAAACTCCATAGGTTGGATCAATTTTAGGGCTATTATCAGTGAATAGCTTTAAATAGTTTGAAATTATGTATCCAGACGTATCGGGGGAGGTGACAGGAGACCTTTCTGTCAATGTTCTTGAATGTTCAGGTGTTGCGAATTCTTCCTCAGATGTTACGGAATAATCTCCATAATTTATGGGTGTGCTAATAGCCTCCATTTTAACATATTTTCGTTTTGGAGGGGTAAAGGGTTCCACAACCTCATTGGATTCTTCTTCTTCTTCTGCTTCTTCTTCTTCTTCTTCTTCTTCTTCTTCTTCTTCTTCTTCTTCTTCTTCTTCTTCTTCTTCTTCTTCTTCTTCTTTTACATCTTTTGTCCTTATCAGGTTCCGATGATACTGTTGAAATGTAATATAAGCAGGTGTATTTATAGGAATCCCGTTAGTCTTTAATATGCGGTTCATTAAACAACAACAAGCTTTTCCTGTTCGAAATGCTGATGTAGCTGTTATGAAGGTGAAAAAGAAGCATGGTCCCCTATTGCCTAATAGTATAAGGAGTATCATTGTTGGACCATCCAACTAATGTTATGCTAAGTTTGCTGGAACATCCCAATGGCCTGAGATATGAAAATATTTACATATATTCAAAATCTTTACATCAACCAAAGTATGAATACTTGAAGCGAGTGATGACTCCCATATCAGGATTGGGGTATTATACATTCTCAAACAACTGCGACGTTCTACCTCCAGAGGAAGCCAAATCATATTCAGTGTTTATTTTCGATGATGTAGCATGTGAAAAGCAAAATAATGTGCGATCCTATTTTTGCATGGGTCGCCACGAAGATATAGATAGCTTCTATCTCTGTCAAACATATACGCATATACCAAAGCACTTAATACGTGACAATGCTAATTTAATCATCTTATTCAAGCAAGATGACTTGAATTTGAAACATATCTATAATGATCATGTGAATACAGACATGAAGTTTGATAAATTTCGAAGAGCCTGTGCTGAGTGTTGGAAGGATGAATATGGTTTCTTGTTGATTGATAAGGACAGCTCATTAAACAAGGGGCGCTACCGTAAAGGATTTGATACCTTCATTGTACTATAAAAGGATGAAACATGCGAAATATTCATAAGTCGAAGCTGTAACTCGGACGAAAGCACACCGAATCCTGTGGACCTGCTGAATAGATTAAAGCTGTTCACCTATTATCAGACCTGTTTGAAAAGTTGTTAAGCTGTTACCAGACCTGTTTGAAAAGCTGTTAAGCTGTTATCAGAGCTGTTTGAAAAGCTGTTAAGCTGTTATCAGAGCTGTTTGGAAAGCTGTTAAGCTGTTATCAGAGCTGTTTGGAAAGCTGTTAAGCTGTTATCAGAGCTGTTTTAAAAGCTGTTAAGCTGTTATCAGAGCTGTTTAAAAGCTGTTAAGCTGTTATCAAAGCTGTTTGGAAAGCTGTTAAGCTGTTATCAGAGCTGTTTGGAAAGCTGTTAAGCTGTTATCAGAGCTGTTTGGAAAGCTGTCAGACCTGTTTAAAAGCTGTTAAGCTGTTATCAAAGCTGTTTGGAAAGCTGTTAAGCTGTTATCAGAGCTGTTTGGAAAGCTGTTAAGCTGTTATCAGAGCTGTTTGGAAAGCTGTTAAGCAGTTATCAGAGCTGTTTGAAAAGCTGTTAAGCTGTTATCAGAGCTGTTTGAAAAGCTGTTAAGCTGTTATCAGAGCTGTTTGGAAAGCTGTTATTGAGTTAATAACGAAGATGAATGAAAATCTATTAAAAGAAATTATCAAGACTAGGAATGCAGTGCGAAGGAAATTAAAAGCCCTAAGGATGGGAAAAATTGAAGCAGAAGCTCGACTCGAAGAAACCTTTAAGCCAATCACTAAACCCTTAAAAGAGTTTGTTAGAACAGTTAAATACGAGCCGCCGGATATAGTCAAATTTGAGACAAAAGATGTAAAAGAAGAAGAAGAAGAAGCAGAAGAAGAAGCAGAAGAAGAAGAAGAATCCAATGAGGTTGTGGAACCTTTTACCCCTCCAAAACGAAAATATGTTAAAATGGAGGCTAGTAGCACACCCATAAATTATGGAGATTATTCCTTAACATCTGAGGAAGAATTCGCAACACCTGAACATTCAAGAACATTGACAGAAAGGTCTCCTGTCACCTCCCCCGATACGTCTGGATACATAATTTCAAACTATTTAAAGCTATTCACTGATAATAGCCCTAAAATTGATCCAACCTATGGAGTTTACTATGATGATAGCGCGTGGAGAATCGGTAATTCAACGTTTGATGTTGATGATGTAGGAAATATTGTTATCAAGGGGAAGAGCTATAAAACAACTTTGGGGTTATGTGAGCTGCTATTTATGAAAGATCCTGTAAAAAGTCTATATACTAAAGAGGATTTAACTAATTATGGATCTATTTTGAAAGATACCAATGCATATAAACGTGACTATGCTGAAGATGGACAAATAAAAGGTACTAGAGCGGCTAAGTATAAAGCTATACTCAGTAAACTTATACAGCATAAAGGCATGGGACTAATGCGTCTGCCTAAAGAAAACATTGATCACATTTACTGGGATGACCCAAATGAATTAGTGGATAGACTGCGCCTTCTAATGGCCTCAAAGCAGGCTGGAAACACCAGTCACAACAATGAAATTGTATCTATCCTGGAGGAGTTGCGAGAAGCAGATATTATAGTTTAAATACTACTTCATTACCATACTTCTACACAATCTACAGATGAGCGTTGACAAGTTTGGACGTTTCTCTAAGCGGGTATATTTTGGGAAAACAGGTGAACGTGGACCAACAGGAGCTCAGGGACCAGCCGGTAAACAAGGAACTCAAGGACCAGTTGGTAAACAAGGAGCACAAGGTCCAGCTGGTGAACAAGGAGAGCGGGGTATTGGACTTAATTTAACGATAAACGGAGACTACGATCTAAACTCAAAGTGTATAAAACGACTTGGTGAACCAATTGAAAATGATGATGCTACTACCAAAAACTATGTTGACAAGAAAATTAAAATAAGTGTGGAAGAAATAAGAAAAACTATTAATATAGAGGTGGCAAATTTAACGCTATATATCAATGACGAAATCGCGAAGATTGAAAGCTATCTGTTTACTTCAGTAATAAATAAGAAAGACTTGACACCAAAAGATGGTGTATATGAGTAAAAACTCTTGAGAAATCTGTTTCATTTATAATTACGATGAGTAAGAGACAAGTGGTAAATGAGCTGCATAAACCAGCGAGAAAAAATTTTAAACGGCGTCGTGTGATTATCAAAGGACTAGATGACTTGTGGCAGGCAGACTTGGTTGAAATGGATCCCTATAAGTATGTGAACAAGGGTTACCGCTATCTGCTGACAGTAATTGATACCTTCTCCAAATATGCATGGGAAATTCCAATTAAAAGAAAAACTGGTGTAGAAGTAAGATATGCCATGCAATCTATATTAAGCGAGGGACGAACACCTAAAAACCTGCAGACTGATGATGGAAAGGAATTCTACAACATCCTCTTTAAAAATCTAATGCGGAAGCATGCAATTAATCATTACTCTACATACAGTTTCCTCAAAGCATCAATAGTGGAACGATTTAACCGAACTCTGAAGGATATGATGTGGAAGGAATTCAGTTTTAATGGAACTTATCAGTGGATTAGTATGGTAAAGAAACTGCTCACTGAATACAACTCAAGAATACATCGAACTACAAAAATGAGACCTCGTGATATCAACATCTCCAATGAGAAACAACTGCTTTCAACTGTATACAATCATATAAAAATTGTTGTTCCTGCAAAGTATAAAGTTGGGGATTTTGTACGCATCAGCAAATACAAGCATATATTTGAGAAAGGCTATACACCAAACTGGACAGCTGAGATTTTTAAAATTATTAATGTTCAAAACACAAACCCCATCACATATCGGCTGGAAGATTATCAAGGAAATCCAATCACAGGATGCTTTTACGAATTGGAGCTGCTGATAGTTAAACACCCAAACCTATACCTCGTAGAGAAAATCTTAAAGAAGAGTGGAGATAAAGCTTACATTAAATGGCTTGGATTTTCATCAAAACAGAATTCTTGGATCAATAAAAAAGATGTTTTATAATTATAATACTTTAATTACTTTATTAAATGAATCTAAAACTATAATACATAATTTATTTACACTAGACTTAGATTCTTTCAGCGGTTGCCACTTGTTGATCTGATGAAATGGAGTAATGCCCCCGATGGTAGAGTATCCGTCGTTCCGCTCATAATATGATAAGCCACACACACACACACACACACACACACACACACACACACACACACACACACACACACACACACACACACACTACCCAAGCCTTGGAACAGGTAACGTAGCCCAATCCAACACACCCATACAATCCTATATCTACAACTTCCCTGCTAAGAAAACTTATTTAGGTGCAGCAAAACCATGATGACGTCATGCCAGGGGCAAAGGTCAAAGGTCAAGGGTCAAAGGTCAAGGGTCAAAGGTCAAAGGTCAAAGGTCAAGGGTCAAAGGTCAATGACCTCTGGGTCGGTGACGTCACATCTGACTGGTCAAACTGACCCTATACTTACTAGGGTGCACTCAAGACCAAATGACACATCCCGGTAGTACCGGTTAATCCTTCACCTCTGGTATAGAACTCTAGCCATATATAGCAACTTTAAAGAATATTCATACAACACCTCCATGGTCTCATGGTAGAGCGCATCGGATTTTATAAAACCAAGCGTTCTCGGTTCGATTCCAGCAAAGTCCAACATTATTTTATTTAAAAAATCAGCTATGAGAGAGCTTAATCAGCTGAGGGGATCAGCCAACCAGATGACGTCATACTCTGGTCAGTCAGACATTAGGAAAGGAATTCGCCAGGCAGGCCCTGTGATGTAGACTTGTGCGAAGAGGCGATATCAAACTACCACCTGGCCCCTGGTGTGTGTGTAAATATCGCTCAATTTGTTTACTTTACTCGGTTGCGATTTTGTTTACATTATTCAGGATTTGATTATCGGACATATCCAAGTCAACATACCTACATGGGTTGTTGTTGTTGGCATAAGTATCCTCCTAAAAGAAAACTTCAAGATAATGTCAAAATTGCAGTACAAAAGCCCCCTTACTCCCTCTCCTCCCTCTCCCATAAACCTCAGTGATCCAGAAGGAATTCCCCAGGCAGGCCCTGTGACGTAGACCATTAGACGGATTCCCCCAGTGGCCCAGAACCCCGGTCCAGAACCACCAAAATAGTTGGAATTTTCCGGACACTTTTTGTATGGAAAAAGTGATCTGGTGACGCCATAGCTATACTACTGCAGTCAAATCAGCATAGTTCGGGATGAACCGTCTATACCATCCCGCCATACCTAGTAGGCGTCGGGCTTGCTGAACAGTTTTAGGTGACGGATAGTCAACTATGGCTGAAATTTTGTCAGGGTCAGTTTCATACCTCCTTTTCCGACAATGAATCCCAAGTATTTAGTCTCTTTGATACAAAACTTACTCTTCTCGACGTGGATAGTAAGGCCAGCTTTCCTCAAACAATCCGCTACACGGGCTAGCAGCGTGAGATGAGTATCGAAGTCTGAAGACAGAATTAATAAATCGTCTAGATAGACGAGAACGTTCTCACGAAGATCGAAAGGAATGACTTTATCCATGAGGCGACACATAGTTTGTGGAGCGTTGCATAGGCCGAATAGCATCACCGTGTACTGATAGAGAGGATGGCCAGGTACTGTGAAAGCGGTCTTCTCTCTGGAATCAGCGTCCAGTAGGATCTGCCAGAATGCGTCTTTCAGTTCCAGGCTCGTTATGTAATTTGCTGGAGGAAGTCGAATAAGAAGTGCGTCTATCTGCGGTAGCGGATAGGCATCCTTCTTCGTAACAGAGTTGACCTTCCTGGCGTCAAAACAAAGCCGGACCTTTCCAGGCTTCCTTACCAGAGCAACGGGAGAGCTCCAAGGACTCTGGCTCTCCTCTATCACACCCAGTGATAGCATTCGCTCTAATTCAGCATCCATCAAACTTTGCACTGCCGGCGAGATCGGATAAAAGCGCTGTTTTATCGGGGCGGCGTCATTCGTTTCAATCCTGTGAGTGACCAGTGATGTTTTCCCAAGGCCTAACGAGGCGAAAGAGGGGAAAAGCTGTTTTGTGGCTTCTAAGCGTTGCTGATCGAAACTAGAAAGGATGTGGCAGTCGGTGTCAGAGGTAGCTATTCCACTTGAATTCACTTCTGCGACTATACCCAGGACATCTGGACCCAACCCAAATAGACGCCAGAAGTCTATTCCCAGATATAGTGCCTGTGTGAGCCCAGGAACCACGTAAAAACGCACGTTTTGGGTCTTACCGCGGAAAGTGACGTCCAAGCTCACATGACCATGAACAGTCGTCATGGCACCATTAGCTACTTGGACCTGTGTCCGATACTTCTTCCATTCGACATCTGCTTCCGCAAGCTTCTCTAGAGCTCCCTGGCCTAGAATACTGACAGTGGCACCACTATCAAGTAATCCATTCTCAGTTCGCCCGAGCAGCTTTACTTCGGCGTACGGTCGAATGTCGTCTGGCATCGACACGGAAATCTGTGCCAGTTTTTTTCTTTCTAGTTTCATTCGTCGACAGTATTCCCGCCAACGAACAGTTGATCGTTTCTTTTTCGGTCTCATATCCAAGTCAGGAAACATGATGTCAGCTAACTCCGCCACCGAGGAGAAAATTCGGTCTCTTGCTGCTCTATATCCCTGCAGACGTGTATGATACGGCGTCAGCGGATGTAAAACTGGCTCACGCCCACTCGTCATATCAGAGCTTGGTGGCCGTTTTAAAACAGAAATGAAAGGAGGCCAAATCTCCCGCCCAGTAACTTTGTCAGCTACGCGTGCTATAGGTGTCAACGGGACATCGAAGATTAAAGACTCTTCTAAAGAAGTGTCCAACAAGGTCATGGGCTCCCCAGAAGTGGAAATGGGAGCTTGAATATCTGCGGAGAAGTCTATTAAGTTCTCCGCCTCTATCGGTGCAACATTCGTACTATCAGGTGTTGTACTGATATCACCAGAATCACTGAATGATATCAGAGGGCGTAACAGGGAGTTATCGCTAGTGTCTGCTAATGGAACGGACCTTCCTCCTTGTTCAAGGCTTGAACTGGAGTGTTCGATGCATTGATTGCTCGTGATGTCGACGCTGGTCGGAAAGAGGTGTTGGTATTTCCGACCCGTCTGAAGTTTTTCTGTTGACATTGACTGCAATCTGGCTTGAAGGTGTTCTTCCGTCCACATCCATAACAGAACACAACTTGTCTTTCTTGTCTGCAGTCCTGATACAAATGACCGGGCTGGTCACAGTTCCAGCATATAATAGGGCGTTTGGCTGAAATACTCGACACGTCACGTTATCACTGCCTGTTGCTACTGCCAGTTCAGGATCTAAGGTCAGAAGATTGTCAACTTCATGCACTCGTTGGGTTCGGTAAGGATTCCAACTGCCAGCTGTCGCAATACGTGTCTGTGTAGCTTGGATACGCGTGACCAGTGATCTCAGCTGTCCTATCGTATCAGTAGGATGCAGACAGATTTTTTCTTGAATCTCCGGCAAAAGATTCGATTTGACAATCTCCAGAAACTCTTGGTCTGGCATAGCGTTCTGTAACTGATCGCGCAGCAACCCCAGATGGTGGTGATACATTGCGAACAGTTCCCCAGGCTTTTGTTTTCTGGACATCAGTTGAAATCTAGTTTTCAGATCATCCTTAGGCGTTCCCCATTCGGTATACAATCCCATCTTAATGACGTCCCAAGTTGGAAATGGATTTTGACGTAGTACCGACCAATACCAGTCCTTCGCTGGTCCTGTCAGTAGCGTAAGCATATTTCTTACTAACAACCCAAAATCCCCTTCTAGAGCGGAGTGCGTAAGCGCTTCGACTCTGAAGATGAATTCGTCAACTGATAGTTCTGCGTTATTCCCATTATAGGTCAGGTTCCATCCCCTTATTGGACTGCCTGATCGTCGGTATCCTACATTAGCAGGAACACGCATAGGTGGTGGAGGGGGTTGAGGTGGTTGAGGTGGTATAAAGTTCGGTCTGGACTGATTTATAGGCTGACCAAAAGGTTGACCAAAAGGTTGACCAAAAGGTTGACCAGAAGGTGGTGATGGTCTCCTAAATGATTGCCTTCCCCGTGTAGGAAAATCGTTTGACGGCCTCTGATTGCTTCTGGACGAAGGAGGTCGTGTGGAGTCTGCTGGCGGCATTGCTGCTGCTACTTGTTGTCTGATATCGTTTCCTAACTCAGACCGCAAAACATTTAAACCCTGCTGGAGACCTCGGTTTATTAGGTCTTCCATCTTTATGCTCAAGCCTGCTATCAGCGCATCCGTAGCAGCTGAGGTATTGTGGTCTTGAGCTGTGCGCGCTGGACTATCACGTCGAGGACTCGGGTTTACAAAAGTCCTTGAATGTAAGTCTGGCTCCTGGAGACAAGGATCGTCGATTCGAAGGTGGTAAGTCAAAGTTAGGCAAATCAAAGGTTGGCAATGAGTCGCGCCTTGTCGATTTCGCGGGCTTCACCTTCTTCGGTCTCTTTGGGATTGCACCAGAATATTCACTGAAGTCCTGTTGCGTAATGTGACGTCGGCAGTTAGGACAACGAGAATGTTCACCTATCCAATGCTGCAGGCATGCCTGGTGGAAAATATGCTCGCATACAGTCATGACCGGCTTCCGATCGACTGACCAGCTTGCGTCCCGGCAGATAGAACATGGTTCAGGCAGCATTGTCATACCGTTTGTCGCAGGAGGTGGTGTCCTCACTGTAGCCATAACGAATTTAGACGTAAGTCAGGTAAAAATTGTCAAATCCGGGTTTAGGATAGTTATCCCAAAAAATTCTAGAAGTTTGCACGTTTGGAAGAGACACGCTCTTCACAATGTGATGATGGCTAAATACTATTTTAAAGTCGAGGGCTTTGGGCGAGATACTCAAATTCAGACAAAAGTTTTCCCAAACGTTCGAAGAAATTGAAAAAAAAAATTTAGAAAAACAAGGATTCGAAAAGTTAATTAAGGCTTCTCAAATCGAGATAGTGTAAAAAAATCTTCATGCCTACTTGAACGAGCCAGCACACTCTCGGTCCTGAAGGGACCCTTACGTCACTTACCTATGCTCCATTGAAGGCGCAGATGGCATGCCTTCCTGCCAAGCCCCATCCTCCCATCGACTTTGGGTGGCACAATCGTCCAAAGTCCCTTTGTTGACCTATAGAAAGAGAGAGACTAGGCAAGCCTAGACGACCCCGGTCTCATGCGATAGAGGGCTCCGGGATGTGAAGGAAAAGTAAAAACTCAGCCAATCATGTTCACGTTATAATCGCAAGTGTTTCCTTCTTACAAAAAAAAATGCTATTGATTCCTATAATTAGTTTAATTTTAAATCACCGCAACGTTCATGGCAAGACTCATTGCATATGTTTAATTTTGCTTTTCACATTAAAACAAATAGAGCTAAGATTATTGAACTTCCTAGGATAATAATAGAGTAAAGATAAATACCATTTAAAGAAAATGATTCCATATAAAAATATCTCGATCTTGCCCTGCAGCCATAATTCATAAATTTCGGCTTTTAATTTCAGACTAACTTATCGTAAGAAATGTTTCAAAATGTATGTACATAAATGTTTGGATGATAATGCATTTTTTTTTCTTATCTACCCTTAACTAAACGACAGAAATTAAATATTAAAATTCTTTTATATAAATGTGTATGCCAGTTTCATAGTCTCAAAAAATATGCCGCGATGTGAGGTGATAATCTAACATATACGTACGATGCGAGACGGAAAATGAATGAGAATATATTGTTAGCTGTTAAGAGATTCGAAGTAAGTAAAGAAGAAGTAACTTGTGCGCACAAATCCCCAACCTTAGCTTGCTTTGTGTATGTGGGTGTAAAATCACTCTTAAACATTAAAATTTAGTTAAGTTTAATTGATTGTAAAGTGACATAACTTTGAGGTAAGTATGTACGTATTTCATGTGAGCATTACTGTATTCAATGATTCAAGATAATACCTAATATGCAGATATAAATGAAGAAGAATCTTTAAAGCTTTTCATTATTTTCTCGATTTTGAGACAATGAATGCATGTATGTATATTTTCCTTTATAATAACAGGTGCAGCCTGTGTACGCAGAGTGATAATTTGAACTCCCGAAAATGCTATTTGTATATTTGCTATGATTTACCAAAAAAAAATCTTAAGCTATATTTATTTAAAATGATCTTTGCTGCACATTTAATAATTGGTTCCTTGCTTTTGTGTTTTTTTTTCTTTGTTATTTTATTATTAAATTACTTGCTAATGGTACTTAGCTGTATTGCCGCTGCAATTTACCCTTCTGTAAAGAGATGTTCTGAAGTTTCAATACTATTTCGGCGTTTACTTCCTAACATTTTTTGTTGCTTGTTCTAGAGATTCTTGGTAGAAGAGATTATTTGATTCTCCAGGTAGAGATTCTTTTGTTTTATCTATATGCTATGTTAGTCCGAGTACTATTTTAAATGCTGATTTTGCTCCCAGTTTTATTTGTTGCAGCTGTTGCTGGTGAATATACTGTACTAAATGGTGTAGAATCATGGAAGAATTTTGAACAGGGAATCCAGTTCGCACTACGGCTGCCAACTCTTGGAGCGGTAGAAACTTGTGCATCAATCGCCATAAAACAGGCATCCATGAGTTCAACAGGGTTTTGCAGTGTACTTACTGTCGAGATATTTCGGAATATGTCGGCTGGAAGCGTACGAAAAATTTTCTCATGAGGGATGGATTTCCACCGATGCCGCTGAAATTTTATGATTTGGTTGTCTTCAACTTTTCACATCCTTGCACTTTTACGTTTTGACAAGACAAAACGATTGTCTTCTTCTTCAACGACATGTCGCTTGAGCTTGAGTAAAGCACTTCTCCCAGTCAAGGTGCGTTCGCTTTCCGCTATGGACAGCAGCCGACATACACGCTACAGTACGTGTAGCATATTGCTATATACAATACGCTACGACCATAACAAAATATGCCTGAAAGTATAAAAAAATGGATTCAGGAAGTACGGATTAAAAGCTAGAAATCAAAAAACTTCCTCTTTGTAATTCAATTGCTGCAATAATATAATTAAATGCAATTAATAGCACAGGTCAAAGCTTGCCTGAGGTGATTTTGCGGACATGGCGCCAAATTTTAATTTTTGCCCTGTTACGTCGGTAGCTGTATAACGTTCATTTTCGTCGGTAGCCGTAGAACGTTCATTTTCGGTGTACAAAACGTACGTAAGTAATTATTATCAATGTGGCTTCAGAGATAGGAAATTAATTACTAAACAGGGTTTTACTGTCCGTCAAATAATGCAGATGTGCCAGAGGAATTTAATGCAGGATAGGTATCACATTTGGGAACAGAAAATCTTTAATACTCTATATGCAAATCCATTCTTGGAATGTCGTAATCAAAATTTGCTCTGCCACCACCCCCCTTCCGTAAAACCTCTATTTCCATAACTTTTGCACCTGCAAATTTTATTGCATTTTCAGGACCTTGATCTTTTCAAAAGATAACTCAAACCTTTCTAACAGTGTATTATTTATTAAGATCGGCTAAAACATCCTACATGTATGTGTAAACTTAATGAATTTTGAGTTATAACCTTTTGAAGTGGTCAATGTCCGAAAGGAGCATCAACATTTCAGAGGCGAAAAGATATTGAAGTAGTCGATCGGGTGTGGTGGCGGGTGAGGCTGTCAGAATTTACGTCGACTGGCAAATACCAAAAAATTGGTAAGTTACAAAAATGTCATTCAATACATGCTGGATCAATTACCGGAAAGGAAATACAATTGAATACAAGGCCGTCCTGTCCATTTTCCAACAAGTATCTACAAATTTTAGAAACTGATTACTACCAAATATCATCTTGCTGAATCAATTGCGTAGTATACTATATATACGTGAAAATTAAAAATGTTTAAGTAATACCCCTAAAGGGAGGTTCTTTTTTTGTCCATTTTCGAACTTTAGTCTAAAATTTTTATAAAAAGTCGTGTGCAAAATTTGTGATCTCATTCTGATATACACAAATCGGTATTTCATTTTTCACAATTTCGTCACCTTTTAATTTACTTATTTTGTGATCAAACAAAATCTAAGATTATTAAAAACAAAAAAACTTACGGTTTGTTTATTCACTTTTAAAAAAACAAAATTATTTTTCTCACTTTTTAATTATATTGCTCCACTTGCACTTCACTTCACTTTCAAATTTATCTCCAAATGTAATATAAAGTAAGATACTGCAGCAAATTTTATGCAAATGTCACAATATCCGATTCTAAGGAAAAAATCCAAAATATCTTACTTACGAACATGCTCGCTCGAACATGAGTCACTCAATTACTTCAAATTTTTTCCGGTGTTATATATTTATTTATATAAGTTGCCTCCAACCTGGTTTTCTGAAGTTTTCCTTTTGGTTTCCGGAGGTTAATCTACGAAAACACTTTGCTTTCGTTTACTGAACCTTTTTTATTGAACAATTCTTCTTTGATTAACAAAAACTTTCTCTTATTTACAAAGCTTTTTCTTATTTATAAAACTTTCTCTTAGTTGTAAAACTTTCTCTTAGTTATAAAACTTTATCTTATTTATAAAAACTTTCTTTTCTGTGGGAACTTCAATCTGCTATTTTATAAAGCTTTCTTTTCTGGGGGAACTTTAACCGACTGAATATAACACTTAATGTTCCCCTTTTTTTAAAAATCTTTCCCTGTTCAAAACTATGTTTGCTTGTGTGAACTCTAATTTCTCAAACGCGACCGTCCGGGCCACATTATCTTCGCCCAATCTCACACTTTATTCCCCTCAGACTAAATTCAAAAAATTGAAACTTTCTTTTCCCTGTCACTCCTTCCGGCATCTTCGTCGGCCCGATTTTTTTTTCGTTCCTCCACATGGTGCATGTTGCTCCACTCAGGTTTGACTAACAGATGTCAGGGTAATATCATAGGGGTGGTTTGCCATATTTACACATGGTCAAATTTGTGCTACCGTCCTGCCTACCTACATGCGACCTTTTTCCAATTGATGATATTGCCCTCCCTAATGCCTTTCATTGTGTCCTCTCTTATATTCGCCCTAATCGAATAGAATAGATTACGCAGACGACGAAATTCATTCAGATTCACAACAGTTTTATTTTTCTTCCATTGTTTCTAAGCAAGATCTCGATACTGACACTTCAGCAGAATCTCCGTATAGTTGAATATAGTGTCTTTAACAGTACGAATTTTGACGGGGGACCAATCTGTCCTATCAAGATCAGCCTGAAGGGCATCATCCTGAAGTTCTCCATAGATTAGGAGTTTGATAACAGAAGTTGAAGGAAGCAAGAAGTAATTCATGATCAGAAATGCCAGGAAATTGACCAGAAAAAACTGGCTGAAAATTGGGAAATGAGATAAGCAGATCAAGCTGAGGTAGACCCATGACACGTGGGAAGACTGTTAATGATTGTAAGAGCCTTTTCACTCAGAAGGAGAGACAGTGAGAACAAAAAAGGAGATTCCTGCTGTTACCGGAGTCCCGGACCGCAGCTCACGAGCCCAACGCTCCCTGCGACCCAAATGGTCAGACCACTAACGGCCCCAATAATTGTATTACATCACTTAATAACTATTGGTTCAATTAAGGGGGGGGGGGGGGGTAGGGTATTTTCATTGAAAAAAAGGAAAATTTTTGAGGATTTTTTGAGGCGAAATAAATAGCGATAATTTATCAAATATTTTTCTACATAATAGTGGTATATTTCACGAATATTATGTTAAATTTTTATGGAAAATAATTAATAAATAAGTGATTGGCAGGGAATCTCCGGAGGCGTCTCGAAAAAAAGTTGATTTGCCGTGCACACGATTTCTCGAAGTAGGATTACCTGAAAGTAAAAAATTCAAACGGCATTCGTTAAAGGAGATGTTTGTCGAGGTAACGCCGGGGGTTTTTTTTTTATTTTTAAATTTTTGGCGTCACTTTGAAGTCAAAAATGCGATTTTCGCTGAAAAAATCAGCCTATTTGTTATTGTAAAATTGATAATTTTCAAAAAAAACGAAAAAAGCTCTCAGCGTTACCTGATGAATAATATGAAGAAGCACTGCGCAAAATTTCAGAACGATCGGTCAATTAGTTTTTGAGTAATCGTGTGCACCGACTTTGAAAATGCACAGTAGATAATGCGGAATAAGATACTATAATTCCTTTATGCTCAGACTGAATCATCTATCCCAGATCCATAGAGCAAATCGCTTGCATCTAGATGGTCTAGAGCATCCTTCTGACTTTGCCTACGTAATTGTCTCTCTTCTTTGCTGTTAAGAGCCGCTCGCTCCTCTACTCTTGTAATGCGTGAGTGGTCGGCTTGACGCTCCCATTCATGAGAACTGGGTGCTGTACTGATTCCCATCTCATGCATGAAGGATAATAATGTGAAATTACCTTCATTGAAAGTACATGTAGCAACATGATCTGCGATTTCGACGATAGTAGCGGTGCCACTAACAGATTTTGGTGAGATTTTCCAGATGACCTGGTTCAGACTCTCGTTATTATTTTGCGTGAACCCACCGAGACATCTTTGCAAAAGAGCATCCTTGCTCAAGTCCACGTAAATTGGCTTCATAGCTTCGATAACGTCATCAGGAAGAGCTGTATAACTATGTTTGAAAGATTGTAGCGTACCAGCAGCAGCAGCTCTCTGCCACTCGCACCAGGACTCTTCACCGCTCGGGCATTTTTCGTGCTGTGGCTTTTGGTCGGTTGAACTGTAGTGATAGTACGTCGCCCATATATTATTTCGCATCTTCTCAATAGAATCGCAGTTACGTCGAATAGCTAATCCATAATAAACAGTCAAATTGTCTATCATTTAAGCAGTTAGTTTTCCTTTTCCAGAAAGGCTTTTTCTTTTTACGGTCTTCCCAGTCTTGGTTGTAGTATTAACGACGCTTGATTTCACTAGTTTACGCAGACGAGCGCCCATGTGTTTCTGAACGTGTCCGATACATTCCTTTTTATTAATTACGAAATCTTCACCGTGAGGTTTTGCATTAACTATGCCAGTGTACTTTTTGGAGTCCCCGTCCCCGATATAATTACGATATTTCACTCCGAAATTCGACATCGACCTTTGGAACAATTCTACAATTGCTGAAACTTCCATGTTGCCTGAGGGCCCAGTGTGATTGGCTTTGCAACTGTTGGTACTCAAATGCTCTTCGTGCCATTGTTCGTATTCGTCCGAGTCTAATCTGCTGCTCCAAATTTTGCAGTGATGGCAGTATAAACTTTTGACAAGAATATCAAATGCCTTTCCAATATGGTATCCTATGAGCGAAGCAACGCCGTATAACGAAGAGTAGCCTCTCTTCTTCCACGTGCCATCGCCTGACACAGTCAATACAGGGACTTCTCGATTACCTAATTCTGATTCACTCATTGCATCTTTTTCATCCTGTACTGCACATGTGAAAAATTTCTTGGCAACTTTTTTCGCAGATTCACATATGTTACTTACGTATGAATTATACGTCGTTTTGGCAATAAAGATACTGGCTAAGTCCATTAGACCGCAAAACTTATCACATCCTGCTAAACCCAAGCCTAACACTCGCATCGCGTATGCAAATCGAAAATTCACATCGTATCCACGAGAATTTATTCTTTCACTTGATGGAATGTAACGAGGATTTTTACAGTTTTCACATTTCACTTTCACACTGAATCCGAGTCCTTCCTTCTTGCACGATTGAAACGATACTTTTCCACTACACTCTGCACATTTTACTATAGAGTAGCAATTGTTGAAAATACATGTACAAAGTCAATTATTCTATAGTGCATTTGAAGATCTTCCTCAATTTCTTGATTTGATGTACTCCTGATTTTTTTTGACGACGCGCTACTAGTTGTTGCTTCGTCCTGCTTGCGCTTTTGAGGAGGAGCAATCTTCTTCGGCCGAAACAGCGACGCACCACTCTCCTTGCGCTCACTTCTGCTGACGTTTCGAGGCATTTCAACAATAATTAGTCCAAACACAGTGAAAAATACAGGAATTTCCGAACGAATGTAAATTAAAACGGAAACAAACTCTTAAGCATCTTCAGCTACTACTCGGCAAGGCATACTATAACCGATTGGAGTAAATTCCATGCACCGAATATGCAGGATGCCACCTGAATGTATACTTTAATAGCGGGAAAAATTTGGGGCTATAAATACAATACAGGAGACCGGGAGGAGGGAATGCGGGCAGCTGTGCTTCAGCTGCGCGGCAGGTACAAAGTCGGCCGGTGCAAGGGATACGCAAACGCTCATAACTTAGTCAATTTTGCTCCGATTTACTTGAAATTTGGACACGATATTCTTGAAATGTTATATATTCATTTCAAAAAATAAAATTAAATGAAAAAAAAAGTGAAAATACCCTACCTACCCGGTAGATGTATAACGTTCATTTTCGGTGTACAAAACTTACCTAAGTAATTATTATCAATGTGGCTTCAGGATAGGAAATTAATTACTAAACAGGGTTTTACTGTCCGTCAAATAATGCAGATGTGCCAGAGGAATTTAACACTAAACCTACCAGTACCGGTCAAATTGACCGTTTTCAAACTTTTGTACAATTTGCACATATTTAAACGTTATAATATCGCTATCAAACTATATGACTTTTCTTAAAATATACATACAATATGTTTTTCAGTATTTACTTCTAGTTTTCTTTTCTTTTTTCAAAGAAATATTTGTTGTGTGTCCTACCATAGAGAAACAATAACAGAGTTGAAAAATATATGGCAACAATATTGCCTCGATCTTAAAAGCTCTCTTTAAAAGAGCTTTTGGATTGACTATGATAATTTGCGACTTTACTCTCTTCGGCTTGTATGCGTGTCAAACACAAACTTACCCAGGCATACAACAGCGTAATTCTTAAGTGAAAATTATTTGAACAGCCATCATAGGCAAGGCGAGAGCGAGCTATCTTCGTGATCATGAAGATCGATACGATAAAATGCATGGAATATTGATTTTAGGAAAAGGGAATAGATTTTTGACGGCGCGGGTGGATTAGGCTGCGTGCTATATGTGTACTGCCCGTAGTCAGAGCGTACATACAAAAATGTAAGATGTGATAAAATTGATGCCACTGGTATAAAGTTAGTGGTTGTATTCGTTTATCTACAAATTCTACACTTCACTGTTAAACTAGAGCTTTAATACTAAATAAATCTTAGATACAAATAGTTTAATTTATCAATATTCAATAAAAAAGAAATATAAAATATATAATAAATGTAGTAATTTTGTTGCAAATAACTTGTACTCACCTGATCTATGTTTGGCAGTTGATTAACTTGATTTTAATAATTTTTACTGAGGTTGGGATTGGGATATTCTTTATTCTGGTCGACCCAGAATAAAGTGAGGTGAGTAATTCTTACTGCAGTCGAAACCCACAGAGAATCTTTATTGCAGTCGTTCCCCACAATAAAGTGTTGGTTAGTAATTTTCTTGTTACAGTCGTTACCCGTAACAAGAATCTTTATTGTAGTCGTTACCCACAATAAAGTGTTTAGTGTTAGTAAATTTCTTATTACAGTCGTTACCCGTAACAAGAATCTTTATTGTAGTCGTTACCCACAATAAAGTCTTTATTGTAGTCGTTACCCACAATAAAGTGTTTTATTAGTAAAATTTCTTATTACAGTCGTTACCCGTAATAAGAATCTTTGCTTTAGTCGCTATTCAAATAAATCTCCTAATCTAGTCGCAACCCAGAATAAGAAAAATTTATTTCAATTGTCAACCAAACAAAGTGTTAGACTGTTAATAAAAATTCACAACACTAGGAAATACCACTAAAAAATTATCAAATTACTCACTGCACTGCCAAACTGAAAAAGAGATCGAGTCAAGTTAAATTGCTGTTTATATAGCCCTTGCTTGCACACGACACCAATGATGGAGTAGCAGAGGCGCATGATCACAAGAATTGGCCGTGCGTCTGTAATTTTACGGTACTAGAGATAAAATATGCATAGCAACGAACAAAAATGCATAGTAACAAGAAATTTAAAGCAACCCATGCTGCTGTGTTAAATTGAATTCTGTATATTTGCAAAAAATATTATCTCTATCACGTAGAGAAGAAATTCCCGTTCGATAGTACATATAATGATGATAGTGTTGAAAATTGATCTGCTTGATCTGATTGTATTTGTGCCAAGCATTGTATGCTACATGACAACACATGCTTTGGTTAGATATTTTTGGGAAAATTTGTAATTAGATTGAATTTGTTTTGCTTTAAGAACTCAATTTTAGCATGGCATTTTTGCATATGTTCTTTTTTCAGCAATTGTTTTTAGCACGAATCTGATTGCTTCAATCATATGAAAAGAATTTTAATTTGATCTGCTTAATGAGGATATATTGTTGTATTGTATTTGTGCAAAGTGTTATGTAGATGACAAATACATGGCTTTGTTAGGTTCTGTACCTGGTTTTTGATTAAGAGTAATCAAATTAGATTTAATTTTCCTAAAATTTTATGCTTTGTTTCAGGATGTTTTCCTTTTAAAAGTAATCGATAAAAACAAAAATATATTCGAACCGATTTGGTTCGAACATACTGCCCCCCGTTGAAAGGCTGTAATGTCTTTCAAATAGTCTCATGTAAATTATGTTAATATATGTACAGGTGATAAAAATGGAGGGATTTGTATGCACTAAAGTTTTAATAAGAAAAAGTTATTCACGCAAACAACAAAAAAAGGGGAAAGACATGAGCGAATTGCAACTGGTTAACCTAAAACGTTCGGTTTGTGTAATAAATGATGTTTTACTTTCACAGCGTCATTTATTTCAAAAATTCAATATCTTTATGTGACCATTTTTTAACAAACGTTGAGAATTTACTAAAAAGTTCATTAGTGTTTGACTGAATAGTAGATAAACAACTTACTCGCTTTTGTTCAGATTCTAAGTTGCTTTCCATAATAGGTAGTGATTGAGGCCATTTTTCTTCAGGATCCATCAACCACTGAGGTCCATGCCACCACAATTGGTGGGAATTTAATGAAGCAGGTTCAATTCCCCTGGAGTTGCAGTCGGCAGGATTCTCATTAGATCGCACGTGATGCCATGACTGTATATCAGTTAAATTTTGGATTTCTGCAATCCTATTTGCAACAAAAGTTTTGTACTTGTTCGGATGATTGCGAATCCACGATAGAACAATAGAGGAATCTGTCCAAGCGAATGTGGGGATCTTAGTAAGATTTAGATCGGTTTTAATTCGATCAATGAGTCGAACTAAAAGTACTGCGCCACATAACTCGAGGCGAGGAAGCGTGATAGGTTTGACAGGTGCTATTTTGGATTTTGCAATAAGTAAATTAACATGCACGTTTCCTTCTTGATCTATAGCCCTGATATATACTGCCGCCGAATACGCGTGATTGGAAGCGTCGGAAAATCCGTGTATCTGGCACATTGGTAATTATCACTAGTGGTGAATATCCACCGTGGTATATGGATTGAGCTAATGTGAAATAGCTTTTCTTTAAATTGTCGCCAGTGCATGTCGATATGTGAAGGTATCGGCTCGTCCCATGAGCATCCCGAAAGCCATAAGGTTTGCATCAGAATTTTGGCTGTAACTATGATCGGAGATATCCAACCTAGTGGTCAAAAAGTGTAGCAATTTCTGACAACACAGAACGCTTTGTAGAGCTGCGATCTGCGAATTGTTTATATTGCAAAGTGAAATGGTCAGTTCCTGGGTGCCAATGTATTTACAGATTCATCACTTGCTAACCGTAATGGAAGTTGTACTTCCCTATGTTCTTCCGGAATGCTTGATAGGAGATCCGATGAATTGCTTACCCATTTGCTTAGGTTAAAGCCTGCTGACGACAGAATGTTAATCATCTGCGCTTGTATTTCCAAGGCTTCATTGATGGAATCTGCTCCAGTGAGCAGATCATCAACATAAAAATCACGCAGTATAATTTTGGCAGGTATAGGATATTTTGCGGCTTCATCAATTGCTAATTGGTGAAGGGTCTTGATGGCTAAATATGGAGCTGGCGTTGTGCCAAATGTGACCGTGGTTAACTTATAGTCTCTGATGCTTTCGCTGGGACTATTTCTCCAGACTATTCGTTGAAAATTTTGATCTGGGGGTTGAATGTTAATCATTCGGTACATTTTCTCTATGTCGGCTGACATAGCGTATTTATATTTTCGCCATCGAAGTAATGTTGAGAAAAGCTCAGATTGCAGTACTGGACCCGTATGCAGCTGTTCGTTTAAACTTTTCCCATTAGTGGATTTAGCCGAGGCATCAAAGACGACTCGAACCTTGGTCGTAGTGCTATCCTTGATGACGGCGTGGTGAGGAAGACAATAACATTTATCACGACTGGCTTCTTTATCAGCCAATATCATGTGCCCTAATGATTTATATTCGTTAATGCAAGCCTTGTATTCCTGACTAAGCTCAGGATTTTGTTGCGATTTGTGCTCTAGACAATAAAATCTTCGTAGAGCCATGCCACGAGAGTCACCCAAGCTGGGAGCTTCATTAATAAAAGGCAAGCGAACTTCGTAACGGCCGGTTGCATTTCGAAGATGAGTTTTTTGATAAAACTCTTCGCAATCGCGAACTGCCTTAGACAGTTGTCTTCCTGGAGTAACTTCTTCGGTTTCCCAGAACCGCCGCAGAAGTTTATCGAGGGAAGACTCTTCCTCGTACTGAGCATTTACTGTTAAGGTGGACGCAGTGGATATTGTGTGAGTGTTTTTTAAATTGCCGAAAAGGATCCAGCCTAGGGTGCTGTTTTGTGCTATAGGTGTACCTGGAGGGCCTTTTCGCAACCCTTCTAAAAGGATTTCTCCATAAACATCTGCTCCTAAAAGCAGGTCGACTTTTCCTGGCTTGAAAAAGAGTGGATCTGCTAGTTGCAGGCCATGTACGTGGCTCCATTCCTTGCTTGGAATAGTGGACGGAGGCAGTATGTCCGTGATGGTGTTCACGATAAGGGCATTTATCGTGGTTATCTTATTAGAAGTTGAATAAGAGTGAATGTTTACTGATGCTTGTTTGCTAACACTCATAGTTTCTGACTTTCCTAAGCCAGTAATTTGCATCGATGTGTTCATAGTGGCCAATTGCAGCTTGCGTGCAGCAGCCTTTGTTATGAACGTGACTTGAGAGCCTGAGTCAATTAAAGCGAAAGTGAACATGGTGCCCTTTTTTGATGGAACTTTAAGCAATGCTGTGGCAAGCAAGGCTTGTGTAGTTCGCATTGTTTGATTCGCGTGAAGCGTTTGAATTAATCCCTTGGACGTGGAAGGCGAATTACAAGGTTGTACTTGTAGTTGTGGGTTGTCTGATTGCTTAGGTGAACCCTGTGGATTTGTGATATTCTTATGTAGTAAGGAATGATGTTTCCTTCCACATCGCTGGCACGTAAACTTGCTAGCGCAATATTTTGTATTGTGGCTTTTTGAAAGGCAGTTGATGCACAATCTATTTGACGTGACAATTTTGAATTTTGAATCAACGTCCAATTTAATAAATGTGGGGCATTTGAATAATCGATGCTGCTCTTTACACATTATGCATCTGTCACCAGATGATGTAAAGTGAGTTGATGCTCTTGGTATTTGAGCTGATTTATTGGTTGAATTTGGTTTTGCGTCTGAGATTGCTTCGAGAGTTCTAAATCTTGTTTCTAGAAACGTCTTCAAAGATTCAAGGGTAGGCAGTCCATCTGCACTGTTTACCTCTTGTTCCCATAAGCGATGAGTTTCTGCTGGCAAGCACTGCACTAGCATATAAATCAAGATTGTATCCCAGTGCTTAGTGGGGACTTCTAATGCTTCGAGTTCGTATATATGTACATTCGGAAGTTTTGTCCAGCACTGTTTTTATAGCCATGGCTGACTCTTGTGTTGCTTTAGGTAAATTGAATAGAATTTTTAGCTGAGCATTAATTAACACTCGCTTGTTGTCGTACCTGTTAAGCAATATCTGCCATGCGCTGTCATAACTCGAGTTAGTCATAGGAAGTTGACGCAATAAGTGTTCTGCTTCTCCAGAAACACTTGATTTCAAGTAATGAAGTTTCTGCACTGGTGATAGTGCAGAATTTGTATGAACCAAGGAATGAAATAGATCGTGAAACGACCTCCATGATTCATATGACCCTGAGAATTTTGGTATTGTGATGCTAGGCAATCTTAGAAACGAAGAAGATTCATTATCCGTGCTTGGCTTTGAGTCTACTTTCTAAAGCCTGAGTGGCTTGGACAATTGCATAATGTTTATTCTTATAATCGGACCAAATTTCGCTTAGGGCGCTTAACCGCTCAGAAATGAGTCCTTTCGTTCGTTTTTCTACATCAGTCTTGTTGTAGTTGTTGAACGATTTTTCGAATATTTTTGCAGAGGTGGTTTGGTTAGCGAAAAGTTTTTGAAGTGTAGCCATGATTGAAACACTGAGAATATATACCACTAGACTTTAAATCCGGCTCGAAGGACCATTAAATGTACTGCCTGTAGTCAGAGCGTACATACAAAAATGTAAGATGTGATAAAATTGATGCCACTGGTATAAAGTTAGTGGTTGTATTCGTTTATCTACAAATTCTACACTTCACTGTTAAACTAGAGCTTTAATACTAAATAAATCTTAGATACAAATAGTTTAATTTATCAATATTCAATAAAAAAGAAATATAAAATATATAATAAATGTAGTAATTTTGTTGCAAATAACTTGTACTCACCTGATCTATGTTTGGCAGTTGATTAAGTTGATTTTAATAATTTTTACTGAGGTTGGGATTGGGATATTCTTTATTCTGGTCGATACCCAGAATAAGGTGAGGTGAGTAATTCTTACTGCAGTCGAAACCCACAGAGAATCTTTATTGCAGTCGTTCCCCACAATAAAGTGTTGGTTAGTAATTTTGTTGTTACAGTCGTTACCCGTAACAAGAATCTTTATTGTAGTCGTTACCCACAATAAAGTGTTTTATTAGTAATTTTCTTGTTACAGTCGTTACCCGTAACAAGAATATTTATTGTAGTCGTTACCCACAATAAAGTGTTTAGTGTTAGTAAATTTCTTATTACAGTCGTTACCCGTAACAAGAATCTTTATTGTAGTCGTTACCCACAATAAAGTCTTTATTGTAGTCGTTACCCACAATAAAGTGTTTTATTAGTAAAATTTCTTATTACAGTCGTTACCCGTAATAAGAATCTTTGCTTTAGTCGCTATTCAAATAAATCTCCTAATCTAGTCGCAACCCAGAATAAGAAAAATTTATTTCAATTGTCAACCAAACAAAGTGTTAGACTGTTAATAAAAATTCACAACACTAGGAAATACCACTAAAAAATTATCAAATTACTCACTGCATTGCCAAACTGAAAAAGAGATCGAGTCAAGTTAAATTGCTGTTTATATAGCCCTTGCTTGCACACGACACCAATGATGGAGTAGCAGAGGCGCATGATCACAAGAATTGGCCGTGCGTCTGTAATTTTACGGTACTAGAGATAAAATATGCATAGCAACGAACAAAAATGCATAGTAACAGGAAATTTAAAGCAACCCATGCTGCTGTGTTAAATTGAATTCTGTATATTTGCAAAAAATATTATCTCTATCACGTAGAGAAGAAATTCCCGTTCGATAGTACATATAATGATGATAGTGTTGAAAATGGATCTGCTTGATCTGATTGTATTTGTGCCATGCATTGTATGCTACATGACAACACATGCTTTGGTTAGATATTTTTGGGAAAATTTGTAATTAGATTGAATTTGTTTTGCTTTAAGAACTCAATTTTAGCATGGCATTTTTGCATATGTTCTTTTTTCAGCAATTGTTTTTAGCACGAATCTCATTGCTTCAATCATATGAAAAGAATTTTAATTTGATCTGCTTAATGAGGCTATATTGTTGTATTGTATTTGTGCAAAGTGTTATGTAGATGACAAATACATATCTTTGTTAGGTTCTGTACCTGGTTTTTGATTAAGAGTAATCAAATTAGATTTAATTTTCCTAAAATTTTATGCTTTGTTTCAGGATGTTTTCCTTTTAAAAGTAATCGATAAAAACAAAAATATATTCGAACCGATTTGGTTCGAACAATATGTTTTTTTCTTAGTAAATAAAGTATGTGTGCTGTCCAGTGTGTTGGCTGTTAGGTAGACATACAGTTTTTCATGTACAATATTTAAATTTCTTATCTGTTTATTAGAAATTTATTGTTTTTTTTTTAATGCAAAAAATTAAAAAGTATAAAATGAATTAGCAGGTACAGATTTACAGATAGGATAGGTAGAGTAGATTAAAGATTTGAGCACTTTCTCCCTTTTGGATAGGCTTCCTTATTTAATCCATTGGGGATAGGGAGGTGACTCTCGGTTGAAATCTATTTTTGGCGACAGCCTGTATCCCATTTCAGGACCATTTCCAGAACATTTTAAATAACAATTAAAATCCGAATGATAGTTTTGAAAATTTTATTGATCTTGCCCTTAGGCAAAAAAATTAATTTCAGTCGACATAATATAAATAACGAATGTGTTTTATTGCAATTATTGAAAACTAGGTCCTGATGATAAAGTCTGATAACTAAACTTCTTTTTTTTTCTTATGAATTCAAGATTTTAAGTCTTTGTTGAGCCCCATAATGCTTCTCATGTTTGTTTTTAGCTTTATCTATCTGCCAAGCATTGATTTTCGGTGAAAATAGCAAGGGTGTTTTTCATTGTACCAAGTAGGGTTGTTCTTGATGCATATATCAATAATATTTTCAAAAATTCCGGTTTTGAAAAAGTCCTTTTCAAAAATTTTATTACATATTGATACATTGTTTTTGCAAATAATGAAAAATTCTTACGTCGGTGCCTGAAGCGAACCTTCTTTAAAATTTTTGAATTGAATTAGAAGCTCGCTCGACGAGGAAATAACAGAATTGGGGTCATGCTGAACATTTTGACGGCAAGATTCACAATATTTACCAGGTGCTTTTTTTAACCATTTGTATATAACGTATCCAGAAAAATATCGTATTGCGTTATCAAATAGTTCGGTGCCTTCAACTTCTACAAAAGGCAAGTCATCGGGCAAATTTTCTTCAGATAAAATATTGTCCATATTTATGTTGTAATTTTGAGTAGCTTTGGTAGATCTATTAACATCAGAATCAGATAAATGTGATGCTTTGTCATTCTCATTACAGGATGATTGATTTTCTGTCGCATGAATAGCTTTCCAGTAAATTTCCAGCATTTCATCATTGTCTTGTTGGCAATTAGCAAATTTTGAGACATATATAATTTTAGCCGATATTATTCGTCCTAGGATATAATTAAATTCCCATACTGAAGGGTTTCTTTTCTTGTATCTAATTTGGCTGAAAAGGTTCTCTAACGGATCTTGGTTTAACTTATTCGTTCATAAATAACACCAATCTTCAAATTCTTTGAATAAAATATCCGAAAGTTGAAGTACACCTGCAATAGTTTGAATGAATCCTTTGAGACAATGGATTCTGGTTTTGGAGCTTTGTATTTCAAATTTAAGAGTTGAAATAAAAATTTTCATCTCTTCTAAATAGTCTCAAGCTTGACCAATTTTTTTGAGAGGGAAATTATAAGGGTTTCGGGTATGTAATGACTGACTGTTAAGGCCATCAAAAAGATTGTTTAATTTTTCAAATATGACATCAATATAATTTTGCACATTTTCACTGAACAGTCCTAAACTTTTCATTGTTCGAATTCCCGCTAGAGTGCTTGCGCTAATCGCTTGTGTAGCTAATGAAACACTAATTTTTTGGAAGGTGTTGGGATTTATGTGCTCAGGTTTTAGTTTAGGGCAAACTCTAGTTTTAGAAATAGAATCTTTATTGTAAAGTTCCGTTAAGACTTTCCAGCTTCCATACCCCTTGTTTTCAATTTCAAGGCGGTATTGTAGCAAATTATTTCTAAGAGATTTGAACAAATGAGGTACGTCGAAGAGGCAAACAATTTTTTCTCCCTTGTAATAAAAAAATGGAGTTACTTCATCCACTGGCCCGAGTTTCTTATATACTGAACGGTTTACGCTGCTTTGGTCACACACTAAAGCACGAACAAATAAATTTGCTGAGCCTCTATAGTTTCCTCAATAAGCATTTTTAATTTGTCAACAGGAATGGAATTTTCAGAAACATCATAAGCAATTGGCAGTTTCCAATTTGAGAAAAGACTCCTCACCATAAACACGCACACAGATTTTCCAATACTAGGTTGCCTTTTATTATCACCGTAGCCGTAATCAACATAGCCTTCAATTTTATCATGAGCCTTGTTAAACTTCAAGCCTCTGTTAATAGTAATTTCATCATACATCAATACAACTTGCCGGGATCTTTCATTCATTGCAGAGACTTGTTCCTTAATTTTATCTAAGACCTCAAATTGAATTCCGGCTGTCAAATTAGTTATCGGAAGCCAGTTATATATAGATTTTGATGAAGGCAGCTTGAACTCTAGCTTCTCTCTGAGAAAATTGTACGTAACTGCAGATTTAAAATATATTAAGTACTTGACAAATTTCTTTTTCCTTAGATGAATAGGAATTTTCACTTTTAAGAAGTAGATTACAGAACTTCTTGGCGTCTTCTGCAACATTAACTGAATTAATGGTACTTGTAACTGTAGTTTTACGTATTTTGTTTCTCATATTATTATTACTGATTTTCATTCTGCGAAGTTCCTTTTTAGATAACTCCCAAACTTTTTTTAAATAATTATTTTTTTTCTTAATATGGACCAGTTCTTCATAATATTTAGGTTTTCAGTATTATTATCTTCAATATACATTTTAATTAGATCATTTAATTCTTCCGGTAATATGCAGGAACTCTCAGTATGATCCGTTGGTAAAACTTCAATCGAATCGGACGTTTTCAGCCTAAGGGATGGAACAGCATCAGAAAAAAGTTTTCTGACAGATTTATATCTGCCCTCAAAATGTAATTCACAAATTTGAGGGCTTTTAAATTTTATAATTTTATCTTCGGATTCCCAGCATATATTTAACCATTCTTTATATTTTTCAGATCCTTGTTTAGGAAAATTAAAAAATCTCAAATAGCCATCTCTTGAGTTGCTATTGCAACCAACAATACTGCACTTACGTCTATATGGCATTTTTAAGAACTCAAAAATAAAATAAAACAAAGAAATATTAGTCCAAAAATTCAGTTATTGAAAAAATAACTACTATACAAAAATTTCAACTCCACGGAAAACTCTCTAAAATTATACACCTAATAAATATATTATTAAAGAACAGAATTATTCATAGAAATATCGTAATTCTCAAATGAGAATTAAGGAGAAAAAATAAAATAAAATCAAACAAAGAAATATCAATTCAAGAATTCAGGTAGGTATTAAAAAGAAACTATGTACTATATAAAAATCTCAATTCCAATGAATTGAAAGGAAAACTCTATAAACTTAAATACGTAAAGATGACGGTACGCTATTATCTGTTAAAAAAAATCGTAATTCTCAAACGAAAATTGTTGACAGTCAATGCTGTTTGCCGCTCAACAGTGTACAGAAAAATGAAATGATCTTGGCTTTGCCATTGTCATCTGCTGTGAACTCACCAGCCACCACGAGATGCACATGTAGTGTAGAAATGTAATACGATATACGGTGCAGTGTGCGTGCATATATCCCAGCGAAGCCGAGGCCGACTTCAATGTAGGCCGGCCGATTGCCACTGCACCGCAAGCATATAGCTACTCTCAGTAGGTATGTATTGTGCTGACTACTGATCACTTAACACAATCGAACTAGCTCTGTATTCGTTGCTTTCAGACCAGCCATGTGCCATTAGAAGTAGATTAGGGGCACTTGAGCAAAAGCTCTGTGGCAAAAATCTGAACATACAGTTTTCTACTCTGATACTGTTTTCTCTATGGTCCTACCTACCGCGGTCGGTCAATTTGACCGGTGGAGAAAATTTTTTATTTACTATTTGAAATTTATAATATCAGAACAGACTAATGCCTATCTCAAAGTCGGATTCTAAAGAAAAAATTTCCAGTAAATTTCTAAGAAAAAACTGAGGGCTTCTCTACATCAGGTCGAGGCATCGGTGATTTTACATTGGAGTGCGGCATTGCTTTCGACCTCCAATAATTCATAAAAATTCTAAAGAAAAAATTTCCAGTAAAATCTAAGAAAAAAATGAGGGCTTGGGCGTGTTGTTTAACTCAGAATTTTTCTGCATGTCAGGCAGCTGTCAACTGAACTATCTGGATATGATTGAGACTGAGTTTTGCAACACTTGACAATTGTTGCATCTTGTGTTTTTGAGCCAATTTTAAAAAAAATTAAAAATGAATCAGATTACTAATAGTTCTGAATTATATCAAGTAATTCTGGATGACTCTAATTTGAAAGAAATGAAAGCACTTCTATAGATGAAAGTAGCTCTTCAGATTCTGACCAAGAGACTATATTACGGGTCAAAAAACAAAGAATAGAAGATTTCGTTACAAATGTTGTACCTTTGTACAGCATGGAGGACTTTAGAAGCCACTTTAGGATGAATAGATGTACTTTCGTGGTAAGCTTTACGAGAAAACTAAATTTTTATATTGCTCATTTGCTTATTCTTTATCTTAGCATTTGCTAGTAACTTTCGGCAGTCACTGGGAATCTCCTCGTACAGGACGACCTAAATGCGGATTTGAGAGGGCTTTGCTGGCTACAATTTTGTACTTGGCCAACATAGAAACCTACAGGCAAGTGGGTGACCGTTTTAATTTTGAGAGGGGGATAACGCAAATGACTGTACTTAAGATATGTAAAATGATGTTCGATAAAAGAAAGGAATTTATAAAATGGCCAGAAGGCGATAACCTTAAAAAAACTGTTGATGCATTCAACATACTCAGAGGTAACAACTCCTTTCCCAATGTTGTTGCCTGTGTCGACGGAACGCATATTGTTATAACTGGACCTACCGATAATAGTTACTACAACAGACATGGGCAGCACTCCGTTCAACTACAGGGTATGTGCAACTCTAAAATGGTGTTTACTGACATTTACGTCGGCTGGCCAGGAAGTGTGCACGATGCTCGCGTCTGGAGAAATAGCACGTTGTTTAAAAAACTCTCTGAAGATATTCCTTAACCCCCGGAATTTCACATCTTGGGTGACTCGGCATACCCCATAGCAGGGTTTTTATTAACTCCTCACAGAGACGATGGGCATCTCAGTGCAGAAAAGAAAAAAATTAATAGGAAGTTAAGTAGCACAAGAGTCGTTATTGAGAAGGCCTTCGGAAGATTAAAAGGTCTCTTTAGACGCTTAAAGTTTTTAGAGATTCGAAAATTAGAGAACGTGAAATTTATTGTAATGGCAGCATCCATCCTACATAATTTCATACTTCTTCATCAGGAGGATGATGAAATTGTAGACAACTGCGATGTTGAAAATTCTGAGACTTTCGAGGATGATGCTACTGCAACAGAAGAAATGAATGAGGCGGAAACGAGAGCTGGGATCGCTAAAAGAGAACATTTAACACAATATTTTTCTGGAATCCGTTCATAATTTAATAAAACAACAATTTATAAAACACTTCTATTATTTTTATTTAATATAAATAAGGCACTTTCATAAATAAAATAAATATAAAACACACTGTAACTAAAATTAAATGATATTAAACTAAAATAACAAAGCTATTGTTTATTTTTTAAGACATCCGTGAGGTCTTGAATTGCTTTTATTTTTTTTGCTCCAGCTTTTCCAAAGCCTCGAACTTCTCTTTCTGCCACTGCAATTTCTGTTTTTTAAATTCCAGGATTTCCTCCGAAAGGGTTTTCTTCCTTTTCCCAGCAGTAGTATCACGTATCCCCGAACCGGAAGAAGCCGAAGACGAACGGCTAACATCCTCAGAAATGACGTCCCCTATAACGCCCGCCGGAGGTTGAACACTGGCTTTCGGTCCGAGTATCCTATCGAAGGCATCAAAATAATGCCACGACGAAGATGATTCTCCTGTTTTCTTCGTTCGTTCCTTGTTCCTTATGTAGGTTTGCTTAAGGTTATTGTATTTTTTTTCTAAATCTTTGCTTGTAGCGTTGTAACCCTTTTTATTGAATTGAGTTGCTATCGATTGTAATAGTTTGATTTTTTTTGTAACCGGACACCAAAAATCGGCTTCGCCCTCTAACCTAAGGGTTATGAGCAATTTTATTTTATTCTCATCCCAAAATTGCCCCTCCAGTTCTTCGACTGGAAACTGCTCACCAGTACTTTCCGGTACATTGGGGACTTCTGTAACGCCAAACAGACCACTACAATAATTCGCCAATGAATTTCCGCCTATTAAAACAATTTATTAGTATAATTTTAAATGTTTTAAAGTGAAAACAGTTGTTTACCTTGCTCTTGCAGCATTATAAACTGCCCTCAATTTCTAAACAATGGCTTACTCCATTCAGTAGCACCGTTAAATTCATTTCTGCTATTTTTTTAAATAATATTTATTTTCCTAACTTTCAAACAAACTTTTCATAATGAAAACAAAATGAATGAAAGTGTCAACACAAAATCATGCTTCAGGCACACATCTATACATCAAGATAATCAAGTGCGTTCGGATCGCCCTGGATTGTCTTTAAAGAAAAATTCTTAATGCTGAGTTTAACAACACGTGACGTTTAAGAAATTCTGACTTACAACACTTTTGTCTTGAAGATCTTAAAGATTCTTAGTTTAACAACACGCCCCTTCTCTACATCAGATATAGGCATCGTTGATTTTGTATTGGAGCGAGACATTGATGGTTTACCCTTTGGTTACATCAGCAAGTTGTAGTATCGTCGAGGCATTGTCGATTGATATTCGGGCGAGGCGTTGTTGCAAAATTTTATTCTAATTGCCCAGTCTTTGTAGTTATTAGTTTGTCTAATGTAATATTCTGTGGTGGATAATTGTTTTTTATTCTGTGGTGGATATTAGCGCTAAAAATGTCAGAACGTTCCAAAATTACAAAGTACTTAGAACAAATAATGGACATAGAAGAAGAGTGTTCAGAGTGTAATGAACAAGAAATTTCTGGAACCGAAAAATATATGGAAACAGATAAAGAGCTACTTACAACAAGTGAATGAGAGTCCGACAGCCATAATTAAGAGGAGAACATTATAAATAAGCATCCAGGGCAGAAAAGAAAGAGATTTTTATTGAAATCGGAAAGTGAGACAGATGTAGAGAACCAACGCATCGAAACTGCGGTCGATGGAACTGTTTGGGAAGAAATGAACGGAAGTGCCAAGCCTGGCAGGACACCAGTTCATAATATTTTTAGAGAAATGTCAGGTCCAACAGGATATACTAAACGACATATAATGAAAGGACAAATAAAGACGGCATTTTCTCTTATGATTGATCACCGTATAATGCATCATATTATAAAATGTACAGAAGAAGAAGCATTTAGGGTTTTGGGCACTAAGTGGGAGCTAAATGCTAGACAACTAGATGCCTTTATTGCTGTGCTATATGCCCGCGGCGCATATGAGGCAAAAAATTTGGATGTCTCGTATTTGTGGAATAAAAATTGGGGCCCCGCTTTTTTTTTCAAAAACAATGAGCAGAAATGACTTCACTGAAATTATGAGGTTCATACGATTTGATAAGAAGTGCGAAAGAAGCCAGCGTTTACAAACCAATAAATTTGCTATGATATCTACAATATGGGACCGATTTATTGAGAATTCACAAAACTGTTATAAACCTGGTGCATACATTACTGTTGATGAGAAGTTGCTTCCGTCGAAGACTAGGTGTATGTTTACCCAGTATATGCCGAATAAACGAGACAAATTTGAAATAAAGTTCTGGTTGGCATAGTTTCCTTATTTAGGAAAGGATGAAAGAAGAGAATCTTCAATTCCACTTGGGGAGCTCGTTGTTCTAAAGTTGATGGAACCATTCACCGGATGCGGAAGGAACGTAACAACAGATAATATTTTCACGTGTGTATCATGAGCCAAAAAGCTACTTGCAAAAAAGACTACAATTGTTTGGACAATCCGTGGAAATAAAAGAGAATTGCCAAAGTTAGCCAAAGAACGAAAAGATAAAATGACTCGATTTTCAAGCAAATTGTATAAATCAAATCACATTACTCTTACAGTGTATAAAAGTAAACCAACAAAAAAAGTTGTTATGGTCGTAGCGTATTGCATATAGCAATATGCTACATGAAGTACTGAAGCAGGCGTGTAAGCCGGTTGCTGTTAAGCGGAAAACTTGAACGCACCCCGACCGAGAGAAGTGCGTTTCCTCAAGCTCGGTGTGGCATGTTGACGGAAAGAAAAGAAGAAGACAATCATCTCTGTCCCGTCAAATATTCCTCACCTTGTACAAGTGAAGAGTGACCTCCAGAATTTTCGAAAAACATCGGCTAGGAATTAAACCCCGCACCACGAGAAAAATTCAAAAAATCCGGCGAAATTCCAGCAGCAGCAAAGTCGCCGCTTCTACGCTGTGAATAAAATATTTGCGAGAAATAAAAGAGTTAACAACGCGGACGGCTTTAATAAAAGTTGCAATAATCAGTGAAATGGAATAATAAAATTAAAATTGGTGTCCAGCGAGTTGCAAATCCAATTTCGAGGAAGTCTTTTAGAGATTTAGCAAGCAACCGAAATATTTCTGTGAAGTTACTATAATAAATAAAACTAAACTGGAGAAATTCAGCCAAAAGTACTACGCCAGCATTCCCCAGGAGGGTTCGATAACAAAATGTGTGGAAAAATTACTAAGGTATAAGAGTATTAATAACTTTAGGGAAGAATCCACGTGAGATTCTCGCTGAAGACTTGCTCGCGTATCGCAGCTACCATGAAGTGGGAATTGAGATATTAAGATTGCATCAAACAAGCTGAGAGATATTCAACCTACGCTCGAGGGCAAAGAAAGAAATAAAAACTGAAATCAGGGTTATTTACCGCGTATGTTTTCACCTGTGCGTGGTTTTATAAATTTACCAAGGATAAAGGAAACAAAACAAATTTTCGCTCAGTGAAAATAGGGTCTCAGGCACCACCTGCCACTCCTGTTCATCACTCAAATATGGCTCGGGAAGAGCACCAGGCACATAAGCACGAAGGCACGGTAAATTTCCAGCGACTAGTTTACATATATTCATAGTACCTATACCCACAGAAAAAGGAGCGCTATGGCAGTACACCAAACCGCCACATTCATCGCTCAGTAGCCCAGGAAGGAGTGGAGACAAACAAATTGGAATTATTCCAGGCAGCACTGTTAGTTGTCGTTGAAGTCCGTATTTATATTCAATTTATTTAGTTATTTTAATACTTTAAAGGACATTAAGTGAGAATAGTGTCAATTTTTTTTTTATTCTTGGATAGAAGGTGAAGCTAGGGTAGTATCACCCGTCGTCGGTTTGTTGAGAGAAAGTGATTTGTTTTGATCCCAGACTGGGCCTGAGGCCTGTTTAACAACTTTTCAGCACGTCGATCGTCACATATTTGCCTCCAGGGAGCTCCTTCGAGGGACCAAAAGACATGAATTTTAGTACCCATTTTTTATTGTTCAAATTATATTACGGTATAAATTAAAATGCGGCTTGTATAGTATAGGCCTCAAGATCACCTTGTCTTAATGGAAAGGTGTGGGAAGTGTGGACACGTTCGTGCCTTCTCATACAAACCTGAAAACTTTAAAGATTAGGATTAAAGATTATGATAAGCGCTAGTGTTGAATAAATAAGTTTTTGAAGAAAATGCTAACTACATATTAAATTTGAATTTAAAATTAATTATTATAGGCCCTGTTGATTCATCTGATAGATTTGTTTGACATGACTGAGCTGAGTCCGAAGGACAGTTACTATGCACTTTATTTGTTGAATTAATAGTGGTATCCTCATTTGTAAAATGGACTAAAGTATGATAGGTGTGGCCATAGTTTAGTATTGGCTCCTCCCCAAATATATCTTATTGATTAAAACGATTATAACGTAAATAATGCTCTGAAGCTTTTATTAATTTCTCCTTCTACTTTCCTGGAGCCCTCTCATATGAAGGTCGTCTAGGCTCGCCTAGCCTTTCTCTCTCTACAGGTCAACTAGGGACTCTGAAAAAATCTTGCCCTCAGAGTCAGATGGGAGGATGGGGCATACAAAGAAGGCAGAACATCTGCGCCTTCAACTGAATATGGGTAAGTGACGTAAGGGTCCCTTCAGGACCAAATGTGTGCCGGAATTTTGTTTGTAGGCACGACGAATTTTTTTTTGATTATGGCTGACGGAAACGTCAGGTTTTTCGTGGATCCTCCTCACACTCTCCGCCAATGAGCCGAGGCGAGCTAGCGTGCCGCCCTGCAGTCAACGCTGTCCGTCGAGTGATCTGTCAGCTCATGCTGGCAGTCTGGACTTAATGTCTGAAATCCAATTACTCACTATAGTTCCATAACAAAGTGCTTGTCCTAAGTTCCATATATAAATCAATAGAAATCAAAGAAAGTAACAAACGTATACCGGAAACTATTAGATTTTATAATGATACAAAATTTGGTGTAGATGTGGCAGACCAGATGGCAAGGAAATACAGTGTGAAGTCGAAAAGTTGTAGGTGGCCCCTTCAGGTATTTTTCAATATTTTGGACCTAGCTTGAATAAATGCCTGCGTTTTGTATAAAGAAACAACAGGTGAAAACATTTCGAGATAGGAATTTTTATTCCAATTGGCTTCAGAGCTCAGCGCTGCACATCAAAAATCGCACGAAGAAAAACTTTCACTAACATCGTCCACAAGTTCAGATTCGTTCGTATGAAAAACTTGTCAAATAAAATTTTGTAAAGGTTACAAAACTACGAAAATCTGTTCGATGTGCAAAAAATATGTGTGCGGCAAATGTACATTTCAGAATAAAATAATTTGTAAAAAATGCAGTGAAGAGGAATAAGATATATATATGTACATAAATCAGTATAAATAAAAGTTGGATTTTGTTTTTTTTTTTTATAAATAATTTTAGATTTGCATGATAATAAGTTTGAGTACTTCTCTGGGAAAAATGAAGTTTTAAGATTATAATTGAAATTATATTAAAATAATGGACGAAATTTCATGAAAATTCTTTATTTTATATACATTCAGTAATAAATCAACCATTATCTGCGATGAATAATAAAAACGATAACTTTTTTTAATCACCGGTCAATTTGACCGGGCGCGGTAATTATAGGTATAGAAGAACTTTCGGTAGGTTTAGTGTTAATGCAGGATAGGTATCACTGTTGGGAACAGAAAATCTTTAATACTCTATATGCAAATCCATTCTTTGGAATGTCGTAATCAAAATTTGCTCTGCCAGCACCACTATTTCCATAACTTTTGCACCTGCAAATTTTATTGCATTTTCAGGATCTGGATCTTTTCAAATGATAACTCAAACCTTTCTAACAGTGTATTATTTATTAAGATCGGCTAAAACATCCTACATGTATGTGTAAACTTAATGAATTTTGAGTTATAACCTTTTGAAGTGGTCAATGTCCGAAAGGAGCATCAACATTTCAGAGGTGAAAAGATATTGAAGTAGTCGATCGGGTGTGGTGGCGGGTGAGGCTGTCAGAATTTTCGTCGACTGGCAAATACCAAAAAATTGGTAAGTTACAAAAATGTCATTCAATACATGCTGGATCAATTACCAGAAAGGAAATACAATTGAATACAAGGCCGTCCTGTCCATTTTCCAACAAGTATCTACAAATTTTAGAAACTGGTTACTACCAAATATCATCTTGCTGAATCAATTTCGTAGTATACTATATATACGTGAAAATTAAAAATGTTTAAGTAATACCCCTAAAGGGAGGTTCTTTTTTTGTCCATTTTCGAACTTTAGTTTAAAATTTTTATAAAAAGTCGTGTGCAAAATTTGAGATCTCTAAACAAATGCGCTCTCTAGGTTTCTAGCCGTATCGTACAGACGAACGGAAGGATATACACAAATCGATATTTCATTTTTCACAATTTCGTCACCTTTTAATTTACTTATTTTGTGATCAAACAAAATCTAAGATTATTAAAAACAAAAAAACTTACGGTTTGTTTATTCACTTTTAAAAAAACAAAATTATTTTTCTCACTTTTTAATTATATTGCTCCACTTGCACTTCACCAACCACCTACTTTCAAATTTATCGCCGAATGAAATACAAAATAAGATACTACAGCAAATTTTATGCAAATGTCACAATATCCGATTCTAAGGACAAAATCCAAAATATCTTACTTACGAACATGCTCGCTCCAACATGAGTCGCTCAATTACTTCAAATTTTTTCCGGCGTTATATATTTATTTATATAAGTTGCCTCCAACCTGGTTTTCCTTTTGGTTTCCGGAGGTTCATCTACGAAAACACTTTGCTTTCGTTTACTGAACATTTTTTATTGAACAATTCTTCTTTGATTAGCAAAAACTTATTTACAAAGCTTTTTCTTATTTATAAAACTTTCTCTTATTTATAAAAACTTTCTTTTCTGAGGGAACTTCAATCTGCTATTTTATAAAGCTTTCTTTTCTGGGGGAACTTTAACTGGCTGAATATAACGCTTAATGTTCCCTTTTTTTTAAAAATCTTTTCCGGTTCAAAACTATGTTTGCTTGTGTGAACTCTAATTTCTCAAACGCGACCGTCCGAGCCACCTTATGTTCGCCCAATCTCACACTTTATTCCCCTCAGACTAAATTCAAAAAATTAAAACTTTCTTTTCCCTGTCATTCCTTTCGGCATCTTCGTCGACCCGATTTTTTTTCGTTCCTCCACATGGTGCATGTTGCTCCACTCAGGTTTGATTAACAGATGTCAGGGTAATCTCATAGGGGTGGTTTGCCATATTTACACATGGTTAAATTTGTGCAACCGTCCTGCTTACGTGCGTCCAATTGATGATATTGCCCTCCCTAATGCCTTTCATTGTGTCCTCTCTTATATTCGCCCTAATCGAATAGTCGGCCTGATTACGCAGACGTCAAAATTCATTCGGATTCACAACCGTTTTATTTTTCTTCCATTGCCTGTAAGAAAGATCTCGATACTGACACTTCAGCGCAATCTCCGTATACTTGAATATAGTGTCTTTAACAGTACGAATTTTGACGGGGGACCAATCTGTCCTGTCAAGATCAGCCTGAAGGGCATCATCCTAAAGCTCTCCACAGATTAGGAGTTTGATAACAGAAGTTGAAGGAAGCAAGAAGTAATTCATGATCAGAAATGCCAGGAAATTGACCAGAAAAAACTGGCTGAAAATTGGAAAATGAGATAAGCAGATCAAGCTGAGGTAGACCCATGACGCGTGGGAAGACTGCTAATGATTGTAAGAGCCTTTTCACTCAGAAGGAGAGAGAGTGAGAACAAAAAAGGAGACTCCTGCTGTTACCGGAGTCCCGGACCGCAGCTCACGAGCCCAACGCTCCCTGCCACCCAAATGGTCAGACCACTAACGGCCCCAATAATTGTATTACATCACTTAATAACTATAGGTTCAATTAATTCGATATTGCGGTATGCGAAATAGAACACAGCTTAACCTTAGTGTTATATTATTTTTCTTCGCTCATACCTTGTGCGATCTGGGGCAGGGGCTTTCTCATCCAAAATATCGGTGTCGGTTAATCCTCTCTGGTTTATTTTATTTTTAATACACTTTAACTCGTAATACACTTTCAACTTAATAATAATATATAATATTTCTCTACCACTATTTGGTTTCCTTTTCACTTTTCCTGGTTTATTAGTTTAATTTCATTCTTTCAATTATCTCTTTCTATTTTGTAAACTAAGTTAATTTGTAAACCAAGTTAATTTCCCGACTCGTATCTATCTGTAGTTTCAAAAATTATATATCATATATTTTCCTCCAACCAAACACGACCGAAGATTGATTTTTTCCGACAACCGAACCGCTGAGATTAGAAAACGAACTCCGCGCTTGATCATCGTTCTCGTGATCCAGTCCCGTCGTTCAGGGTGTAAAATGCATAGTTTGCATTTCCACCCTGAGAAAATTTTAACTTTGTTTCTCGACTTGATCAAACTTGTTCAAAAATATATTGACGGACGGTGGCTTAACAAAAATGTAATTCTATCCTTTAATAAACATCAGCCACCGTCCCGTCGTTTGCAAATCGCGGCGGTCATATACATGTAATGTATTTGGGCTGCGCGATTTTCTTATCGTGAAATTCTTTAGCGTAATATGTGTGGGAAAAATAGGTGAAGGTACTGCTGACGCTGTTTTCTTCGCGTATTTTTCTGATAAGCGAGCCATGGTTTGTTATGTAACCAAATTGCTCGTGCTTCCTGGCACGATCAGAGAGAAGCAATTGGAAGGCGAAAATTTAAAATAACAACGCACAATATAACTTTCTTTATTCTGCACTAGTATATTTTAACAGTTATGCTGTTTTCTTATGTTAATACTTATCAGTTTCACATAGATTAGTTTCTATAACTAAGTTGATATCTTAATTGGTTGTTAGAATAGATTTTAGAACAGATCGTTGACGACGTTGAAAAATCGTACGTGAGAAAATGCACAAAAGTTTTGATGCAAGTTATATGCATCTATGCAAAACGGTAATCCGATATGCACTTGTACGCCCGTCTTGAAATAATAATTTTAAGAGGGCGCGAATGATTTTGATAATTGTATGTATTTATGTATGTACATACAATTAGATTGGATTAAGTAGGTAATGTACGTATGTACATAGTACAAACGAAAAAAAAGTAAGAAGACACTGTATGTAGGTAAGTGTGCATACCGTGTGAGTGGAATGTGTGTCTGATAACAAAATGCAATTTATGCTAAATTGCATTTTGTTATAATATGGGAATGCATTTCTAAATGCATTTTAAATTTTAAATGAGTTTTTAATGAAATTTAAATTGAAATTAATTTTCAGGGTCAACTTTGTAATGCATCGGTATATTGCATAGGGCAATATATTGGTGCATGGACCTTATGGTTCTGATTCGGGGCATTGGTCACCTGCGTCACAACAGATTTTAAGCATGGTTAGCTTATGAAAATTTTCTAAGTAGATTTAACAGGCTAGATGGTGCTGCTTTTGGGTGTATGCTTATACACGACACTAGCATCGGCGTGGCTGTAGTAATACTCGTAACAGGGAGTTTTGCCTCGTCATTGCTACAATGTACCGTCGGCGTAGAGATTGATGTACAGCTTACTCCTAATTACATACACAATTTATTTCCGCATTGAACTTCGAATAATAAGCAGAAAAAGTTTTATTATTCCTAAACACATCTTCCAGTTTTTATGTCTTGGGAGCAGTGCATTTAAGTTTTTATGGCTTGAAGAGAGTGGTTGCTTTTCGGTTACGTAATATTATTACATAATCTTTTTTCGTATAATACACAATAGGTAAAACACTGCTTCTTCTTCAGCCCATGCTTTTTTTTTTGTTTTCCATACAGAACGAAATTTTTGTTCTTCGGTCTCGATTTTATTTCGAGTCTTTCACACCTTGATGTTATGAATTTCCTCATTATCAGAATCAGATTCATGATCCTCAGCGTTTCTACAGCAGAAGAAACTGTTGCTACTAACTCCGTATCCGAGTTCGGATTCGTCAATGGTTTTGCTGCAAATAATACATAAATGGATATTGAAATTTTTAATTAATTATAACGAGTTTGTACCCATTTGACATTAGATGAATTAAAATTTTTTTCGTTTTCTGAGTTGATTGCATATTATATTATACTGCAGACGAGCACTTAGCTATAGGTTTTCGAGTTTATCACATCTTTTTTCAAGTCAGTGTTTTTAAGCCATCCGAGTGGAAAAAACATTAGTCTATTATTAGGCAACAAAATCGTCACCAAAATGATATTTTGTTCACTGTTACGGCTGATGCGTATTGGACGTCATCCGCAACAGGACTTGGGAGTGCTTTCAACTAAATGCGAAGATCACCAGCCCCTTATTGTTTTCAATGGTTTCAATGGCACATTCACTTCAAAATTTAACTCAAAAAAACAATCTGCTTCTAGCACTTATTTCGATGTTTATTTAAAAAAAAACCAGAGGCACAATAATTTAATATATATATAAATTCAAATTATATTATGGTACAACAATTCCTAGTCAAGAATCACAAAATTTTTACTAAGTTCGATAATTTATTTTTTTTTCTGCCCGACTTCAAGACTTGACAAAGACTGCTTGACTGCCCCGCCAATGCTGTCCATCACCTTCTTTATTTCGCATCGATCGATATCTCAGCGATAACACCCCCTAATTACCTATCATTGCTGAATATCGCTTAAAGTGATTGGCGCATCATTCATACATAGTAATGTAGGGGAAACGCTTATGTACAAGCGAAGTGCATTCGCCTCAAGTGCAAAAGACCCGGCTGCTGATTAAGCTTTTTGGCTATTTCATATATGTAATTTGATGGGGTCAATGAATAATGCGACAGCAATTATTGATTGCAAAATTAATGTAAGTCGCCGCAAAAGCTGGCTATTTGCTTTTGCAGTAATGAAAAAAAAAAACAATTTATTGCGTTCATAGGGAATGAGTGAGGTCTTTGCCCCAAAGTAATGAGTGCATCCAGCGACTCATTCCACCATCCCCCTTTGGAAAGAAAATCCACATGTGCATTTTCGCTAAAAGCAAGTGAAGCACATAATTAAGTTTTTGTCAAGTCAAAAGTTACGCAGGTTATATGTTTGATATACGTACACTATCGTTACCATCTTACATTTGTATATAAGTTCAGAATTCCTCTAAAATTATAAATTTCTTGTTTTTCTTTTGTTTTAGAGCAATCTACCCCGCTATTACATTAACCTACTTGTCCTATTTAATTAAGTATAATATTTCATCTGCTAAAATTGATTGCGTAATTTCAAGCTTACCATTTTACTTCTTTTTACTTGATATATACTTATATACATATGTATGTATATGTTATAATGTCAAATATTATGATAGATTATTTATACTAATATACTAAAAACTAAAATATTTGGAGGTATAAAATAAAACTCTCTTAATTTTTTCCTAAGATAAGTTATAAAATTATAAAATGTTGTATTATATTAAATTATTTTTATTATGACAGAGTTGAGGGAAAAAAGCAAAAAAGTCAATATTCCCTGACTTCCTTGGTTTTCTTCTCTTTTTTTTTTGTTATTATTATGTATTTTTTTTTTACATTTACCTACTTAATTATTATATTACAACATGTGTTATACTTATATGTATATATAAAATTCTTCCGTAAATCGTACATTCTCTTTGCTTCAAATAGCTATTACTTTTTTTTTTAGAAAAAAAACTGCACAAGACTTAATTGAAAGAGAAATTGGATGGTGATTGTGAAAATTTAAGCTTAACATTCCAAAAATACAATTTTTTTTTTTTTAGAATTTGTTTTGAGTACTTGTTTTTTATTGTTTTTTTTTTTTTTTTTTTTTTTTTTTTTTTTTAAAGTTTGCATGGTTAACCGGTAGTCGGTCGTTGCATCTCGTATTTCATCTGCATTGTTTACGTTTACTTGTTTATTCGAGGTTCTTTTGAGCTTTTTAAAACAAATGACCGTGACCGTGATTAGTAGTGCTGCGATCAGCAGGTAGAGCAAGGAATAATGGTGAATAATGTGTGGGGATAGGTCAGTGTTTTTTAGCTTTTCTTCTAGTTTTTGTGATTGAATCGCGATATTGAGGTTTTGTAACTCTTGTTGGTCATGAAACTTTATGACGTGGACTTTAGGGTTGACTAAGTTTTGCTGCTGTGGGTATGCGGGAATGGTATACGTGAGGTTGATTGTGGGTAGATAATGATTATTTAATTTGATATCTTTTACATTGTGGACCTGGATGATAAGATCTTTTGTTCTTAGATAACAGCCTACGGAGAGCTCCAATATTGCAGTAGCTTTAAGTTCGTGTGGAATTATTTTGTCTTTGCACACAGTATCAATTATCACAGGCTCTTTCATAGAAAACAACCACTTGTTCGGTTGTGACAATTGAATCCAGAAATCTAGTTTTGGTACTATTTGGATTTCGCACTGAGGAGGAACGGTGTTAGAGTGTTTTCATATGTCTATTTCGCACAGGTTATTTACTGAGTGCACATTGAATATAGGGTGTACTACTCGGCATAAGTAATTAATTAGATCAGTAGTTCCACAGTTTTGCAGTTCGAAATTGTTCAGTGAGTAATAGTGCTCTCGATTGTAGTCTATTACTAGATACTCTAGGGATGGTTTGATGTAGGCTATTCTGTCTTGGTGTGGTGTAGGGAGTGGATATACTTTCATTAACTGATAATTTTCTTTAAACGGTAGGGGAATCTTTAGGAGGAAAATTATTTTATTATCTATTACTGCTGTGCGAACATTGCTGATTTGGTAAATTTGCAAGAGGTTGTTCTGTTATTTTATGGCGTACCGAGTTTTGTTAAAGATGTTAACGGTGGTGTCAACTATTAGTGTTTGATTTTTTATTAAATTCAACAAATGGTCTTGGTTAGTTTTAAGGCTGTCCATGTGGTTATTGAGCTGCAATGCATCATCCTCATCTAAGGTTCCAAAAAGTGTCTTACTAACCGTACCCACAGCATTGAATAGTCCCCTTTCTCTTTCAGTATTTCTGAGTTTTGTTTCAGTATACGTATGAGGATATATAATTGGTACGTAATATCGTCACAGAGCGGGAGTTTATTATGGTGGTATTTTATTGAATCACAAAGTTTTTGTGCAGTTTCTGTACAATTTGTAAGCTTATCTAGTTCAAAATTAAATTCTGTGAGATCATAGTATACTATTACCTGCCATTCGTTGCTATTCAACTCAACACGGCCCACCTCCTCAAAATAGAGTCCCGGGTTAGAGGTTAATGGGGTAATCTTCAGGTTGCAGGTGACTTCCAATGTATAGGCCCACAATATCAAGGCAGCAACCAGGAACAACTTCCTACGGTTACGGAATTTACAATTAGTGTTAGTTTCGTAAGAGTTTTAGATTGTTGTTGTGTACAGTCTTAAGCTTGTTGGCTATTCTAATTGTTGAATTTCCTGTTGAGTTTATTTTTTCTATTTCATATGGTCCTGTCCACAGCGGTGACAACTTGTTTCTCCGCGTGTGGTTCTTTAACAGGACCTTATCTCTGAGACAGAAAATTTTTTCTTTTGTAGCTCTATCATATAAGGCTTTCGATTTATGCTTATTTTTTAACAAGTTTTCCTTTGCAATTATATAACTGTGTTGCATTCGGGCTCTCAACTCGTTACTATAATTGTCATAATTGTAACTAACACTTGGGCTTCTTTTCATTAATGAAGGAATCCTTGGCGGGTAACCATACAATAATTCATACGGCGGATAGTTAGTACTACTATGGATATTGGTGTTGTATACATACATTGCATACGGGATCCATGAATCCCATGTTAGTGGATCTCGATTTACATAATGACGCAAGTACTCAGCCAGTGTGCGATGACTCCTTTCTAAAGCGCCATTCGTTTGAGGATGGTACGGCGTCGTCTGTAATTTCTTGATATGTAGTAAATTGCACATTTGTAAAAACATCTCGCTCAAAAGATCGAGCCTTGGTCCGTTAATATGGATTCTGGGATACCGTGCCTACAAACTATATTGGTTACAAAAGCTTCAGCTACAGTTCGAGATTCGGCATTTTGTAAAGGAATAGCTTCCGTGTACTTAGTGAGGTCGTCTTGGAAAGTAAGATGATACCTGTTACCTTCGTGACTCACTGGCAAAGGGCCGACTATGTCTAGTGAAACCCTCTCGAAGGGTCTCGAACTGGTTGTCGTGATTTTCATAGGTATTTTGGGATTTTTACTAAGCTTATTGGTTTGACAGGAGCTGCAGGTGTTGATGTATTGCTCCACATCTTGAGTTAAACCTGGCCAGTTATAAATAGTTTGAATTTTTTTTGTAGTTCGTGTGATACCCTGGTGCCCACCTAATGACGTATTGTGGCACAATTCAATTATATCTTTCTGGGCCTTTTTGTCGGTTACGTTAATTATTTCTGAAAGAAACAGCGTGACTTTGATTTTTCCAAAGATAAGTGAGATAAGGGCCTTCAATTCGAAATGGGTTGCATTTTCTGTTTTTGACATATACATATTGATTTCATTTTGACTATATTCTAAACATTTATTTTTGAAATTGTACAACGTTTCTATTATCCGTTTGTAATGCATTGGATACGCTGTTTTCGATATTATAAACGTTTGCTTGTTTCACCCCTAAACTGTTAGTTGCGGGTTTGAGGTATTCAGCTCTGGAAGTATTTCCTTCAAATATACTTCGATTTCGTTTTCCGTACTTGGTAATAGGAAATACTTATGGGTAATACCCTTTTGGTCTATTAAACGTTCCTTTTTTTCGTGGATGAGGTTAATATTAGCATGAGGGGAGGATATAAATTTGTTGTAAATACTCTCTGAATCTATTTGGTTGCTGTCGTTTTGAAGTAGTTTTGCCTGATTACGGGTTACTATATTTATCTGTTTTTGCACCTCTAGGGCAGAGTCGCTTGGTACTAAACGACTTAAAGCATCGGCATTTGAATTGAGTGATCCGGGTTTATGCATAATCTTATAATCGTATTCCTCCAATTTTATCCTCCAACGCATGAGCCGAGAAGAGGAATCTTTCAAGTTCATTAGCCAGACCAAGGGTTTATGATCTGTGATGATGTTAAATTGTCTACCGTAGAGGTAGGGTCGGAATTGTTCCACCGCATAAACTATGGCTAGGAGCTCTTTCTATATGGTAGAGTACCTAGTTTCCGCAGGATTTAACGTTCGAATGGCATAACATATTGGTCGATCTTTTCCTATGTCACCTTTTGATAAAATAGCACCTATGGCTAGATCACTTGCGTCTGTGGTGACGTTAAATTCTCTGTCGAACTCAGGATAGGCGAGAATAGGTGCCGTAATCAGTTTTTCTTTTAGGGTCCTAAAAGATTCGTCGCAGAATGAATCCCATTTGCATGGAGCATCCTTTTTTAGTAGGGCTATGAGAGGCTTTGCTAGCCTCGAGAAATTAGGGATAAAGCGTCTATAATAGCCAACAAAACCCAAGAATGCCTTGATATCTTTGGCTTTCTTACGAGTTGGATGTTTTGACGGCTTTTATCTTATTCGGGTCTGGCATGACTCCATTTTCACCTACCACGTGTCCCAGATAGGCTATTTCTTTTTGTAAGAAATGACATTTATCCGGCTGTAGTTTGAGACGGTGGTCCCTTAGTCTTTGTAGTACTTGTATGAGTTTCGAATTATGGTCTTTTAAGTTATAACCATAAATGACTATATCATCCAAGTATACGAAACAGTGCAGACCTTGAAGACCAGTCAGAGCTGTATTCATTAGCCTCTGGAACGTGGCAGGAGCATCTTTCAAACCAAATGGCATTCTGTTGAAATGAAAGTGGCCAAATGGTGTACTGAATGTTGTTTTGTCTCTATCTCCTGCATCCATAGGAATCTGATGAAACCCGTTTGCTAAGTCGAGAGTAGAGAAGTACTTCGATTTCCCTAGTTGGTCCAATATCTCTGTAATATTTGGAAGAGGATAGGCGTCTCCTACTGTGACTTCGTTCAGTCGTCTGAAGTCAACGACAACTCGCCAACGTTTATTACCTGTTTCATCAGGTTTTTTAGGAACAAGCAATAAAGCAGAATTCCAGGGACTTCGACTTGGACTGATAATGTCATGGTTCAACATTTACTTTATTTGTCTGTTTATTTCATCATTTCATTTTGCATTTCGGGGAGACGATATGGTTTTACGTGTATCGGACCTGCATTATTTTGTGGCTAGCAGCATCAGTGTAGGTAAGATAGTCACCTTCTAAAAAGAAGAGATTGTTGAAATCACGGCAGATATTGAGAATGGACTGCCGCTCTTCAGAATTGCAATGATCTAAAACCAAATGGTTTTCTATTCGATTCAAGACAGGGTCTCGGTCATATTGGGCGTAAAGGATGTCATAACTATGTTGTGGTTGAAATAAAAACAAACTCTATGTATTCTACTAACTACAGTTTTATTCACAACTTATTCACTTAATCTAAACTTAATTCAATTGCACATTATTTAATTAATTATATTCAATAAACGAAGAGCCACCCGCCTGCGTGTACTATTCTGACAAAACAAGAAAGAGACGGTGTCAAACGCGAGAATCCAAAAGCTTAGAAATGACAGGGGGATGCTGTCTCTGTGCAGCATACTTAATAAAAGGTTAGGGAGTTAGTCAAGCGCTGCTGTCGCAAAGTGGACTTTAAGATTGAGGTGGCATAATGCATCGTATAATAATTACGTCAGCTCAGTACCCCCCTTCGAGATTGATTTGCATTCAGATGAATTAAATCTTGTAAGTTTTGTTCCGTCCCATATCAAAGCGTACAATCCGTGATTTTGGTTTTGTCTGCTCGGTTGCTACATCACTGAGCAAATGAGCAGGCTTTAGGCGATCTAGAGATATAGACTTTTGCTTTCCGCGAATTTCGACTATGAAGTTTTTTCGTAAGCGTCTTATTACTTTATGCGGTCCGTCATATGGGCATGTAAGTCCCAGTTTGGGTCTGTCCACTCTTACAAAAACGTGTGAACATCTGTCTAAGGCTTTTGGTATGAAAATGTCCTGATAAATAATTTGCTTGGTAGGAGTAGGGTTTTAGTTTTGCATGGTTTGCCTAAGTTTGCTAATCAAATCATCACATGGTATAGCTTCACTAGTCGGATCCATAAACATATCTCCTGGTAACTTTAGATTTTGACCGTAAGTCAATTCGGCCGGAGATGCTTCTATGTCCTCTCGGACGGCAGTACGAATACCCAGTAGGACAAGTGGCAGCTCCTCACTCCACTGTTCTGTATTCGCGCGCGCTTTAAGAGCAGTTTTAAGATGCCTGTGGAATCTTTCCACGAGTCCATTGCTACATGGATGGTAAGGAGAAGTATGTACGCGGTGAGACCCTAGAAGTTTAGTCAGTTCACTAAATAATGCAGACTCAAATTGTGTTCCTCGATCGGTTGTTATTAGCTGCGGGACACCAAAACGGCAGATGAATTCATTGACAAAAGTCTTTGCGACCGTCTGTGTTGTCATGTCCGGGATTGCGTAAGCTTCGGGCCATCGAGTGAAGCGATCGACTATTGTCAGTATGTATTTATTTTCATTTGAAGGTGGCAAAGGTCCAGTCAGATCCATGTGGACATGCTCGAAACGACCTGTCGGCATTTTAAAAGTGCCTAAAGGAGACTTTGTGTGTCTTTGAACCTTTGCCTTTTGGCAGTTAACACAAGTCTTGGCCCAGTAGCCTGTGTCGACGTTCATTTTGGGCTAGAAAAACTTTTTGGCAACCATCTTCCTAGAAGCCCTAACACCAGGGTGTGATATCTTATGTTGGGAATTGAATACATTTTTTCTCATTGGTTCAGGGATGTATGGCCGGGTGTTTTTATTCGATATTTCGCAGTAAACTGGTTTTTCTAGGTTAGGAAATCTTATGGGTTTAAGTTCAAATTTAGACTGTTCATTTCGTTCAAGTAAGCTCTTGAGTTCTTCATCATTTTCCTGCAATTGTGTCAGTAAAGTCAAATCCTGTCCAGAGAGTGTAATACTGTCGATATCATTTGTGCGCGATAAAGCGTCTGCTACTACGTTGTCTTTTCCTTTAATGTATCTTATATCCGACGTAAACTGCGAGATGAAATCTAAGTGATTAGATTGACGGGGACTTCTATCCGTTTTCGTTGTTAACGCAGTCGTCAACGGTTTGTGATCAGTGTAAACCGAAAAAGATCTGCCTTCCAATATATAGCGAAAATGTTTTATCGAAAGGTAAATCGCTAGCAACTCTCTGTTAAATGCAGAATATTTTATTTCCGCAGGCTTTAATTTTTTGGAAAAGAAGGCAAGGGGTTCCCAGACCCCATTATTCAACTGCTGAAGCACCGCACCTATTGCCATGCTGGAAGCATCGGTGGAAAGCGCGTACTTGGTAGAGTTCATTGGGAATGATAATAAAGTAGCCGATGCAAGTGCCAGTTTTGTTTTGTCAAACGCATTCTGACAAGAAGTTGGCCATGAGAAATTTTTCTTATTATTGCTTTGTTTATTCAGTATTGTGAGATGGTAGTAGATTGGAGCAATTAATTCGGCTAAATGTGGGATGAACCGGTGGTAATAGTTTACCATTCCCACAAAACGTTGGATTTTTCGGATGCTAGTAGGCTGTGGGTAGTCTACAATTGCTTTTACCTTTTCCTCCAATGGCTTAACTCCATCTGAATTAATTTTATGACCTAAAAAGTCAATTTCGCGAGCCCCAAAAACGCATTTTGAAGCTTTAATGCTGAGTCCATTCTGACTGAGACGTTCGAATAGTGAATTCAAGTGTTCTTTGTGCTCTTTTTCATTTCGGCTAGCCACCAGAATATCATCAATGTACACGAATATAAAATCTAAACCCGAAATCACACCATTCATGAATCGCTGGAATGTTTGGGTTGCGTTTCTGAGCCCATAGGGCATTCTCAGAAATTCGTATAATCCAAACGGAGTAGTTATTGCTGTTTTGAATACATCATCAGCCGCTACGGGGATCTGGTGGTACGCGCGTACTAGATCCACTTTCGAAAAAATCGTGCAACCCCACAAATTAATAGTGAAGTTATGAATATGTGGTATTGGGTAACGGTCAGGTATTGTTACGGTGTTCAGAAGCCTATAGTCACCACAAGGACGACACTCATTTGAGTCTTTCTTAGGTACCATGTGTAATGGTGACGCAACACTTGAATTGGAAGGCCGGCAAATGCCCAACTCCACCATGCGGACGAACTCTGCTTTAGCAATTTTGTGCTTTGCTGGTTCTAATCTGCGTGGACGATTAAATGGAAGTTGCCCAGAAGTATGAATTTGATGACGAATATCATGCTTCACCAACCTATTGAAGTTAAATTCATGTACCAAATTCGAGAATTTGTCAACAATCTCACTATATTCCTTATTGTTTTTTGTCTTAACCGGTGTTGGTGTGCTAGATTGCAATATGATTGCGTCAACAACCAATGATGTCTTTGGATCAATAAGACGCTTTCTTTGTAAGTCGATAAGCAAACCCTATTTTGTCAAAAAATCCGCGCCGATTATAGGTTTTTGTACGGAAGCGATGACAAAAACGTGTGTGAAATCGCGTCTTAGTCCTAAACTAAGCTTAAGCATTTTTGTACCAAATGTATTAATCGTGGTACCGTTTGCTGCTATAAGTTCATAATTTAGAGATTGTTTTCTTTTGTCAAATATTGAGGCTGGTACTACAGATATTTCCGCGCCGGAGTCTACTAAAAATGTTAATTTCGTTAATGGATCACTAATGAACAGTCTTCGTTTAGTTTGATGACTAAAGTCAGTTGACACAATTGCAGGCGTATTCAGTTTTTTGAAGCGGTGGTATTAGGCTCTTGTTGTGAGAGAAAATTGCAAGGAGAGCGGCAATTCCGCGCACGAGACCCGAACCTTTCATGATAGAAACAAGTCCCTGGATTGCGTTTGCGACCATGACTTCTATCACGTTCTTGTTTTCTTCCGAATGATTGCCCGCGAGACCTGGAGCGAGTTTGAATGTTTCGATTACGATTATGCTGAAAACGCCGTGATACGTTACTTATCACTGTCTTGGTTATGCTCTCAATGAGGTTTTGTACATCGCTTGGCTGTAGTGAAGCTCGCGAGATTGGTTCAACATCGCTAGCAGACATTCTAAGCTTTTCATAAGCCTTGTCTGCAGCTAATGTAAGCTTGCTTATGTCATGATCGTCGACAATGGAAATTATAGCACTGACATCATTGGGTAGTGAACGCAGCCAGAATGTTTTGATCAAATGCTTGTCCTTCACCGAACATTGTGCTGCCAGCTCTTGAATTTTTCTAAAATGAGAGGAAGGTGTTCTGTCACCCATTGTGTTCATTCGTAATAATTGTTCGAGCTTCGCGAGGTCACTTGATTTGTTTCTAGATATAATGGCTTCTTTCATAGCCGTATACGAGTTGTCTGGTCTGTTTCTTATTATGTCTGCAACAAGTTCAATTTGTTTCGTTGGTAATTTGGAAACTACATAGTCAAAACGTTTTGATTCGGATGAAATTTTATTTGTAGAAAATGTGGACTCTATTTGCGTAAACCATAATTCCGGATTATTGGCCCAAAAATCAGGCAAAACTAAATGTGTCGCATTAATGCCTATCATTTCCAAATCCTTTTCATCGCTTTTGTTTGATTCAGGTGTCAAATTTGCATCCTCTACATTTGTCATATTTTTGAAAATTTTATACGCAATTATATAATGGCTCTTCGCTTATTTTTCTCGTAAGAATTGATTCACACAAAAGAGAAAGGTAACAATGTAAAAAAAAAAAAATTGTGCCTTATACGTATTACTTAAAAACAAAAAACAAAATATGTATCAAAGGTTATTTTTCATTGAATTGTAAATAATTAAGAAATTAATTCAAGATTCTAAAGGTAGGTATGTATCAAAACTTTTAGCTCAAGTCCTTAAATGGTTATAGGCTTTAAAATATTAATTCGCAATGCAACAAATTTTAAATTAAGAAAAACAAAACTTATCAGCCTTTTTGTCAATTGTCCTCCAGTGCAACGGTTGTCTTTTGTGATCAGGTTGCTTGCGTAAACTGTACTTTACTTCTACTTGCGGTAAATTGTCACAGGTTTGTGTTGCTGGGCTACAATACTGCTAATCTTCTATGTTTTATGCTGCACCATGTATTTCCATCGGTTGAAAGATAATCTCATTTTATTCTTCATACCAGAAATCCATCGCTGCTACATGGAATTGTGATTTTATAGTTCCAGTGGGCGCTGTTTGCGTTTTCTGATATTTTTATTCGTGCAGGCGGCGTGGCTGAAATCCTTTTAGTGCTCGATCACGTCGGGGTCACCAATGTTGTGGTTGAAATAAAAACAAACTCTATGTATTCTACTAACTAGAGTTTTATTCACAACTTATTCACTTAATCTAAACTTAATTCAATTGCACATTATTTAATTAATTATATTCAATAAACGAAGACCACCCGCCTGCGTGTACTATTCTGACAAAACAAGAAAGAGACGGTGTCAAACACGAGAATCCAAAAGCTTAGAAATGACAGGGGGATGCTGTCTCTGTGCAGCATACTTAATAAAAGGTTAGGGAGTTAGTCAAGCGCTGCTGTCGCAAAGTGGACTTTAAGATTGAGGTGGCATAATGCATCGTATAATAATTACGTCAGCTCAGTACCCCCCTTTGAGATTGATTTGCATTCAGATGAATTAAATCTTGTAAGTTTTGTTCCGTCCCATATCAAAGCGTACAATCCGTGATTTTGTTTTTGTCTGATCGGTTGCTACATCACTGAGCAAATGAGCAGGCTTTAGGCGATCTAGAGATATAGACTTTTGCTTTCCGCGAATTTCGACTATGAAGTTTTTTCGTAAGCGTCTTATTACTTTATGCGGTCCGTCATATGGGCATGTAAGTCCCAGTTTGGGTCTGTCCACTCTTACAAAAACGTGTGAACATCTGTCTAAGGCTTTTGGTATGAAAATGTCCTGATAAATAATTTGCTTGGTAGGAGTAGGGATTTAGTTTTGCATGGTTTGCCTAAGTTTGCTAATCAAATCATCACATGGTATAGCTTCACTAGTCGGATCCATAAACATATCTCCTGGTAACTTTAGATTTTGACCGTAAGTCAATTCGGCCGGAGATGCTTCTATGTCCTCTCGGACGGCAATACGACAAGTGGCAGCTCCTCACTCCACTGTTCTGTATTCGCGCGCGCTTTAAGAGCAGTTTTAAGATGCCTGTGGAATCTTTCCACGAGTCCATTGCTACATGGATGGTAAGGAGAAGTATGTACGCGGTGAGACCCTAGAAGTTTAGTCAGTTCACTAAATAATGCAGACTCAAATTGTGTTCCTCGATCGGTTGTTATTAGCTGCGGGCACCAAAACGGCAGATGAATTCATTGACAAAAGTCTTTGCGACCGTCTGTGTTGTCATGTCTGGGATTGCGTAAGCTTCGGGCCATCGAGTGAAGCGATCGAAACCGAATTAGAAACTAATAACCGAACGAACGAAAAAAATTAAGCGATACCGTATTAGAGTCCCGCGAGAGCAGCTTGTAGTATCATAGACCTCTACAAACTGCCCTCATCATCCCTCCAGCTGAGCATCTCTAACGGAGCGCTTGTCCTTCCCATAGCAATTGCAGCCATTCCTAAGCGGGGAGAAACCCCGTGGACTAGAGTTGCAAATGCTGTGGCCTGATATCACCAGCGAAAGACAAGAGCGCCGTCCTGCACTGACGATAGTGGCTGCCATGTGCAGTTGAATGTGTCTGCGTTCGTTGCCAGATATTCAAGACGTAAACGTCTCTTCAATCTGTCAACGAAGTGGCGCTTAAGTGCTTGTGCCAGTGTTCTGATTCCCATCTCCGGCTCTCATGTAGTACAAGTGAATTGTAGATTTGGCCAGTGTCAACACAAAGCTAATCAAACAGTTCACCCGACTACAAACCTTTGGTCCCCATAGAAACGACGTCCTAGTAATGCTGAAATTCGGGTGGATCAACTGACACATATCGCGCACCAGTTCCATCAGACTCTGCAAAGCTGGAGAAGTGAAGAGCCTGGGAAACAAGGTGCCTTCACCAGAACAAACTGTGCAGATCCTCTGAGCCCGCCGATCGATATGTGACAACTGATTAGGATGCATAAGACTGTGATGCAGCAATTTGAATGCTACATCGGCATCTTTGTAACTAGAAGGATAACTGTAGACTACTCTGCAAGTTATCCCTCCCATCACGCCCATATTCACCCCGAGGTGTGTTCGCCATCTGTTGTATCCTGTATACTCCGGAGATCTTATTGACATAAGCACGTCACGGAGCACACGTGCTGAAAGGTGTGTGAGGCGGTCTGTCCAGAACGAAAGCATCTTCCAACTTAGTGCCAGGGTCACTGGTCCCAAGTTGGCGAAATCGCTCCCGCGCGGAAGCCACCAGTTCGTGTAGTTGTGGAGTGTTCGTGTTTATTCGACAGTTTCCAGAGATATCAGTAATATCTCCGAGAACTGTCAGTGTATGCGTGTCAGCTTGAAAACCTCGAGCATTACTGAACACTGAATCTATTAATTCAGGATTAAACCTGATTGGAATCGACGCGAATTGCGTGTACCCTAGAGCATTCCACTTAAGGTGAAATGCTGGTCTGATTCTGCCCCAGGTCTGAATCGTTGAGATTAGATCCTGCGGCCAGTCACGAGGATAGGGTGGTCGAACAGAGAGCAGGTAGTAGTACTCCCCTATGCCGATCCCTCCCAGGACGTTCACCCACAGTTGTGAAATTAAGGTGTCTCCGTGGGAAAATACTCGTTGGAATGCACGCACTTGGAGACACCTTGATTTCACAACCAAGTTAGTGAGACCTAATCCACCTATCTTGACTGGCAGGCAGAGCGTGCTTTCAGCAACCCATCGTCTTCCGCACCAAAAGGCGTCTATCGCTTTTGCTTGAAGAAGACCTACGAAGCTTCATCAAACGTCTCAGACTTTAGCACATGAACGATGGACGAGGTAATCAAATAGTTTATCACGACTGACCTTCCCATTAAGGATAAAGGAAACAGTCGACTACGCAATGAGTTTTCAGCTCTAGAGAGTTTCTCAAGAGCGATGCGGCTATTATTTGATTTACTCTCGCGTCCGATATACATACATACCTAAGGCAAGTATTAGTCCATTGGATGTTCAGTGGATTATCTGTACGATCTCTCCACCTTCCACACCACAAGCCTTGACTCTTGCTAAGGTTGATTTTAGCGGCCGCTATACGTTCGTACTGTTCGAAAACAGCACCAACGACCGGAAAAGCTTCACCTCTTGTCACGAAAATAGAAAGGTCGTACGCATATGCCAACATAAGAGGCCTCACATTGGTATATGGTAGATGCACTGAATATTGTCCGAGCATTCGACGAAGATTCACCAGTAGCGGCTCCAACGAAAGATCATAAAGCATGCCTGACAATGGACGGCCCTGTCTGATACCTCGATGAAACGAGATAGGAGCCAGAACTTGTCCTTGATGCTTAATCAAAATCACTGAATCTCTATGTAGTTTCCCGATGATATCGAGCCACCTGGGCGGGAACCCAAATGCCTCGAGAGCAGTCAGGAGATACTCGTGCGAGACGCTATCAAAAGCCTTTTGCTGGTCAAGAGAAATCATGGCCATCTGTGTACCTGTCTGTTCATGGTAGGCAAACAAATGTTTGGCTACCGCGATGTTGTCGTAGATACTACGACCAGGAACACAATAGGACTGTTTCGGGTGTATTACCGAAGCAATCACTGAGCGGAGTATCGCCCCTAATGCTTTGCAGACGTTTTTGTAGTCAACATTGCATAGGGTTACTGGCCTCCAGTTCCCCATCCTCTGCAAATCTCCTTTTTTTTTTAATCAATCGCATAACAGACCTCCTTCACTAGAAGGAAAGTTTGAATGTGTCTCAACCGCCGAATTGAAGACTTCCAAAAGGTCAGGAATTAATAAATCCCTGAAACGTATGAAGAATTCTGGAGTCAAGCCGTCATAACCAGGTGAAGTGTGTCGCCTTAGATCCTTTGTCGCAGCGATTATATCCTCGAATGTGATTACTGTATCCAAGAGCTCCTTGCTGTCTTCAGAGAAAGTGGGAATATTCTCAAGAAATTCATGAGTGGTCGAGGATGTTGTCGACGTCGATTCAGAGTAGAGACTACTGTAGTAGTCTCGAATAAACTCTGATAGCTGTTGTCCGTTGAGGACTTGTCCAGATTCATCGACTATCGATTCGACTTCACAAGAAGCAGTACGTCGTATAGTTGCCTGAAAGAAGTACTAGGTTGGAGAATCGCCTTCCCTCAGCCAGCGTGATTGGCTGCGCAGCACAAACTCCAGCTGTGCTTATAAGTTTGTGCCAAGCGTTCCTTTATTCTGTTAAAATAAAGAATCAACTCCGGCTGAGTTGGGAGAAGAGCTGCCACCCGAGATACTTCGGCCGACAAGCTAGAAGCTTGATACCCACTTCGATTGTAATTTGCTTCGATAAACGATCGAATTTGGAGCTTTCCAACATCCCACCATTGACTAAGAAGACGAAAGTCAACTTTCTTCTCTTGCCAATCGTGCCAGAATTCAGTGAACTCATTGATGAACTGCTCGAAATTCAACAAATAGTTGTTGAATATCCAGTATGCAGTTCTTCTTTCAACTAGAGTGCTGGTTGCCACTACAAGAAGGTGGTCGCTAACGGAACACACTTCATGAGTGACACCAACGAAATGTTCTAGTATTCCAGGTGAGACGTAAAGTCTATCGATTCTGCAGCCTGCGAGACTTCCATGGATATTTCGCAAGACCCTCGTGTATGATCTAGTCGTGGGATGCATCCAACGTTAGATATCCACGAGTCTGAAAACACGGACAAAATTCCTCAACCGAGTAGCATTGACAGAGTTGAACTCAACTCCGGAATGCCGATCCATTGAGGGACTTAGCGTGCAGTTGAAATCACCTCCGAGGATAGTTTCGCCACAAAAATTCACCAGACAGGATTGAACACTATCAAGAACTTGTCTTGTAATGTCCTGGTCATGAGGAAGGTACACGTTTACTACCTTGATATGTTTGTCTTGAACGACAAAGTCCAAAGAAGAAGCGAAGCCTGGGAAGATATCTGTATAGACAGGAGACGATAGTGTGAATTTGTTGGATAAAATGATTGCCACCCCTGAGCCTCGGCGAGGCGCAGGTGTGGCAAACATTACATAGCCAGTGTGTAAATAAGCGTAACGCTCAAGTTGTGTATATGTGTCTTGTGTACAATTCGTTTCCTGTAGAAGCGCGATGTCTATATCGAACATTTTGACATGTTCGATAGTGCTGTGTAACCTTGTATGTGCACTTAAACCCCCGGTGTTGATAGAAGCTAACTTGCACATTCAAAGAGATGAAAAGCTCAAACGATGAATGTGCGACATCTACTGACGAGGAGAATCAGCCAAGCAATACTCCTGAATCAGCTCCTCCACCTTCCTATGGAGTCGATCTAGCCGAGATGTATCGTTGTACTGCCCCCTCTTCTTGCACTCCTCTTATAGGAGTAGAAGTTGAGGAAGTAACAACTCCGGCCTCTCCAGCTCCTCCACAAGAATGCTCCAGATTTTATCTGAACTCTTCTTGTACAGGAGCCGGGCAAGAATCTTGGAGATCTTCTCCCTAGGAAGGGTTTCCATACCCTCCTAGACTTCAAATTGGCTACCAATCGACATGGTGCTACCACACGACTGGTAGCCACTGAGGCTCGAGAGACCAGTCTCATCCAAACCGGTCATTTCGCAGTCCGAAAGCTGTTCGAGAGATGCTTCCGCCTCTCTCACAACAACCTTCGAACCGCGGGCACCACTATCGTCCTCATCCGAGTGGGGCCGTTTTGGAGCGGCTGGCTTTGCTGGCTCTGGAGGAGGCAGCATCACCCGGTCCACCTTCGTCTTCCTCCTCGTCCTCTTTTTCTTAACTACATGGCTAGTCGACTCCTCGTCAGAAGTAGCCATGCTTTCACGTGCTGACGTGGCACCGTTTATAGCCGGAGTTTCTTTTGCCTCAGGGACAACTTCAGGCACTTTAGCCACTGGCTGCTCCAAAATAGCAGGTTGAGTACTGGCAGAAAGTTCCTTCTCCAGAGCCACTACTGTAGCAGTGGTTTCCTTCGAAAGAGCTTTCTGTTCAGCCTTCTTTCCGCTTCTCTTGGGGCAGTCAGCAATAAAATGCCCTACCAAATGGCAAGCATGGCATTTCGCTTCGGTGCCCACGTCTATCCAGTATCTCTAACCGAATATGCTCAGGTAGAAGCCTGACGGAAGCGTACATCCCTTATTTAAAGTGATGGACGCTTCCCGGTTGGTACCGAAGATACCCCGCCCGAAACCCTCGTCCAAATTTTGACGGGAATAACGCGAACCTTTCCATGAACCTTCCCGAATCTCCCAAGGAAATTCGCGAGGTCTTCATGTTTGGCTCGCATAGGGAAACGCGAAAACACGACCTTCGTGGGCTTTTCCCTGAGTGGGAATGGCACAAGGTGTCTACCCTCCATCTCGATGCCCTCAAGCATATGCTTGGTAGCGCGAGGGTTGTGGTATACACCTCAACGATTCCCCCAGCTATTATCCCCATGGAGAATAGCTGCTCACAGGAGATGACGCGGAAGATTGCCTTCAGGTATGCGTTCTGAGGATATCCTCTGATGTGGTCGAGCTGCATACCGTAGCTCTCATCCGGCCATCTCCCGTCGGAAAACCCCTGGAGACCCGCACTGGTCTTGGGCCGAGGCTTACCTGCGTCCAATGGGGCTGGACGAGGAGTGATGCCCTTACCTTAAATTTCGATGGTAGACTCTTTCTTAGTGAAACTGCCACTTACCTGAGCATATGAGATCCCTGAACTAACGCCGTGGATCGTGGTGCTGCTGCTGGTCCTGTTACTGGTGCTGGTGACTGTTGCTTTGAGGCGCTTACCTTCTTTAAGGAAAGTGGTGGCCTCATCACAACATAGCTTGCGTTTGGCGCTGAATCCGAAGCCATTTTAACAACATCCTTCAGCGTAGGGTGTTGTTCTATCCTCAAAGACGTCGACGGAACATCTGCTAAAGCTGCAGCCACGGATGCTGTAATAGTCGTTAGACCCAATGGTCTAGCCTCTACTTGGACAGCTACGGCTGTCTCCGCAGGAGCTTTCCAACATACCACCATTGACTAAGAAGAGGAAAGTCACCTTTCCACTCTTGCCAATCGTGCCAGAATTCAGTGAATTCATTGATGAACTGCTCGGAATTCAACAAATAGTTGTTAAATATATCCAGTATGCAGTTCTTCTTTCAACTAGAGTGCTGGTTGCCACTACTCAACCGAATAGCATTGACAGAGTTGAACTCAACTCCGGAGTGCCGATCCATTGAGGGATTTAGATAGACTAAATTATGATACATTACTTCCCGAAACTGTAATGTTTAAAGGGGAATAATATCAGCAGTCTGATAATTACTCGGGATAATTGCGGCAACAAAAACAAAACGATTGGCCGATTTAGTTAATTTATGAAATTTTATTTACTATTGCTATGCTTTCAGCTCTCTAAGTACATGTGTTCTCACGTTATCGTGAGGACAGACGGACAGATGCAAAAATGCAATCCATTTTGCTCTACCATCATTTCTCTGTATTACAAACGGAATGACAAACTTAGTATATCCTATGATTTAAAAGTTTAGGACTGATCCTTTTCATAGTATACGTAAAAAGAAATCGATTCTTGTAAAAATTGTTATATTGTTGTTCTTGGCAATCTGAAGAGTGAGTCAAATGTGGCAAAACTGTGTCTCATCTATGTAAGTTTGATGCTTGAAGTAGTTTTTCGTATATATTTGTAAAATGGTTGGTCGGACAGTAAAGTGGTTATAATAAATTTCACAGAATTTCATATTATGAACATCTTTTCAGTACAATAAAAACGTGTAGGAGTGATATTTTTACAGTATACGTAAAAATGTTAAATTTTAATATGGCAACACCAAGAACGGGTTACACGATTTAGTCCAGTTTTGAAATAGTATTTACTATTGGTATGAGCATACCATGTACCAAATTTCAGTTCTCCACGTTGACTCGTTCTCAGGCAGTGTCCAAATATATAGTGAAAACCCAAAATTTTTCATGGCAACATCAAGAAGGTTTGGCCCAATGCAGTACATTTTAGAAATTTTATTTAGTATTGTTATGAAAACACTAAGTACCAAATTTCAGGTCTCTACGTGGACCTGTTCTCAAGTATAGCAGCATCAAGAAGGGTTTTCTGATTTAATCCATTTTCAAACTTGTATTTGCAGTGCTTCTATTGAAAAACAAAATTTTCGTGAATGGTAAGATTAATATACCCTAGGATTTCATACAGTATGCTACTTCCTGAAAATGTAGCATTATAAAAAATAATCAGCGGTCTGATATGAAACTTAAATTTAATTAATTGCATTTTAGATAGACTAAATTATGATACATTACTTCCCGAAACTGTAATGTTTAAAGTGGAATAATATCAGCGATCTGATAATTACTCGGGATAATTGCGGCAAAAAAAAAACGATTGGAAAATTTAGTTAATTTATGAAATTTTATTTACTATTGCTATGCTTTCAGCTCTCTAAGTACACGTGTTCTCACGTTATCGTGAGGACAGACGGACAGATGCAAAAATGCAATCCATTTTGCTCTACCATCATTTCTCTGTATTACAAACGGAATGACAAACTTAGTATATCCTATGATTTAAAAGTTTAGGACTGATCCTTTTCATAGTATACGTAAAAAGAAATCGATTATTGTAAAAATTGTTATATTGTTGTTCTTGGCAATCTGAAGAGTGAGTCAAATGTGGCAAAACTGTGTCTCATCTATGTAAGTTTGATGCTTGAAGTAGTTTTTCGTATATATTTGTAAAATGGTTGGTCGGACAGTAAAGTGGTTATAATAAATTTCACAGAATTTCATATTATGAACATCTTTTCAGTACAATAAAAACGTGTAGGAGTGACATTTTTACAGTATACGTAAAAATGTTAAATTTTAATATGGCAACACCAAGAACGGGTTACACGATTTAGTCCAGTTTTGAAATAGTATTTACTATTGGTATGAGCATACCATGTACCAAATTTCAGCGATCCACGTTGACTTGTTCTCAGGCAGTGTCCAAATATATAGTGAAAAACCGAATTTTTTTAATGCCAACATCAAGAAGGTTTGGCCCATTGGTACATTTTAGAAATTTTAGCGCGTTTAGTCAATGTTTATGGTACCACTGACGTATAACAATGGAGTGAGCGATTTGCTATTTCATGTGGCACAAATATTGTGCTTCTGTGTATCACTGACTGTTAGAGCATCCGTTAAAACGTTTACTACATAAGAAACACGTAAAACTCAAGTAATGAGATGAAATTTTACACTCGAAAATCGAATTAAATTAAAAAAATATATTTTCTTGTGCCCAAGTGATATTTTAATCGCTTATAAAGAATTAAATCCTGCGCATAGGAAAGAGAGACTGAGCATGATAAACACTGTTGAGAATTTAAGGACCTCGGTCTGTCCTTTCTCACGGCTCACCCGTGCTTTCCCGTAGGAGAAGAGGTGACGCCGGGACCCGGGAACCAGTTTCCTTTGATTTGAAAAGATTTAAGTACGATCAATAAAACGCACCATTTCACACAATATTTCATTGAAATTTAACTTTATTGTAATACACCGTTTATTTTAATGAACTTTTTTCTATGAAAACTTTGTTATACATACACTGTAATTATAATGGGCCTTCGCTTGCTTCACTTGCTTGTGGTCTTGACCGAGTACCGAAACTAACTCAATGAGAAAAGTTTTCTTGGCTTTCGTCGTTGCTAATTTAAAGCCAAGAAATCAAGCGCGCTTTTGCTTTGTCAGCACAATTGACTTGTGCGATAAAGCTTTTATATAACTCGCTGGTAATGCGAGATGAAGTTAAATATCTGCGCGTTCTTTAATTCAGTGTTTATACTGAGTTTAGTTTATGGCCAAAAACGCTACGTTTGCATTTCTTACATTTCGAAATATAAGGAATGCTGACCAATTTGAAAGAGGAGTTATAATTTGGAATTTATGGGCGCACACAATGTACGGTTCTGAGGCCCGTGTTGAATGGCATCATAACAACACTATGTTTACCTTATTGCGTCTGCAGCGAACATAAAAACATCAAATAGTATAAGAAACCGTTCAGTAAGCAATATTTTGTCTTGGTAGCTCCAACTATGCCATATGGTGAAAGTTAAACTGTAAAACTTGTGGCATTCTTCACTATAGGAAATTGGCAATACATTGAGTCATGTTAAGTCAGTGTATGGTACCAAATTTGAACGATCTATGTCGACGCGGTCTCAGACAGTGTCGAAATAAATAGTGAAAAACCAATGTTTTGTATGAAAGATGAAGAAAACCGCGCCGCAACTTTTCAATCTATCGAAAATTCCAACTATGTTTTACTCACTCGATGTATGAGGTTCTTTAATAAATTGCTGAGCATACCTAAAATCAAAAGTTATATAGTGAAAAATAAAAGTTTTGTATGGCAACATTAAGAGTTAAACACAAAAGTCGAGAGAACGTAGGATTACCCGAATAATAAAATCTTCTTGAATACCTTAAAAATCTTTTCAAACTGTTCATAATAATGTACATCAGGTCACACTACCTCAATTTTTTAAGAAAAAGATAAATTTCACTTTGCCCAAGGTACTAAAAGGAGATATAAAATTCATCTTAAATGAAAATCAGAGAATCCAGAATGAGTTTCTCCCACTTAAACTCTTCAGAGCAAAACGAATGTAAAAACCTTAGATATTTCTCACATTTCTTCACATATCACAAAAGCTAGGGAACATTTTATGAGTAAACCTGAAAACTCCGCCCGTTTTCATTTGCCATTATATTTCGTTACATGGAATTCGCGCGTTTAGTCAATGTTTATGGTACCACTGACTTCTAACAATGGAGTGAGCGATTTGCTATTTCATGTGGCACAAATATTGTGCTTCTGTATATCACTGACTGTTAGAGCTTCCGTTAAAACATTAACTACATAAGAAACACGTAAAACTCAAGTAATGAGATGAAATTTTACATCCGAAAATCGAATTAAATTAAAAAAATATATTTTCTTGTGCCCAAGTGATAGGTTATAAGGAATTAAACTCGTTCCGACTTTAATCTTCAAGGGTTATTTTTACCTGAATCCTGCGTATAGGCAAGAGAGACTAAGCATGATAAACACTATGTTTACCTTATTGCATCTGCAGCGAACATAAAAACATCAAATAGTATAAGAAACCGTTCAGTAAGCAATATTTTGTGTTGGTAGCTCCAACTATGCCATAGGGCGAAAGATAAAACTGTAAAACTTGTGGCATTCTTCTCTATAGGAAAATGGCAATTGTGAGATCTAGTCTCTAGCGTAAAGGAGGGTGCCGGTTGGTAAAGGATAAATCAGCTTTAAATTCAGTTCAAATATAAATTTTATTGAAGTCATTAACCAAATTTCACAATTCATTTGTTTTAATTCAAAATTCTAATAATAACTTACAATCTAGTAAAACTACTAATACTATTAAAAATTTAAACTAAAATTCAACTAAAACTCAACAAAAATTCAACAACAACAATAACGACAATTTAAAATTCAAAATAAAAATTCAATATAAAAATCTTGCTGCTTTGCCCACACTCTCTGTCCTTATTTCTGTTCCTGGAAAGAAGAAGAAGAAAGTTTTTAGTTCTTCGGAATCAGATAGCGACAATTTCAGTAGGAATTTCTGAGAAAGAGAGCGACGATGTAGCAGAATTAAACTTCGGCTGCAACGTGCTGAAGCGTGTACGCAGAATTATACTTCTGTTACAGCGAGTATTGAAACGCGTAGGCAGAATTATACTCCTACTACAACGTGCTGAGGCGTGTAAGCATAATTAAACTTCTGTTACAGCGAATGTCAAAAACGTATGCGCAGAACTATACTTCAGTCACAACGTCCTGGAGCGTGTAAGCAGAATTAAACTTCTGTCACACGATTGGGGATCAGGTGTCAGATTTTGGGAGTGTGTGTTTTAATAGAATTAGACTTCTATACGTAGGATAGAACAAAATTATACTTTTGCTCCTAGGATGGGATTCAGATTAGACTCTGATGGAGGATATTTTCAGATTAAACTCTGAAATTATAATATGCGGCAAAATTGGATGTTGGATATAAGTAGAATTATACTTCTACAATAATAGAATTAAACTTCTATATAGTAATCGTTGATATTTAAAGTTGAACGTTTCGGGTCAGCTTTGGAGTTAAGCCAGGGTCAATGCGTTCAACGACGGGGAAGAAGAAGAAATGAATACCAGGTTTTTTGCCGTTTTTAGAGGTGAACACTTTGTTTAATGGGATACTGAACAAATATTTCTATTTTTAGAAGAATTAAATTATTTCACAAGCTTAATACTAATACATAATATTATTGTACATCTTTTATTACTAAAATGTCAATTTATTGTCTGTGACAATCTGCACTCTATACTTGCTTATTTTAACACACACTTTTACCTTTTGTCAATAAGGTGTTTAACTTAACACATACTCTAACCTTTTGTCCATAAGGCGTTTAACTTAACACATACTTTAACCTTTTGTCCATAACGCGTATAACTTAACACATACTTTAACCTTTTGTCCATAAGGTTTTACACTCTTAATTTTATTACACATTTATTTTGAGGTTGTTTCCACAAAATTTCCCTTTTCTTCTTGGTTGTAGCTTCTGCAGTTTACTTCTTTTATTTACAGTAAATATATAACTAGCTACAGGGAGCTGGGTAATCTCAAATGCGGACAATCTCACATTTGGTTGGAAATAGATTTTTCTAAACACAGAGGAAGACGGGTAATCTCAAATGCGGACAATCTCACATTCGGTTGGAAATAGGTTTCCTAAATACAGAGGAAGACGGGTAATCTCAAATGCGGACAATCTCACATTCGGTTGGAAATAGGTTTTTCTAAATACAGAGAAAGACGGGTAATCTCAAATGCGGACAATCTCACATTCGGTTGGAAATAAGCAATTCTAACTACATGATTTGATAGGTAATCTCAAATGCGGACAAACTCACATTCGGTAGGAATTTGAGTCGATTACTTCTTCGCAGCTTAAGTTCAGTAAAGTACCTTAGCCAGTCGAAGCTTGATGATCGACTGATTTATCCACGCCATCAGCTCGCCTTTTATAGGCCGAAAAGTGTTACCGTTCTGATGATTCCATGTGACGATTGACATCTCAGGCTTCCTGAGTTACCATCAATCATGGAACGTCAAGAGTGATTTACTTCAGCGGACACAAATCAATCAGTCAAACGGGTTAAGCACTACTTGCTATTATACGGCATGCATTAACGGGTATTTAAGAATTTAAATTCTAACTTGTAACTTCGTTATATCCCCCTCCTTCTTCAAAAAAAAAAAAACTGTTACATTTATTCAGTTTTTTTTTTTAATTATAGTGGATAGTATTATTATAAAAGGGAAACAACCTTAACAAATTTTATATGAACATAACTTTTTATTTAACTACACACTCTTCACTGGGGTTTACAAAAACAAAAAACAAATAATAATAATACATGTCAGCGTAAAAATTTTATTGTTTAACAGGAGGCAACACCATCCTCTGTCCTCGGCATCGAAGCACGCGACATCCATTTGTCGTACTCTGATTAGTCCACGGGCTCCCTGGAGCACATATTTCTTGGCTTTACCAAACGGTGCTAGTCGCTCCTCAATATTTTCGAACATGTTTTGGTCTGATGATGGCGGCTTCATGCTGTCAACTGGGGGCTGTCCTTTCGTGTGGGTTGGGTTTTCTTTGGTTCCTGCCTTCTTGGTTTTTTTGATTTCTGGCATCTTTTTTGCGGCTTGTCGTTCCATCTGTTTTGCTGTAATATTTTCCATTTTTTTTGATGATGTCAGCAACTTGATTTCTCGGTACAAATATGTTGCTCGGCTTTAATGGTTGTGTACGCTTTCGTACACAAGGATTCCGACTGGAGGGCGGAATTAACTTCGCCTTCCGTGGTTCTTCGGTGGTTAAGATTATTATTTCATCCTTTGTGGATGACGGTGCAAAGGTGACACGTCGTGGTGTCGCCATGATTTCTGATTTCTCACTGACTAATTGTGGTTTGTGTATAGTACTTATATATAAACTTTTAGTGTTACCGTGTTCTGGTACCTTCTTGTGTTACGAGTTTAACTATGACAGGAGATATTATTTTAGCTACAGTATATGGTCCGGTATATCATGGCCCTAATTTCGCTGTGTAATTTTTAGCGGTGGATGACAGTATTCGTTCTTTTCGTAGAACTTGGTTCGGTAAATGCTTTATTCAAGTTGATTCGGACGATTTCGTATTTTTCCTGTAAAATTTTGGATTTTTCGGTGATTTCGGTTGTAGGAATTTTCTCTCCAAATTCTCCATATAAGCTATTTGGTGATATTATTTCTCGGCCAAAATTTAGATAGTGTGGAGAATATCCAGTAGACTCATGTTTGCTAGTGTTTATGGCTAGCATTAGTTCGGGTAAATCTTCGTCCCACTTTCGATGGTCTTGGTCCACATATTGAGCAATCATTGTTTTTATTACCCGGTTTGCTCTTTCAGTCGGATTAGCCTGTGGTGTATATGGCGGTGTAAATCGGTGTTTTATTTTTGAGTCTTTTATCAGAGTTTTAAATTTTCTACTTGTATACTGAGTGCCATTATCGGATATTAATACTTCGGGATAACCGAAACGAGAGATTATTCTTTCTCTGAAACCACGTATTAGTCCAGCGGTGGTGGCTTGTCGGAGAGGCATAAACTCTACCCATTTGGTGAATTTATCCTGGAACACTAGTATTGTGGTCTGACCTTTTGTTGTACGAGGAAGACGTCCAATGAAATCGGTGCTAACGATTTCCCATGGTCTATTAGCGGGGAATCTATGCATTAAACCAGCAGTTTTCTGTTGTTCGGCTTTGTAACGTAGACATATGTCACAGTTTCGTACATATTTCTCAATATCTCGGAACATTCCAGGCCAGTAATAATATTTAGCAATGCGAGCGATAGTTTTGTTGATTCCAAGATGGCTGGCGGTGACATTGTCATGATTCTCTCGTAATACTTTACTTCAGAGTGATTTCGGTACACAAAGTTTCCATGGTACAGTGTCCTCGGTGTAAGTTGTAAAATCAAAGAATCGACGATACATCTGTCCATTTTCAATTTTGTAGTCTGGGCATAATTCGGGTTGCTTCTGAATTTGGTAACGTTTGTTTTGATACCATGGACATTCGGAGTTTATCTCAATAGATGACAGCAGAGTAAATAAAGAGGTTTGTGACTCGGAATTTTTTAATGGTTGACGTGACAGTGCGTCAGCTACTACATTTAATTTTCCTCTTCGGTACTTGACATCAAAGTCGTAAGACTGAATTTCGATAGCCCATCTTGCGCGTCGGCCAGACGGATTTTCAAGCGAATGTAGCCATTTTACCGCTTGATGGTCGGTGATGACTGTAAATTTATAGCCTTCTAAATACGGTCTCATTTTCCTGATGCCCCATACAACGGCTAGACATTCTTTCTCTGTCACGGAATAATTTTGTTCGGCATTATTTAACATACGGCTAGCATAGGCAATAACATGTTCTGCGCCATCTAGTTCTTGACAAAGTACGGCTCCTAGTCCTTCTTGGCTAGCATCAGTTTGTAGTATAAATGGCTGTGTAAAGTCTGGGCAGGCTAGGATTGGCGACTCGGTTAATTTTTGTTTTAATACTTCAAAAGCATGTTGTTGCTCTGGTCCCCAGTTCCATTTATGCTTTTTGTGCAGTAGTTTAGTTATTGGTGCTACTGTGGTAGAAAAGGACGGCACAAATCTTCGGTACCATGACGCAATAAACCTCGACCGGGAATGGTAAATGCTGCATATGGTCGGAATTCTACTGTCAGTGGGATTTGCCAGTAGCCTTGTTTTAAGTCAAGTGTAGAGATGTATTTTGTGCCTCTCAATTTATCCAGTATATGGTTGATTTGAGATAACGGATAGGCGTCTTTAACGGAATTTTCATTAATTTGTCGGTAGTCATAACCTCCATCCGCCCTGTTTTTTACGTATTAGTACAATGGGTGAACTGTATGGACTTTTTGACGGCTCTATCTGGTCCTCGGCAAGTAGTTCATCAATTTGCAAGTTGATAATTTCTTGCATAGCGGGGTTACGAGGGAAGTAGCGTTGTTTTATCGGCCGGTCATGTTTCATTTGGATATCGTGCTGTGTTATCGGAGTGGGTCCGGAGATTATGGCAAATCTTTGAATTTGAGTGGACAGGAATTCGGTTATTTGGTTTTCATGTATGTTGTCTATCTCGTCGGGTATTACCACTGTACATGTTGCTGGTTCGGATAATTCCTCCTCAATATTCATGATTCCTGGTGAAATTTCCTGGTTCCACATTTTTACTGATATGTCAGTTTGGCATATAGTAGAATAAATGTGAAATTTTATGATTATTCCACTGTGTATCCACCATATATGAAATTCACTACTATTCGCCATTCCAGTTCTCAAAGAACATGATATCGGAGGAATATTATGTAATTCCAGCAGATTTTTTACTTCATTACCAATAAAAGATTTTGCAGCTCCAGTATCTATGAGTGCTATACACATTGTTTCAAATATTGTCATTGTAATGAAGTATCGGTCGTCCTCATAGTGTACGTTTATCATGGTTGCATCGGGTAGACTGGTTTTTAAGGCATCTGATTCTGGTTCTGGGATACTCGGCTGCCTTGTCGCTCCGGTATGCCTTGGTCTTTTAACAGTCTGTTCATGTTTTGGCCATGACAGTCTCTAGTTAACACACCTAGTTTTCCAAATTGTGAACAAAATATTTTTGCCGGATTTTGACATTCGTGTCTACGATGTCCCCGTTGTCCACATCTCCAACAGCTCTCTCGCCTTATATGTGAAACGTTTATTGGCAAGGCTGGGGTGTTTTGTGGTGGTCTACTTATCTGACGGATAGGTGGTGTTTCGGTATTGCGGGATTTTTGTTGAACGTGAATATATTCATACTCTTCTGCGAGTGGAATAAGTTCAGACAGTTTACGGAAATCTTTTCTTCGGATGTATAGACGGTACTCTGGTAACATGTTTTCATAAATTCGTTCAAGTTTCTCTTCGGTTGACACGTTTGTTTGCCAGCGCATGAGTGACTGGATGGCCGTGATATAATCTTTGGCCCTTTCTCTAGCTTTTTGTAACCTGGATCTCATCGGCTAGTTTAATATTGAAACGTGGTGGTAAGAAAAATAGTTTGAAGTCCCTTATGAATTCATCCCATGTTGTCCATTGTTCTCGGTTGTTACGATACCATGCTAGTGCTGTCTTTGTCAGCTGCTCGGGTAATGTATTTAACATTCGGTCGGTTGGTATATTGTAACATTGTACTGTCCGTTAATAGAACGTACACGCAAATTTGATTAAGTGACTGAAATGAATGCACTGGTAAATTTGGATCAAGATCAGTGGTCTATTTTTTAACAACGAATCAACACTATTCACTTTATTTTAACTTTAAAGTAAATACTGCACTTATTTTTTTAAGACTGCCCACTAATTATATTAAGATCAGATTATATATCAAGTTTTCAGGTCAACGATTCAAAAGTTTAAGGAAACACACTTACAGGATTGTTTATAATAAATATATAAATAGATATTCAATATAGGGTTAATATAGAGCAAAGTTAAAATAACTTAACTTCAAAACACTGGCACACTTACTTAGCTTAAATAACTCGAGCAATCGTATTAAGACAGGATTATATAAACTGTTGGGTCAGAGATCAACACACACTAGAAAACACACTTATTGACACCGATTTATGATGTATGATTTTTAGAAACAGATATTTTTGAGACAAAATTCAATACATAAGTTTAGGTCAGAGATTTTTGTATCACACTGAAAACACTAATTGGCAACAAGTTGTAATATAAGATCGTCACAAATGTAATATAAATATATATGTAGAAAATATATATGCACACGAAATGTATAATATATATATATATGTCAAAATATAGTCAGATAGATATATGAATAATACTCAAATGTTACAAGTGGCTGGTACTCACCGATCTCAAACTTGGCACTTGAGGAATTGACTGTAAGCTAATGTTAAGCCCTTTGTTCTTGGTTAGAACAATTCTTTATTTCCGTCGAGACCAGAAATAAAGTGTTAATGTTAGTAATATTATCTGAGTCGAGACCCGAGATAAAGTTCATTAAGTCAGTCGAGACCCGGCTTAAAGAGTTATCTTAACTTCAGTCGAGACCCGAAGTAAGATTCTTTATTTCCGTCGAGACCAGAAATAAAGTGTTTGTTAGTAAATTATTATCTCAGTCGAGACCCGAGATAATGTTCATTAAGTCAGTCGAGACCCGGCTTAAAGAGTTATCTTAACTTCAGTCGAGACCTGAAGTAAGATTCTTTACTTCCGTCGAGACCAGAAATAAAGTGTTTGTTAGTAAATTATTATCTCAGTCGAGACCCGAGATAATGTTCATTAAGTCAGTCGAGACCCGGCTTAAATAGTTATCTTAAGTTCAGTCGAGACCCGAAATAAGATAATTTAATTTCCGTCGAGACCAGAAATGAATGATTATTAGTAATTAATATACCAGTCGATACCCGGTATAAATGTTAGTCCCTAACAAGCCAACTTACCCCAAGCGATGCCAAGTGCAAAAAGAAGGTCGAGATCAGTCAGCTTGTGGTTTATATAGCCCTTGCTTGCACACGACACCACTGATAGAGTAGCAGCGGCGCATGATTACAAGAATTGGCAGTGCAGCTGTGATCTTACGGTACCGGGGATAAAATTTGCCTAGCAACGAACAAAAATGCATAGCAACAAGAAATTTAGAGCTTCACATGCTGCTGTGTTAAATTAAATTATATTTGCAAAAAATGTTTGTTCTATCACGTAGAGAAGAAATTCCCGTTGGATATTACTTGTAATGATGATAATGATAGAGTTACAAATTGATCGGCTTGATCTGATTATATTTGTGCCATGCATTGTATGCTACCTGACAACACATGATTTTGTTAGATGTTTTACCTATTTTTAGGAAAATTGTAATTAGATTGAATTTATTTGATTTTCAGAATTCAATTTCAGCATGGTATTGTTGTAATATGCTCCCATTTCAGGAATTGTTTTTTAATATGCATTTAAACATATGATCATGATTTTTATTTAATCTGCTCAATGAGGCTATACTTTTATATTGCATTTGTGCAATATTTTATATAGATGATAAATACCTGGCTTTGTATGGTTGTGTATCTGTGTTCTGATTGAGTGATTAAATTAGATTTAATTTTATATAAAATTTTATGCTTTGTTTTCAGGAATTTTTTCTTTTCAGAAGGTATCTGTTAAGAAAAATATATTCGAAGCGATTTGGTTCGAACATACTGCCCCCGTTGAAAGACTGTAAGTGTCTTTTAAGTAAAGAGCCTTAAGCTACATCTCTAAGAAAGAAGTCAAATTGAACTCACTGACTAAGCAATTAATTAAGAAAAAGGTTTTGTGTTGTGTTGTTCTAGAAAGTTGCTTCCTTTTCTCAGGATAAAATAGAATGCTTGGCTTATGAGAACTAGAATTAACTATACGGAATGTTTATCCTTTAAAAAGCACACAATTTTCCAGTAACCACCTAACGATTCAGAGTTGAAATGACTAAGTTAGGGGGGCAGGAGAATGATTAAATAAGGACCAATGGTGTAAGAAAAGAAAACACATTAATTATTGAATAATTTTAATGTTGCCATTAGCCAACAGTCCTATTTTCACTTTAGACCCATCTTTGGTGGTAAATCGCTGGTTTTTTTTCTTGGAGCACTTTAATGTTGTCCACGATACGGTAACACTCTCTGTCAGCCCTGTCTTGTTATCCACGAAGGTTACGCAAAAGTTATCTTCTGAAAGTGTTGCTGGGACGATAAGTTGATCCCTTAAGATATGTACCTTTGGTGTTGCTGGTTGATCATTCAAGCACATGGCTGGCTGGATACTGGTTGCTGACTGAGTACTGGTTGATGGCTGAGTATTAGTTGCTGTGTCCTGTACTACTAGTGGTTTAAGGAGTTCTCTTTCCGCATTCGGGGAGGTGGACGGTGAGTCCTCAATCACGATGGTTGCTACTGGATGTTGACTTATGGTCATTTGGTTGAGATCTTGGCTAACTTTCAATATCTTGGCTCGTTGCTTCAAATCATCGAGTTGCTTAGTCAACTTGTTGAGGTTTTCCTGTTCCTCCTTCAGACTTCGCGTCGGAGATGGTGGTAATAAATTTAGCTCCTCATCTAGGTCCCAGTCTTCTTCCATGGATTCATCTTCGTCTCGATCGGGTGATGGGGGCCAGTCTGCCAACTCTTTTTCCAAGCTCCAAGCTTCCTCCAATTCCTGTTCAATATTTCGCCCAGGAGTGATGGGCAACTCATCTTCGTTAATACTTTGATATTCAGGTGATTCCATAATAGGCGCACTTCTTAAACTGATAATTTTTCTAAATTTGTAATCGTATTTATGCAAACATAACGGGTTTCTTAATTTTAATTTTGTTTGCATTGCTTGAATGCGATACAAATTTGCGTTCACATGTACTAAAAAATTGCATTTGTTAAAATTGCAATTTGATTCCCTCGCTATGAGGACCGTAGTCATAGAGACGATCATTTAGCGATTGAAGATAACGGTATGTGTTTGCAATTGGTTGACCTCCATGCAAAGTCTTTATATGGAAGTGGTTGATTATTAATGTTGTTAATTTACTCTCCCTTGGCAGGGTTATTGGATGTTTTTGGCTGTAATGAATGTTAGCATTTCTTAATCGCCCACCTACTCGAATTAATCCATTGTTATCTAAGAAGGGGTTAAGTGATAAGATCTTGCTTTTAACTGGAAGTGGATTGTGTTTTTGTAAACATTTAATTTCAGTACCGAAAGCGGCATTCTGTGCTGCTTTAATGAGCCGAATTTTTGCTTGACCAATTTCTGTCGGATTAAGTATCTTTGGGTCCATTAGTTGTTCTTGAGTGGACACCACCGATGGCCCTTTGCATTTATTTATGAACCTAATGCAATAGGCAACTATGCGTTGTAATTTGGTAAAGCTGGAGAATTTTTCAAACAAATCATCGATGTTTGAATGAGCTATTGCGACTCGTTTTTGTTCAGTTTCAGGCTCTTTAGCTGGAATTGGTTTAGATTTCGGCCAATTATTTTCACTGTCCTGCAACCAATGAGGTCCATGCCACCATAGTTTATGATCAATTAATGGCGAAGACTTAATTCCTCTGGAATTGCAGTCGGCTGGATTGTCAGCAGACCTTACATGATGCCATGCCTTAATGTCGATCAATCCCTGAATTTCCGCAACCCGATTAGCCACATATGTTTTATACTTATTGGGGTGACTACGAATCCATAATAATACAATAGAAGAATCCGTCCAAGCAAATATTGGAACTTGGTCAAATTGCAAATCTATTTTAACGCGATTTATGAGCCGAGCTAACAATACCGCACCGCATAATTCAAGACGTGGGAGAGATACGGATTTAACAGGCACTACCTTTGATTTTGCCATGAGTAAATTGACTTGAAGACTTCCTTCTTCATCAATCACTCGAATGTATACAGCAGCAGAATATGCTTGATTGGAAGCATCTGAAAATCCATGTATTTAACAGGTGGATAGGTTACTTGTAGTGTGTAACCAACGTGGTATCTTGATATTACTGATATGTTGTAATACTGTTTTGAATTCGCGCCACTGCTTATCAATGGGTGCCGGTATTCGTTCATCCCATGAACATCCTGCAAGCCATAAAGCTTGCATCAAGATATTAGCAGTAATTATAATGGGCGATATCCAGCCAAGTGGATCGAAAAGCGTCGCAATTTCTGAAAGGATAGACCGCTTTGTAGAGAGGCAATCTGCTTTCTTCCTATATTGTAAAATGAAGCAATCAGTTCCTGGATACCAATGAATGCCTAAAGTTTTCACAGATTCATCGCTTGCGAATCGCAAAGGAAGTTCAACTTCTCTGTATGGTTCGGGGATCCTAGATAGTAAATCTGAAGAATTGCTTACCCATTTCCTCAAGTTAAACCCACCGGAAGATAACAGATTGATAAGTTGATCTTGTATGTGGAAAGCTTCTTCCTTTGTATCTGAGCCTGTAAAAAGGTCATCAACATAGAAGTCACGAGACACTATCTTTGCAGCTTCGGGAAATTTGTCAGCTTCATCAACAGCTAGCTGGTTAAGTGTTTTTATTGCAAGATAAGGGGCTGGCGTTGTACCAAAAGTTACCGTGGTCAATTGGTAATCTTGAATACGTTCATTTTGATTATTCCTCCAAACTATTCTTTGGTAGGTTTGATCTGGAGGTTGTACTTTTATCATCCTGTACATTTTCTCTATGTCAGCAGACATAGCGAATTTGTACTTTCGCCATCTGAGGATGATTGAGAAGAGTTCAGACTGCAGTACTGGACCAGTATGCAGCTGTTCGTTTAGATTTTTTCCATTAGTCGTTTTTGCTGAAGCATCAAAGACGACGCGAACCTTTGTAGTGGTGCTATCTTTGATAACAGCATGGTGAGGAAGATAGTAACTTTGTTCGTTGCTTACTATCTTGTTAGCCACTGTCATGTGACCTAATGTCTTGTATTCATTAATACAAGCTTTGTATTCCTGATAAAGTTCAGGATTTCGTTCTAATTGCCGTTCTAGGCTGTGGAACCTACGTAATGCCATACCACGAGAGTCGCCTAGACTAGGACTTTCTGCTGTGAAAGGCAGACGAACTTCGTAACGGCCGTGTGCGTTACGAAAATGAGTTTTTTGATAAAACTCTTCACATTCTTGATCTGCTTTAGACAGCTTTCTTCCTGGATTAACTTCTTCAGTTTCCCAAAACTGACGTAAAAGTTTATCCAGTGAAGTGTCGTCGTCGTAATTAACCTTTGCTGTTAATGCAGATGCAGTTAAGAAAGTGGATGTATTTTTTAGCTTTCCGAAAAGTATCCATCCGAGGGTACTGTTTTGGGCAGTTGGTGTTCCTGGAGGACCTTTCCGTAAACCTTCCAAGAGAATTTCGCTATACACATCTGCTCCTAAAAGCAGGTCAATTTTTCCTGGTTTAAAGAAAAACGGATCGGCCAGTGGTAGTTCATGTATATGACTCCATTTTTTGTTTGGAATGGTTGAAGGGGGTAAAATGTCCGTAAGGGCAGTGACCGTGGTTGCCTGAGTTGTGGTTGAATAAGGATAAATGTTCAATGTAGTTTGTTTTTGAACATTTGTAGTTTCAGTTTTTCCCAGGCCAGTGATTTGAATTTCCACGTTTGTAGTGGATGATTGCAGCTTACGTGCGGCGGCTTGGGCTACAAATGAAACTTGAGAGCCTGAATCTATCAGTGCTCTTAATACCAACATGTTTCCTTTTTTTGTAGGAACGTTTAACAATGCTGTTGCAAGCAGTGCTTGTTTGGTACGGTGGTTTTTTGCGTGAAGCGTGTGAAGAGTATTGTTGGATGTGGAAGGTGAATTGTGTGATAAACCTTTAATTTCGTTGTCTGGTTTATCAAGTTATTGTCTGGTTTATCAAGTTAAATACACGAAGAGCAGCCTATGGGCTTTACTCTTAACGTGATTTAAATAGGAGCAGCTATTAGAGCGTTAACTCCTGTGATCTATATATGGGGAGCAGCTAGAGAGCAGAACTCCACCTAAGGTTTAAAGAAAACGCGATGAGTGAACAATTTGTGTATTGGGTAAGGGTGACCTACTCATGCAATGTACAGTGTAATTTAGCTGTGTCATATGATTCTACATGAACGACTATTCTTTAACGGTTGTGTTTTAATATTGTGATTACCTATTGTGCTAGAACAATAAGTATGTCACAATATTATGAATTCAGGTAGGTATGTATGTATGTTTGTAGGTAGGTAGGTATGTAGATAGATATTTATGTATGTAGGTAGGTATGTAGATATTTATGTATGTAGGTAGGTATGTAGATATTTATGTATGTATGTAGGTAGGTATGTTTATATGTAGGTAGATAGGTATGTAGATAGGTATGTATGTAGGTATGTAGGTAGGTATGTAGGTAGGTATACCACAATTGCAATGTTGAGCTTCTGATTGCTGCTCCCTTGGCTTGAATTGGCTCGAGGCCCTTGGAGTGGCATTATTTCTGTGAAGTAAAGAATGATGCCTCCTTCCACATCGCTGACATGAAAACTTACTTATACAAGTTTTCGTGTTGTGGCCCTTTGATAGGCAATTATTACATAATTGATTTGATGTGACAATTTTGAATTTATTGTCTAAATCAAGTTTTATGAATTTCGGACATTTAAATAGACGGTGCTGCTCTTTGCACAAAGGACATGCTTGGGTGTATGAAGTAAAATGGGTAGATGCTCTCGGGACTTGAGCATTTTTGTTGGCTAGTGGCGGTTTGGTATCGACTATGGCTTCTAAAGTTCTAAATCTAGATTGTAAAAATATTTTTAAGGATTCGAAAGTGGGAAGTCCGTCTGCTGTATTGACCTCTTGTTCCCATGCACGGTGCATTTCTGCTGGTAAACATTGTACCACCATATAGATGAGAATTGCATCCCATTGCTTAGTGGAAACTTGCAATGCCTCTAGTTCGAAGATACATTCGGAAGACTTATCTAGCAAGGTTTTGATAGCCTTGGCTGATTCATGTGATGCTTTGGGTAGATTAAAGAGTGCTTTCAATTGGGCGTTTACCAAGACTCGTTTGTTATCATACCTTTCAAGCAATATCTTCCATGCGCTGTCATAACTCGAGTTGGTCATAGGAAATTGACGTAATAAGTGCTCTCCTTCTCCGGATACACTTGACTTCAAATAATGCAATTTCTGCACCGGTGATAACGCAGAATTTGAATGCAATAAGGACTTGAAAAGATCGTGAAAGGGCCTCCAGGAATCATAAGAACCTGAGAATTTTGGGATTGTAATGCTAGGTAGTCTTAGAGATGATGAAGGTTCATGTTCTGAATTTGGACATGGTTCAACCTTTGTTTCGAATGCATCTAATGCATCCCTAAGAATACCTCGAAAAGTAAAGTATTGATTTTCCACCTTTGAAAATTGATCCTTTGCGAAATAATCATACTTTTGAAGTTCACTATCTTCCAAAGCCTGCGTGGCTTGAATAAGTGTATAGTGATCTTTCTTGTACTCTGAACAAATTTCACTTAGAGCGGTTAATCGCTCAGAAATAAGACCTTTCGTTCGTTTTTCTACATCAGTTCTGTTGTAGTTATTGAACGATTTTTCGAAGATTATTGCCGAGGTGGCTTGGTTGCCCAAAAGTTTTTGAAGTGCAGACATAATGAAAAGATTGATAAGATAAAACACTAAACCTTAGATCCGGCTCGAAGGACCATAAAATGTACTGTCCGTTAATAGAACGTACACGCAAATTTGATTAAGTGACTGAAATGAATGCACTGGTAAATTTGGATCACGATCAGTGGTCTATTTCTTTACCACGAATCAACACTATTCACTTTATTTTAACTTTCAAGTAAATACTGCACTTATTTTTTTAAGACTGCCCACTAATTATATTAAGATCAGATTATATATCATGTTTTCAGGTCAACGATTCAAACGAAGTTGTTTGCTATTTGTTAATAAGATTAGATGTAATATTCATCTAATGAATCTAATGACAATATAAATTTTAACTTAAATGTATAATAATTTCACTTACCAAAACCTTGTAAGATCTCCATTAGTTGAGTTCTTTGATTTTATTTCCGTCGAGACCAGAAATAAAGTGTTAATGTTAGTAATATTATCTCAGTCGAGACCCGAGATAAAGTTCATTAAGTCAGTCGAGACCCGGCTTAAAGGTCATCTTAACTTCAGTCGAGACCCGAAGTAAGATTCTTTATTTCCGTCGAGACCAGAAATAAAGTGTTTATTAGTAAAATATTATCTCAGTCGAGACCCGAGATAATGTTCATTAAGTCAGTCGAGACCCGGCTTAAAGAGTTATCTTAACTTCAGTCGAGACCCGAAGTAAGATTCTTTATTTCCGTCGAGACCAGAAATAAAGTGGTTATTAGTAAAATATTATCTCAGCCGAGACCCGAGATAATGTTCATTAAGTCAGTCGAGACCCGACTTAAAGAGTTATCTTAACTTCAGTCGAGACCCGAAGTAAGATTCTTTACTTCCGTCGAGACCAGAAATAAAGTGTTTGTTAGTAAATTATTATCTCAGTCGAGACCCGAGATAATGTTCATTAAGTCAGTCGAGACCCGGCTTAAAGAGTTATCTTAAGTTCAGTCGAGACCCGAAATAAGATAATTTAATTTCCGTCGAGACCAGAAATTAATGATTATTAGTAATTAATATACCAGTCGATACCCGGTATAAATGTTAGTCCCTGACAAGCCAACTTACCCCAAGCGATGCCAAGTGCAAAAAGAAGGTCAAGATCAGTCAGTCAAGATTTTGTTTGATGATTTTTCACATCATTCAGCTTTGTCTGCTTTAGGGCGTTGGGGCTTATCTTTGGCCCTCATTTCGATTAGATGTTTTGCTTTTCCTTCTTGTTGATATTTGGTTTGGTTTTTATCATCTCTCGTGTTGTTGTTTGTTCTTTACGTACAGCTGCTGCGCCACATCATTTGTTGTTAAATTTGGGAGGGACTGGGAGGGAGTGAGGATTGGATATGTTTTGGGATCTTTAGGAAGTTAAGGACTGGAAAGTTCCTATATTGGCAGGTTTCATCAGAGACATTCCCGGGTTCTTGAGGTTATTTGGAATTACCCCCTGTAGTAATCTCCTTTGGTGTCATAGAAACTTATTCTACCTTCGCGGAGGTAGGCATCCGATTTAGCCAAGAGGAAGGGTGACAGATATTTGAAATTTGCCGGTATTAGAAGATCCGGCAAGTTGTTTATGAGTGGGTTTGAATGGATAGGGATTTTCTCGACTTGTTTTTCGGTTTGACCGAACAGATATTCCTTGATAGGAGTGATATTGGCTGCCTCGTACAATACTTCGTTGCGGTAGTATTTTCCGTTGGCTCTCCTATGGAGTCCTGTGCAAGCTCTAAGAATCTTTCTTTCGAGCTTACTAAGGCGGTTCATATATGTGGGGGAGATTGTGTGCCATATGGGAAAGCAATAAGTGATGACAGGCCTTATTAGTTGCTTGTATATGAGTAGTTTTGTCTGGGTTGTGAGTCCGTCCCTGACATTGATTATAGGGCTTATAAGGCTGTACGCGCAATTGGCTTTGCTAATCGTTGCTTTAGCATGGTTATTGAATCGTAGGAGTTCATGGAAATTTACTCCTAGATATCTTGCTGTTTGTGTGGGCTTATACAGATAAGTTCGGACTTTTGGACATTAATTTTGATCCCCCACTTTTTGTGATAAGAGGCTAGCTTGCTGAGGTGTAGGTTGATTTTATTGACTGCCAGGACTGGGCAGCGAGATTGGGCGTATGTGAGGGAGTCATCGGCGAAGAGTAGCGTTGTTCCGCTTTCGTTTTGAGGTTGGTCTGAGGTGTGGAGGTTGAAGAGTATTGGGCCCAGTATAGGGCCCTGGGGGACTCCTGCTGCAATTGTTTTGAGCGAAGATTTGTGGTCGTCAAGTTCCACATAAAATTTCCTAGAAGTTAGGAAACTGTGGATAAGTCTGTTTAGGTGTGGAGCAAAGCCGAATTGGTTTAATTTGTATATTAGCCCTGCCGTCCAAACTGAGTCAAAGGCTTTTTCAACGTCGCGAAAGCACCCGACCGTGCATTCGTTTCTGTTTAGAGCTCTTGTAGCATCCGTGTGGAATTTTAGTAAAGGGTGGAATGTAGAATGTTTGGGCTTGAAGCCGAATTGAGAATTTTGGTGGATGTGTTTTTCTTCACAGGTAATTGTTATTTGTAACTGGATAACTTTTTCAAAAAGCTTTCCTAAATTTGAGATGAGGGAGATTGGTCTAAATTCCTTGATGTCTTTAGACGAAAATTTTTTCGGGATGGGGAAAATTCGTGAGACTTTCCATTTTTCCGGGAAGTAACAATTATTTATGCAATTGTTAAAAATAGTTGCGAGGAAATCGAGTGCTATAGGAGGTAGCTTTTTGAGGATTGAGTTTGAAATTTTATCAGGGCCGCTCGATTTTTTGCTATTTATTGTTTTAGTTAGGACATAAAGTTGGAGGGGGTTTATGAAAGTGTCTTGATCTTCTGGGTAGATTGCTGGGTTGTCCACAGCGAAGAATGTTTGTGGTATGGATTCGTTAGCACTGAGAAAGGTGCTTACACACCTATCTACTTCAAAAGAGAAGGTTAACCAAGTTAATTTCCCGACTCGTATCTATCTGTAGTTTCAAAAATTATATATCATATATTTTCCTCCAACCAAACACGACCGAAGATTGATTTTTTCCGACAACAAATTACCTAGTACAATGCAATAAAAGGAACCTCAAATTGTATTAGACGAGAGGGAACAACGAAGACGGCCTGTGGACAAGCCGAAGGTTTTTTTACGCCGTACGTATTCGAGGAAGCTAGAAGCAGAACACTAACGTCGCGCCTTTTTCAATAACGACTCCGCAATTAAAAATTATTTTAATATTAGAATAAATGTTGTGAAATAAAGTATGAATTTCTAAAGAAATTATTTAAAGTGTTCTTAATTAAAATCGTTAGCCACAACACTCACATATAAATTTTATTAAAGTTTTATGTACATATGTTTTTGATTATTTAAAATATGTTTATGAATAATAACCTTGTAAGATTTAGGCATAGATAAATTTTTAAATTAATCAAGTACATGCATTCAAAATGAAATATGTTTACTTACATTGCAATTATGTTAATGGTGATAGACGTAAATCCGGATCTTGAAGGACCTGAAATGTTTGGGCGCTGATCATCTAAACGGTGGTTGGCACATTACTTTATAATTCCAACAGGTGCAATATGATGTTAAACACTATAGCCAGGTGTAAATAGCAGCACGAGCTGTTCAAACTTGAACATAAAATAATAGAAATAACTGTAGATCTTCATAATTGCAAAACTAAAAAAGTAAAGAAGCCTGCCTTTTACTTTACTACATTAGTATCCAGCACTTAAGCCCCCACCAGTGGTAAGCTTGAGTCAACATTAACGTTTATTTACAGCTTTTGAGCCTAACCAGAGGTCCACTTCGCTACGCCGAGTCCCAAGCAAACGAGTTAAAGAAAGATTGGTCCTTCGAGAAGAACAACCAGAACCAGCTATGGACACTTCAAAAATACAGCAGCTTTTGAAAGATCGAAAGCAAATTGCTGGGATTATCGAGGATACTAGTCGAAAAACACCAACGTACATTGCAGAGAAAGAGAAGCTTTTTCTACAATACTGGACGGAATTTGAATCTCGACACGAGATTTTGGCAGAGAATATTTCAACCGATCGCAGCTATATAAAAAACGACTTTTACGGTCAAGTAAAGTGTTATAATGAGGAAGCTATGAAGCGTATCAGTACATATAAACAGTATGCAAACGAAGAAGGGGAAGAAGACGATGATCAAAGTAAGAGAGATCAAGATGAAGAACCTGCAGTTGGAGCTTCGCCAATAGATGGTAATATAAACCGTGACACGACCGAAGAAGAAGATGACTTTAAATTAGTCACCCCGAAAAACAATATTATGCAGATGGGCAGACTCAAAAGACAAAAGTTAAAAATAAATTCCATTAGGAGAATAATAGGAGACATACATCGAAACAAAAACAGCCCTCACACAAAAATGTACTATGAATATAAAATATGGAATCTACATGAACAGTTCAACAATATAACAGAACTGCATGAAGAAATTAACGAATTCGAGAATGAATTCAATGACCCGTATTTCCAGTCAGGTGATTACGAGAACTTGAAATCACCAGTACAAGAAGTAATGATATTACTACATGAACGACAAAAAACAGATGAACGCAGTGAAACGCACACAATTGAAGATGCGGGGTTACGGCTACCACGGCAAACAATACCTTCATTCGAAGGTAATTATAACAACTGGCCAGCTTTTAGAGATATCTTCTCAAAAACAATTCATTGCAACAAACGGCTGTGCAATGCAGAAAAGCTCCAATACCTTAAAACGAATATAAGGGGCGAAGCGGCAAAAATTATAAAGCACTTGAAAACTTCCGACTCAAATTACCAAGCTGCATGGGAGCTAATGAATGAAAGGTAAAACAACAAAAGAGCTTTATTGTTCAGTCAACTTGAAGTACTTTGCAATCAACAGAACCAGAACATAGAAACTCCAGGCGGACTTAAGCATATTCACGACACTACACGTGAATGCATGTATGCTATACATAATTTAGAAATTAGCACTGATACCTGGGGACCGATTATCGTTTTCTATCTTTTAAAAAAGTTAGATAGAGAAACACGACGCTGGTACGAGCAATCCGTTAAAGAGCCACGAGAAATCCCAGATCTGAATGAATTTTTAAAATTCATCGAGACCCGCTTTCAGTCTTTAGAGAACTTTAAAGACCAAAAGAAAGCTTATGACTCTTGCAAGCTAAGCGTGACGTCGAGTTCAATGACCAAGACATTTCATGCAATCGAAGTCAGATGTAAATACTGAAATGAAGCTCACTCAATCTACAAATGCAAGAAATTTGTAGCAATAGACGTGAATGAGAGATGCAGAGTTATAAAGCACAATAAGTTATGTCCAAATTTCCTCAATCACAAAGAAGACATCAAGTGCTTAAGCAAACAACGATGCAATAAATGTAAAAAGTATCATCATACTTGACTACACATCCACCAAGCAACGTCAGGACAAAGCGATGAGTTAAGACAACCAGTATCCTCACATGCGGCATCAACCAAAAGCACACAAGAAAGCATAGAAGAAACCAAGAAGGCAAGCTACAAAATCAAACTACAGAAACAAGTGCTGTTAGCTACTGCATTGGTAAAAGCACATACAGCCATGGGTACTTATGAGCTACTTCGAGTACTAATAGACCCAGGATCACAAGCTTCATTTGTGACAGAAAAAGCAGTTCAAACACTTGGACTACCAAGAAATAAAGTTGAAATCGAAATCTCAGGTGTAGGAAACACAACGGCAAGCACATCAAGAAGCCAAGTCTTGCTAAATCTTTCACCTAGATTTCCCTCTAGCTACAAGTTGGCAGTAGAAACATTAGTACTACCCAACTTAACACAAATGTTACCCTGCACACCAATATCGCCTGGCGAGTTATGGGAGAACCACAATTTTATATTGGCCGACCCAACCCTAAACACACCTGGGCCGATTGATGTGCTACTGGGTGCAGACGTATACGGATCTATCCTACTGGAGGGTATACGGAAACCAAGAGATGAGTTGCTAATTCAAAATACAACGTTTGGTTGGATTGTGACTGGGAAAATCGAAACTCAAAAGACGACAATGCAGAAAAATGTAATTAGCATGGTATCAATGGTCAAGCTGAACGAACAACTAACAAAATTCTGGGAGATAGAGGAATTACCAACAAATTCCAGCCTGTCGGAAGAGGAGAAAGTTGTCCAAAAGCATTTCAAAGAATCACAAGTTCGTAATTTCAATGGGACATATACAGTGTCAATGCCACTAAAAGAAAACGCACACAATCTTGGCGACTCCCGTAAGATAGCTATGGCCATATTACTTCAACTTGAAATGAGATTTCGGAAGAGTGTGACTTTAAAAAAGGAGTACAGCAAATTTATGTTGGAATACCTCAATCTAGGACAAATGAAGCAAGTTTCACCAAAGGCGGATGGTATCACCTATTATCTACCTCATCAACCAGTAATAAAAGAGGAAAGCATCACGAGAAAATTACGAGTCGTGTTTGATGCATCCGCTAAAACCAATAACGGATTGAGCCTAAATGATATAATGTACATCGGACCACGCTTGCAAGAAAACCTATTCGACATCCTACTACATTGGCGGACACACAAATATGTGTTCAAAGCCGACATCGAGAAGATGTATCGGATGATACAAATCGATGAAGAACAACAAAACCTGCAAAGAATTCTGTGGAGGTTTTCAGAAGACGAACCTATTAAGGAATATGCTCTAACGACGGTTACATATGGCACAGCCTCAGCACCGTACTAGGAAGTTAGGGCATTACAACAATTAGCAGTCGATGAGCATAACAGATTCCCACAAGTTGTAAACGCCACTCTAAAAGACTTTTACGTTGACGATTTAATGTCTGGAGGAGATTCATTGCAAAAAAGTATGACCACTATGCTCAAATTAATTGGGTTGCTTGGGTTGCTAAAAGCAGGGGGATTCAACCTAAGAAAATGGTCAAGTAATGATATAAACCTCCTCAAAACAATTCCAGAAGAACTACGGGAGAAAGACCACATTGAGATCAGCAACGGAGAAACAATTAAAACCTTGGGAGTATATTGGATGCCTGCAACAGACACGTTCCATTTTAAAGTCAATCTTTGTGATCGAAAACAACAAACAAAATGAACCATGTTGTTAGATATCGCCAAACTGTTCGATCCCCTTGGATGGCTTGCACCGATAATGATAACAACTAAAATAATGATGCAGGAACTCTGGATGGAAGGAAACTCATGGGATGACAAAATACAAACAGATGTATCTCAAAAATGGGAAAAATTCAAGAAGGAGCTCCCACAAATTGAGTCAATCTCCATTCCAAGATGGATGCAGCATACCCTTTTAAATCAAGCAATAGAATTACACGGGTTTTGTGATGCATCCGAAAAAGCGTATGCTGCAGCAATCTACAAAGAGTTATTAAGCAAGATGGAACAATTCAAACAACACTACTAACGGCTAAAACCAAAGTAGCACCCATAGAAATTAAGAAAACACTTCCAAGGCTGGAATTATGCGGTGCAGCACTCTTGGCAAAATTGCTACACCAGGTAAAAGTCATCATGCATTTTCAACACGTTACCACATACGCATGGACAGACTCAACAAACACATTAGCTTGGTTCAAAGGAGGCCCAAAAAAATGGAAAACCTTTGTTGCTTAAATTTATGGTGGCATGGGCCTACATGGCTGATGGAACAATAGAACAAATGGCCATCCGTTGCATCACCTGAACTGTCGACAATGGAAGAAATGAAACGCCAAGTCACATGCGGAAACATATCGGAAAAGGACGCGTACCAAGAAAAAATCTTCTTAAAATACAGTAACTTACCTTAACTCTTACGAGTGTGGGCTTATGGTCAAAGATTTATCAACGCCTGCAGAAGGAAACCAATAAGCAAAATGCACATTACAGCAGCAGTTGAATGCTCTCACCAGCACAGTCCGTATCATTCAGCAAAATGAATTCACCTCTGACATCCACAACTTACGTAAAAATCGAAATTTAGAAAGAAAAAGTGCACTTTTATCACTCAACCCGTTTTTAGACACAGAGGGATTCATCAGATTAGGAGGGCGTATCGGTAACTCCAACGTGCATTACAACGAAAAGTACTCAATAATCCCACCCTCGAGTCATCACATAACCAATTTAATTGTTCAAGAATTCCACGAACGGACACTCCATGGATCAAACCAGACAACCTTAGCATTCATTCGCAGAAAGTTTTGGATTATCAGAGGCAAGAATACTGTTAAGAACGTATTGAACAACTGTATTCGCTGTGCCCGTTTTAAGGCGCAAAACCCATCTCAGAAAATGGGCGTACTACCAACACCAACGGTCACACCATCAAAGCTATTCAGCCACACAGGAATAGACTACGCTGGGCCAATAAAAATCAGCGCATCTAAAGGCAGAGGAATCACAAGTTATACAGGTTACATTGCAGTATTTGTATGTCTTGCCACTAAAGCCATATACTTAGAGATTGTAAGCGGCTTGACAACAAAGGATTTTCTCGCAGCCTACAAGCGATTGAGTGCAAGAAGAGGCACGTGCACTGACATCTACAGTGATAATGCCACAACATTCGTTAGTGCTAATAAAGTACTTAATAAAGAAAACGTGAGAAGCGCGGCTTCATATCTCGCAAATAAAGGAACGACATGGCACTTTATTCCCCCCGCAGCTCCTCACTTCGGAGGAATTTGGGAAGCCGGTGTTAAAGCAGTTAAGTATCATCTGAAGAGAGTCATAGGGGAAACCACACTTACATATGAATAAATATCAACTTTACTCTGTCAAATTGAGGCTTGTCTCAATTCCAGATCCCAGTGCCCAGTGACGGACGATCCAACAGACATAAACACACTCACTCCAGGGCATTTCCTTTTGGGAAAATCACTAATTGTGCCTCCAGTTTTAACAGGATGGGAGAAGGAACAGCACAGTCTCTCTCGAAGGCAACATATCCAAAAGATGAGTAAAGATTTCTGGCAAGCGTGGACGAAAGACTACCTTAAGCAATTACAGCAACGGTGAAAATGGAAAAGCAAGACTAGCAACGTTAAAATCGGACAAGTTGTACTTATAAAAGACGAGGGTACACCTCCCACAAATAGGCCATTTGCAAGAATCACAGAAGTACACCCAGGATCGGACAACTTAGTGAGAGTAGTAACACTAAAGTACAAAGGTGATCACACTATAAAATGCCCAATAGCAAAAATGTGTCCATTGCCTGTGGAAGAACACGACGACAATGGTCTAACCCAGAGCTGCGTAAAGAGAAAAATAGCTGCTCGTTCACTGAGCACGCTAAGAAGGAGACAGCCAGCTCAAGTTGTGCATACCTACAGACCAGAGGTCAGTTAAGAGAATGAAAGTGAGCAAAGTGAACATTTCCTTCGCAGATCAGTCAGCCGGTGAAAACGAGACACTAGGAAAAATAGTTTCATCAAAACCAACTCAAAAGTTCAACGCAGTAAACAGCACATGCGTCAATGTCCCCGCACTACCCTCACATCGGAATCTAGCAGCAAATGGAAATGAAACCAAAGGCCGTTCAGCATCAGACAAGCAGGACAAAATAGACACCTGCACAGACACGGCATCAAATTATAAGGCACAAGTACATAAATTTCGACGCGATCATATGCAACGTAAGCGTAATGGTGTTCGCATTTACCCTGCAACAACTGGGTACAAAAATTTAGTACCTATAGACAAACAATTACAGGCAGTCAAGGCCTAAGAAATGCACTATAAAAGACAGTTACCTAACTTCGCCAAAAGATACTATTCTGCAGAGTATAGAAGGTCGACTTATCGTGGAGGACGGTGGACGACAACACACCCAACCATACTCTGTCTCCTGCTCCTATTTGTGAAAGTAAGGCACTGTTCCTACAACCTAACGCAACCGAAAGCAGGCTTGTACGTTGAGCAAATGGGCGCTGTCCAAGTAAAGCGAGGCACCTTCAAAATTGAATTGAGCTTGTCCTCAGCAGTAATAAGAAATGATAGCAGCATGTTAAAACAGACAATGAGTCAAATAAAAACACTCTGTGACGAGACATACAAAATATCGGACGAAACGCATTGCCAAGGGTTAATACATCATCTCGAAGAAATCCACACGGAAACCCAAAACCACATAGAAATGTTGATATCCGAAACAAATAAAAAGATAAAAAGATGAATTCTGGGGAGGCTATTAGAGACGGTATTCGGAGTCAACGATGAGGTGTATAAAAATATTGACAAACTAGATCATAACCAAAAACTCCTACTTCAAACGATCAACCATGAAACGAACATCATGCTTACAACTATTGCAACAGCCAACGAGACAGAAGCAAGAACAGTGAAAAAGTTAAACACTTTCACCGATAGGTTGAACCAGGGATTGACAGCAATTAACAAGATGCAAGCACAATGGTTCGCAGGGCCCGATAAAAACAAACTAAACATACACTTCCTCGCAGCATACCATGCTGCAGCTAATTACCTAGAGGAATTATTAGAAAAATATCACAAGATCACAAGGGTGTACTTCCATTATGTAAGCCTAATAGACTTCCTAAAACCTGCCCAAATATCAGAAATACAAACCAAGGCTAAAGGAAATCTACCATCGAGTTTAGGCATTCTGCCATTCCACAACGCCAAAATTGAGCTAGAATTTTCAGCAGAAGAGATTAAGGTATTAGCATACCTCAACATAGCCGAACTATCCCAGTACAATCTAATCAAATGTACAGCGATACCTCAAAGAAAATCAGATAACCTATACCTGGTGCTAGATATTGCGACTCCTATTCTAGCCATAAACTACAACACACAGTCTTACTTTAGTTTAACTGAGATGGAATTGGATAGTTGTATAAATATCAAAAAGAATATGTTACTATGCACGACAACAGTCATACGAAGCATCGAGAATCACCCGAGTTGCATCATAGGTGAACTATATCACCGACACGAAGGCAATGAATGTCCAATCCGACAATTCAAACTAACAAACGTTCTATGGAAGCACCTTCACATAATCAACACCTGGTTATTTGTTGCCAACAAACCCACCACAGCAGCAATACAGTGTAATGGAAATCATGGGGACGTCCTTTTAAATGGCACTGGAATCATCAGAATTTCGCAAGAATGTACAATAAAAACGAAGCGAAATACAGTCAAATCCGAATACTCATTGAAAACGCCAGTCATCGCGTTGTAAATAAGTTGTGTTCTTGGTATAACTTTGCTTGCCTTCTTCAGTTGTTCGATCTATTAAGGATGAATGAAACGACTTTTAGTATTAGAGCGAAGAAAGCTCAATCTCTAAAAAGTCCACCAAGTTAAAGCTTAAGAGCTCAATATCTGGTGTAAAAAAAAGGAGAGATATTATTAGTGAGAGCTATACAGCTCAATACCTTTAATATCAGCCATGTTGGAGCCAAGGGGCTCAATATCTGGCAGTTAAATAATACGCTTGGAGTTGTAGGTAAAACTCTGAATTTTTATTCTCAATCGCACTTAATTTATACTTTTAAAAATTGCTTACATGGTAAAAACCTTAATACAAAAAATACTATTTCTCATGAGAACTAAAGACTATTACAAAATTGCTTACATTACTCATATCAGCAATATCGATCAAGAATATATTTAATCGATAAAAATGCATATACATTAACCCCTACATGAACAAGCATAGCATTGCTTCGATGCTTACTTTGCAATCTTTTTCTTATTGAACAAATGCTAAGTAGATATGACACAGTTATCGATTGCGTCATTGAGCAATTATTTTTCTTTTTTTTTTAAGCTCAATGAGTAATGTATTGTATGTATCATCACGGTGCAATGGTGACCAGTGGTGATCATATTACATTTTACAACTTTCTTTCACTTAGCGTAAATTCATTAAATGATCGTAGAATGGCGCATGGCTATTCCGATCATATTTCTTTTTTTTGTTGCGATTTGCTTTTGCTTGTCATGTTTGTTTCGTTTATTTTTATTTCTTTATTATTATTCGTTGTTGAGGTAGGTGCATGTGCATTTATTATTGTGGTATGTAGGTATGCTCTACATCCTTACCGTAAAAAGAGGAAAAAAAAATTTTTTTTTTTTTATAGAAAAAATTTTTTTTTGATTTGCTTATATGAGTGCAATAGGCAATTTGCATATACATGATTTTGATGGAGATGACAACACTATCTTTATTTAATCAATTATTTCACATTTTTAAATGTTTCTTTATAATTATTAAAGTTGATATGTACATTATGTGTATATATACTATAATACATATTATAATAAATGTCAGATGTCGATATCATATTATTCTAATGCTATGAGATTTCTATATTCTAATGAAATGGTATGCTATTTATATATTTTATTGGTTATAAGTTATCTTTTTTAGCCTATTCTTATGTACTTTCTTTCTTTTATTGTTAATATCTAAGTAGACATTTACTCCTTCTATTTCTTTTACTTCATATGGGCCTTTATAAGGGCTTTCACATTTTCGTTTATCTTCTCTTTTCAGAAGTACAAAATCTTTTACTTTTATTTCAATTGGGTTTGTTACTTTATCTAATTTTTCTTTACGTTTTGTTTTTGCTAAGTCTAATAATATTCTAGCTCTATTGTGTGCTTGTGTTAACCTAAATTTTAGTTCTTTTGCGTAATCTTCATAATTGTATATAGGCGTATTATCATTGAAATCTACATCGTTCGCCAGGCTAGCGAGTTTTCCAAAGACTAGTTCGTATGGAGTGTAACCTGTATCAGAATGTGGTGTCGTGTTATAACAAAATGTATAGTACGGTATCCATTCATCCCAATTGTATTCCTGTGTGAATGATAGAAGATATTCATTTAGGACTCTGTGGTTTCTCTCAATTGAACCTAATGTTTGGTGATGATATGGTGTAGATGTTCTCTGCTCTATCTTCAAGTATTTGCATATGTTGGTGAATATTTCATTTATGAATTCCGTTCCCAAGTCTGTTTTTATCGTATTGAAGGTACCATATCTTAATATGAATTTTTCAACTAATGCTCTGGCAATTGTAATTGCCTCCTTGTTCTCCAATGGTATAGCTTCAATATACTTGGTCAGTTCACACTGTATAGTTAGTATGTATCGAAATTCTTTTGACATTTTTAGTGGACCAACAGTATCTATAGAGATTACTTCGAAACTCCTTTTTGGGGTATCCGTTATCACTAATTTTTCTCTAGTGTGTTTTAGGATTTTATTCTTTGCACACAATTCACATCTGTTTATATAGTCTTTAACCATCTTGTTTAGATTTTTCCATATGTATCTTTGTTTTATCTTATTTATCGTTCTTTTGACACCTGAGTGTCCGCCATGTGGTGAGTTGTGGAATTCATTGATTATATTATTCTTCATTTTAATATCTTTTATTAGTATGGGAGTTTTATATATATTATAATTTTTAATTTTGTTTGCCTATTATTCTCATTTATATTTTGTTTCTTATTTTGCTGCAGCTTGTTAAATAACTTTTTAAATTCGTCGACGTTTATATAATGAAATATGATGTCATCTTTCGCTAACGATAGTGACTCTGTTTTCATTTTCTTCATTTTCGAAATCAGTGTCTCCAAGATCAAACCTAAGTCGTGATATGGATTATTGCTGAATTCGATTATCACTCCCTTACTATTTATTATTATATTTGGCAAACTATTATTTCCTTTTTGTAGCGCTTTATTCTTGTTAATCTCAAATTTTAACTTTGGTATCCTCCTTACTTCATTATTGGAAGTGCATTCCCATGCATAAAGGTGATCAGTCTCTATGTTAGTTGGGCTGCTATCCTGGGGTTTCTTCTTGTTAAGTTTTTCTATCTTGTTGGACATTGCTCTTGTAGTTACATTTATGCTTGCTGTGGGAATCATTGCTTTTAATATATCAGAATCAATTTTTATTCTTGATAAGGCATCGGCATTCGCATTCATTTTGCCTTGTTTATAATTAATTTCGAAGTCGTAGTCGGCTAGGTCTAATCTTATTCTCGTTAATTTCGAAGATGGATTTCTATGCGTGAAGAGACTTACTAAAGGTCTATGGTCTGTTACCACGACAAATTTTCTACCATATAAATAAGGTCTGAAGAAATTTATTGCCCAATGAATGGCTAATAATTCTTTTTCAATAATTGGTTTATTAAGTTCATGCTTTGTTAGCGTTCTGCTAGCATATGAAATTGGTAAATCAGATCCTATGTCACCTTGTGATAATACTGCTCCAAGAGCAAATTGTGAAGCATCTGTTGTTAATATAAATTTTTCTTCAAAATTGGGGTATTGTAATATTGGTGAATTTGTCAATTTTGACTTTAAACATGAAAATGCTTTTTGACATTCATCTGTCCAATCGAAAATGGTGTTCTTTTTCGATAGAGAATTTATTGGTCTAGCTATTTCAGCGAAATTTGGAATGAATCTTCTGTAGTAGTTACAGAATGCAATAAATCTTCTTGTATCATCCGCATTTTTTGGGGTGGGGTAATTCAATACAGTGTCAAATTTCTTAGGGTCTGTTCTAATACCATCTTTTGTTATTAGATGTCCCAAATACGTTACTTCTGTCTGTAGAAATCTACATTTTTCCGGATTTAGTTTTAAATTATATTTTCTCAGTCTGTTAAATGTTGTTATCAGATTTTGATTGTGATGTTTTAGGCTACATCCAAAGATAATAATATCGTCCACGTATAAGAATGCTTCAGAATCTAGTCCAGATAAAGCTATTGAAAGCATTCTTTGAAAACTATTGGTTGAAATTTTTAAACCAAATGGCAGTCTTTTAAATTGATAGTGGCCTTTGTTGCTTGAAAATGCAGTCAATGGCCTAGAATTCTTATTTAATTCAATTTGATGAAATGAACTTGTAAGATCAAGTGTGGAAAAGTATTTCGCTCTTCCAAGCTTGTCAAGTACATCATCAAGTCTTGTTAGAGGAAATTTATCATCAAGAATTTTTTTATTTAGTTGTCTGAAATCTACAACAAGACGCCATTTTTTATTTCCGTTGTCGGATTTTTTTGGAACAATTAATAAAGGAGAATTGTATGGACTTATTGATGGTTCAATAACGTCTTCCTTTATGAGCTTGTCTATTTGATTATTTATTTCCTCGATTTGTGTCTGAGGAAGTCTATAATTTTTAATATATACAGGATTCTTGTCTGTAGTGGAGATTTTTTGACTGTAGAAATTATTTGTAGTTAATTTGTCATCCGGTAAATGGAAAATATCTGAGAAATTTTTGCATATTTCTAAAACAGAATTTTTTGCATATTCATCTAGATTTTCTAATTTGAGTTCTTTCAGAAGTTTAGTGAATCTGTTGTTGTTTTTATGCTTGGTACTAGTATTTATTATGTGATAGTTATCAAGAGGTTCTATTTTGGGTTTGAAATTTTTGAGGATAATTTCTCTATCTAGCGTATTTAAAATTTTGATGTGTGCAACGCCTTTTGCAGGAATTATAGAATTAGCTATGAAAACTCCTTTTTGTATTTCTTCGCTTAGAACTATGTTATCTTTTTTTATATTAACATTGATTGCTTGTATTATCTCTGTTCTTGGTGGGATCTTAATCAAATTTAGATTTGGTAGTTTAGTATTCATTGGCAATATAGATTCTATCTCATTATGAAAGATAGAGATTGTAAAATTTTCATAATCAATTTTACATGAGCTTTGAATTAAAAAATCTCTTCCTAGAATTCCACTTGTCAAGATTGGAAAATCATCATCTACTATATGAAATTCTTGTGGAATATCTTGACCTTCTATTTTTAGATCTGCCTCTAAGGTTCCTAAAGAGAATGATTCTGACTTAGTGATGCCCGTTATTTTGCATTTTTTGTGTTCTTGAATTCCTTCACCAGATTTCAATTCATTGCGTTTCATAATTGATATGTCAGCTCCAGTGTCTATAAGAAATGACTTCTGGCCCGGTGATACATTTATGGATGTTGTTATGTAGTTGGTTAGGTGTTTAGTAAGACTATATATTCTTATTGCATTTATTAGTCTATTTCCCCCGAATCGGTTACTTGGGGGATTTCCCCGTTTCCCGATTGCGTTAGGTTGACTCTTCTATTGGGAAGATTTCGAGATTGGTTGCCATGTCTATACTGAATATTTGATTGGTTGTAGTTTTGGTGTTGATTATGAACTCTATTATTTCTTGAATATGAATTTGAGTTCATATTAGGACGATTTATAGCATAATTTTGCGAAAATCTACGGTTATTATGATTGTTATTTCGTCCGATGTTGTTAAATTGTTGACCTCTTGGATTGAATGAATTCTGTGCATGTCGGTTTTTTCTATAATGATGGACATATGTTTGCGGTCTTGGTACTTCAACTTCAGCCGCAATTTGTATTGCTTCTTGCAATGTTTTAGGCCTTGCGGCGAAAATTGTCGCCTTTATCTGTTCATTAAGTCCATTCTTAAATGCATTCAATGCTATTTGGTCATTGAGTTTCGCAATTATTGTTCTATTTTCTTCCCCTTGCTCTGTTATCTGTATAGAGTTTAATTGAGCAACCAAATTTTCTATTTTTGTGGCGTAGTCTGTAATTGTTTTACCAGACTGAGTTATTTTTGTTAACTCTGTTTGTATGCTGAGTGGTGTTTTCGTGCTTTTAAAGATGTCACGCAACGTTTTCTGTAGCGAGTCATAGTTTTTTTCAATTGTGATATAGCTTATCTTGTTTTTGACTGCTGCTGAGAGTCTTGTCTTTAAAACAAAATCTATTAATCTGCTTTTCTGCTCATTATTTGCTAGATCACTATGCATAAAATGCACTAAATTTAGAAAGTTGTTCAGATTTTTTATTTCTCCATTAAATTCTGGAATAATTTTTATGGCTGTAGCTATATCAAATGTTGCCATTTTTGGTTCTGAGTCCTTATCTTTTAATAATTCATTTAATTCTGAGTCCGTTTCTTCTAGTAATTCATTAGTTTTTTGTATCAATATTAAATCTAGTTCTGTGTATTTTGCCTCAAATTTTTCTTTTTGTTTGTGTGCGACAATCTCATCTTGCTTGTATGCAGTTTTATATATGTTATTAAAGTTATCTTTTATCTCTCTGGCTTGTTTAGTTTTGCCTAGTATATGCGCGGAAGTGTATGTTCTATTTGGAGTCTTTTTAAAATTTTCCAATATTTTATCTAATTGTGAGATTAATTCCTGTAAACTCATTATTCTATATATCTGTTTAGTTATACTCTAGCTATGGCTATCTGTCTATCTACCTTTTTAATGAAATATTTTTTTATTTTTATTGCTATTAAATATAAAATAACTAGAATTCCTAAAATGAGTAATATTAGCTCTAAATCTGAAAGTATTCTATTCCCTTGTTCTGTATTATTTGGGGCTGAACCTGCATTATTGTTTATTATAACCTCTTCTTTGGATTCTTTCGACTGTTTTTTACCCATTTTGAGTGACAAAAAAAAAGAATGGTAAGCAAAAAAATGAAGGATTAGCTGTGAGCTGATATTGAAGGTAAAAGAAAGAGAATAATATGTAAATGTAAATAACAATATGCCATGTAAATAATGTAAATAAGTTGATATTTTATTTTATGTAAATAAGTTGATATTTTATTTTTTTGTATATATATATAATGTAATAGTTTATGGCTAATTAAAGGTTTATTTATAACATTTTTTTTTTATATTTATTTGTTTTTTTATTTATTCCTTCTCTTTTTTTGTTTTTCTTTTCTTTTCTCCTTTCTTTCCTTTTTTAGCTCTGCTATTTTCATCAGGAACTTCTTTCGCTGCTCCCCTTGTGATATCACAGCCAGACGGTGATATTCGCCGATTTCTCTTCTAAATTTTGCTTCGAAGCCAGCTCTTCTTTTTGTATAATTTTCCTTTGGTGGTTGTACTTGAGGTTGTTGGTTCTTGTTTCTGATTCGGTGCTCCTCTATTGTGATGGGCCTCGGTCCTTTGGTGGGGTCCCGTAAAGCGTCTATCAGGGATTCCTTTAACTCTTTCCAGGTTTGTAGAGTCTCTTCAAAGATTCGGTCCGCAGGGTCGCCATGTAAATAAGTTGTATTCTTGGTATAACTTTGCTTGCCTTCTTCAGTTGTTCGATCTATTAAGGATGAATGAAACGACTTTTAGTATTAGAGCGAAGAAAGCTCAATCTCTAAAAAGTCCACCAAGTTAAAGCTTAAGAGCTCTATATCTGGTGTAAAAAAAAGGAGAGATATTATTAGTGAGAGCTATACAGCTCAATACCTTTAATATCAGCCATGTTGGAGCCAAGGGGCTCAATATCTGGCAGTTAAATAATACGCTTGGAGTTGTAGGTAAAACTCTGAATTTTTATTCTCAATCGCACTTAATTTATACTTTTAAAAATTGCTTACATGGTAAAAACCTTAATACAAAAAATACTATTTCTCATGAGAACTAAAGACTATTACAAAATTGCTTACATTACTCATATCAGCAATATCGATCAAGAATATATTTAATCGATAAAAATGCATATACATTAACCCCTACATGAACAAGCATAGCATTGCTTCGATGCTTACTTTGCAATCTTTTTCTTATTGAACAAATGCTAAGTAGATATGACACAGTTATCGATTGCGTCATTGAGCAATTATTTTTCTTTTTTTTTTAAGCTCAATGAGTAATGTATTGTATGTATCATCACGGTGCAATGGTGACCAGTGGTGATCATATTACATTTTACAACTTTCTTTCACTTAGCGTAAATTCATTAAATGATCGTAGAATGGCGCATGGCTATTCCGATCATATTTCTTTTTTTTTGTTGCTATTTGCTTTTGCTTGTCATGTTTGTTTCGTTTATTTTTATTTCTTTATTATTATTCGTTGTTGAGGTAGGTGCATGTGCATTTATTATTGTGGTATGTAGGTATGCTCTACAGCGTCCTTTATAAAACCTGTGCCAATCAATATCTCCCTACCAACAATTAGCAGCTTTAAAATATCATGGAACCAGTTATAAAGACGTCCGACCAAATCTACGGGGCATTGGAAGCTGAAGGCGACAATCTTCATGTTGAGGGAAGCTGGGAGATCATTCATCACCACATCACCGGTGCAAGCATATAACCACCACAATATTTATCATAGCAGCGATTATTGCAACCATAAGAAGCAAGTGGAACCGAAAACTCACATTATCAGGTCCTGAGACAACACCCATAGAGGACGTGGAGAGCATGTCAGAGTTCAATCTTCCTCCAATCCCGTCCCCCCGGCAGAATGTTCAAACTTGAACATAAAATAATAGAAATAACTGTAGATCTTCATAATTGCAAAATTGTTCAGATTTGTATAAAAGACAATAAATCTGACTGTAGATATACGAAATTTCAAAAGGTCAAAAACCGCATAGCATAAAACAAATAATCAATATTTATTGAATTCGAGACAAATATTGCTTACTACATAGCACCTTAAGTTCATTACACTAAGTTGCTTAGTTAGTAATTTTGGAGTATTATAAAAGCAGTAGTATTGTAAGAAGTTTTTAGGTTTTAGTAAAGAACTTCCCAAGTAAAAAAGCCTGCCTTTTGCTTTACTACATTAGTATCCAGCACTTAAGCCCCCACCAATGGTACGCTTGAGTCAACATTAACGTTTATTTACAGCTCTTGAGCCTAGCAGAGGTCCACTTCGCTACGCCGAATCCCAAGCACACGAGCTAAAGAAAGATTGGTCCTTCGAGAAGAACAACCAGAACCAGCTATGGACACTTCAAAAATACAGCAGCTTTTGAAAGATCGAAAGCAAATTGCTGGGATTATCGAGGATACTAGTCGAAAAACACCAACGTACATTGCAGAGAAAGAGAAGCTTTTTCTACAATACTGGACGGAATTTGAATCTTGACACGAGATTTTGGCAGAGAATATTTCAACCGATCGCAGCTATATAAAAAACGACTTTTACGGTCAAGTAAAGTGTTATAATGAGGAAGCTACGAAGCGTATCAGTACATATAAACAGTATGCAAACGAAGAAGGGGAAGAAGACGATGATCAAAGTAAGAGAGATCAAGATGAAGAACCTGCAGTTGGAGCTTCGCTAATAGATGGTAATATAAACCGTGACACGACCGAAGAAGAAGATGACTTTAAATTAGTCACCCCGAAAAACAATATTATGCAGATGGGCAGACTCAAAAGACAAAAGTTAAAAATAAATTCCATTAGGAGAATAATAGGAGACATACATCGAAACAAAAACAGCCCTCACACAAAAATGTACTATGAATATAAAATATGGAATCTACATGAACAGTTCAACAATATAACAGAACTGCACGAAGAAATTAACGAATTCGAGAATGAATTCAATGACCCGTATTTCCAGTCAGGTGATTACGAGAACTTGAAATCACCAGTACAAGAAGTAATGATATTACTACATGAACGACAAAAAACAGATGAACGCAGTGAAACGCACACAATTGAAGATGCGGGGTGACGGCTACCACGGCAAACAATACCTTCATTCGAAGGTAATTATAACAACTGGCTAATTCAAAATACAACGTTTGGTTGGATTGTGACTGGGAAAATCGAAACTCAAAAGACGACAATGCAGAAAAATGTAATTAGCATGGTATCAATGGTCAAGCTGAACGAACAACTAACAAAATTCTGGGAGATAGAGGAATTACCAACAAATTCCAGCCTGTCGGAAGAGGAGAAAGTCGTCCAAAAGCATTTCAAAGAATCACAAGTTCGTAATTTCAATGGGACATATACAGTGTCAATGCCACTAAAAGAAAACGCACACAATCTTGGCGACTCCCGTAAGATAGCTATGGCCATATTACTTCAACTTGAAATGAGATTTCGGAAGAGTGTGACTTTAAAAAAGGAGTACAGCAAATTTATGTTGGAATACCTCAATCTAGGACAAATGAAGCAAGTTTCACCAAAGGCGGATGGTATCACCTATTATCTACCTCATCAACCAGTAATAAAAGAGGAAAGCATCACGAGAAAATTACGAGTCGTGTTTGATGCATCCGCTAAAACCAATAACGGATTGAGCCTAAATGATATAATGTACATCGGACCACGCTTGCAAGAAAACCTATTCGACATCCTACTACATTGGCGGACACACAAATATGTGTTCAAAGCCGACATCGAGAAGATGTATCGGATGATACAAATCGATGAAGAACAACAAAACCTGCAAAAAATTCTGTGGAGGTTTTCAGAAGACGAACCTATTAAGGAATATGCTCTAACGACGGTTACATATGGCACAGCCTCAGCACCGTACTAGGAAGTTAGGGCATTACAACAATTAGCAGTCGATGAGCATAACAGATTCCCACAAGTTGTAAACGCCACTCTAAAAGACGATTTAACGTCTGGAGGAGATTCATTGCAAAAAAGTATGACCACTATGCTCAAATTAATTGGGTTGCTTGGGTTGCTAAAAGCAGGGGGATTCAACCTAAGAAAATGGTCAAGTAATGATATAAACCTCCTCAAAACAATTCCAGAAGAACTACGGGAGAAAGACCACATTGAGATCAGCAACGGAGAAACAATTAAAACCTTGGGAGTATATTGGATGCCTGCAACAGACACGTTCCATTTTAAAGTCAATCTTTGTGATCGAAAACAACAAACAAAATGAACCATGTTGTTAGATATCGCCAAACTGTTCGATCCCCTTGGATGGCTTGCACCGATAATGATAACAACTAAAATAATGATGCAGGAACTCTGGATGGAAGGAAACTCATGGGATGACAAAATACAAACAGATGCATCTCAAAAATGGGAAAAATTCAAGAAGGAGCTCCCACAAATTGAGTCAATCTCCATTCCAAGATGGATGCAGCATACCCTTTTAAATCAAGCAATAGAATTACACGGGTTTTGTGATGCATCCGAAAAAGCGTATGCTGCAGCAATCTACAACAGAGTTATTAAGCAAGATGGAACAATTCAAACAACACTACTAACGGCTAAAACCAAAGTAGCACCCATAGAAATTAAGAAAACACTTCCAAGGCTGGAATTATGCGGTGCAGCACTCTTGGCAAAATTGCTACACCAGGTAAAAGTCATCATGCATTTTCAGCACGTTACCACATACGCATGGACAGACTCAACAAACACATTAGCTTGGTTCAAAGGAGGCCCAAAAAAATGGAAAACCTTTGTTGCTTAAATTTATGGTGGCATGGGCCTACATGGCTGATGGAACAATAGAACAAATGGCCATCCGTTGCATCACCTGAACTGTCGACAATGGAAGAAATGAAACGCCAAGTCACATGCGGAAACATATCGGAAAAGGACGCGTACCAAGAAAAAATCTTCTTAAAATACAGTAACTTACCTTAACTCTTACGAGTGTGGGCTTATTGTCAAAGATTTATCAACGCCTGCAGAAGGAAACCAATAAGCAAAATGCACATTACAGCAGCAGTTGAATGCTCTCACCAGCATAGTCCGTATCATTCAGCAAAATGAATTCACCTCTGACATCCACAACTTACGTAAAAATCGAAATTTAGAAAGAAAAAGTGCACTTTTATCACTCAACCCGTTTTTAGACACAGAGGGATTCATCAGATTAGGAGGGCGTATCGGTAACTCCAACGTGCATTACAACGAAAAGTACTCAATAATCCCACCCTCGAGTCATCACATAACCAATTTAATTGTTCAAGAATTCCACGAACGGACACTCCATGGATCAAACCAGACAACCTTAGCATTCATTCGCAGAAAGTTTTGGATTATCAGAGGCAAGAATACTGTTAAGAACGTATTGAACAACTGTATTCGCTGTGCCCGTTTTAAGGCGCAAAACCCATCTCAGAAAATGGGCGTACTACCAACACCAACGGTCACACCATCAAAGCTATTCAGCCACACAGGAATAGACTACGCTGGGCCAATAAAAATCAGCGCATCTAAAGGCAGAGGAATCACAAGTTATACAGGTTACATTGCAGTATTTGTATGTCTTGCCACTAAAGCCATATACTTAGAGATTGTAAGCGGCTTGACAACAAAGGATTTTCTCGCAGCCTACAAGCGATTGAGTGCAAGAAGAGGCACGTGCACTGACATCTACAGTGATAATGCCACAACATTCGTTAGTGCTAATAAAGTACTTAATAAAGAAAACGTGAGAAGCGCGGCTTCATATCTCGCAAATAAAGGAACGACATGGCACTTTATTCCCCCCGCAGCTCCTCACTTCGGAGGAATTTGGGAAGCCGGTGTTAAAGCAGTTAAGTATCATCTGAAGAGAGTCATAGGGGAAACCACACTTACATATGAATAAATATCAACTTTACTCTGTCAAATTGAGGCTTGTCTCAATTCCAGATCCCAGTGCCCAGTGACGGACGATCCAACAGACATAAACACACTCACTCCAGGGCATTTCCTTGTGGGAAAATCACTAATTGTGCCTCCAGTTTTAACAGGATGGGAGAAGGAACAGCACAGTCTCTCTCGAAGGCAACATATCCAAAAGATGAGTAAAGATTTCTGGCAAGCGTGGACGAAAGACTACCTTAAGCAATTACAGCAACGGTGAAAATGGAAAAGCAAGACTAGCAACGTTAAAATCGGACAAGTTGTACTTATAAAAGACGAGGGTACACCTCCCACAAATAGGCCATTTGCAAGAATCACAGAAGTACACCCAGGATCGGACAACTTAGTGAGAGTAGTAACACTAAAGTACAAAGGTGATCACACTATAAAATGCCCAATAGCAAAAATGTGTCCATTGCCTGTGGAAGAACACGACGACAATGGTCTAACCCAGAGCTGCGTAAAGAGAAAAATAGCTGCTCGTTCACTGAGCACGCTAAGAAGGAGACAGCCAGCTCAAGATGTGCATACCTACAGACCAGAGGTCAGTTAAGAGAATGAAAGTGAGCAAGGTGAACATTTCCTTCGCAGATCAGTCAGCCGGTGAAAACGAGACACTAAGAAAAATAGTTTCATCAAAACCAACTCAAAAGTTCAACGCAGTAAACAGCACATGCGTCAATGTCCCCGCACTACCCTCACATCGGAATCTAGCAGCAAATGGAAATGAAACCAAAGGCCGTTCAGCATCAGACAAGCAGGACAAAATAGACACCTGCACAGACACGGCATCAAATTATAAGGCACAAGTACATAAATTTCGACGCGATCATATGCAACGTAAGCGTAATGGTGTTCGCATTTACCCTGCAACAACTGGGTACAAAAATTTAGTACCTATAGACAAACAATTACAGGCAGTCAAGGCCTAAGAAATGCACTATAAAAGACAGTTACCTAACTTCGCCAAAAGATACTATTCTGCAGAGTATAGAAGGTCGACTTATCGTGGAGGACGGTGGACGACAACACACCCAACCATACTCTGTCTCCTGCTCCTATTTGTGAAAGTAGGGCACTGTTCCTACAACCTAACGCAACCGAAAGCAGGCTTGTACGTTGAGCAAATGGGCGCTGTCCAAGTAAAGCGAGGCACCTTCAAAATTGAATTGAGCTTGTCCTCAGCAGTAATAAGAAATGATAGCAGCATGTTAAAACAGACAATGAATCAAATAAAAACACTCTGTGACGAGACATACAAAATATCGCATTGCCAAGGGTTAATACATCATCTCGAAGAAATCCACACGGAAACCCAAAACCACATAGAAATGTTGATATCCGAAACAAATAAAAAGATAAAAAGATGAATTCTGGGGAGGCTATTAGAGACGGTATTCGGAGTCAACGATGAGGTGTATAAAAATATTGACAAACTAGATCATAACCAAAAACTCCTACTTCAAACGATCAACCATGAAACGAACATCATGCTTACAACTATTGCAACAGCCAACGAGACAGAAGCAAGAACAGTGAAAAAGTTAAACACTTTCACCGATAGGTTGAACCAGGGATTGACAGCAATTAACAAGATGCAAGCACAATGGTTCGCAGGGCCCGATAAAAACAAACTAAACATACACTTCCTCGCAGCATACCATGCTGCAGCTAATTACCTAGAGGAATTATTAGAAAAATATCACAAGATCACAAGGGTGTACTTCCATTATGTAAGCCTAATAGACTTCCTAAAACCTGCCCAAATATCAGAAATACAAACCAAGGCTAAAGGAAATCTACCATCGAGTTTAGGCATTCTGCCATTCCACAACGCCAAAATTGAGCTAGAATTTTCAGCAGAAGAGATTAAGGTATTAGCATACCTCAACATAGCCGAACTATCCCAGTACAATCTAATCAAATGTACAGCGATACCTCAAAGAAAATCAGATAACCTATACCTGGTGCTAGATATTGCGACTCCTATTCTAGCCATAAACTACAACACACAGTCTTACTTTAGTTTAACTGAGATGGAATTGGATAGTTGTATAAATATCAAAAAGAATATGTTACTATGCACGCCAACAGTCATACGAAGCATCGAGAATCACCCGAGTTGCATCATAGGTGAACTATATCACCGACACGAAGGCAATGAATGTCCAATCCGACAATTCAAACTAACAAACGTTCTATGGAAGCACCTTCACATAATCAACACCTGGTTATTTGTTGCCAACAAACCCACCACAGCAGCAATACAGTGTAATGGAAATCATGGGGACGTCCTTTTAAATGGCACTGGAATCATCAGAATTTCGCAAGAATGTACAATAAAAACGAAGCGAAATACAGTCAAATCCGAATACTCATTGAAAACGCCAGTCATCGCGTTGTAAATAAGTTGTGTTCTTGGTATAACTTTGCTTGCCTTCTTCAGTTGTTCGATCTATTAAGGATGAATGAAACGACTTTTAGTATTAGAGCGAAGAAAGCTCAATCTCTAAAAAGTCCACCAAGTTAAAGCTTAAGAGCTCAATATCTGGTGTAAAAAAAAGGAGAGATATTATTAGTGAGAGCTATACAGCTCAATACCTTTAATATCAGCCATGTTGGAGCCAAGGGGCTCAATATCTGGCAGTTAAATAATACGCTTGGAGTTGTAGGTAAAACTCTGAATTTTTATTCTCAATCGCACTTAATTTATACTTTTAAAAATTGCTTACATGGTAAAAACCTTAATACAAAAAATACTATTTCTCATGAGAACTAAAGACTATTACAAAATTGCTTACATTACTCATATCAGCAATATCGATCAAGAATATATTTAATCGATAAAAATCACATGTATATAAATGGACTGCTTGTTGAACCAAAAATGCATGAAAGCAAATGGCACCAGTTTCATATTCCTGTCTCTTTCCGTGAGAGCATACTTTCCCACTGAACTGTGACGATTAGGAACGAGAAAATGCTTGTAAAAATCCTTGATAAAAACACTTTCTTCGACTCATAATTAAAATTTAACGATACAAACAGTCCCAAATTCTTTTGTGGTAAATTCGGTAAATCACACGGAAATGTATATAAGTAAATTCGCAAATAATTTAAATAAAGCGCCAATTTACGACAGTTGGTAGCATTGACAGTGAGAGCATACTTTCTGAAATCAAAATTGGTGCCATATGAAACAGGAGATCAGGCAGTCCATTTATATATATGTCAGTGATAAAAATGCATATACATTAACCCCTACATGAACAAGCATAGCATTGCTTCGATGCTTACTTTGCAATCTTTTTCTTATTGAACAAATGCTAAGTAGATATGACACAGTTATCGATTGCGTCATTGAGCAATTATTTTTCTTTTTTTTTTAAGCTCAATGAGTAATGTATTGTATGTATCATCACGGTGCAATGGTGACCAGTGGTGATCATATTACATTTTACAACTTTCTTTCACTTAGCGTAAATTCATTAAATGATCGTAGAATGGCGCATGGCTATTCCGATCATATTTCTTTTTTTTGTTGCGATTTGCTTTTGCTTGTCATGTTTGTTTCGTTTATTTTTATTTCTTTATTATTATTCGTTGTTGAGGTAGGTGCATTTATTATTGTGGTATGTAGGTATGCTCTACATCCTTACCGTAAAAAGAGGAAAAAAAATTTTTTTTTTTTTTTTATAGAAAAAATTTTTTTTTGATTTGCTTATATGAGTGCAATAGGCAATTTGCATATACATGATTTTGATGGAGATGACAACACTATCTTTATTTAATCAATTATTTCACATTTTTAAATGTTTCTTTATAATTATTAAAGTTGATATGTACATTATGTGTATATATACTATAATACATATTATAATAAATGTCAGATGTCGATATCATATTATTCTAATGCTATGAGATTTCTATATTCTAATGAAATGGTATGCTATTTATATATTTTATTGGTTATAAGTTATCTTTTTTAGCCTATTCTTATGTACTTTCTTTCTTTTATTGTTAATATCTAAGTAGACATTTACTCCTTCTATTTCTTTTACTTCATATGGGCCTTTATAAGGGCTTTCACATTTTCGTTTATCTTCTCTTTTCAGAAGTACAAAATCTTTTACTTTTATTTCAATTGGGTTTGTTACTTTATCTAATTTTTCTTTACGTTTTGTTTTTGCTAAGTCTAATAATATTCTAGCTCTATTGTGTGCTTGTGTTAACCTAAATTTTAGTTCTTTTGCGTAATCTTCATAATTGTATATAGGCGTATTATCATTGAAATCTACATCGTTCGCCAGGCTAGCGAGTTTTCCAAAGACTAGTTCGTATGGAGTGTAACCTGTATCAGAATGTGGTGTCGTGTTATAACAAAATGTATAGTACGGTATCCATTCATCCCAATTGTATTCCTGTGTGAATGATAGAAGATATTCATTTAGGACTCTGTGGTTTCTCTCAATTGAACCTAATGTTTGGTGATGATATGGTGTAGATGTTCTCTGCTCTATCTTCAAGTATTTGCATATGTTGGTGAATATTTCATTTATGAATTCCGTTCCCAAGTCTGTTTTTATCGTATTGAAGGTACCATATCTTAATATGAATTTTTCAACTAATGCTCTGGCAATTGTAATTGCCTCCTTGTTCTCCAATGGTATAGCTTCAATATACTTGGTCAGTTCACACTGTATAGTTAGTATGTATCGAAATTCTTTTGACATTTTTAGTGGACCAACAGTATCTATAGAGATTACTTCGAAACTCCTTTTTGGGGTATCCGTTATCACTAATTTTTCTCTAGTGTGTTTTAGGATTTTATTCTTTGCACACAATTCACATCTGTTTATATAGTCTTTAACCATCTTGTTTAGATTTTTCCATATGTATCTTTGTTTTATCTTATTTATCGTTCTTTTGACACCTGAGTGTCCGCCATGTGGTGAGTTGTGGAATTCATTGATTATATTATTCTTCATTTTAATATCTTTTATTAGTATGGGAGTTTTATATATTATAATTTTTAATTTTGTTTGCCTATTATTCTCATTTATATTTTGTTTCTTATTTTGCTGCAGCTTGTTAAATAACTTTTTAAATTCGTCGACGTTTATATAATGAAATATGATGTCATCTTTCGCTAACGATAGTGACTCTGTTTTCATTTTCTTCATTTTCGAAATCAGTGTCTCCAAGATCAAACCTAAGTCGTGATATGGATTATTGCTGAATTCGATTATCACTCCCTTACTATTTATTATTATATTTGGCAAACTATTATTTCCTTTTTGTAGCGCTTTATTCTTGTTAATCTCAAATTTTAACTTTGGTATCCTCCTTACTTCATTATTGGAAGTGCATTCCCATGCATAAAGGTGATCAGTCTCTATGTTAGTTGGGCTGCTATCCTGGGGTTTCTTCTTGTTAAGTTTTTCTATCTTGTTGGACATTGCTCTTGTAGTTACATTTATGCTTGCTGTGGGAATCATTGCTTTTAATATATCAGAATCAATTTTTATTCTTGATAAGGCATCGGCATTCGCATTCATTTTGCCTTGTTTATAATTAATTTCGAAGTCGTAGTCGGCTAGGTCTAATCTAATTCTCGTTAATTTCGAAGATGGATTTCTATGCGTGAAGAGACTTACTAAAGGTCTATGGTCTGTTACCACGACAAATTTTCTACCATATAAATAAGGTCTGAAGAAATTTATTGCCCAATGAATGGCTAATAATTCTTTTTCAATAATTGGTTTATTAAGTTCATGCTTTGTTAGCGTTCTGCTAGCATATGAAATTGGTAAATCAGATCCTATGTCACCTTGTGATAATACTGCTCCAAGAGCAAATTGTGAAGCATCTGTTGTTAATATAAATTTTTCTTCAAAATTGGGGTATTGTAATATTGGTGAATTTGTCAATTTTGACTTTAAACATGAAAATGCTTTTTGACATTCATCTGTCCAATCGAAAATGGTGTTCTTTTTCGATAGAGAATTTATTGGTCTAGCTATTTCAGCGAAATTTGGAATGAATCTTCTGTAGTAGTTACAGAATGCAATAAATCTTCTTGTATCATCCGCATTTTTTGGGGTGGGGTAATTCAATACAGTGTCAAATTTCTTAGGGTCTGTTCTAATACCATCTTTTGTTATTAGATGTCCCAAATACGTTACTTCTGTCTGTAGAAATCTACATTTTTCCGGATTTAGTTTTAAATTATATTTTCTCAGTCTGTTAAATGTTGTTATCAGATTTTGATTGTGATGTTTTAGGCTACATCCAAAGATAATAATATCGTCCACGTATAAGAATGCTTCAGAATCTAGTCCAGATAAAGCTATTGAAAGCATTCTTTGAAAACTATTGGTTGAAATTTTTAAACCAAATGGCAGTCTTTTAAATTGATAGTGGCCTTTGTTGCTTGAAAATGCAGTCAATGGCCTAGAATTCTTATTTAATTCAATTTGATGAAATGAACTTGTAAGATCAAGTGTGGAAAAGTATTTCGCTCTTCCAAGCTTGTCAAGTACATCATCAAGTCTTGTTAGAGGAAATTTATCATCAAGAATTTTTTTATTTAGTTGTCTGAAATCTACAACAAGACGCCATTTTTTATTTCCGTTGTCGGATTTTTTTGGAACAATTAATAAAGGAGAATTGTATGGACTTATTGATGGTTCAATAACGTCTTCCTTTATGAGCTTGTCTATTTGATTATTTATTTCCTCGATTTGTGTCTGAGGAAGTCTATAATTTTTAATATATACAGGATTCTTGTCTGTAGTGGAGATTTTTTGACTGTAGAAATTATTTGTAGTTAATTTGTCATCCGGTAAATGGAAAATATCTGAGAAATTTTTGCATATTTCTAAAACAGAATTTTTTGCATATTCATCTAGATTTTCTAATTTGAGTTCTTTCAGAAGTTTAGTGAATCTGTTGTTGTTTTTATGCTTGGTACTAGTATTTATTATGTGATAGTTATCAAGAGGTTCTATTTTGGGTTTGAAATTTTTGAGGATAATTTCTCTATCTAGCGTATTTAAAATTTTGATGTGTGCAACGCCTTTTGCAGGAATTATAGAATTAGCTATGAAAACTCCTTTTTGTATTTCTTCGCTTAGAACTATGTTATCTTTTTTTATATTAACATTGATTGCTTGTATTATCTCTGTTCTTGGTGGGATCTTAATCAAATTTAGATTTGGTAGTTTAGTATTCATTGGCAATATAGATTCTATCTCATTATGAAAGATAGAGATTGTAAAATTTTCATAATCAATTTTACATGAGCTTTGAATTAAAAAATCTCTTCCTAGAATTCCACTTGTCAAGATTGGAAAATCATCATCTACTATATGAAATTCTTGTGGAATATCTTGACCTTCTATTTTTAGATCTGCCTCTAAGGTTCCTAAAGAGAATGATTCTGACTTAGTGATGCCCGTTATTTTGCATTTTTTGTGTTCTTGAATTCCTTCACCAGATTTCAATTCATTGCGTTTCATAATTGATATGTCAGCTCCAGTGTCTATAAGAAATGACTTCTGGCCCGGTGATACATTTATGGATGTTGTTATGTAGTTGGTTAGGTGTTTAGTAAGACTATATATTCTTATTGCATTTATTAGTCTATTTCCCCCGAATCGGTTACTTGGGGGATTTCCCCGTTTCCCGATTGCGTTAGGTTGACTCTTCTATTGGGAAGATTTCGAGATTGGTTGCCATGTCTATACTGAATATTTGATTGGTTGTAGTTTTGGTGTTGATTATGAACTCTATTATTTCTTGAATATGAATTTGAGTTCATATTAGGACGATTTATAGCATAATTTTGCGAAAATCTACGGTTATTATGATTGTTATTTCGTCCGATGTTGTTAAATTGTTGACCTCTTGGATTGAATGAATTCTGTGCATGTCGGTTTTTTCTATAATGATGGACATATGTTTGCGGTCTTGGTACTTCAACTTCAGCCGCAATTTGTATTGCTTCTTGCAATGTTTTAGGCCTTGCGGCGAAAATTGTCGCCTTTATCTGTTCATTAAGTCCATTCTTAAATGCATTCAATGCTATTTGGTCATTGAGTTTCGCAATTATTGTTCTATTTTCTTCCCCTTGCTCTGTTATCTGTATAGAGTTTAATTGAGCAACCAAATTTTCTATTTTTGTGGCGTACTCTGGAATAATTTTTATGGCTGTAGCTATATCAAATGTTGCCATTTTTGGTTCTGAGTCCTTATCTTTTAATAATTCATTTAATTCTGAGTCCGTTTCTTCTAGTAATTCATTAGTTTTTTGTATCAATATTAAATCTAGTTCTGTGTATTTTGCCTCAAATTTTTCTTTTTGTTTGAGTGCGACAATCTCATCTTGCTTGTATGCAGTTTTATATATGTTATTAAAGCTATCTTTTATCTCTCTGGCTTGTTTAGTTTTGCCTAGTATATGCGCGGAAGTGTATGTTCTATTTGGAGTCTTTTTAAAATTTTCCAATATTTTATCTAATTGTGAGATTAATTCCTGTAAACTCATTATTCTATATATCTGTTTAGTTATACTCTAGCTATGGCTATCTGTCTATCTACCTTTTTAATGAAATATTTTTTTATTTTTATTGCTATTAAATATAAAATAACTAGAATTCCTAAAATGAGTAATATTAGCTCTAAATCTGAAAGTATTCTATTCCCTTGTTCTGTATTATTTGGGGCTGAACCTGCATTATTGTTTATTATAACCTCTTCTTTGGATTCTTTCGACTGTTTTTTACCCATTTTGAGTGACAAAAAAAAAGAATGGTAAGCAAAAAAATGAAGGATTAGCTGTGAGCTGATATTGAAGGTAAAAGAAAGAGAATAATATGTAAATGTAAATAACAATATGCCATGTAAATAATGTAAATAAGTTGATATTTTATTTTATGTAAATAAGTTGATATTTTATTTTTTTGTATATATATATAATGTAATAGTTTATGGCTAATTAAAGGTTTATTTATAACATTTTTTTTTTATATTTATTTTTTTTTTTATTTATTCCTTCTCTTTTTTTGTTTTTCTTTTCTTTTCTCCTTTCTTTCCTTTTTTAGCTCTGCTATTTTCATCAGGAACTTCTTTCTCTGCTCCCCTTGTGATATCACAGCCAGACGGTGATATTCGCCGATTTCTCTTCTAAATTTTGCTTCGAAGCCAGCTCTTCTTTTTGTATAATTTTCCTTTGGTGGTTGTACTTGAGGTTGTTGGTTCTTGTTTCTGATTCGGTGCTCCTCTATTGTGATGGGCCTCGGTCCTTTGGTGGGGTCCCGTAAAACGTCTATCAGGGATTCCTTTAACTCTTTCCAGGTTTGTAGAGTCTCTTCAAAGATTCGGTCCGCAGGGTCGCCATGTAAATAAGTTGTATTCTTGGTATAACTTTGCTTGCCTTCTTCAGTTGTTCGATCTATTAAGGATGAATGAAACGACTTTTAGTATTAGAGCGAAGAAAGCTCAATCTCTAAAAAGTCCACCAAGTTAAAGCTTAAGAGCTCTATATCTGGTGTAAAAAAAAGGAGAGATATTATTAGTGAGAGCTATACAGCTCAATACCTTTAATATCAGCCATGTTGGAGCCAAGGGGCTCAATATCTGGCAGTTAAATAATACGCTTGGAGTTGTAGGTAAAACTCTGAATTTTTATTCTCAATCGCACTTAATTTATACTTTTAAAAATTGCTTACATGGTAAAAACCTTAATACAAAAAATACTATTTCTCATGAGAACTAAAGACTATTACAAAATTGCTTACATTACTCATATCAGCAATATCGATCAAGAATATATTTAATCGATAAAAATGCATATACATTAACCCCTACATGAACAAGCATAGCATTGCTTCGATGCTTACTTTGCAATCTTTTTCTTATTGAACAAATGCTAAGTAGATATGACACAGTTATCGATTGCGTCATTGAGCAATTATTTTTCTTTTTTTTTTAAGCTCAATGAGTAATGTATTGTATGTATCATCACGGTGCAATGGTGACCAGTGGTGATCATATTACATTTTACAACTTTCTTTCACTTAGCGTAAATTCATTAAATGATCGTAGAATGGCGCATGGCTATTCCGATCATATTTCTTTTTTTTTGTTGCTATTTGCTTTTGCTTGTCATGTTTGTTTCGTTTATTTTTATTTCTTTATTATTATTCGTTGTTGAGGTAGGTGCATGTGCATTTATTATTGTGGTATGTAGGTATGCTCTACAGCGTCCTTTATAAAACCTGTGCCAATCAATATCTCCCTACCAACAATTAGCAGCTTTACAATATCATGGAACCAGTTATAAAGACGTCCGACCAAATCTACGGGGCATTGGAAGCTGAAGGCGACAATCTTCATGTTGAGGGAAGCTGGGAGATCATGCATCACCACATCACCGGTGCAAGCATATAACCACCACAATATTTATCATAGCAGCGATTATTGCAACCATAAGAAGCAAGTGGAACCGAAAACTCACATTATCAGGTCCTGAGACAACACCCATAGAGGACGTGGAGAGCATGTCAGAGTTCAATCTTCCTCCAATCCCGTCCCCCCGGCAGAATGTTCAAACTTGAACATAAAATAATAGAAATAACTGTAGATCTTCATAATTGCAAAATTGTTCAGATTTGTATAAAAGACAATAAATCTGACTGTAGATATACGAAATTTCAAAAGGTCAAAAACCGCATAGCATAAAACAAATAATCAATATTTATTGAATTCGAGACAAATATTGCTTACTACATAGCACCTTAAGTTCATTACACTAAGTTGCTTAGTTAGTAATTTTGGAGTATTATAAAAGCAGTAGTATTGTAAGAAGTTTTTAGGTTTTAGTAAAGAACTTCCCAAGTAAAGAAGCCTGCCTTTTGCTTTACTACATTAGTATCCAGCACTTAAGCCCCCACCAATGGTACGCTTGAGTCAACATTAACGTTTATTTACAGCTCTTGAGCCTAGCAGAGGTCCACTTCGCTACGCCGAATCTCAAGCACACGAGCTAAAGAAAGATTGGTCCTTCGAGAAGAACAACCAGAACCAGCTATGGACACTTCAAAAATACAGCAGCTTTTGAAAGATCGAAAGCAAATTGCTGGGATTATCGAGGATACTAGTCGAAAAACACCAACGTACATTGCAGAGAAAGAGAAGCTTTTTCTACAATACTGGACGGAATTTGAATCTCGACACGAGATTTTGGCAGAGAATATTTCAACCGATCGCAGCTATATAAAAAACGTCTTTTACGGTCAAGTAAAGTGTTATAATGAGGAAGCTACGAAGCGTATCAGTACATATAAACAGTATGCAAACGAAGAAGGGGAAGAAGACGATGATCAAAGTAAGAGAGATCAAGATGAAGAACCTGCAGTTGGAGCTTCGCTAATAGATGGTAATATAAACCGTGACACGACCGAAGAAGAAGATGACTTTAAATTAGTCACCCCGAAAAACAATATTATGCAGATGGGCAGACTCAAAAGACAAAAGTTAAAAATAAATTCCATTAGGAGAATAATAGGAGACATACATCGAAACAAAAACAGCCCTCACACAAAAATGTACTATGAATATAAAATATGGAATCTACATGAACAGTTCAACAATATAACAGAACTGCACGAAGAAATTAACGAATTCGAGAATGAATTCAATGACCCGTATTTCCAGTCAGGTGATTACGAGAACTTGAAATCACCAGTACAAGAAGTAATGATATTACTACATGAACGACAAAAAACAGATGAACGCAGTGAAACGCACACAATTGAAGATGCGGGGTGACGGCTACCACGGCAAACAATACCTTCATTCGAAGGTAATTATAACAACTGGCCAGCTTTTAGAGATATCTTCTCAAAAACAATTCATTGCAACAAACGGCTGTGCAATGCAGAAAAGCTCCAATACCTTAAAACGAATATAAGGGGCGAAGCGGCAAAAATTATAAAGCACTTGAAAACTTCCGACTCAAATTACCAAGCTGCATGGGAGCTAATGAATGAAAGGTAAAACAACAAAAGAGCTTTATTGTTCAGTCAACTTGAAGTACTTTCCAATCAACAGCACCAGAACATAGAAACTCCAGGCGGACTTAAGCATATTCACGACACTACACGTGAATGCATGTATGCTATACATAATTTAGAAATTAGCACTGATACCTGGGGACCGATTATCGTTTTCTATCTTTTAAAAAAGTTAGATAGAGAAACACGACGCTGGTACGAGCAATCCGTTAAAGAGCCACGAGAAATCCCAGATCTGAATGAATTTTTAAAATTCATCGAGACCCGCTTTCAGTCTTTAGAGAACTTTAAAGACCAAAAGAAAGCTTATGACTCTTGCAAGCTAAGCGTGACGTCGAGTTCAATGACCAAGACATTTCATGCAATCGAAGTCAGATGTATATACTGCAATGAAGTTCACTCAATCTACAAATGCAACAAATTTGTAGCAATAGACGTGAACGAGAGATGCAGATTTATAAAGCACAATAAGTTATGTCCAAATTTCCTCAATTACAAAGAAGACATCAAGTGCTTAAGCAAACAACGATGCAATAAATGTAAAAAGTATCATCATACTTGACTACACATCCACCAAGCAACGTCAGGACAAAGCGATGAGTTAAGACAACCAGTATCCTCACAGCAGTTCAGACACTTGAACTACCAAGAAATAAATCTCAGGTGTAGGAAACACAACGGCAAGCACATCAAGAAGCCAAGTCTTTCTAAATCTTTCACCTAGATCTCCCTCTAGCTACAAGTTGGCAGTAGAAACATTAGTACTACCCAACTTAACACAAATGTTACCCTGCACACCAATATGACCTGGCGAGTTGTGGGAGAACCACAATTTTATATTGGCCGACCCAACCTTAAACACACCTGGGCCGATTGATGTGCTACTGGGTGCAGACGTGTACAGATCTATCCTACTGGAGGATATACGGAAACCAAGAGATGAGTTGCTAATTCAAAATACAACGTTTGGTTGGATTGTGACTGGGAAAATCGAAACTCAAAAGGCGACAATGCAGAAAAATGTAATTAGCATGGTATCAATGGTCAAGCTGAACGAACAACTAACAAAATTCTGGGAGATAGAGGAATTACCAACAAATTCTAGCCTGTCGGAAGAGGAGAAAGTTGTCCAAAAGCATTTCAAAGAATCACACGTTCGTAATTTCAATGGGACATATACAGTGTCAATGCCACTAAAAGAAAACGCACCCAATCTTGGCGACTCCCGTAAGATAGCTATGGCCATATTACTTCAACTTGAAATGAGATTTCGGAAGAGTGTGACTTTAAAAAGGAGTACAGCAAATTTATGTTGGAATACCTCGATCTAGGACAAATGAAGCAAGTTTCACCAAAGGCGGATGATATCACCTATTATCTACCTCATCAACCAGTAATAAAAGAGGAAAGCATCACGAGAAAATTACGAGTCGTGTTTAATGCATCCGCTAAAACCAATAACGGACTGAGTCTAAATGATATAATGTACATCGGACCACGCTTGTAAGAAAACCTATTCGACATCCTACTACATTGGCAGACACACAAATATGTGTTCAAAGCCGACATCGCGAAGATGTATCGGATGATACAAATCGATGAAGAACAACAAAACCTACAAAGAATACTGTGGAGGTTTTCAGAAGACGAACCTATTAAGCAATAATTGCTTGAAATAATTATTGAACTCTTGCTTACTAGGCAAATTGCGCAAAGTAAACAATTGCCTCCAATAATTATTGAATTCGAGACAAATATTGCTTACTACATAGCACCTTAAGTTCATTACACTAAGTTACTTAGTTAGTAATTTTGGAGTATTATAAAAGCAGTAGTAATGTAAGAAGTTTTTAGGTTTTAGTAAAGAACTTCCCAAGTAAAGAAGCCTGCCTTTTGCTTTACTACATTAGTATCCAGCACTTAAGCCCCCAGCAATGGTACGCTTGAGTCAACATTAACGTTTATTTACAGCTCTTGAGCCTAACCAGAGGTCCACTTCGCTACGCCGAATCCCAAGCACACGAGCTAAAGAAAGACAAACTATTCATGTTTCTCTGTTTAGTAGTTTGGTGCAATATCCTTTTTCAATGTACCAAACTGTATTGAGAGTCTTCAGCACAAGATGAATACAAAGGTGCAACTTTCAGATTAAATTTTTATTTAAAATAATTTACAAACTGGTGACCATCCGTACTAGATGAAATTCAAATTACTAACAAGGCACCCCATCTCATTGCTAGATGCAAATACAAAAAAAAAAAAAAAAAAAAAAAAAAATTGTCACCGAGAAATGCGAGTGGATGATACAATGATGTGAGTGTATATATGTCGTAGGCATCTAATAAATCCGCCATTTAATTAAAAGACTAGTCATTTAATTAAATGCCGGCATTCAATAAAAATCGTATTGATATCATTTACTTAAAAGCCGGCATTTAATTAAATACCGGCTGGCTCTCCAGGCAAATAATAAAATAAGCAAATATATATCAACGCACGATCCGCAAGCCTTTACGCCGATAGTGTAATACCACCCGATTTAACCAAATACTAGGAGGGAGATGTGTGGTGAAGGGGGAGGTCGCACCCAGGCCTGCGACCCATACTCACACACACCCACACCCACATACCCACACATATACACATACACACACATACATACGCGTGTATGTGCGTGTATGTGTATATGTGTGGGTATGTGGGTGTGGGTGTGTGTGAGTATGGGTCGCAGGCCTGGGTGCGACCTCCCCCTTCACCACTATCGGCGTAAAGGCTTGCGGATCGTGCGTTGATATATATTTGCTTATTTTATTATTTGCCTGGAGAGCTAGGTGGCATTTAATTAGATGCTGGCGTTTAAGTAAATGCCTAGGCAGATAATAGAAAAAGAAAGATATCAAACGATTTTTATTGAAAGCCGACTTTTAATTAGATGACTAGGCTTTTAATTAAATGTCGTATTTTATTAGATGCCTACGACATATATATATATAAAACTTTATATGTACCTACAAGCTATTGATCTAAATTTAAGCAATTCGAGCAAAAAGAAAATAATAACATTAATGATACAGTGTTGCCGGTGCAAATTATTGTGGTTTTTACAAAAAAGAGAGTTTGTATGAAAATATACCAAGAAAAGGTGATTGGGCTCGAACCTGTTTCTTGTTTGTGATCATATTTTCTGATCTGTGTATTTCGCCTTCAAGTTATCCTTTCGTTGAACCGTCTTTTTTAATCGGGCTTGCATTACTTGGGGTATTATTACTGGTCTGTTCAATGGTTTTGTGATATATTCTGTCACAGCAGGCATTTTGGGGTGTTTGGGACGGAACAATTGGCCACATGTAAAATGCCTCCAACTGTGTCATCTGTTCTTGTCTGCAGCTCTTTTTTTATGAATCACATGGGTTCACTATTGGTATGCTGCTATATACACTGTTTAAATTCGGGTAAAATTGTTTTACTTTCCCGTTAACGACGTAGGCCCTTGGTTCTTGTACCAAGAACTCTGATGGGGGAGCACAAGCGCATAAACTTGTACACCAAAAATATATTAGCTGAAATATTTGGGATAGGAGAATAAGAACAACCGTTCGCTTTGTGTTTTTAAAAAAACTAAAATTTATTCCGAACTAATTAATTAACATAAATTTCAACTCAAGTGAAGAAATGCACTTCACCATGTGAACAACTTACTCAGCACTTAGTCTTATCAGCATGAAGCTCTCGCAAGAAAAGATAATTCAAGCCGTGGACACGATACTCAAATTACCTTTGAGTCTGGTGCCACAGAATGTGATAAACAAAAATGCAATGTACGAAATGCATGCTGATAAACTAATGTGAGATCTTTGAATTATTAGGTCTGTTCGCGTACTTCTCGTGCAAAAACTTTCTGGGTAAAAACTTACTCGTGTGGTGGGGGAAGAATGTAAAATGCATGAAAAAGTACGAGAACGCTTTTCATGCAACTTCGTGAAAAACAAGAAGAAGAGTGAAATGTCATTTAGAAAATTTAATTGTTTTAATTTTCTATTGCAATTAAGATTTGAAAAATATTGTTGAATAGAATTTGATAATTGAGTTTTGTTATTTTGAAATAAATAGAATTTTATAATTGAGTTTTGTTATTTTGAAATAAATTGAATTTGAGTTTTGTTTGAGTTGTGTTGAGTTTTAGATAAATAAATTGAAATTAAGATATAGAAAGAAAAAAAAAAGAACATTGTCATGGATAAAAAGCGCAAACTGTTAGTGACTCTATTAACCACTGAGGAAGAAGAGTCAGAAAAAGAAAACTTAAATAAAATAGTTAGTTATTTAAGCGATGATGATGATCAGGCTGAGATGTTGTTGAGATTGGCCCTTCAAACAATGCGGAAGAGGAACAGCATAAAAAATTATTGTGATGAAGTCGTCGAATCTTACACAAGTGAAGAGTATAAGGCCGAGTCAATCGGAAAATTTTTGAAAAGTTGGCAAGCCGATTTGAAAAAAGTTAACCTTATATTCACCTTCGTGCTGATAAGAGGCTGTCTGGAAGAAAACATATTTTATTTTTCTTATGGTATACTGCCCATGAAGCCTGTTCTTTTAGAGACATATCAGATCGCTTTGATGTGTCTCTTTCCTCAGTCAATCGCATAATTGTTCGTGTCACGACATTTCTAAGTGATCTCTCGGAAGAGGCCAAATAGCTCAAAAATGAGTGAAATAGAGGAATATTTTCAAAATAAATCTGGATTCCCGAAAATTATTGGTAAGTAACAAAATTTAGCTAACTTGTTTCATATTTCGAATTATCATATTAATCCTGTGTATCTGTAGGTGCTATCGACGGGACTCACATTGTGATAGATCCATCAAGCGAAGGGAAGGACGATTACATTGACCGAAAGGGGCTAACTAGCATTATCCTCCGGGTATATGTGATGAGAACAGAAAATTTATAGACATTTTCGTCGGGTATCCTGGATCTGCACATGCCATCAGAGTACTTTAAAACTCATTCATATACCCAAAATTAGAAAGTCTGTGCAATGGTACTATATCCAATTAATATATCAAATAAAGCATAGGAAAACTTTTTATTTATTATTTGACTAGATAAGTGGATCTTGGGAGACTCTGCATATCCATTTAATGAAAAACCTGTTGACACCATACAAAGATAATGGACATCTTACTACAGCACAAATCTCTTATAATCGAAATGTTAGTTCCAGTCGAGTAGTGATCGAGCATGCATTTTTATGTTGAAGCAACGATTTCGACAACTCTATTACTGCAAGCTGAAAGGTATGGATAAACTGTGTCACTACGTACGCGCTTGTTGTGTCCTTCACAATTTGGCAAGCAAATCTGATTTAGATTTCAGTGAAGAACCAGTTGAAACGGAAGTAGACCAGGCAAATAATTTCGTGCATGCTGAATTTGCTCCAAATCCTGCAGCCAAGGCACTACGGGATTCAGTGTGCTTACAAATGTGGCAGTCCCAAGGGGAACACTAAAATTATTGTGAATCAAAAAAAAAATTATACGTGCTCTAATACATTTTGTTTTTAAAATTTGTGTATTTTCTATTTTATTCATTACATTTATTTAGTTAATTTTGTAAATCAATTATTGTGTTAAACTATTGAATACATCCCGCAAAATGCTGTTCCTCTCTTGCATTATTGCTTCAGTTCTCCTGCTGGCTTCGTCCAGAGCTTTCAAAATGTTGCCGGTTTGATCCTTCCGCTCTTGCCGGATGAGCCTCAACTCCTCTATGATCTCTTCATGTTGGGGTTTTTTCTTGCAAGAGTTCAGTGAGCCAGCCTGTGAGATGTTATTCTCCTTGTTCGTGAGATCTGCTGTAAGTAAAAGTCATAAGTATAAGCAAAATACATACATATTTGTGAACGAAAATAAAGTTAATCTGTGTTATAATAACTATACGTACTTGAGCATGACGCCTGCAGCTCCGAAAAATGATTGTCCGGATCTATTGGTTTCAAAGTTTCCGGAATAACTAGAGTCATGAGATATTACTTCTTTACGCGACGTACCAACTAGGCACTTTGGAAAGACCGATTGTCTATCATTAAGAATCTCCGACAACTCCCTGTTTAAAAGTAATTACTCAGAATTAAATAAAAAACAAAATTACAATTACTTTTCATAACGACAGGACTCCCTATTTCTGAAAGTCTTACTGTTGTGGCATTTTGTCTTCTTGAAGGTTCTTTCAAGACCCCTGTATTTATTTTCGATCAGCATTGCCGTGAAGCTGTAGCCATCCGCACTCATTTTTTTAATCTCCTTCCACATCTTGGCCTTATTTTTTAATTTAAGGCTTTTTCCCACTTTTGGCCGAAGGTCTCCAACTGTAGACAGCAACAGCTTCACGGCAGCATAGACCCAAATAAATATATCCGCACATTGTTCTAAATCAAGTCAGAATTGGCAACTAAAAATAATTATAAATTAGGACACAAATTATATTTATTTACCTTCGTTTTCTCCATCAATAATACTATTTAACACTTCAGCCGAAGTGAGTGTAGTTTCCTGGTCAACAGGCGCCTGACCCGATTGAACGTGGCTAACAAGTTCAGCAAGTAAATTTGGATCTAAAATATCAACAAGAACTTGAATAAAACAATCTCAGTTCTGTGGTTTTATTTACCTTGTTGCACCCTGGCAAAAGTCGCAGGAGAACACTGAATAGTCAATCCATAATTCGACATTGTTTTTATTATTTATTATTATTTATTTTTATTTTTATTGTTTTAAACACTTTGCAGATCTTAATTTTTAAAGTTACAAATTACACTTTTCTTGTGACAGCTGTCAATTTTCCTTGCAACAATTGATTGCAGTAACTAAAAACTTCGGGTAAATTCTTGCAAGAGGGAAAGCTGTGACGTATTCAAAACTGGTGTAATTTTGTGTGCACGAGAAAGTACGGGAACAGAAATTGGGTAAGTTTATGCAAATTCATTGCAATGCATTGTCCCAAAACTGAGTACGCGAACAGACCTATTATTACGCGGCTGGAACTTCACATACACGTTAAGACGCATATATAGATAGGTCTACGGCCTCGTTTGTTCTTTTGGTAGTCCAGTTGGAGGTGGTTTTTTGGCTCGCTCCTTCCCTGGTGGTCAATTCTGGTTGAATTTTCTTGTTGGGGGCCTGTGTTGAAATCATTTTTGGAATGTGATTTCATGTAGAAAATATAAAGGTAAATGATGAGTGAGTGAGTAGTTTGGGTATCCAACTGAGTCTTGATTTATGTGACGGGCTGTATGAGGTTGTGGGATCTACGTATAACTTTCCAATTATTATCACAATTAATAGGGGTATATTTGAAGTGGCTTCCTGTTATCGTTTCGTTGAGGGTGGTGTATTTGCTGCCGCTGTTCGCGTTGGCGTCTATGTGGGCCGGTATGAATTTCGAGGCTATCTTGTTTCCTCTTATCTTTTCGAGTATATCTATTTGTTCGTGTATTCTATGGCCAGAGGTTCTCCTGTGCCTTTCGATTGGGCCTCTTGAATTTTTTATATATATTTCGGCTGTTTCTTTTATGTCTCTTTGCCTGTAGCATAGGTAGAAAGGTTGATAGCTTTGGCATCTTAGCTTAATGATGCTGTTCCAGTTTTCTGGTTTCGCCTAGTGGCCTATTTCATTGGTGAGACTGTATTTATTATGATGGTTCATATTTTATCTATATCGGCTTCTAAGTCTGTTCGTCTGTGTATTATATGGGACTAATCTGCCTAAATTTGTGGTGTTGCGGATGTTTGCCATAAAGCTCGTTGTGGTGCTATTGTTGTATGGGATTCTGAAGAAAGCTCCCTTATTAGGAGGGTTACCTTCTGCGGGTTCCATGCTTGGGTTTGTTTGGCTGGAATCTTGTGTATGGATCGTTGCCAGTATATATCTAACTGGTACTCTGGGTTTGTTAGCTTGAGTGCATATGTCATCTTTCTATTACCATGTTTGGCTATTACAAGGCTGTTTGGTTGCAGTAGTAATTAATCATTCTGTTTGATGATATTTCTTTCCTGTTCCACTTTGTATTTAGGTTCGTGGGGGTCCTGATGATGGTGAGATCAAGATAGATGCTAAGTTCCATGCTGAGGTTGTGCTCCAACATGTTGACATTGTGGATATTGCTTTTCTTGACGTATATCAGGAAGCCATCTACATAAATCCTCATGAATGTCGCGCCCAATACTTGAGTTTCCTATCGGCTATGACATGTATAGGAGCTGATCCAAAACTCTTTATCTGTGTTTGTATGGGAGTTGGTTGAATCTTTTCATATACATATATATATCGGCAAGATTCCCTACATATTCTGGGGGATGCATATGTGCTCTCACATATGAATCAGGTTTTTAAGATTTTCATATTAATGTTCTTTGTTGTTCTCCAGTCGTTCTTGAGAGGCGCATATCATTCATAGCTTATTTTTGCATTTATTCTATGCTGGTAGGAAAAGTTCGGTGAAACATCGCATATATCCCCGTATTGGTAATGTTTATATGTCTACACAAGATGGATCCGCATCCAATTCATCTCTTAATTTCTCTTCGGTGTTCCCAAAATTTTATATATATCACCAGCGCGGAATCGGTGATTGGAAAGGGTTGTGATTTAGTACTCGGACTTTCACATTACTGTCGCGCCGTCTTGGAGCTTACAGTATACTGGCGGGACGCGGTCATCGAGCGTCTTCGTCTTCTTCTTTATCACCCTAAAATATTGGCAAAATACGATAAAAATATTAATTACGTTGACTGTTTTGCTGCTGTTGATTTTGCTGTATTAGAATAAATATATTAAAGTGAGTGGGGTGTGGAGAGTAGTGAGGTGGGCTCTTTGGACATACCTGTCTGCTGTCACAGCACATAGCAAAAAACAATTATGACGTGTATCAAAAGAAGATTGAAAGATTTGGAAAGGATGTGAACCAAGATAAGGAATAAAGAGGGCAAGTTATTCAACATTGACTTACCTTTTGCTGCTGCGGCTGTACAGGAGGACGAGATGTTTCGCCCCGAATTGCAATTAAGACTTCTCAGTCGATTTCGAGTTTGCCCAAATGGTAAATGCATGCATTATCATTAAATTGCAACCTCGACTTCGGAAGGAAAATTTAAAAAAATAAATATATAATAATAAAATTTAATTCGACTGAGAAGTCGTAATTGTAATTCGGCCTCCATGGCCAATCCCTAGAACATCGTGGATATTGGTAAAATTTTTTAGGAGGGAATTAAATTTATACGGCGATATAAAGCTTCTGTTCCTCTTCAATAGCAATAAGCATAAGTTCTTTGATTATTAAGCGGGTTATATTATATTAACCCGCTTTTGTATTCAGATTCCTTAACATAATAAACGCTTTTCAAATGAAGCGTATGCAGAAGCATACAACGAGGTGTTTTTGTATTAACATATTTTGGGTGGATACTTATCATTCTCTTCAGAATCGACACACAAAAGGCTATCCGCCCTTAAAAAACTTTGATTTCTCCTGGCAGCTTTAAAAGAACATCTTCGTTCATTTTAAGTACAATATCATTCCTTGTATTTAAAATTGAACCTTCTTCTGAAATAATGGCAAATTCATCGCGGAAAATGTCACGAATTATGGAACCATTTACAACATTTTCGAATGTAATTTCAATGTTAACTGTGTAAATATGTTGCAATGTCATCTGGGTTTTAAAGTTTACCATTTCCTAACTTCTATAACCAATTTGAAAAACCATGTGCGCTGGATCTGTATACACACATATTTTGTGACAATATAAATTGTCAAAAATGAAGTAAATTTAATAAAACTTTCAATTGTTGTAGTTTTTGTCACACGTAAATTTACTGGCAATATCTGACGTCAATCTCCATTAAAAACTAAAAATTTTCCGGCAACATATGTTAAAGCTATATGAGGAATCATGGCTCATTCATTCCATATAATTATTTTCGCATCCTTTATATATTTGCCTTCCAAGAAGAATTTTCTAATAGAATTTTAAACCTCGAATGTGCGGTTGTACCTCCAGTTAATAATGTTGCTGTAATCCTGGAACACGCAACAGCATTTGCAGTTAAGCTTTCTGCTCGTATTCTATATAAAATAGAATTTAATACGAGAAACTTTTTCCTGCTCCCACAAAAGCATTTAAATGAAAAGTTTCGAACCAAAGGAATTTGATTCAACCACATTTAAAACTTCATCAAAAAATATTTTTTGTTCCCTATTCAAAAGGAAGTTCATCATTTTAATTTTTGGATCAAAATCTTGGTAATTGGGTTGCCTTAAAAAGGACTGGGAAACAGACGGTAGACCAAAATCCGTTAGGTTACAAGAGAATTGGGCCAAAGTTCTTCCAATCTCTATCAATGCACGTGGAAAACTTTGTACTTCATTATTACAAATCCGTAGAAAGTCTTCAGAAAGATGAGTCTTAAATTCTTTCCAAAGCTGCAAAGGATTGTCTGGAAAACAAAATATGCAAAAGATTCCTTGCTCTATATGCCTCTTTGAAAGAAGAATATACACATTATTAAAAGTTCGAATATCTTCAACTTTTTTGATCTCGAACATAATTTAAGAGAATACGATGGGTTTTTTTTTTTCATTATCACGAACACTAACCGAATATATTCGAGGTATTACTGTGTTAAATCCGCGTTGCCTTTGGCACATATTGTTCTTCCAAACATAATATTTTGGAATTTCAACTTATAAAAATTGTCTGGCAAGAGAGCCATCCTGATTTAATTGAAAATATGCCATTAGATGAGTGTTCGTTCTCGACGCTGGATAGATAAGATCTGACGTGAAGGGTTTTCTCAAAAATCCCTCAATATGCTTCCTGAGATGAGACATATCGTGCATTCAAAAGTGCATTGTTCTCATCTCTATAAAGGACATTATTGTCATCAACGAAAACTATTGATGCATAATCATGCCCTTTATAAGCATATTTGAATAAATATTTAATATAATTATATATAATGGTATTTAATTATTAATCTTCTGTTCTTTTGATAAAATTATCAAAAGGTGCATATGAAGAAGTCCTCTCTTCTGAAATTCTATTACATGTATATGGGCAACAAATCTTCCCAATATAAAATTTTTGTAATATCTTCTAATAGATCAAAACGTGTCATATCGAAAACGCGTGCAGTTTGATCCGGAAGATCAGATGTATTTTGTCCGGGATATAAATTTTCTTTTATTTCCGCCCAATTAGGGTTGCAGGTAAATGTTACTAATAAATCCGGTTTACCATATTCCCGAATTATTGCCATGGCGTCCTGGTAATTTTACCAATGAAAGTTGATGGCAATAATATTAGCAAACCGATTCTAACATTTAAATCACTTGCTATATTTTCCTCAATATGTTTTATTCTGCTACCTTCAATGCAACAGAATGCATAAACAATATATTGTTGAAATAATTTCCCACATAATACTCTAATATAGAAAATGCAGAATTTAATTTCCATTCAGGTTCACCATTAATGAAAAAAATTACATTAGTAATGAATGGAGACGGTTAAGAGTTTTTAATCCCGAACCATTAGGATATGCACAAAGTAATGGTATACCTTCGGGAGCACCAGATGGTGTTTTAAAGATAACAGCGACTTCTGTACATACAGGCGCATTTCTTCTGCCTCTATGTACTTTCTGTTCTGAATTATCACGTGGATCGTCAACAAACTACATATGGACATAATTAGCAGCACTTTGTCCTCCTATGGCGAATAACTTTCCGCATTTTTATGTAAGATCAAGCAAACGCATTTACTTCTCTCATAGGTAAATCTTATATTTCCATTTAGTTGAGCTTCACCTGCATCATAAAAATACAGCTGCGCATATTTTGATGGTCGATTATTTCGATTTCAAGTACTATGTAATATGCGATGATACATGTAGGATAAAAAAACGCACTTGTGTTTTCAAATATAATTAAAGCTAAAAGTTCACTTTAACAAAAGCTTTTACAATACATTTGTTAATTTCTAGTATAATATTAGATTAAGTGTTATTTTAAACGAAAGAGAAACACTACTGTGAATACAAAAAAAACTACTGAGCTACTGGCAACTGAATGACTACTGTCTAATGAACTCGAGCGACCGACTGACTAGTGACTACTCAATATACTTGATAAGAACTACTGAGACTAATTGACTACGTTGCTGCGTTGAGACTATTTTACTACGTTACTCTGCGTTGAGTTTGGGTTGGGACTGATACCTACATCCGGCCATCCTGCTCTTCGTTCGACCCGAACAAGGTTATACTATCTGATGTATCAACAGCACGCCACGGCTTCATATGGTCACAGCTGGTTGTGGTCATCTTGGGTCCGGCTGCATTTGTCATCTTTTGAACTGTATACCGACCACCCCGACCCTTGCTGATTACTTCGTATGGACCTGTAAATTCAGAAGAGACTTTATTACCAACATTGAATTGAGTTTTTTTAATTGCGACGAGATGTCCGATTTCGTAGTTTTTCGCTTCTTTTCGTGATTTGTTAAAAGTTTTGGAATTTTCTTGTCGTACTTTCTCTATTTGATTTCTTACGTCTAAACGAACTTTGTCCCTCTCTTCATCGTGCTCCTGCATTGCTGCGTCTTTTATAGCATTTAGAATATCTAAATCGTCTTTCTTTCGCATCTTAACGCCGAAAACTACTTCAAAAGGTGTTCTTCCAATTGATCTTTGGAACGTGCTATTTAATGCGGCTTGTACTTGAGCTACATGTTTATACCACTTTTCCGTAGATCCCGCGGAAAGCTTTTTCAAAACTTCGATGATAATTCTATTTATCCTTTCCGCTTGTCCATTGCCTCTAGGTACTCCAGTTGTTATTAATACGTGTTCGATTCCTTCCTCCTTGCAAAAATCCAAAAAAATATTCGATGTAAAGGCAGATCCTCTGTCGCTAATTATCCTTCCTGGGTTTCCGAAATATTGCTGTTGCTCTCGAAGTTTTTTAATAACTTCCTCGGCTGACAGAGTTTTCGTTGGGTAAATCCAGACATATTTCGAAAAGCCATCTATTACTGTGAGGATATATTTGTACTGTTTCGCAGTTTGATCCATTGGTCCTATGTGATCCAGATGCATTGTTTCCAATGGCTTGTCTCCCTTGTCCAGTGGATGTAAGAATCCCTCTTGTTTGCCTAATTTTCTGCTACTTAACAAGCATTTAACACAATTATTTATGCAGTATTGTACTTTGTTTTGAATTTTAGGAATAAAAAACTCTTGATTAATTAGATGAACCGTTTTTTGAACCGCAAAATGCCCCTCTTCATGCTTCGCCCTTATGATTTCAGTTTCCATATTTCTTGGTACAACGAGAAGCTTTTTACCTTCAATATATTTAAATAATAGGTTCCCTTCTATAAAAAAATCATCATAGTTCCTTTGTTTTAACACTTCTTTTACTGTCGTAATAAAATCATCAGTTTCTTGAGCCTTTCTTAAGCGAACTAACATTTCGTTTTCGATTGTATATACAACTGGGTTCCGACTTAAAGAGTCTACATGTTGCATTCTCTTGCCTGTTCTATGCTCTACATCGAACTGAAATTCCTGCATGTGTAAGATCCATCTAGATACTACGATTGGTAAGTCCTTTTTTTCGATAGTTTGTCTGAACGCGATGCAATCTGTTACAACTTTAAATTGATTGCCTAAAAGGTATATTCGGAACTTCTTTAGTGCCAAGTAGACAGCCATAACTTCTAGTGTGTAGCTGTGGTAATTTTGTTCTGATGGTAGATTCTTCCTACTATAAAATTGGATAGGATGGTACTTATTATCATCAGTTAATTGAGTAAGGATAGCTCCACATCCGATTTTACTCGCGTCGGTATGTAATTCTGTTCTTGCACCCTGACGAAAAATGTGTAATACAGGCTCCGTAGTTAAAGCATCTTTAAGTCTTTTTATAGCCATTCTTTCTTCCGCCTGAATTTTAAATGAATTCTCCTTCTGTAGTAGTGCCGTCAAAGGTTTCGCAATAATTGAATAGCCTTGAATAAATTTTCTAAAGAAACCAGTTAAACCAAGGAAAGATCGAAGATCTTTGATACTCTTAGGCTCCGGAAAATTTTTCACAGCTCTGATTTTGTCCTCTGATGGACTAATTGTGCCGTCGCGAACAATATGGCCTAAAAATTCAATACGCCTTTTCAAAAAACTGCACTTTTTCCATTTTATCTGCAACCCGTAATCTGCCGCCACTTTTAAAACAGTCTTCAACTTATCTATATTTTCCTCTTCATTTTTTGATGAAACAATTAAATCGTCCATGTAGGTATGCACGACATTCTTCACGGTAAGATTCCTAAATATATAGTCTATGAACCTACAAAAGACTGCTGGCGCATTCGTTAAGCCAAATGGGACTCTAGTAAATTCAAAGTGTCCCTCTGATGTTGTAAATGCCGTATACTTTATGCTACTTTCCTCTACCGGTACGTGAAAGTACCCATTTTTGAGATCCAACGCCGTGAAAACTTTTGATTCTGCGAGTTTGTCAAGAACATCTTCAATTATTGGCATAGGGAAATGTTCCTTTACTGTTTCCTTGTTAATTTTCCTGTAGTCAATGCATACGCGATGCGATCCGTCTTTCTTTCTGGTAACGACTACATTGCTTGAAAACGGCGAATTAGATGGGCGAATAATTTTTTCCTCAAGCCAGTCCTCCACCTGTTGTTTAACTATAACTTTTTCTGTAAGTGGAAGTCTTTTGGGATTTGAAAAAATTGGAACATCGTTATTTAGTACTACTCTCATCTTAACAGGGCATTCTAAGATTTGACAAGGCTTATAATTTTTTATTAATGCGTTGATATCATCCTTATATTTTGAAGGAACATCTATTTCATCGTTGTCTATGGTTATATTCATAATTGAAGCTTTTTTTTCCGCGATATCACGCTCTAAAAATGTTATACCATCTTTATCAAAGATTACTTTCGCTTTTGATATGACGTCACTACCAATGATGCACTTCAATCTAATCGCACTATAAGGTACAACATGAATAAGGGTCTTTATGTTGACACCATCGATTTTTAAATGTATCTCAAAACACCCGATTGATTGTGATTTCCCTGTCCCTAAGCCCAATAAGTTTATCACATGTTTCGTTAACGTAATGTCTTTTAACTGTTGAAAAGCATCTTCCCTTAATAAAGTTAAATCACTTCCTGTATCTATAAGGGCTTTAAAGTTTTTACCACTAATTTCTATTTGTTTTATATTTTGCGTACTAATACAATTCGTTTGTTTCGTTTGTTTGGTATTGTTTCTTTGTGTACAGTTCTTCGAAATATGACCGCGACCGTTACAATTGAAGCACTTAGTTTCTGCCCTACAGTCTTTCTTTTTGTGTTCGCTAGAACCGCAATTAAAACAATGAGAAGACTTGCTAAAGTCCTGAGTAATTTTTACATATTATAGTACGTACAAAAATTTTAGCGCTACCTACCAGCAACCTTTTCAAATAAATAATTTTTTCAATCTCACTCCATTTAAGCATAGATGCAATTTCCTCAAATTCCCGAAACCATGCAATAATATTCATTCCGTTATCGCCACTGAACGCATGGATAAGGTTTTCTACATCTCGTACTTTGAACTCTGACGTTGAACTTGATGCTTGTGCAAATTCATTACAGCTCTTTGAAGTTGTACCGTTTTCTGTAAATAAAATTTTATTATCTGTTATTTCACTTTTATCATTGGATTTCTCTCCTTTATCGGTATCATCATCAGCACTGTCGGCACTTGCCGATTCGAGTCTTGCTACTAACGCTGCTTTAACACCTGCAGTGTCTAGCCCTCGTTTATTTAGCTCCAATTTTAATTGTTCTACCGTTAAACTGTTCCACATTTTATAGATTTTTGTTTTTCAGTTCACTTATAATGTAATCACAATTTTGTATAGTTTTAAACTCGCGAGCGGTTGAGCCCCCAAATGTAGGATAAAAAAACGCACTTGTGTTTTCAAATATAATTAAAGCTAAAAGTTCACTTTAACAAAAGCTTTTACAATCCATTTGTTAATTTCTAGTATAATATTAGATTAAGTGTTATTTTAAACGAAAGAGAAACACTACTGTGAATACAAAAAAAACTACTGAGCTACTGGCAACTGAATGACTACTGTCTAATGAACTCGAGCGACCGACTGACTAGTGACTACTCAATATACTTGATAAGAACTACTGAGACTAATTGACTACGTTGCTGCGTTGAGACTATTTTACTACGTTACTCTGCGTTGAGTTTGGGTTGGGACTGATACCTACATACATAGTACCATGAATTTTATAAACATATGGACCGGCACCCGGATTTTGGTCTACCATTGAAACTTGAATGAAGGTAGAAGATTGAGCACAATTATATATTCTAATATTCTCAAAGAAATGTTTTGATAATGGATGCCGGCCATCCATTAATTTTGCCAACATTTCGGGCGCTTCATTTAACGGAGGTACATTAATAGAACCTACAGAACGGCAATTAACATATTACCGTCTTGAATTCCTTTCCTTATCGAAAAACAGTCCATCGAAATTGATACATTTATTACTAAATGCACCGGAATAATTTTCAACTAAATTTTATTTACAATTGGAATGAAATAAAAACTGGCTATATTCATCAATCGTAGATATATTATCGATATTTTCAATAGAAGGCGGAGAAGGCACCAAAAAGACGTTATTAGAGCGTATGGTAGAATTGGGATCTACGATGCTGTGAATTTGTGAGGAAGGGCCAGCACCAATATTAATAGCTGGATTTCATGGCCAACTTCCACTACCAACTCTAGGTATGTGAACATTTACAATTTCTTCATCCTCACTTGAAGAAGTTGAACAAAACTGCTGTTTTATAATAAAAAAAAAAAAAAATCTCGGATCTTTGTAAATAGATAGAAAAATAAAAATTAAATCAATCAAAACCACGTCCTTCTTGTATTTGTACATTATGATTGACAATAAACAAGAGATTTATATTGTGAGAAATAGAAAATTTATCAAAAAATGCCATCAATAAAACAAAAATCAACCTTTATCGTGCAGACATCTTACTTCTTAAATCGACGTCTTGGATAACAAATTGACGGAAAGAAGAACGATTGAAAATTCGCAGCGAATTTTCGTTAACAGTGAAATAAAAATGAGAAGTGAGTGAGGAAAATATCATTAAAAGGAGTGAAAGAGCAAATAAAGTTATTGATATTCAGAATGGCTTGAATTAAAATGAGATGGAAGAAAATCTTTTTTTTTTAATACAAGAGCGAAGAACATGAATAGAGTGCTGCCATATTAAAAACATTAATAACTCGAAAACAGAATGTGGCGTTAACGCTGCAGTTCCTTGATATACAGAAATATCTTCCGCCATATTGCATCAATGTGAGTGTTGCTGTTTTGTTAATTTTGTTGCTATTCTTCATATTGAAAAGAGTTTTGAATTATGTTAAGACATTGGAACTTGCCTTCTGTATATATATAACATGCTGTACCGCAAGCATCAAAGTGAAATTATTAATGAGTTTTTTAAATTCGTTGATAGAGGTTACGCGACGAGTTTTAGTAGATAATGAGTTCCATAGGCGAGAAACCTGGACACAGTAAGATCCTTCAAAGGTTGATGAATAGAAACGTGGAATTTGCATGATAGATCCTCTCTGAGATTGCAAGAATTGAATACCGCTATAAAGATACTCAGGCACACCCCTGTGAATGAGATTATACAGGAACACGAGGGCTTTTCGCTTGAGATGTGTGTCCAAAGAACAGCCAATAATGGATGATCTGTAGGGCGTGATATGTGTCGACCTACGTAGACCGAAGACAAAGCGTACACAATCATTGAAAGCAACTTCGAGTTTTCGTTTGCAAACTGAGTTTAGCTTAGCAAAGATTAGACTTCCGTGGGTAAAGTGGGTCATTAGCAGCACCCTAACCAGTCTCAGTCTGAGGTTCACAGGCAGAATATTGGCAGATAGCCACATTCTTCTTAGACCACCATATATTTTACCAACTGTGGTCTTAATGTGAGCACAGCATTTCAGCCGGGTGTTGAATTTCACTCCCAGATTTGACACTCTTTCAACAAAAGGTAGCCTCACATTATTGAGGATAATTGGAGGAAGATTATCACTATCCAGGTCCGAGCTATAAAAAGCAATGCAATGTGATTTACTAGCATTGATGAGGAGCTAATTGTCTTTAGACCATCTGCAAATTTCAGATTGGTCATCGTTTATTCTACTAATACAGTCCTCTATAAGGTCAGGAGGCCTGCTTAGGTACAGCTGTACATCGTCCGCATAGAGATGTATATTAACGTCATGGACTATATCATTAAGGTCATTTATAAAGAGGCTAAACAGGAGAGGTCCTCTAATTGAGCCTTGCGGAACTCCACAGGACAATGGCATGAGCGAGGATGCAGTCTCATCCACCATCACTTGTTGAGACCTGTTCGAGAGGAAATGCGATATAAACCTGACGGCAGACGGCGAAAAACAAAAATTCGAAAAAAGTTTACGGAGCAGCTTAGCATGCACAACATTGTCAAATGCTTAGAGAAATCCAGAAGCACCAACACACCAATATCATCCTTATCCAGAGCCAATCGCAAATAGATGAAACCTTAAGCAGAGCAGTTTCGCAACTGTGTTTTTCACGAAAACTAGACTGAGTTTTCGTCAAGAGCTTATTGTAATCTATATGTTTCATAATTTGAGTTTTCATAAGACATTAGACAGGTATTCATAATGTGTAGAATATATGGGGAAATGTAAGGGAATATCAGCTTAATAAAACGGGGATTCATTTCATCAAAACCAGTCGCCAGGGACTTGATAGAGTGTACAGCTTGGTACAGTTCCCCATAATCAATACAGCGGAACGAGAAGCAATTTGCACTTTGATCTCGTAGCGCAAACAATGATGTAATCGGTTGCTGACAGATAGAGAGATTCGATCAAGACCCTTCAGTACAGTATCTATTTAACTTCTCTGCGTCAAAGGGACATTTTGAGACTTCATCCTTATAAACAGATGCCCGTCTTAAGTTGCCCCATAAAATTTTGGAGGGTAAGCTAGTATCAAATTTAGAGGAGTAAAACTCGCGCTTAGCCTTCTTAATGGCAGAACTAACCCTATTTCGTGCTTGTTTGTATAGATTATGAGCGTATGCAGTTTTAAGTCGTTTCCACTGCCGAAATAAAAACTCCCTTTCCTCAATTAGAAAACGAATTGCTCGGGAAAACCAGGGATAATTACATACACGAATGCTTTTAATTTTAACATGTACATATTTATTGAATAAGTGGCTAATAAGTACATCTAATTTCACAAATTGATCCTCCGCCGAAGGAAGACCGACAATGTCATTCCAAGGTAGCGACATGCACTCATCAAGGAGACTAATCATGTCAAGATGCTTAAAATCACGAAAATAGAAAACTTTTTCATGGATAGTCATAGCAGACGAAAGATTGTAGGACAGGAAAATCAAATCGTGATCAAGTATACTTGGTGGACTAAGCTGATTACTAAAGAGGATCTTATCACGATCAGTTACTAAGAAGAGATCTAGAAGCGACGGGTTAGAGCAGTTATAAAAAGTAGGGACAGAATTCACAATATTCAACTGCAATGATTGAATTGCAGATAAGAAATTATCAGTCATAGAATTCTGACGCAGAATGTTAACATTTAGATCGCCTACAACTATAACATCTCCAAATCTGTGCACCATGCGTGATAACGTATTCAAGAATTCGCCAGCTTGTTCTTCAATAAAAATACCAGGTGGTCGATACACCGCACACAATATATGTATATTTACCAGACCCCAGCTCGACCTCAATACATAAGAATTCGGTGACCCCATTCACTGATGAATCCACAATTTTGGCCTTGAAAATGTCTTTTAAATAAATAGCTACCCCACCACCCCTGTGCGAAGGGCGGTCATTCCGGAAGAGTTTGTAGCCAGGCATCGAGACATGTGATGAGAGTATATGGCTCTGCAGCCATGTTTCACTCACAAGAATAGTATGAATATCAGCGTTGCGATAAATTTGACGCAGCTCATCAACTTTATTACACAAATGCATTATTATCAATGCATTCTAAAATCATAAAAAACATAGCTGCTCATTTTCCATTACTCGCTGATTCCAACAGGAAAAATATGCTGATTATTTGGCGATAGGCTCTCATTAACATAAATATTCCCCGGTGCAGAGAAACCTTTTAACTGGTTCAGCTTAACACCACCCGACCAGGAGACAAAAGTGCGACCCTCATTTGGGCAAGAGAATTTCACAATCAATGCTGACTTTGTGTAATGCTCCCGCTTCTCATTCTGTCTATTCTCACCAACCTTATTCCGAGACGCAGCCCTCAAACTAAAAGAGTCAAAATGCGGTGATAAAGAGTGACCGATCATGGAGGAAAGATCACTCACTATGAACTTACAGTTTCCCCTGACTTGAAGGGAATGCCTCTGATGACAACATCTGACAGCCGCAGCGAACGACTCAAATCATTTACCTCTCCACACAGCAGATCATGCTTCTGCTGGAATGCAGCAAAATTGGCATCGAGTGCATCCAGCCGAGATTTAATGCCCAATGCGACAGAAAATTCTGTTAAGATTTTAGTTTCAAGACCATTTAGCATTTCTCCAATTTTCGTCAGCAGCCTCTGCTCACTAACTGACTCTCGATCTCCGATAATATTTTTAAATTTGCTCAGTAGTCGACTTTCAATATCTGCTGATAAACCAAGCTCAGCTTGCCCAGATCCAGAAGCAAGACTCTCGCATCTTACAGAGCTTTTGGCAGAACTTCTCGTATTAACAGCGACCAGCGAAGAGCCATCTCTTTATTACTTCTAGAAGAGACTTTCACCGCTTCTCCAGATCCAGTAGCCATGATCACCAGGAAAGAAAAATGTCAGTCAGATGTGAAATAAGAAAAACTTCAAATCAATGAAAAGCCGTGGAATATCTTTGGAAAACTACAGGTAGTGCACAAAGAATCACTTTAGTGTCAATTTTCGGTATACTGAATACAGCTATCTACCGTAATACTTTAAAAGTCGGAAAAATAAAAGAGCAACTACTAAACGCGTGTACTAGCTAACAGAGCACACTACAAACCTGGTGATGATACTTTGATTTGTTGGTGTATGTTACAATCGGAGAACACTTCATTATTTTGACAATCTGTTTTATATTACAAACTTATTTTGCAATTGCAAAATAAGCTAATATATGCAAAATTAGTTACTGTAATACTTTAACAATGAGTCTATTCAGAGCAACACTCTATAGTGACTTCGAAACCGTTTTGAAGCTATATGAGGTACATTCATCAAGATTTTCATTTATCGATCATTATTCCAAACTTTTTTGCGACCTTTTTTGAACTGAGTCGGTATGTAGCGCAGAACCAACTCAACATATTTCTTGAGGCGGGAGGATGTTTCGTCACGGAACAGTGTATAATTGAATATATAAAAAAAACTTACCAAAAACTAGACAGGGCTCCCTTTGGTGCCACATCGGCCCTTTCACCTACTTCACCATATCAGGCTTTGTGGTCTTTTTTCAGAAAACCTATACAAAATAACAAAAAATACGATTACCAAAAGTTAAACAATTGATAAAGTCGCAGATCGTTCACGATATGGTATTTAGAATAAAAAAAGCTTGTATTTTCTTTGTTTTGCTAATCTCCTTAGTTTTTCCTCGATATATAACTATCCAAGAATATGCGCCAGTGGCCTACTTGATCTTTCACTGGAAGTGGGGTTCAAGATGCTGGGTGACCACGTTTCTTAGGTTGAATAGAGTCCATTGTGCAGTGTTTCTGCCACCTCAATTCGAAACTTAGCAAATTGGTTCCTGCTCTTTCCTTTGTGCAATATATGAAAAAAACGAGCAAGAAGGAATATAAGGTGTAACAATCGAGTGTGTCCTTCTCTCACACGTGTTCATGTCCACTGATATCTTGATAGAAACGCATATAGCAGATAGTATCTCTGGTTACAAAATCATGTCAGGCACTTAATGTGGGTGGCGACAGAGCATTTTGCCGCTAGTCTGCAGCCGGTTTGGGAGGGTTCTTGCCACCCATATCCCTTCTATATTTGAAAGCTATGTCACTAAGTTTGCTCGAACGGACGGACTAACGAATGAGCATACTTTTGGATCTCTCACTTATAGGACATTTTGCTTAATTTAACAGAAAGTTTTTTGTATGTATTCAATACATATTTAGTACATATAGCAATCAAAATCTAGACAGTTAACACTCCACCCGCAGGAATTATTACCACAGGATAGCTGATGGAGGACGATAGATATGGAGGAAGGTTCCTGGTGTTGACGGAGTCCCCAACTTTCACCTAATTGGGCCCAACGTGTATGGTTTCAAGGAATTCGGAACATTTACAACGCTACACGTCCACAGCCGTCACTCACTCAAAACTATGAGCACAATACTGTGTTTCCTTTTTTGTTTGTTAACCCTTTCAGCCCCGAATTATGAAAGAATGCAAAAAATAAATAATAGACAATATTTTTTTTTATGAAAGAATATATTTAAATAATTTTAATGAAATTTTTTTTGAAAAGATTTAGCGTTACGTAAATGTTTTTGTGATTCCAATTGGAGTAATTACTTGTTAGGGGTACTTATATGTAAAAAAAAAATAATTGTTGTCTATAATAGTAATTGTTTTCTAATAAGATTACTTACAACCTTAGCCTTAATATTATTTAAGATGGAATGCTCTGAAACAATTTTTTTCTTTATTTAAACACAGCGGAATTTTACACTTTTCGCATCTAGTTCGGGTATAACTATGAACGCAGTGTCTGCAGCTGAATTTTTGGTCAATATGTTCAGACCAATGATTTAATCCATCGTATTGTGCATCTTGAGGTGGTCTAGGAGCAACTACCTGTCTCTTTATAGTCAATGGACTATAACTGGGACGGCCTCGCTTATTTATTGCACATTGGCCTTTTGAAAGGAGTTCATGGCTTATTTCTGCTCTAAATTTTACAAGTGGCATATGTTTTTCTTCCAGCTGTTCGCAATGGCGCCGGTAAAGCAGCCAGGCATTAACAACAGCTACGTCGATAAAATGAAAAATAATTCGAAGGTGATATCTTTTACCTCTTATATTTGTTCTATATAATATTACCAGCACATTTTGCAAATCCACTGCACCCATTTTTGAATTGTAAGCTCCGATAACGTGTGGACGCGGTACTTCCACGCATTTCTTTTCTTTTGCAGACCATCTTTTCACATTTTCAATCGGTAATGACGTCTTATAAGAAGATATAACATGGACAAATTTGTTATCAAACCATTTTAAAGCATCTATACTTTGAAATCAAAAGAACCCCTTTCGTCCTTTTTTAGATCCTTATCGCTTGCTAAGTCACACCCGGCCAGGCGGTTTTTGCGTATGGTTTCAATTGAAAGAAATCCTTGCTGCTTCAGAGTGCGGCACAAATTGAACGAAGAAAACCAGTTATCCGTGTATATTTTAAAATTTTTCTGTTTCGGAAGACATTCTACGAGTCGTAAAACTATATGTCCCCGCTTAATCCTAAAGGAGTGCTGGTCGATTTTCCAGTATAAATTTCAAAATCGTATAAAATTCCCCCGGCTCCTGCTCTAGCCAAAACTTTTACTCCCCATTTATGCGGCTTATTCTTCATATACTAGCGAAGACTTGTTTTCGATTTCATTGGGATCATCATTTCATCTATACAATTGTGTTCTTCTGCATCAATTTTTTGAGCGCTGTTATACAAGGACGAAACTTAGATAATTTATCGTAGTTTGGGTGATCTCTTTTAAAATCTCGCTATTATCAGAAACATGCAAGTAAGTTCGTAATTTTGAAAAGCGATTTCGAACCATTGCATTTGCTATGGGAGGGTATCTTGTAGATTCACTCCATTACGTGCTATATTGCTGCATGGATATAATTCCCGTCAGCAAATGTATTCCAAAAAAACGACATATTTCATCGTGGCTGTTATTGACTGATACACCGCTCTGTTGTACTGAGTACAAGCTTTTGTGGAATACTAAATTTTGAATAATTTTGTCGTCAATGAATCTAGTAAAGTATTGAAAAGGTGTTTCAACTAATGATGGATAGGAAAACTCAATTTCACATTTATTATTTACTACTTCCATATCCTTCTTTTACCACTTAGGAGGAATCTGTGATCTTAAGTCCCTTTGGATTGTTGCCAGTGAAATATTTTCTTCATCACTATCTTCTCCACTTTCACAATTCAGACAATCAACTGGTTCCTCGGGAATATTGAGAGATTCAGCCTCATTTTCAAGATGTTGCTGCTCTACAAGGGCACAATTTTCGTAATCTAGCGCAAGGTCATTGTCATTAGACATATCTGATAAATCAGATAAATCGCCCGCCAGAATTACTTCAATGATATTTTCATTTCTAAGTTTAGTCGACATCAGAAATATTTTTCCCAAGAAATTAAATACCTAATAAGTGTCATGCATTTTATAACTTCTAGCTACCAATGATTCCAATTGGAAATTCTGCTTTTTCTATACAATTTATTAAAATTTCGAATTACCTTGTGGTGTATATGAATAAGGCAAATTCCAAACAAGCAGAAAATATTTTTTTTCCCTACACAAATGTAAGAATGCAGGCTTTTTTTTTTTTAACTTCGAACAGCTCGCTATGTTGGGAATTCGCGAATGAGAAAATTTCAGATTTCCAACTGTCAAAGATTGTGTTTAAAATATTTTATTGCCATCGTTTTAGATGCCTACTAGTAGAGTATTCTTTAAATAATTTGAATCAAATTTGCAAACCTATTTCCTTTAATACGAATCCAAAAAAAAACTTAAATTTGCCATATGATTCCAATTGGAATCACTGGGGCTCAAAGGGTTAAATACACTTCTTTATTTCTCACAATTTCTTGGGTTTTTTCCAATTAATTAATTCCTTACTTTATATTGATTATGGACTACACTTATAACAACTATTTTGCAGTAGTCGTGTCGACCGATAACATTTCTTCATACAAAAAACAAACAAAAAAAAAAACAGCGAACTTAGCTTCGATCGCGAATTTTTTCAACTTTCCTTTTATAAGAGCAAGCGCGCGAGTTATATTCGAATCTAACCCTAATGGCTTATTCACGAACGCGATTTATCGCATGCGATAGAGCTCTGATTGGCTGCAGAAATATGGTAGTCGCTGAGCATGCTTTGTCTTTCTCTTAGTTTGGTGTGATTTTCACCTTAACCCATTGACATATATACTATGGACTGCTCGGCCGTATCCATTTCTTAAGGGAAAAAATGGTACCATTTTTTATTTCCGTGTCTTTCCCCCTTCGTTTTGCGATATTACCAGATATTCGAAATCCAATTTGCTGACAAAAAAATTGCTGAAATTCGTGTGCTGAAATTGCTTACAATAGTGACAGTTCTGAAATGTCATTGGTATTTTGACATTTCCTGGGGTTAAGGAAGCAGTTTGTAGTTTTGGGTTACTTTTGTCGTGTAAATTGAGCTTTATTTGTTGATTAACTGAGGCAATATTTTTCTCAAATATGGCTGCAAACAATTGTGCTTGTCCGTAAGAATATGAAGTGAAGTACTGTAAAAGGTAATTACTACAAATTATGAGAAGACAATGCAGAGATGGCTCCAGTCTTGTTTTTTTAGATTTTGTTCAGTTTGAGTCACATATCTTTCAGAGAACCTCCGGTAAACAGGCCCTTGGACGTATTTGAGGATTATTCTAAACGAAAAATTCCAACAACAATTTCGTTGACTACATACATAACTAAAGTGTGATTTAAGATTTAAATGCATTATTTACTTATTATGATACAAACTTACATTAGTAGAATAGTCGCAGAATTCTACAGCCATAGGAATAGCTCCTCGTCTTAGCCGCGTTGCAAACATAGTTCGGTTGACATCCCGTTCATCGAAGTGCAGGCTGCAAACACAGGGATAAGTTGCTCGCAGTACTTCATCAAGTGAAACACCAAGGGATGTAGCGTCGGTGTTTGAATTGGTTCGAGGGGGTATGAAGCCAGGTTGCCTGCGCTTGTTGACAGTGCACGGACTAGCTCGTCGTCAGGGGGGTGGAATCTTGGCTTCACCTCCAATAGGTTAATGTGATCGCAGGCTGCTTGTGGCCAAGGAAGCTGGAGAGGAACTATCAGGAAGCTCACTTCCTTGAGGTAACCACGGGGATATAAAAATAGTACAGACAGGGGAATGGTGCTGGAACAAGCCGTAGGCATGTTCGAAATGACTGACCACACTCGGCTAACATCCGGGTATCATTCTGGCGGGAGACGTCCACAGCGTGTAGCTATGACATCTATAGTGGTACTGACCCACCCAAATACATCCATGGCCCACCGCCATCGATCCCATACCAAACAAGAAAGACTGACGGAAAGGAACGAGGTAGGCAGGCTACCCCATCTTGAGTTCCTCGAGGGAGGTCGGAGACAGACGGACGCCCATGCAACTCTTAGCTAGTATACATCCCAAAAAAAAAAAACTATGTAAACAGATCAAGACGTTTCAAAATTAAGGATTCCATAAAAAAACTGTGACTTTTATTAAAAGAGGATATATCTTTTTATTAGGTGTGAGAGTCCACCGTATAATCGACTGAAAATCATGCAGACCAGAATAAACTAATATAAACCCAAATCTAATACGAGAACAAATGACTAATTAGGAGGCTTATGCTCCAACTGGAACTATACACATGCCCAGAGGGGGCGTTACCTACAACCGTAAGTTATTAATCTAAACACATATATATATATAAATCTGTCTAGCCTTATATTCATCCTACAACCTTTATATATTACATATACATATATATATATCTATATGTGGACCAACACAGTTGATCCCAACAAGGTAGGTACTGATTACTTTCACTTTACGTTAATTTATGGTTGAACCAAAAATAAATTTCCAGGATATAGGTAATCACTCGCTATTAACCTCTACTAAGTCACTACCTTGCTAATCTGGTGCTTATTTGAACACAAACCAAAAAAAAACTCTTAGTCCTCTCATCATGGACGATTGAGGCTTAATTTACCTCTAACTAACGTTATATTAGGACGACTACTAATTGCTGATATAATACTACTATTTACATGACGAACATAACCTTACTGAGATAATATTAACTTTATGTGGTGACAACCACTATTTACTGCTATAATACTACTAATCAGTTCAGCAATAAGTATACAGAAGCGAAGTCGCAATCGTGAGGAACCGTATGCTTCAGTATTAGTACGATATTATTTTCATTAGGTTTCATATTGGATATCTTTACTGAATTCTCGTATTTTTGCTCGGCGTTTTTTTTTTGTGTAAATATATATATATATAAAGATATTGTTATAAAAAAAAATTTTGGGTACTCACTCAGCCGCTCCCAGGAGGTGAAGCTTTATCTGCCGAACCGACGGGTATTTCTGAAAGCTTATTTACAAAAGAAAACACAATTAAATGCCGACTACGCCCATCTCTTTCGTGCGGTTTCCTTCCTGTTCACATTTGACCTCATTGACCTGACAGGCTCCTAATGTATCTACTAACTAAAGGTACAATTTGATCTTTAGGACGTGATTATTCTGGTATCGGGTTGATTTGAGGTGACCTCCGAGTCTCTTTCTTTTTCCTTTATTATTTTTTCCTTTGTTTTTTTTTTGTTTTTTTTTATATGCCGCTTCTGCGTATTTCCCTTCAGCGCTTTTTATTTTCACTTCTTCTATTCTACGACTTGTTATTTCACTTTTATATTTTTTTGTTTTTCTTCCTCTTTCTTTGGTACTTATTACTCCGAATAAATAACTCCAAAGCTCTTGCTACCGGTTCTATTATGAGCCGAGGAGGTTTAGCTGACACGTTTGGGCTTTCTAATTTGATGCACATTATAAATAGGCATATGAGATAGGATGCCACAAGCTTGGTCTGGTAATATTATTCCAAATTCTGGCAGAGGAACACGACTGGGGCTGAACTGGAGGGTAGATAATAGATAAACGAGCTTATATGTACTGGGTGGTATCACTAAAAGAAGATAATTAGAGCAAATCGTGCGTAGGTATTGAAAAAAATTATGAAATATATTACCCATCGATAGCACTAAATCTCTGCTATACAATTTCTTCACTAGGGACCTGCCAAAAGGGTTAGGAAGAAGAAGATTTACATATTGCTTATATTAACCTCGCACTTTCTATGCTAACTGACAGCTGGCATTCGTCTTACTATAGTCTGAAATTATGCTCACGTTACAGGGAAGGTACTATCGCGAATCCTGGATGTCGCGGTAGGATCTGAAAAGCGTGAGAGTTATTTCACGTGTGGCTTCGACTCACGCTTTGACCACAAGGTCTAATGCTCTGCTGGTTGAGCTAACCGGGCTTTTGTCTTTTCATGAAATATTATGGTGTCCAGATGTCTTGGATTGTAGTTTCTAGTTTGGTCTAGGTGATACGTGGATATACGCGTGTCCTAGCTAGGGGGATTTTGGTATCGTCATTGGCTGTTATGCCGTTTAGATTTAATACACTTCCAACGGTCACTGTTTCAAATCTTTGGCATGATAGATCCCTACAGGTTTACCTTGCGTATCTTCTACTTCATACAGACTGGTACCTATTTCTTTAGTGATACGTGCTTTCACGAACTTGTTAGCTAATTTGGCATTAATACATTTGGTTACGTCACTCTGAGGAAATAAACGTCGGTACACTTCTTGTCCAGGCTTAAACTGAACTGGTCGACATCGAGTGTTATAGGACCTCTCGTACTTCTCATGCGCTTTCGATAAATTATTCTTTATTCTTTCTCTGATCAGGTGGAATTGATTGGGTCGGGGAAGAGTTTCCACTTCACCGTCTGACAGTGAATTTAATTTTTTCAACAGTGCATATGCCGAGACATGCATTATCATGTTAGTTCCAAAAACAACTTTATACGGGGTGGCTCCGATCGCACTATGTACTGAACTTCTAAGGGCACTCCCAATACTCGGTAGGTGTACATCCCACTCCCGGTGGTCATTGATGTAGGCTCTAATTGCTGCCAAGACTGATCTACTCACTCTTTCGCTAGCGTTAGCTTGGGGTGAGTGAATGGCGGTGCACGTGTGTCGAATTCCGTAATTCTTCAGTAAGGTGGAGAATTCGTTGGACTTGAATTGCTTGCCATTATCGGAAAATATTGCCTCTGGCACTCCGAAGATAGGAAATAGCTGGCGTTCCAGATACTTGACTACATGTTTGGGTTTTTCAGCCCGCACTGGGTGTAGGAATACGAATTTGCTGAAGGCGTCTAGAATCACTAATATAGCTATGTTTCCTTCTCGGGTACGTGGATAAGGTCCTAGGAAATCTATGTATAACAGTTGAAATGGTCGAAATACCTTCATGGCTTCTCCCATAGGCGGTATAAGGGTGATATTATTAGCCTTTATCTCTCTACAAATTTGACAACTATTCACGTGATGTTGTTACGTACTCCGCGGTACGTACTGCTAGCCCAGTAGACGGGGTGGATTACCAAGCAAGGCGAGGGAACTCGCACTAATAGGGCGCCACGTGATCTTTTGCGTTTAGGGAGGTTAGATCACGAAACCTGAAAAAAAGATATTTATATGGGAGATAAAGGAAATACCCTCTTCAAAATAACACTGGTATCCTCTTTATTTCATGACTACTGAATCATATAATTTACTTAATCCAACTAAATCTAGGATAGAGGCCTTTCAACAAACAAAAAGAAATTATCGATAAATTCTTTATCGTGCGTGGAAACTTTACTCGCCGTCACCAGCCAGCCGAAAATTTGCAAATATAGATATATTTATATTTAAAAGAGGAAAATATAGATACGTATATATAAATCCTATATGTATAAAAAGAACTGAATTTTAAAAGAACAAGAAACTTATCTTCTTTTGGGTTCAGTGGCGAACCTCGATCCCTCAGGCTTGCTGAGCTATATCTATCCAATAAGTCCCGACGTCCGGACTCCTTGCGGTTTTCTTTTTTTTTTATTATTTAATACGGTACACTTTTCCCTTTTAACTCCAATCTGCCGCTTTTCCTTTATTCCGCTTCTTAATTCCTGGTGTAATATTAGTATCCAGCGAATTTTCTTACTCGCTTCCTTTTTGTCTTTACTTTTATTATTTTAATTTTCTATTTATTAATTTTTTTTAATTCTCACTGATGTTCTTCTTTCACGATTTTTCGTCTGTCTTGTTCTGAAGTTGAAGACCAGAGCAGAATCAACAATTGGATAGAATAATTGGCATTATACACACAACCAACACCGCATACTTTCGCGAGTGTAACAATGTTTGACTTGACTTACCATTCCTGGCCAATAGTATTTTACTCGGAGGCGAAATAGGGTTTTGTGCATGCCTCCATGGGACGCAGTAGGTGGGTCATGAGCCTTCTTAATTAGGTCGGTTGTAAGGGGGGAAGGTATCAATAGTTTCCATGCGAGGTCTTCTTGTTGCGAGTCCCCTGCATACATATTTCTTCGAATGAATACCAAACCGTCTGATACGCGTAAATCAGGTAGCTGCACCTGATGCTCCTCTACGCGTTAGACTAGTTTCAGGTAATCCTCCGATTTAAATTCCTCTGAGTCCAATTCGACTTCCAGAGAAGTGGCAATCCGGAGTTCCTCACACTCTATCCTAGAGAGGGTATCTGGGACTAAGTTTTGAGAGCCCTTGCGGTGTTCGATCTCAAAGTCGAAACCTTGCAGTATCAGGCTCCAACGGGCTAGACGTCCGCTCAAGTCAGACTGATTCATCAACCATTTAAGGCTGGAATGGTCCGTAATAATAGTAAAGGCATGACCTTCTATGAACGCTCTAAATTTCTTCACGCTCAATACAGCTGCATAGCATTCTAGTTCTGTGATGCTGTATCTACTCTAGGCGCTATTGAGCTTTTTTGACATATAGGCTATGGGATGTTCTCCGCCCTCAATGTCTTTCTGAAATAACACGCTACCTACTCCGAGTGTACAAGCATCGCATTGTATGTAAAATCTTTTAGTGGAATCAGGTGTACCTAGGACTGGGGCTTCAATCATTCGGCGTTTAAGCAGTTCGAATGAGCGTTGAGCAGATTCCGTCCACGTGAACTTGCTACTTTTCTTTAATCAATCCGTGATTGGAGCGGACAGACTAGAGTAGTTTGAGATGAATCTTTGGTACCATCCCGTCATCCCAAGGAATCTGCGAGCTTGTTTGGCTGTTTTTGGAGCTGGGAACTCCTCGATAGCAGATACTTTACTAGGATCGACTCTCAGTGATCCATCCAAGATACTTCACTTGTTTCACACAGAACTTGCTCTTGCTCAGATTTATGGTTAGATTGGCTTGCCGTAAACATTCCGCGACATTTTGTCTTAAGGAACCGGGGATTACTTTATCCATTAATCTACACATTCGCTGAGGCGCATTACATAATCCAAATGGCATTACTGTACCAACGACCGGGTACCGTGAATGCCGTTCTTTCTCTGGATTCTTGTTCCAACGGAATCTGCCAAAAAGCATCCTTAAGATCTAAGCAGCTAATGAATTTGGTGTCTTGCAGACGGCCTAACAGACCATCAATGTGCGGCAAAGGATATGCATCTTTCTTGGTTATTGCGTTGACTTTTCGGGAATCGAGATACAACCGGACCTTTCCAGGGGAATTCCAGGGACTGTTAGACTCCTCGATCACTCCTAGTTCAAGCATTCCGTCCAGTTCTTCATACATTAATCTCTGTATGGCTGGCGAAACAGGATAATGTCTTTGTTTAATGGGTTCCGCTTCTCCGGTGTTAATTATGTGAGTTTCCAGGCGGGTTTTTCCCAACCCCAAAACTGAGAAAGAGGGGAATTTTGCTATGACTCTATCCAACTGCACCTTTTGATTTGCAGACAAGTCGTGCAGAATATCTGAGGCTGGAGTTGCCAAACTCGGAACGGGCTCTAGTTCAGCAATTAGATTCGGAGCTATTTTGAACTCTCTCCAAAAGTCTACCCCTAAATACAAGGGCTGACTAAGACTGGGTGTGAGAAATAGGGTGACCTGTTTGGTAATGGTACCATAGGTAACTGGCACTCTAATATATCCGGTTATGGGTTGTTTCATTCCATCCGGGGTGTTGACGGAGGTGTTTAATTTATTTATGACAATATTTGGGATTTTCTCGACGAATTCATATACGCCGATGCTTAAGCAACTAATGGAGGCGCCACTATCCAGTAGGCCTACTAGTTCCTGTCCACCAATTTCCACTTTAACATACGGTCGACTATCGGAGGGGTTTGCTAGAATTGACGATATTACTTGATTATTCAATTCCTTCTTTTCCTGGGCGACTCGTCTGATACGAGTCACATATCTAGTTTTTCTATCTGAGTAGGTGCGTTGAATAGGTTTTTCTTCACTAAAGATTCTGGCACGAGCTTCGTTGTACTTGTTGCAGCGAAAGCTTGGTTAGAAGACATCTTTGGAACCTGAAAGAAGTTACACAAAGAATTCTTCATCTTCAGATAACAAAAAATAGAAAATACTTATCTGATATGTACATAGTTCTTCTACTTTCTTTAATCCACATAGATAACATCTTGTTCATATCTAAAAATAGTAGAAATTGCTTAATTAGTTTGGTATAGGAAATTTAAAATGTAAACAAACAAGTTAGTAGTACAAAACTTACCACAACCAGAGACGAAAATGATTTCAATCACGCAAAACAATAAACAACACATCAATAAATTACACTGAACATATAACACCTGTTCTTATAAATAAAAAAAAAATAAGAAATATACTTACATTAATTCAAGTGTTTTTCCTGCTGATCACCTCAAAAGTCAAACGAGAGCTTTCCTGTCGCAATGACATTATCGATGTTCTATGAATATACATCGGAATTCGATCAGTTTCGGAGAAGATATAACCAACCCTGGAATCAATAGTTTACATATGATGACTTCGTTAAGTATCTAGAAAGGGAACTAAAACCTGAGACAACATCATGTTCTAAGGGGAATTAAATTTTTAAAAATGTTATCAAAACCCGTTAAGGTTTATAAATCTAATTTTCTCATTCATTGGTTCGATTTTTCTAGAAAGTTTAAATAGCGGGTTCATCGGAGGTAAATCTAAATAATCTCCAACTGATAGAATTCTTTTTCCTTTGGTACAAGACGGTAATCACGACGGAAAGTTTTGGTGCATTGGCTCTATCTTTGAAAGTTCATATTGAAATCGAATCCGAGTTAGTAAAAAGTGGAAATCATTAAAGTAACACAGACTATAGAAACCTAAAAATCGCGTGATTAAACTTGGCTAATTTGAAGTGCGGTCGCTGTGAAAAATCATTGTCTCTGGTGCTTGTAGGAATTAAATTTTGATTTGAAATTAGTATTTTTCTTGTAGTCGTAATTTATAGTTTTTAAAGTTTGAATGTAAATCTGAAGTTGGAAAATTAGTAGAAATGAAAATGAAGTATTTTGTAAAAATAGTGGATTTGACAATATAGTAGTATTGAACTTATTATATGAGGAAACTGTGGTGTTAATTTGATTGTTGCATGCAGCTTTGTAAGAGCACTGTGGTGTAGTGGATAACGTGCTGGATTATCACGTAAGAACCGCTGGTTCGCTTCTCGTCGTTGCTTGAAACTTTTTCTGCTGAAAACATTTTTTTTTGTTTTTTTTGCAAATTTTGTGGTAATTAATTAGTGGAAATCTACGTTCGACTTAATATCCTTAGAATCCTTCACATAATGGTCCTTCGAGCCGGATATTAACTGGACATAGTATTGGTAGAACGATTTCTCTGGAAACTAGAAAACATGCGTGCTCATTCAAGTGAACTTTGAACTCATAGTGCCTGTGACTGTGAACATTGAATTCAAGTGACTTAAGTGAAAAAGTAAACAAGGAAATCCTCAAATAAAAACTCTTTTTTATTGGCAACGAAAAATACTATAAAATAAGTGAAAACTAGTCTGGAAAAATTTGGATACGATTTGAAAAAGTCTGGTGAGTCCGTTTCATCTTATTTCTTATTGCGTGCCTTTTATTTTACAAATATACATATATACATACTACTTAATCTAACATAATGGACAATTTAATTAAGTTGCAAAAGCGTAGTAAAAAGGTAATCGAGGATTTCTTTGCTAATTACAAGAAGGATGGTAAAGATCGCAGAGCAAAACCGTATTATGAAGCAAGAATAACTAACCTAGAGAAGCATTGGCAGGAGTTTAAAAACCGCGATGAAGAGATAGCTTTATTGGCGACCGCCGAAAGTATGAAAAACGATTATTTTGTAGAACAAATATACTCGGTGGTTGAGAATTTTTATATAGACGCGTTCGCAAGAATCGTATCGGATTTTCAACGCGATTTCCCACCAGCTATAGCCGAAACGGTTGTTGGAAAAGACAGTGAGATTAAGGTTATCAGTCTAGACTCAAAGCGTGACGAGCTAAAATTACCGCAAATATCACTACCTACATTTTCCGGAGATTATCTTGCCTGGAATACATTTCATGATTTATTTAAAGCTCTGATATATGATAATGAGCGTCTATCACATGTGCAAAAATTACAATATTTAAAGGCACATCTCTCAGGCGAAGCCAGAAGTCTTCTCAGTAATACTACGATTACTAGCGCAAACTTTGAGCCAGCATGGCAAATGTTGACATCGAGATATGACAACAAACGTGTTTTAGTTAAGGCCCAGTTGGATGTTTTATTTAATCAGGTAAACGTAAATCAGGAATCAGCAAAGGGAGTGAAAGGCCTGCTCGATAAAACTGCAGAGTGCCTTGCCGCTCTCCAAAATCTCCAAATCAAAAACAGAGAACTGGGATCCTATTTTAATTTATTTTGTCACGCAAAGATTACCACACGAGACCCTAGAATTATGGGAACAGTCGCAAAGCTCAAAAAGAGTCCTTCCAACTTGGAACGAATTGAAAGAATTCTTAGAAGCTAGGTTTCGTACGTTAGAAGTAATGAATGTGAAAAGAAAGCCGATAGTCAAGGAAATCAAACCTGCACCCGCTGCACAAGTAGAAAAGTTTTGGAGAAAACCTCAAACGTTCCACGTAGCTACAAGTTCTCTTTGTTTACTTTGCCGTGAATTGCATTCCATTCGCAAATGTCCGAAATATTTGGAACTCAATCATCAAGCTAGATTGGATGCAGTAAAATCAAAGGGTCTATGTCTAAACTGCCTAGGTTCTGGACACCTTATAGCGAATTGTCCGAGTAAGCTTAAATGTTTAATATGCAAGAAATCGCATCACACAACCTTACATAAAAATCAAAATACGCCAGAAAATTCACGGCTTGAACATGTCAATCAGCCCGGAACCTCTAGACAATCTTTCGCTATTGCGAACAATAATGATTTTGTCGCTGGAGCACAGTCATTTGTCGCGAGCCAATATTCCAGATCTCAACAAATTCTCTTAGCAACAGCTTTAGTCAAAATTATTGCACCAAATGGACTGGAACAAAGCTTTAGAGCTCTTATTGACCCTGGTTCGCAGGCGTCGTTTGTCACAGAACATGTTGTACAAACTCTTCGATTACCTAGGGAATTCAAAGATGTAAACGTAACTGGATTAGGCAATACTTCTACCGAGAAAATCAAAGCCAGTGTAAAGTTGACTATTACATCGAAGATTTCATCCAACGAAACTAAAATACATGTTGACGCATTTGTTCTACGGACAATCACAAATCTGCTACCAGGCCACCTAATTACAAAGTCTACTTGTCAGCATCTTGATGGTCTCGAGTTGGCTGATCCCACATTTAATCGACCAGGACGTATAGACGTGTTGTTGGGAGCTGACATCTACCCATCTCTCATTTGCGACGGAATACGAAGAGGTGAACTTGGCACTCCAATTGGACAGCATACAATATTTGGATTGATATTATCAGGTGAAACATCTAATCGGTCTTCACAGCCTCAGAATCTACAAAATTTTCACGTTAACGTTAATTTACAAGACGACTTGAAAATGTTTTGGGAATTGGAAGAAATACCTTCTAAACCTCTTCTTACATCTGAAGAAAATCTATGTGAGCAACACTTCGCCAACACGTATATCAGATGTTCCAGTGGAAGATATCAAGTTCGGCTTCCATTCATCGAAGATGGAAAGGCACTAGGAGCATCTAGAAATATTGCCATTGGTCGCCTGTTACAAATGGAAAGGCACTTCGGTCAAGATCCATACCTAAAAACAGAATATGTCAAATGTATGAATGAATACTTGGAATTAGGACACATGCAACCAGTAACCAACACAGAAAATGAATTTGTTAGGCATGATATAAATAGAAATCCGTATTACGAGTGCGCGTATTTGCCACATCACGCCGTCATAAAACCAAGCAGCACCACTACAAAAGTTCGTACAGTCTTCGACGCATCGCGACGCACAAGTAATGGTAAGTCCTTAAACGATGTTCTCTTGAAAGGACCAACCATCCAGGAAACATTATTCGTAATTTTAATGCGGTGGAGAAGGCACAAAATCGCTTTTACGGCTGATGTTCAAAAAATGTACAGGCAGATCCGCATGCATCCCAACGATGCAGAATATCAACGGATAGTGTGGAGGGACTCACCAGACAAACCGATTCGAGACTACAAATTGACAACAGTAACATTTGGAATTAAAAGTGCGCCATATATCGCAATCAGAACAATGCAACAATTAGCCAGAGATGAAAGTCACAATTATCCTGTCGGCGCACAAGCAGTTCTCAACGACTTTTATGTAGACGATTTAATTTCCGGTGGAAACAATATTCAAGAAGCCAATCTGACACTATTTCAAATCAGTCATCTACTCCAAGCCGGAGGACTCGAACTACGTAAATGGGCTTCAAACAATGAGAGCATTCTACAAGCTATCCCGGAGGAGAAGAGAGAACCTGAACTACCTTTATCAGTGGACTCTAGTGATATTAAGGCTCTTGGAATGCTTTGGAATCCTCAATCTGACACCCTGTCATATAAGGTGGAAATAGACCAAAGTCAGCGAACGTGGACTAAACGTAGTATCTTGTCAGAAATATCGAAGCTCTTTGACCCCATAGGACTGCTCGCCCCTATAATAATAACAGCAAAGATCCTTATCCAATCACTTTGGTTGGCCGGACTACAATGGGATGACGAAATTCCTGAGGATATCAAATTAAACTGGGAAAACTATCGAAAGAGCCTGAGTCTTATTCAACAGATACACATTCCTCGGTGGATTAAAACAGGAGAAGAATCGTTAAAAATCGACCTTCACGGCTTCTGTGATGCATCCATTCAAGCATACGCTGCGGCAGTCTATGCTCGTATTGAGAACGTCAATGGACAAATTGATGTGCACCTAGTTTCGGCCAAAACAAAGGTGGCACCTATAAAAACTATATCTTTACCGAGACTCGAGCTATGTGGTGCGACTCTCTTAGCCAAACTAATGACGGAAGTACAGCAGAATCAATCTTCAACTAGACATAAGTGGAATTTATGCATGGACAGACTCCACCATTGTACTTGCGTGGTTGAAGAAACATCCTTCAACGTGGGAGACCTTTGTCGCCAATCGAATTTCACACATTCATCAAGTGCTAAAGGAAAATTGTTGGGCTCATGTGCCAAGCGAATCAAATCCAGCGGATTGTGCAAGTAGAGGCATGGAGCCAGGAATACTCAAAAATCATACTCTCTGGTGGAGTGGTCCACATTGGCTACAACAATCTAGAGAAAATTGGCCTAAACGTAAAGAAAAGCTAGAAACAACACAGGGATTACGTAAACAAATTCGGAGCTTACACATACAGACGCCCTTTCAACAGTGGGAACTATTGTCTCGATATTCGTCACTAACGAAACTTCTAAGGATCACCGCCTATTGTCAACGTTGGACTAGGAACGTCCGTAGTTCACCACAGAATCGAGAACTAAAATACTTAGCAAATAAAGAACTTCAAACTGCTTTATCATTCTGGCTGCAAGCTACACAGGCTGAATACTTCTATAAGGAAATAAAGGCATTAAGGGAACAGAAACAGATCCCAAAGCAGAGTAAACTAATCAAACTGAATCCGTTTTTTCATGATGATGGACTTCTTAGAGTTGGAGGTCGCCTTGGAAACTCCTCGCTTACCTTTTCAGAAAGGCATCCTATTATATTGCCTGAAAAGAGTCATCTAACAAATCTAATTGTTGATAGTATGCACAAAACAACAATGCATGGCGGTACTCAGCTCATGCTTTCATTACTCCGTCGCAAATATTGGATTTTAAACGCCAGAAATATAATTCGCGCATACAACCATAAATGCATACAATGTTTTCGGCAGACAGCACAATCCAGAACACAGTTAATGGCAGATCTACCAAGCTATCGCATACAAAAAGCACGTCCATTCGCACATACTGGAGTAGACTACTGCGGCCCGTTTGATATAAAAAGCTCCAGTGGCAGGGGAATTCGCAGCTATAAAGGTTATATAGCAGTTTTCATCTGCATAGTCACGAAAGCTATGCATCTTGAATTAGTAAGTGATCTATCTACAGCTGGATTTTTGGCAACGTTCCGCAGATTCGTGTCACGTCGTGGCTTGTGCACAGATCTGTATAGTGATTGCGGATCGAACTTTATTGGGGCAAATGCAATTCTTACTCGTTACAAACTTGAAATGGTAAAACATATAGAAAACGAGATCGCACAAGCAATTGAAAACGAAGGAATTAAATGGCATTTCATACCACCTTCTTCACCCCACTTCGGAGGATTATGGGAAAGCGGAGTGAGATCGACCAACACACACTTGAAGAGAATAATTGGGACTACTATTCTAACCTATGAAGAATTCAGTACTTTGTTGATGCAAATAGAGGCCAGCTTAAACTCAAGACCACTGACGGAACTATCACAGGACCCGAATGATACTTCAGCTTTGACACCTGGACATTTTTTAATTGGAGGAGCTCTACTTACGGCGCCAGAACCTCCTCTCCTGGACATCAACACCAATCGCCTCGATCGTTATCAGTACATCCAAAAACTACATCAAACATTTTGGGCAAGATGGAGTACTGAATATTTACATCGCCTACAACAGCGCCCAAAGTGGCTGTCAAAACAAATCAACCTAAAAGAGAACGATTTAGTTATTCTTAAAGATGAAAGACTTCCACCGTCACGATGGCTAATGGGAAGAATTGTTAAAACCCATCCGGGAAAGGATAACTTAATACGAGTCGTCACCATAAAAACGCAACACAACATCATTAAGCGACCTGTAACAAAAACCTGCCTCCTTCCGATTGATACAATAATCCCATCCAATTGAAAAAAGAAAACCGTAAATTACCTCATAAACAATCCTTTCACAAAAAAAATACATCCTTTCAGATATCTCCCAAATCTTTGAATACTAGTATCAGTCATCCTCTCAAGCTACATTGAATTTTCACAGATATAAATTCGATGAATCACTCTCCCGGAACATTATGGAAATCCGTTTGCAGCAACCATGGAAGTCATCAAATCTATCACCTACTTATTGAAACCTGACGTTTCAAGGGGGGGTGTATGTTGCAGCGAAAGCTTGGTTAGAAGACATCTTTGGAACCTGAAAGAAGTTACACAAAGAATTCTTCATCTTCAGATAACAAAAAATAGAAACTACTTATCTGATATGTACATAGTTCTTCTACTTTCTTTAATCCACATAGATAACATCTTGTTCATATCTAAAAATAGTAGAAATTGCTTAATTAGTTTGGTATAGGAAATTTAAAATGTAAACAAACAAGTTAGTAGTACAAAACTTACCACAACCAGAGACGAAAATGATTTCAATCACGCAAAACAATAAACAACACATCAATAAATTACACTGAACATATAACACCTGTTTTATAAATAAAAAAAAAATAAATAAGAAATATACTTACATTAATTCAAGTGTTTTTCCTGCTGATCACCTCAAAAGTCAAACGAGAGCTTTCCTGTCGCAATGACATTATCGATGTTCTATGAATATACATCGGAATTCGATCAGTTTCGGAGAAGATATAGCCAACCCTGGAATCAATAGTTTACATATGATGACTTCGTTAAGTATCTAGAAAGGGAACTAAAGCCTGAGACAACATCATGTTCTAAGGGGAATTAGATTTTTAAAAATGTTATCAAAACCCGTTAAGGTTTATAAATCTAATTTTCTCATTGGTTCGATTTTTCTAGAAAGTTTAAATAGCGGGTTCATCGGAGGTAAATCTAAATAATCTCCAACTGATAGAATTCTTTTTCCTTTGGTACAAGACGGTAATCACGACGGAAAGTTTTGGTGCATTGGCTCTATCTTTGAAAGTCCATATTGAAATCGAATCCGAGTTAGTAAAGAGTGGAAATCATTAAAGTAACACAGACTATAGAAACCTAAAAATCGCGTGATTAAACTTGGCTAACTTGAAGTGCGGTCGCTGTGAAAAATCATTGTCGTCTCTGGTGCTTGTAGGAATTAAATTTTGATTTGAAATTAGTATTTTTCTTGTAGTCGTAATTTATAGTTTTTAAAGTTTGAATGTAAATCTGAAGTTGGAAAATTAGTAGAAATGAAAACGAAGTATTTTGTAAAAATAGTGGATTTGACAATATAGTAGTATTGAACTTATTATATGAGGAAACTGTGGTGTTAATTTGATTGTTGCATGCAGCTTTGTAAGAGCACTGTGGTGTAGTGGATAACGTGCTGGATTATCACGTAAGAACCGCTGGTTCGCTTCTCGTCGTTGCTTGAAACTTTTTCTGCTGAAAACATGTTTTTTTGTTTTTTTTTTTCAAATTTTGTGGTAATTAATTAGTGGAAATCTACGTTCGACTTAATATCCTTAGAATCCTTCACAGTACTTGACCCACCTTTCCTGTAAGGACAAGGATAAGGTTACTCTCGGAGTACTAGGGTTCACTCTAGGTAGTAAGATTGGCATAGTCTGAACCGATTTGGACAATTCAGGGCTGGTGTTTATGGTCTGGCCGGGGCTGGTTCTATATCTCCGCGCGAGCGTGTTTTCCGCCTTCTTTCACACTCGCTCTGACATACTGGGCACTTTGGCGTTGTCACTTCAGCTAAACCGCATCTATAACAAAACAGGTGTCGAACTGAGCTAACACAATCATAGAACGCGTGACCTTCCTCCCGGCAGTTCCAACAGATTAGACGTTTCTTCGTTTCGGAGCTGATCGGTAGCAACTCACTAACATTATCGTTCGCTGAATGGGCTTCTGGGTACGGTCTGTCTGACATGGGGACGTTCAACTCGTGAACTCTGATTCTTTCTCGCTTTTCGCGCTCTCTCGCTTGTAGCAAACGATCAGCTTCGAGACAAGTCTCACGCAATTGACGCATCGTGACTATTGGCTGTCCTATGACCACTTGACCCAGGCGAGGATGAAGTCCATTCCTATTATGACTGACTCTACTTCGTCCAAAGGGCGCCTCAATCTATTTTGTAAACTAACTAACTGACGTATATACTCGTCGAAACTGACAGAGCCTTGTCTCAGTTCCAACATAGCTTTAATAATTTCTAAATCGTTATCCAGACTCTTGAACTGTTGCTTAAGACTTTCTTAGGGCGGTCCATGTCGGATATTGATTTTGTCGGCGAAATTGCGACCAATACCAGTCCTCTGCTCGCTCTTTCAGAAGTCCGGCAATATTTTGACACAACTCGGCGTCGGAGATGTTTTCGTCTCGCGCTCGCGTTTCCAGGCGGTAGATAAATTCATCCACAGTCAAGCCGCTGGTATTCCCTGAGAATATCATATTCCAAGAGAGTACTATCGAAGGTCGGCGTCTGGAATTATTCAATTCCGCGCGATTATGAGGTAGGTTTCGCTCCTGTCTCGCTTGTTCGGCGTCTCTCCATTGCTCATCCTCTTGTTGCCGACTTGGATTCGGATTACTTCTGGGTATTGGCAATGGGTCTAGGTTGTTAGGGATAGGCCAGAAAAATTGCTCCCGGCTGTTATTGTTTCGATCCCGGGGCTTGGGAATTTCTTGCCTGTCCTTAGGACTTCTAACTGGTGGTGCACTATTCACGGGGTCTTTAGGGAACTCTAAGGATACTTCCTCTCGAACGAAAATACGCAACTTAGGGCACTAGGTAACTTAGAATTGGTAAATCCTAACACTACTATTTATATACTCAACTACTGCTGATTGCTTGTATTGGAAATTTGAATAACTATCATGTTTCGTGACCGTCCGTCTCCTTCCACACTCCAAAGATAGCGGGAGATAAAAAAAGGAACATTTTCCATACAGATGAGAAAAGATATACTGAGATTACTAGATGAATGAATTTGTGTAAGGGTTGACCAAAAGAGATATGCTAAACAACAGGTAAATATACCTGTAAGGACGTATTAACATCTGTATGAACAAAAAATTTAAAAAATGTATTAGTGGTTATATCTAGAGGATACCTTCACAGATAAAGGGATTATATGTAATGATTTACAGAGAGATGTGGATATCCGATGAAGACAGGGGCACGAGCAGACGTGAAATCTCTCGTTTAAATTTATTTTTGTAATTGATAACTCCAGGCAAGGTATGGCCGACGCTGATGACACAACTCCCGTGTGGAGTGACTCGAAGCGTTATATCCGAAGCAGTCACGAGTTGCGCGAGGCCTCTAGTGCAGTCTTCAGGACATAATTTCTTCTCGTTGCAACTATCGTGGTCATTAGAAATTGTTTCAAGGCCGCATGAGTACTGGACATGCAGTCGTGATCTTAAGTCGGCACCTGAGATACTTTTTCTACATTGAACTTAAACGCCGCCATGATGTTCAAGTGATGTTGCATGAATAAGAAGCAACAGCACGCTAGTTTCAAACCCGCGTTTTTGGACTTCATTACTAACAAACATCCTTCGTCCATACTAACGTATAGTATCCTTCTTGAAGCTATTTGGGGTGTATCTTGAATAAGACATTGAAAAGGCTCGAGTTGGCTGAAGATGAGTATGGGCTAGTCGTTGCTAGCAAGGGCCAACTCGTTGGGCGCCATATTTATATGTAGCGTCGGTGTTTGAATTGGTTCAAGCTGTCAGGACAACTTCTCAGTGCAGCACCTCATTAGGCCTTGTCACGGGAGATGACAGCTAACACCAGACGCAGTCCTTCCTATTACGATGGGGGTATGAAGTCAGGGTGCCTGCGCTTGTTGACAGTGCACGGACTAGCTCGCCGTCAGGAGGGTGGAATCTTGGCTTCACCTCCAATAGGTTGATGTGATCGCAGGCTGCTTGTGGCCAAGGAAGCTGGAGAGGAACTATCAGGAAGCTCACTTGCTTGAGGTAACCACGGGGATATAAAAATAGTACGGACAGGGGAATGATGCTGGAAGAAGCCGTAGGCATGTTCGAAATGACTGACCAGACTCGGATAACATACGGGTATCAGTCTGGCGGGAGACGTCCACAGCGTGTAGCTATGACATCTATAGTGGAACTGACCCACCCAAATACATCCATGGCCCGCTGCCATCGATCCCATACCAAACAAGAAAGACTGACGGAAAGGAAAGAGGTAGACAGGCTACCCCATCTTGAGTTCCTCGAGGGAGGTCGGAGACAGACGGACGCCCATGAAACTCTTAGCTAGTATACATCCCAAAAAAAAACAATATGTAAACAGATCAAGACGTTTCAAAATAAAGGATTCCATAAAAAAAACTGTGATTTTTATTAAAAGCGGATATATCTTTTTATTAGGTGTGAGAGTCCACCGTATAATCGACTGAAAATCATGCAGACCAGAATAAACTAATATAAACCCAAATCTAATACGAGAACAAATGACTAATTAGGAGGCTTATGCTCCAACTAGAACTATACACATGCCCAGAGGGGGCGTTACCTACAACCGCAAGTTATTAATCTAAAAACATATATATATAAATCTGTCTAGCCTTATATTCATCCTACAACCTTTATATATTACATATACATATATATATATCTATATGTGGACCAACACAGTTGATCCCAACAAGGTAGGTACTGATTACTTTCACTTTACGTTAATTTATGGTTGAACCAAAAATAAATTTCCAGGATATAGGTAATCACTCGCTATTAACCTCTACTAAGTCACTACCTTGCTGATCTGGTGCTTATGTGAACACAAACCAAAAAAAAACTCTTAGTCCTCTCATCATGGACGATTGAGGCTTAATTTACCACTAACTAACGTTATATTAGGACGACTACTAATTGCTGATATAATACTACTATTTACATGACGAACATAACCTTACTGAGATAATATTAACTTTATGTGGTCACAACCACTATTTACTGCTATAATACTACTAATCAGTTCAGCAATGAGTATACAGGAGCGAAGTCGCAATCGTGAAGCAGGCGTATGCTTTAGTATTAGTACGATATTATTTTCATTACGTTACATATTAGATATCTTTACTGAATTCTCGTATTTTTGCTCGGCGTTTTTTTTTTTGTGTAGATATATATATATAAGGATATTGTTATAAAAAAATTTTGGGTACTCACTCAGCCGCTCCCAGGAGGTGAAGCTTCATCTGCCGAACCGACGGGTATTTCTGAAAGCTTATTTACAAAAGAAAACACAATTAAATGCCGACTACGCCCATCTCTTTCGTGCGGTTTCCTTCCTGTTCACATTTGACCTCATTGACCTGACAGGCTCCTAATGTATGTATCTACTAACTAAAGGTACAATTTGATCTTTAGGACGTGATTATTCTGGTATCGGGTTGATTTGAGGTGACCTCCGAGTCTCTTTCTTTTTCCTTTATTATTTTTTCCTTTGTTTTTTTTTGTTTTTTTTTTATATGCCGCTTCTGCGTATTTCCCTTCAGCGCTTTTTATTTTCACTTCTTCTATTCTACGACTTGTTATTTCACTTTTATATTTTTTTGTTTTTCTTCCTCTTTCTTTGGTACTTATTACTCCGAATAAATAACTCCAAAGCTCTTGCTACCGGTTCTATTATGAGCCGAGGAGGTTTAGCTGACACGTTTGGGCTTTCTAATTTGATGCACATTATAAATAGGCGTATGAGATAGGATGCCACAAGCTTGGTCTGGTAATATTATTCCAAATTCTGGCAGAGGAACACGACTGGGGCTGAACTGGAGGGTAGATAATAGATAAACGAGCTTATATGTACTGGGTGGTATCACTAAAAGAAGATAATTAGAGCAAATCGTGCGTAGGTATTGAAAAAAATTATGAAATATATTACCCATCGATAGTACTAAATCTCTGCTATACAATTTCTTCACTGGGAGTGTATATTTCCCGCGATGCACGCGGTTTTTGGTTGATTTTTTGAATCTGGGTGAGTTACAGGAACCGATCTGTATAAAAGTAGACGTGAAGTGACAGGCACTCTAGAACATTTAGGCATGTCATCTGGAGTTTGACGTTTATTGATACTCGAATCGAAAGCTTAAGGGCCGTCTTCATGAATGTGCCGGGGTTAGTCTCCGTGCGAATGCGCGACCTGCCAGAAGGGTTAGGAAGAAGAAGATTTACATATTGCTTATATTAACCTCGCACTTTCTGTGCTAACTGACAGCTGGCATTCGTCTTACTATAGTCTGAAATTATGCTCACCTTACAGGGAATCACAACACGTCGCTAACTCAGTTTCCCCGGAAGGAAAGCTCTTATAAAATATAAAACTATTACCCCGTTATTAAGAATATAATTAATTAGAATTACCGAAACATAACGATGGGTCTTCCCTCTACCATATTTCCTTATTTTCCCAGGCAGTTATTCACAAAACAAAAAAATCCACTAGAACTCATCGTTTTCACTATTTTTTCAGGTAGGCGCAAACAATTTTTTTTGCACAAATTAAAACTTATAATACCGAATAGTAATTAAAATTACTGTTTTATATACACTTCAAAGCACAGCGGTAATTAAAATTACTGTTTTATATGTTTAAACTTTAAAACTCTTGATAGTAATTGAAATTACTGTTTTTATCTCTTCAAAAACTCGTCTTATTGAAATTTGACAATCTCAATAATTTTGAAGAGCGCGCCAATTACCGTTAATAAAATTAGATATTGGCAACTCCGTTACCATATATGTCATTAATGCTGCGTTCCTTTTCTCGTTCTGAATGAATCTGTATAAATCGACAGAACGATGTCATAATTTAATTCTGTGCTCATAGAAAAGGAACGAAACAGAACCATTTCGAGTGCTTGACATTTCTTCCATTTGATAAAAGCAAGTATAAATTCGTAAAAATTGTTGTTGATGAAAAATAAAGCCATTTTCCAACAAAAGCAACTTAGACTCAACTATTACCACCTCGTACTAATTGTAAACAACCCATTCACGAATACAAAATAAAATCGTTCTGCTTAAATCCGGGAAAAACTCAGGTGCATTCAGAACGATTCGGAGCCCGAAAAAAGCGATGACAGATTGAAACTAAATCGTTCGGCTCGAGAAAAAGAACGACATGGATCGAAAAAATTCATTCTGAACGAGAAAAGGAACGCAGCATAATATAATCGATGCTGAATATAATTGAAATCACTTTTATAAGAAAGAAACGGCTATGCTTCCGGGAGGTATTTTTTCCCTTTCCTTCTTCAGCCAATGGTTCGGTCATATTGAAGTGTTAATAATTAATACTTAGCATTAAAATATTTGCATTTCAAATAAAAATACTCTTCTTAAGAATATAAATTTCGTTTATTATTCATATAATTTTTAATATCCACATTTATAATATTTCACCTAAATAAAAAATAAAACAATTCGTATTGATTTGTGTGGTACTTTAAAAAATGGTACCATTTGAGCAGCAAAACGAGCAGTCCATAGTATATATGTCAGTGCCTTAACCTCTACATTTGTTTCTTTACATTTGTACTCGCGTGCTACAGTTCCGCAGTGTTTAAGCATTAAACATTAAAAAAAAAAAAAAAATAATCAGCAAATTCAGAAGTCAATAACTTTATTGAAGAAAAAAAAAATGCAGCACAAATTCAATTTAATTAGGTAAATTTCATGCACTTTTGCTGCATCAGCAACATCTGCAGACAAATAACAATTTCGTGAGATCGAATTTCACGCATGAAATTTGTTGTCAATTAAATTTGTTAAATTGAATTTGTTGATTCTGCATATTTATCATATTAAAATTTGTATATAAATATCGATCTTTGTAAATAGAATTTTAGAATAAAGTTTTTATTAAATGAAAGCGTTGCTCTGTTGTTCTGGGTTTAATTAGTCTTAAACCAACCAAATCTGAACTGTGTAGGAATCCTTCACGGCTCAAACAAAATTGGTGACCCCGACGTGATATTAATCGCTACTTGTGTAACATAAGTAGTGCTATATCACGCACCACAAGCAGTCCAGACTCTCTTTTGGCATCCATTTGAGAGCTCAATAGTCAAATCTCGCTTTGTTAAGAAGCTGGATCTTCCTTCGTGCCAACTTACAGCCGAAGGATAAATCAAGGAATACTTCTGGAGCTTACCTTGTGTCAACAGGCGACACAATAGCCAACAGCACCCGGATTTCATTTGCAGCTCCAGCAAGTTGAAGCAATTACTACATAAGTAGTATACTGTGTCACGCAGTAGCACCTTCTTGTAGTCGGCATTCCCTCTGGCATTCCAGAGTTCAGCAGTCGCCCTTTTAAGAAGCTAGATCTTCCGTTGTGGCTACTTACAGCAAAAGAGTACATCAAGAAATAGCTCAGGAGCTCACTTTGTGTCAACAGGCGACACAATAGCCAGCAGTATCCGGACTCCGCTTGCATCCATAAGCAACCACAATCAGCTCACCATTCTACGATTCATACGATAAGTTTGTTTTGTGTGCCAAATGACAGATATTGCAGCACTCGCGTCAGCTCAATCAGAGCTTGGCCGTGCCATCAACCAACTCTTCGATAACTTTAAAAAGGAGAGGATTGAGCGGAGAACCAAGGAAGGCACTTTGAAGTACCAGACATCCCTGAATGAATTCATCATTCAATTCAATAAAAGACATCAAGAGCTAGAATGCATCCAGCAAGGACATCCAGATCATGCGTACTTCACACAAGCATACCATACACAAGTCCAAGAAATCTGCAAGGACTTCCTAGGTAAAATATACCAGAGACTGAGGGAGTGTTCCGCGGATGCACCACAGTCAAGTGCTCCAGCGACCACACCCACTGACGCTAATCAAGATGACTCAGCCAAGACTCTAAGGATGCACGCCGCAACAATAAAGGCGTTGGACAGATTGATAAACTCAATTAGAGAAGAGTTTAATGCACCTCGTTCAAGGGCTTACTATAATCAGAAGCTTAAGTCGATCAATGACTACTGGGCTCAAATAACTTGCCTCCATCAAGAAGTAATAGCAGAATTGCTCGACTCTACGAAGGCACAAGAAGAATATAGAAGCATTGAAGATAAATATCAAAACCTGGCGATTGAACTACAGGAAAGACTAGATGAACAATCCATTGCGTGTAGTAATAGCATGAATGTAAAGCTTCCTAAGATAGCTCTTCCGAACTTCGATGGAACGAATACACAATGGAAACCATTTATGGATCTTTTCACTCAGCTAATACATCATCAGTCTATAAGCGCAGCAGAAAAAATGTACTACCTGAAAGCTCATCTTACCGGTGAACCAAGCCGGTTGATAAGACATCTACATGCCACGGAACAAAACTACACCGTGGCTTGGAAGATACTGACAGACAGGGACAATAACTCCAGAAGTATAATAACTGCACTTCTAAATGAACTGCTGTCACAAAGTACGTTGACAGTTGAATCTGGAGCTGGAATAAAGCGGATACATGATGTCAGTAAAGAATGCCTTCTATCACTGCAGAACATGGGGGTTAAGATCAAAGAATGGAATGCCATATTGATCCATATATTACTTCAGAAGCTAGACAAAGAATCCCGGAAATTATACGAACAATCTCTCCAGCGTCCTCGTGAAATCCAAAACGTAGATGACTTCTTCAAGTTCTTAGAATCCAGATTTCAGATGCTGGAGGCAATGCACACGAAAGACGAGCGCAAAAGGCCTGTTACATTTTTGACATCAACGCCAAGAACTCAGTGTCCCGTTTGTAAAGCAGAGCATAAAATTTACAGATGCAACAAGTTCCTTAATTCATCACTTGACAATAAGTTCCAGCTGGTGAAGCAATTCAAGCTATGCCCTAACTGCCTGAAACCTGGACATCAGATTCAAGGATGTACTTCAGGAAATTGCACATATTGCAGGGGCCGACACAACAGTCTGCTTCACAATTCATTCCGCGACAAGCAAGAGACCGCCAAGCCCAATCAGACAATACGACAGAATAACACGACACTGCAGTCAATTACTCCTTCAAAATTAATACAGCAGACTTCGAACAAAGCTACCACCAGTCTTAAGGCATCAGCCAAATCACAAGTCTTACTGGCAACAGCTGTAGTGGACATCGTCAATGCAACAGGAGGTCTGGTTCCATGTCGAATACTACTTGATTCAGCGTCTCAATTACATTTCATCCGGGACAGTTTTGTTCAACTGCTGGGTTTAAAGAGACAGAAAATTAGCATTCCGATTATTGGCATCGGTGGACACGAAACCATTGCCAAACACGAGACTAAATTAGCCTTACACTCTAGAGCAAATGATTTTACTACAACACTTACAGCTGTTGTACTGCCGAAGATCAGCGACTATCAGCCAGCAACATATGTGTGTACATCAAGATGGGAAATTCCAGCCAACATCCAGTTGGCAGATCCCGATTTCTATCAGCCTCAAGCAATCGACATGCTGATAGGAGCTGACTTGTATTATGATCTCTTACAAGGTGGCCAGATTAGAGTATCCAACAATCTGCCTCTCCTACAAAACACCCGCTTGGGCTGGATTGTAGCAGGGAGAACACCAAATACGTCGTCCATCAGTCGCTTCCAATGCAGTATTGTAACTCAGCCTTCAGTGGCATCTCTGGAGAAACAATTAGTCAAATTTTGGGAATTAGACCAACATGATGCACCATCAAACCGGATGACAAAGGAAGAATACGAATGCGAGCAGCACTTTCAAGAGACATTTCAACGTTCTCCATCAGGTCAACTCATTGTCCAGCTACCATTTCGCGAGCCACCACATAAGTTGGGATCCTCAATTGAGATGGCAACAAAACGATTCTATTGTCTAGAACGCAAATTAGACAAAAATCAAGAGCTGAAACGACAATATCAGGCCTTCATGCGAGAATACGAGCACCTGGGGCACATGCAAGCAATACACAAGGAACTCATCCCATCCGAGAATTATTACTTACCACATCACTGCGTTGTTAAGCCTGAGAGTTCGAGCACGAAACTGCGTGTAGTTTTCGATGCGTCAGCAAAGACTACAACTGGCAAATCTCTCAACGACATCCTCAAGATTGGACCAACTGTACAATCAGACTTGTTTTCCATTCTAATAAGATTTAGAATGCACAAATATGTGATGACCGCAGATATATGCAAGATGTATCGGCAAATTCAAGTGGATCCCGAGCAAAGAAAATATCAACTTATTCTCTGGCGCGAACATAAAGACAGGCCTATTCAGACATACCAGCTCAAAACAGGGACATATGGCACGGCTTCAGCACCATTTCTCGCTACAAGGTGTCTTAATCAATTAGCACTTTTGGAAGTCGACACCTTTCCTCGAGCAGCTAAGGTCATACGAACTGATACTTATGTTGATGACATCCTAACTGGAACAGACTCCATTGATGATACCATCAAACTAAGAGAGGAGTTAGTGGCACTTCTAATAAGTGGAAATTTCGAACTAAGAAAGTTCTGTTCAAATCACCCAGATATATTGCGTACCATTCCTGAAGAATTAAGAGAAAAACTACTACTGCTCCAAGGAGACGAAGTCGTGAAAACCCTAGGAATGATTTGGCAACCAAAAGATGATGTCTTTCAATTTAAAACAACACACCATGAGTCAGATAAGACTACCAAGCGAACAGTTCTGTCAGACATCACTCGTATTTTTGACCCACTTGGACTAATTGGACCTGTGACAGTTCTTGGCAAACTATTTGTACAGGATCTATGGAAATCAAACATTTCGTGGGATGAAGAACTTCCAATACAGTTAAAAAAAAGGTGGCAACTCTTTCAATGCCAATTGAAAGAGCTCAGTTGTCTCAAAATCTCAAGACACGTATCATTCACCGATCCAGTGGAGCTTCAATTGCACGCCTTTTCTGATAGCAGTGAATCGGCATATGGTGCATGCTGTTATATCAGGACGGTAGATGACTTCGGCCAAATACGAGTTCAATTGTTGTGTTCAAAGTCAAGATTAGCACCCCTAAAGTCGACAACGCTAGCAAGACTAGAACTGTGCGCTGCTGTCCTCTTAGCAGAATTGGTGGAGCGGATACGTCAATGTCTACCGAAGAATTTATCAAAGGTTTACTACTACACGGATTCAACAATCGTTCTTTCATGGATTGCTGCACCGTCCTACACTTGGAGCACCTTTGTCGCAAATAGGGTGGAAAAAATCCAACAATTAACGACCGAACATCAGTGGCATCATGTAGAAGGTACCCAAAATCCTGCTGACATCATCTCTCGGGGCATGCTTCCAGCTAGACTACACCAATCAAAACTATGGTTCAAGGGCCCAGATTTCTTATTTGAACCAGCATCAAGGTGGCCTAACAAAAAATTTCAACCACTGCAAGAGGTGCCTGAAGCTCGAGAAAGAAAATTCGCATTTTCAACAAGGTTAAAGACAGACAATTATACGGACATAATTGCATCTGTCAACCATAAGAACTCCTTCACGAGGCCTCAACGAATCTTCGCTTACTGCATACGTTTCTGGGAAAATTGCAGACTACCAAGGGAGCGTAGATCAACAGGCCTTCTAACGATAACAGAACTGGACATGGCGCAAAATGGCCTAGTCAGAAATGTACAACGCATAACGTTTAGCAAAGAGTTTCAAAATCTTAAGGATAACAAATCGCTCGACACCAACAGTTCAATCCAATCATTGAACCCATTTCTGGACGAAGCAACTAGCGTCATCAGAGTTGGTGGCCGATTAAAACATTCCCAACTGAACGCAGAGGCAAAACATCAAATGTTACTTCCAAGGAATCATATACTCAGCGAGTTGTTGCTTAATCATCTTCACAGAAAGCACATGCATGCAGCTCCACAGACCTTAACAGCAATCGCAAGACAAAGATTCTGGATCATAGACATCAGGACACTAGCACGACAGATAGTGCACAGGTGCATTCGCTGTTTTAAATGCAAACCACAGAGCATCAATCAAATCATGGCCGATCTACCAGCCAGAAGAGTAACTCCTGCACAACCATTTCACACCACAGGAGTTGATTTTTGTGGACCGATTGTCATTCACCACAAGCTAAGACGAGCCGTCTCAGTCAAAGCATATATCGCAGTCTTTGTTTGCTTCGCAACAAAGGCGGTTCATCTAGAAATCGTCAGCAATTTAAGCTCTATCGCCTTTATAAATGCACTAAAGCGATTCATTTCGCGAAGAGGACTTTGCGCGACAATTTTCTGTGATAATGCAACCAATTTTGTTGGTGCTAAATCCGGATTAAAGGAGCTTGATGACTTATTCAAATCACAGGAATTGAAGGAGTCCATACACGAACTTTGCTCACAAAATCGTATAGACTGGAAGCCAATACCTCCACGTTCACCGCATTTTGGAGGTCTCTGGGAAGCAGCAGTAAAATCTGCGAAGAAGCATCTTATACGGCAAACTGGAAATGCGAGCCTGACGCAGGAAGAATTGCATACAGTCATCACTCAAATCGAAGCTATTCTCAACTCACGGCCTTTAACGCCCATGTCATCTGATCCAAACGACTTGAACGCTCTGACCCCAGGGCACTTCCTGATAGGCAGGCCACTAACAGCCTTTGCAGAACCAGATGTAAGTGCCCTAAATATAAACAGTCTTACAAGATTTAGACGACTGCACCATATCCAACAATCATTCTGGAAGAGATGGTCATTAGAATATCTACAGGAGCTTCAACTAAGATACAAGTGGAAAAACAAACAACATGACTTAAAGAAGGGCACCCTAGTACTGTTAAAGGATATGAATTTACCCCCTCTTAAATGGGCTCTTGGTCGCATTATAGACACATTTAATGGAGCGGATAATCACACCAGGGTTGTGAGTGTGAAAACAGCATCTGGCATTTTTAAAAGAGCGATCCACAACCTGTGTCCACTACCAATTGAAGAGTACAACAATAACCATCAGAACGAAGATTCAAACAGTCAACAAGTTACCGAAACAATAACAAACGGAGCTACATGCCTCCTACTGCAAGGACCACGAAGAACTAAGCCCGCGGCAACAGATGACATCACTGCCAGTCCTCCTGCCAAAAGGCGAAACCTGAGCTCTGGCAAGAAAGTCAATCATCCATTGAAAGGCAGATTCTTACCTATAAACCCAAACTGGTCAAATTGGCTAACATTCTCAAAACAGGCAAAAACCACACAACCAAGCATAACGGCAGAAGGGAGCAAGGGTTTTGCGCAACAGACTCAAGGTTTAAGTAATCCACAACGAGGTAATTCGATGGCTGTCAGTTTTCTCCTGCTAACATCTTTGGTGCTGCCAATATTCGGAGCACCTTTTAATGAGCCAGTGGAGATAGCACCATTCACAGATAATCCTGGGTTATTCTTCGAATCTATAGGCCAGGCTCAAATAATAAACAGTGAATGGAACTTGCTGGTTTATTATAACCTAACAAATTACTGGGCCGAATTTCAAGGAATAAGGAGTTGTATAGCGGCAATAGACCACCTTTGCAATGCAACAACAATCAGAAAGAATCATTGCCTAGAGATACTAAATCAGTTCGAGCATCAGCTTAGAGAACTAGAGGAAGCAAGTGACCTTTTATATAAACGAAGTGGTGGCCACAAAATGGTAAAAAGAGCACCTCTCAATATAATCGGAAATATTGCAAGCGAACTCTTTGGAGTACTCGACTCCGAGTACGCTGAATATATAACGGGTGAAATTGAAAAAACACGGATGAATGAGAATTACCTCATGCAATTACTAAAAAATCAAACATCAGTTCTGGAATCTACTACAAATATTATGAAAGGCAGGGAAGAATCCATTCAACAGCAGTTCAACTCCATAAAGAATCACATCGAAGCTTTACATAAGTACATAGGTAATGCCCAATACGAACAACAAGGTGCACAAACTTTCAACTCATTGTCCATACTAACCACGCTAGTCCTGCAAAATTTTCACAGAATTCAAGGAGCATTACTTGATGTTTTAACGGATCTTCATCACGACAAAATTAATCCTCTTTTGCTCTCTCCTATCCAGCTACAAGAAAAAATCGCACAAATTAAAGAGCACCTTCCTTCCATGTTAACAATTCCTGGAAATGGAAAGGATGGCGGTTTGTTACTTTACAGCCTAATGACAGCCGCAGCAGGGGTGGCAGAATCATATATCCTGTTCGACATACGAATTCCACTACAACAAGATGAATACTTTCAACTCTTTAAAGTAATCCCAATTCCTACACTCCACAAAGGTAGCTTTATCTTAATTGAGCCATCTACTGAATATCTCATCGTTAATCTACCGAGAGACCGATACTATCCCTTAATGCAATTCGAACTAGACAAATGCAAAATCTTGGACGATGAACGATATCTATGTGCTCAAAATCATCCGATCTACAACTTAAAATCCAGTGTGAGCCACTGTAAAATGGAGCTACTAAATCATCACCAAAAATTATCACCAACATGTCGATTCCGAACCACAAAGCTCTCGAAGATATGGATTCAGCTTCACACACCTAACAACTGGCTATTTTCATTGGATGCGGAAACTACACTCAATATTGTCTGTGGAACCGAAGTCCTACTCAAAACACTTAACGGAAGTGGAATCTTAAGGTTACGACCAGAGTGCGCAGTCAAACAGACTTCCATGACGATTAGCGGACACGGCCGGTATCAAAGTAACCTTACCTCCGCACTTATCCCACGGATAAACATCAGTGCTTTGATAGAAGAGCACCTGAGTTTAACACAAAGGACACCGCAACTAGCCTCATCCGAATTTCATCTGCAATCTAATGCACGAGAAATGAAGGAACTAACCTCTAGAATCAAGGGCCTCAAGGCAGCTTCAACCTTTCCCGAACAATTTAACGTCCATGATGTCCATCACTATACCATAACCTATCTATCAGTGACGGCTTTGCTAGCAATCTTCACCTACTTAATGTATTTGCGGTGTAAGAAAACCAATACCTTTAAACTACCAGGAGCATCGCAAGGGGAGCAGCATCAACCTATTCCAAGAAAACGCAAGGGCCTGGACCAGAAATTTGTGTTGGACACCAACTCAAGGGGGGAGGATGTTTAAGCATTAAACATTAAAAAAAAAAAAAAATAATCAGCAAATTCAGAAGTCAATAACTTTATTGAAGAAAAAAAAAATGCAGCACAAATTCAATTTAATTAGGTAAATTTCATGCACTTTTGCTGCATCAGCAACACCTGCAGACAAATAACAATTTCGTGAGATCGAATTTCACGCATGAAATTTGTTGTCAATTAAATTTGTTAAATTGAATTTGTTGATTCTGCATATTTATCATATTAAAATTTGTATATAAATATCGATCTTTGTAAATAGAATTTTAGAATAAAGTTTTTATTAAATGAAAGCGTTGTTCTGTTGTTCTGGGTTTAATTAGGAAGCCTTCTTAAACCAACCAAATCTGAACTGTGTAGGAATCCTTCACGGCTCAAACACGCAGTAATGTCGAAATTTACTGTAATATGTAAATATGTCAATATAAAATATAAATATATATAAATTTCACACCACCAAACCCAAACAAATTAAGTTGTAGCCGCTGTCAACCTTGTGAACGTATCGTGCGATAAAAAACAATCGTAAATAGAGGTAGATCTATAGTGTTATATATATATATTTCCTACCTTTCCTGCTCGCTGGGCGCGGAGCAGCAATATATCCACAAAACACCACTACTGTGTCCAGCATAAAGGTTATAGTTAGATACAACTCTTTCGTTCTCTCTAATAATTTATTTCCTTTTGTCCTCCAACTAGTTTAATGGTTTGACATTTTTTCTTACAACGACTCTTTAACACCACTAATTTTTCAACTTACAATTAATTCCTTTTTTCTTTCGCAAGTTAACCGAATCTTTAACACCACTACTTTTCAACTTACAATTAATTTCTTTTTTCTTTCGCAAGTTAACCGAATCTTTATCACCACTACTTTTCAACTTACAATAACTTCTTTTTTCTTTCGCAAGTTAACCGAATCTTTAACACCACTACTTTTCAACTTACAATTAATTTCTTTTTTCTTTCGCAAGTTAACCGAATCTTTAACACCACTACTTTTCAACTTACAATTAATTTCTTTTTTCTTTCGCAAGTTAACCGAATCTTTAACACCACTACTTTTCAACTTACAATTAATTTCTTTTTTCTTTCGCAAGTTAACCGAATCTCTAACACCAAAAAACGCGAGGCAACCCCGACCGAGATTTTTTATCAACTCCCCTCTTGATCACCTTCATCGTGTTCAAGAGCCGTCGTTCAGGACAGAAAATGCTAAATTGCATTTTCTTATCCTGAGAAAATTTTAATTTTTCAATTCTGGACTTGTTCAAACATGTCCAGAATTATTCGCGTTGAACGATGGCTTCAAAAATGTAATCTTACACTTCCTAAAACATCAGCCATCGTCCCGTCGTTTGAAATCGCGGCGCGCATATACATACAATGCATTTATGCGGCGCGAGTTTCTCATCGTGAAAGCTTTTACACAATATGTATGTACGTATGTACATACATATTGAATTTTTTCCCGGCAAATTGTACTGAAGGTACGATTTGCTTTTTGATTTAATTTTTTTTTTTTTAATTAAGTTGTTGAAATGACAAATTTCGCTGAAGGCAAAATTTGCCGTGGAAATTTTTAAGTAAAACGACTTGGGTTGTAAACTGAAACTTTTGTTTTTCCCAAGTCGTTTTATGAGAAAAATTTATGGTATGTGAGGAAAATTGCTGATGCAATTTTCTTCCCCCATTTAAGAGATAAGCTAACCATGTTTTAAGCATGGTTAGCTTATGTTAAAATTTATTGAATAATTTTTATGTTTTGCCCTTTTTCAGGTTTATGCAAAAATATTATTTATTTTAGGTTTATGCAAAAATATTAATTATTTTAGATATATAACAATCCTTCCCTCTGAGAAAAAGAGAATTATTCTTTGAAGAGGAATAATTCTCAGGGGAAGTTGATGTGGGTGCGTTTTTGGTGGCTAGGTCTTTGGCGGTTTTCGGTTGAGTTTTTACATTTTTGTGTTTGTTACAAAATTAATTTATTCTAGTTTTAGCTTGCATCGTATATATTTAACCTATTCTATTTCCTATTTGCTATAGTCCTTATGGATTTATCTTATTGTATGTAAAAATAAAAAATTTTTTGTTTTTAGCGATATTGATTATTCTATCCCAAGAAATTCTTTGCCGGCCCAATAAAAAAAACTCTGTTTGATAAACAAAAGATGTCATTTCATTTGGATATTTTGCCGTAATTTAATATCTCGTGCCGCTGATAAGCGAACGAACTTATTTTTCTACTGTAGAGAGAGTGTTTGCACATTGCAAGTGCAATTGTATTTTTTTTTTTTTTTTTTTTTTTTGAAGGGTCGGTGTGAGATTGAATTGAATTAAAACGAATTTGATATCTGCCTCAGTAAAAATAAAAAAAATTCTTGGTGCACGTAGAGTTGGTATGAGATATTGGAGTGCATCTTGTACCGGCTTGGAAAAGAGAAAAAAAAATTGTGAGGTTTGTGTACTTGTAGCTGCCTACATACATAATGTACAAATTGCTTATTTGTGTGTTAGGAAAGGATGAGAAAAAAACTACCATTGCTATTGTAGTTGCGTGGGATTTGTGTTTTTAACCGAGGTGAGTACCCGATGCATTCTAGCTGCATCTTGCTAATTTTTTTGCTAACGTTTGGGGTTTTGCCCTTTATATGGGGCGATTTCTGCTGTTTCGTTCATAGTTTGTTTCGACATGGAATTTTGCGAAGTTGTGTCACCGCGTGCTCCTTACGCCAGCCCCGTACCCAATTGTATGAGGGTGCTGGCCATTTTTGTACAAAGTGTGGCCCCCCGGTGGCGTGGACTAATCCGGTTGTTGCTGCGGAGGGATGGTCGTCCCGATGTATGCATCTGGGGTGCTCCGGCGGAGGCTGATGTATTTCATCGGGTGGAGCTGTGCTTGTGGCCCCACGGTGGGAGTTCATGGGTGGCTATAGGTGAGTTTTTAAATTCCAATCATTAATTTTCTTGTTAATTTTTCAAATCTTTTTCTAGGAGCGACTTTGGCGTTATCCGGGGAGGTCGGATGGTGTGCCTGCCCTCGTTGCAGAATGCATCCCAACTACCTGTTGCATGATGTGGCCGCCTGGGTTAGCAATCCTCCGCCGAGCTCAATTTCGAGCGAAGAGAATTGGGATCTTCCTGGAGTGGCGACTGGTCATGCCCAGGAGGACGGGGACGGTGACATGTCGTCTGCTCCCGCTCAGGAGGATTGGGGTCTCCCAAGTGAGGAGCCCAGCACTGGCTAGGAGTAAACCCTTCTTTTACCCGCAATCAGGTAAGTTTTTTTTTTTTTTTTTATTTTGTGTAACTTTTCTTTCTGTTTTGTGTTCTAGGTTTTGCGGATGGCTCGGGATCTTAAACAGGATTTTCCCGTTCTAGTTTTAAGATTGTGTGTATTTTTTTTCTAAATTTTTCCTAAATTTTTCTTTTGTTAACTTTTGTAACTCTACTATCATTTCGGTATTCATATTCCTTTTTTGTATTTTTTGTTTAAATAAAAGAATATAATTAACTACCTGTTGTATTTTGTATATTTGCTTCCGTTTTCTCTTTTTTGTTTTGTTTTTTTTTTTTAGGCCAGGGAGATGGACCAACTAATTCCGGACTTAACCAGCTGTGGGTGCTGCACACCACTTCGACTCGTGGATTTGTGAATTTAGCATGTCTAGAATTCCTTAGGTTACTGCTTTTGAATTATTCGGAAGTAGCTCTAGAGTCTAGGAAGATTTCGTCGTCTCTCTTAACAGACTGAGCATTTCTTCCTGTAACTGTAACGGAATTTTACTATGATCTAGGGCATTACTGTTATGCACCCGGGTTATTTCAAATTCACCTGTTGCAACTCGTCGAACTATTTGCAACTAAGAGAATTTATTTACGGGGAATAATTAGGAGGCTCTTGCACCTCATTTTTCCTTTGTGGCCCGAGTTTTCCTGTAGTGTGGGAGCGTTCTGATTTTGGTTTTATGAGAGTACATATACATGTATAACTTCTTTCTTATAGGCATATATAGTTTCTACTTTTACCCTTGTTAATAAACTATCGTGATTTTTGTGTTTGTAACTTTCTATCTCACCTGCTTTATTTATTAAAGAATTTTCGTTTATCCCTAAGGATTATCTCGGTGGGCATCGGTTAATTCTCGTTTTTATTTTGCTTTCCTAGCAAATATAGTATGAAGTTTCCTTATTCGTACAGTCTTATCTATTCCTATTTATTCTTATATTTATTCATTTATATCTACTTTTAAGGCCCCCCCTTTTTTTTTTTAATTTTACTAATTTGTTTGCAATGACGCCTTAATTTTTTCTTGCATGGACATATATTTTTTGTTTGTTTTTATATTTTCTCTTCTACTATTTTTAGTCGCTCGTTCCTATTCATACTTTTAGTACGTTACAATTCTAGTCTATTTCTATTTAGTATAACCTAGGGATTTTATGTCTATATCTTACTAGTTAGTTAATTATTCCTATGTACTACTTAGTGTTACTGAATATAAGTTATTTTTTATTTATTACTATTAATAACCTCTTTTTTTATGTTTTGATTATATTTTACCTGGTTATATGTTTGTTTTAATTCTATTATATTATGTTTTTCTTTCTTTTATTTTCTTAATTGCTAGAACTTTGTTTGTTTCTTTTGAAATATATCTTCTATCTCTTAATGTCTAGTTTTTATTTCACTTATTATTTTTATTATTATTATTTTTGTGTAAATAAATTTCGGTTATGTTTTATCTTTTAATTTTATTACCTTTTGCCTTTCTTTCTTCTATTTATTATTTTATTTTTTAGCTTATTTAATTTTTTATTTCTATTTTGCTATTTGGTACTTAGGTTTGTTAATTTTATTCTTAGATACTACTAAATAAACTTTATTTTTATGCAATATTAAATTTCGCGTGTTCGCTTTATCTTATGTTTGCTACTATTATTTTAACTTATTTTCGTAAACCAGTGTAGTGATAGGATAGGATGCTGCGCCAGTAACACAAGAATGAGTCGGGGGCCAACCAACGAGTATAGATCTTTTTGATTATACTACTTGTATAGATCTCGCTCTGGGGAGACTTTGCGCCCGTTTTAACTTTTCTTGGGTTTTAGCGTAAACCGGTTCCATGGGGGTGTTTTCAGCAGTGGGCTGTTGTCTTCGTTTAGCAGCCCATGTCATGAATGCCGGTACGATATATTTTGCTAATGCCACCACAGATGCAATTAGCAACAAGAGCCCGGTCATTGATAGGGATGTAATAGAGAGCATATGAGGAATCTTGGCCATTGGTCCAAAGTGAATGTTGTTCACGTTGGTACGGATTTCGTCTAGAGATTTTGTATCTAGGTGGATACGTTGGTTTGTATCATCTCCGAGGAGTAACACTGGGTGTTTCTCAAGGTTTTTAGGAGCGGAGATCTTGGACATGTATTCTGCCAACTCATCCTGAGTTTCGTTTGTGCCTGGGAAGTAGGTTGGTTGGAGGATTCTAAGCGGATGCAAATTTTCTGCTTCATAATAAAGTGTATGAGGCCCTATTTGCAAGGAACATGGTTCGTTGACTGTCATGATTCCTTGTTTTGCGAGACGATGAGTGAGTAACTGTTGAGTACAAGTTATATGTACTATAGTAGTTTCGGTTAAGGAATACAGCCACGAATTTGGTCTATTGAGTTTAATTACTGTGTCCCTTGGGGTAATTTGAACCCTGAAACTACACTGTGGGTTTTCGTCTAATGGGTTAAACAAAAGTTTGATGATACATTCATCTGTTTTACTAGCTTTTGTGATTGGTGTATTTAGCTTACCAACCCAAGTATCCTCATCGATTCCCTTTGAAATTTTTTTGAAAGATCTCAGGTTTTCTGGCTTCAGCAGCAGAAATTCCTGGGTCTGGATTTGACTCGCCACATGGGAAAATTCGATATCAGGTATTAATGAGTGGTTTGAATCCACCCGTATGGGAAAACATCTAATCTGTTGGATTTTCATCTTGGGAATATTAAATATGGGAAGTTTGATTCGGATAACTAATTTGTCCTGTAACAAATGTGTCTTAACATCTGCTGTTTGATACAGAACTGACAAACAGTCCTGTAGGTTGGGACAAGTGGAATGAGATTTGTGATAAATGTCTAGCAAGAGATTCGGGGAAATTAAAAGAGGATGAATCTGATTATTCCTGCTGGACACTATTATGTCTAGTAGAGCTTGTTGTCTAAATTCCAACTCTATCATTTGTAGTGTCAAACTAGAAACGATCTCTTGTCTTATTTGGTGGGCTATCAAATCATCCGTTGTATTCTGCAGATGGTTAATCTGATTGGTTATCTGATGTTGTCGTTCAGACAGTGAGGATAAGGGTTTTTGAATTTGTTCAAAAGTGGTTTTTATTACACTGATCTGTTGCTTTTCCAGATCAGCTAAGGTTTGAGTATTTACCTCTAATTCGCTTAGTCGGCTGTACACCTCTTGTTCGTTTCCGCTATCCATAGTGCCAAAGAGATAGTGCATCGCGTTACCTATCCCATCGAAGATGGATCGGGGCTTGCGTGATTTAGGCACTGCCTCTTTAATGACATTGGTGCGTCTCTTGATGTTTTCCATCAGGGCACGTACATGTTTGGTTTGTAGGGTACATAGATCTTGATCAGAGGATTTGTTTCCACATAATTGATGTACGTAGTGTTCCGCGCGTTCCGCCAGTTTTATCAGATTGTCCAACTCCGCCAGATCTAACTCAGTTATGATGCTCCAAGTATCGTGGTAAACTGATAGGCTTCCAAGATCCTCAAATAGTATTCCTGTATTATTTAGGGGCGTTATAGTGTAAGGTTCCTCCGCGAGGGCTCCTATTGTGATCAGGAACAGTCCGTAGAAAATTATTGACCGCATTGTTATCTAGGAGAGGATAGGATAGTATATTAAAATGGGGTTTTTGTTGACTTGGTGGCTTACATTCTATTATATATGTATCTTAGAATTACTTAGATTATATTGACACCATGTTATTCGTAGAAAGGTTTTAGACGATTGTTGTGTACCGTCACCTCTCGTTTACGAATTTTAATTGTTGTGTTAACTGAGCTGGGAATGCCGGTTACCGTATAGGGTCCTACCCAAATCTGGGAGAGCTTATGTTTACGACTCTCGCTCTTGAGTAGAACCTTGTCTCCTCTGTGAAATGTCAGGGGACGTACAGCTTTGTCATAGTAATTTTTCGAGCGTTGTTTACTCATCAGAAGATTTTTCCGTGCCATGGCGTAAGACTTTTGAAGCTTATACCTGAGAATATGGTAGATTATACACGGGTTCAGGATCTCGCCTTAAGTTGGACGGAACGTCCGCTGTAAAGCCGTAGAGGCAGTCCATGGGAGTTAATTTTGTCCCTTCGTGTACACTGCTGTTGTACACGAAAGCTGCGGTTCGCAGATAACTATCCCATGAGCTGGGATTTTCGTCCACTATAGTTCGTAGATATTCAATCCATTTGATTGGGGATGATAAGCTGAAGTCTGCAGCTTATTTATCCTAAGGAGTTTGCATACCTTTTTGAATAGGTCACTCAGGAAATTACTTCCCTGATCGGTGACTATTCTTTTGGGAATGCGGTAGCGCGTGACGATTTCGTCGAAGAAAATTTGCGTTACCGTTATAGCTTCCCCATTTGGTATGGCATACCAATCTACAAACTTCGTGAGGTTATCCTGAAACGTTAATATGTATTTATTTCCGGATTCAGTCTCCTCTAGTGGGCCGACTATATCTAGATAGATTTTATCGAATGGTTGTTCCGCTACGTCTGTAATTACCATTGGCATTTTATACTGTGGTGAGGCCTTCATGGTTTGACATTTGGCACACCGCTTAATGTGCTTTTTGATGTCACTAAGCATGTGCCTCCACCAGTACTTTCTTCGAATCCGTTTATAGGTTTTTATCACTCCCTGATGGCCGCCAAAGAGAGAATCATGATAATCTTTTAAGATTAATTGAATCTCCTCTGGGCTTGTGATTACCTCAGGGGGACGAGTTTCGTCTATAATTTGCGGATTGGTACTAGGTGGACTGTCAAGGTCCTCTGCCGCTTCTCGATGATGAGTTTGTTCTTTTTGTTTGGACTGGCTGTCTTGATTTGTTCCACTTTCCTGAATATTTCGTGTCTGGGCTCTGGTTACTGCATTGCATTGGAGACACTCCTTTTGGTCCGATGAGTGTTTTTCCTCCTCTATATCCGAGTCCATTTGATGGTGGACTATAGCTTCTACCGTGAAGGTTGTAGTTTCCTTGTCTTTGTTATTATCCCGTGGAATGCGGCTTAAAGCATCGGCATTCGTGTTGTACTTTCCGGGCTTATATTCAATTTTATAATTGAACTCGGAAAGTTTGTGGTGAAATCTCACCAGACGGGATGTGGGGTCTTTAACATTGAAGACACCCTTGAGTGGTTTGTGATCTGTATAGACCGTGAACTCTCGGCCTTGCAGATAACACCTGAAATTTTTAGTCGCCCAAACTATAGCCAGTAACTCTTTTTCAATAGTGGAATAGTTACGTTCGGCTTTGTTCAGGGTACGGCTGGCGTAGGCAATGGGCTGGTCACTTCCTACCTCTCCTTGAGAGAGAACTGCTCCAAGAGCCTCGCTGCTGGCTTCTGTAGTAAGGTTAAAGGGTTTTGCAAAATCGGGATATATTAAGAGTGGAGGGGAAATTAAAGCGTTCTTAATGCTTTGAAATGCCTCTTGGCATTTCTCAGTCCACTTAAACTTTACATCCTTTCGGAGTAAGTTTGTTAGAGGACGTACTGTTTTTGAAAAATCGGGTATGAATTTTCTGTAGTAATTCGCAAGGCCTAAAAATTATTGCACTTGCCTTACTGTCTTAGGAGTGGGGAAAGTTTGGACGCATGCCGTTTTGCTAGGGTCAGGTAGTGCTCCTTGGTTAGAACATTTGTGTCCTAAGTACACTACCTCGCGCCTGAGAAATTGACATTTCTCAGGTTGAAGTTTCAGGTTATTTTCTCTTAACCTGTCAAAGACTTTGCGAAGCTTTTCGTTGTGGTCTGCCAGACTTTTTCCATAGATCACGATGTCATCTAAGTAGACGAAACATTCTAGGCCTTGTAGGCCAGTTAATATGAAATTCATTAAACGCTGAAATGTGGCCGGGGCTCCTTTGAGCCCGAACGGCATGCATTTGAATTCATAATGCCCGTAGTTGGTACTGAAAGCCGTTTTTGCTCGATCTTTCGGATCGACGAGTACCTGATGATAGCCATTGGCTAGGTCTAGGGTGGTGAAGTATCTTGAATGGCCCAGTTTATCGAGGATATCCTCAATTCGTGGTAGCGGGAAGGCGTCGCCGATCGTTTTTTCGTTCAACTTACGGAAATCAACGACGACACGCCACCTTTTCTCACCATCTGGTCCCGCTTTTTTGGGGACGACTAGCAGTGGCGAGTTCCATGGGCTTTTGCTGGGCTGGACAATGTCGTTGTCCAGCATTTCTCTGAGTTGCTCATTTATGACATTTCGCTGTGTCTCTGGTAACCGGTACATCTTTTGGTTAATAGGTGCTTGGTCTTGCACCAGAGGGATGTCGTGGGTGATGGCGTTGGTATGTGTAAGCCTGTCACCCTTTAAAAAGAATATGTCATCATATTCGTAACAGAGATGTGTTATTGAGGCTTTTTCCTCAGAATTTAAAGTTCCATCCAGACTGAGTTCTTGCTCTAATCTGGTGAGGCGGGTCTGAATACTGGTGTCTTCTTGTTCGGCCTCGTTTGGGAACAAGTACCTTATATGTTGTAGGGCGGCCGTCTGATCGGCGCTTATTGCCCTGTTTGTATTGTTCTTAAATCTAGATCTATTGCTATTATCCCTATTCATCTTACCTCTTAACTTATTTCTTTGATATATGAGTGGCGCTGGGCCAGATGGATCTGCGGGAGTTGCTACCGGCAGACCATTTGTGTGCTGGCCAGCGCCTGACGTTGGGTTTTTCATGAAGGACCCGCAAGCGTCTTGAAGCTGTTTCTTGTTACTGCTTGGTTGACCTGGGCTCTTATTCCCTATTTTCTTAGTCTTAGTTTTAATTATATTTTGATGCTCACCATCGCCACCATTTCGACTCATGGGATTCAAAGGATGGGCTGTTGTAATATTTTTATCTGGCTCTCGTTTTATGGGGACGACAGTGTAATCTTTAATGGGAACCAGATTTAGGTTCACGCTGTTTAGGACTACTTGTGAACTGCGTGTGTTGAGGATTCCTATTGGGACTGCCTTTAACCCAGCTGAGAGTAAGCTGTTTGCTAAGAAGACTCCGTCGTCTATTTCTTTCGACAGACTGAGCATTTCTTCCTGCAACTGCAACGGAACTTTGACTACGATCTGAGACCTTGCTGGTACGCACACAGGTTCATTTAAATTCACCTGATGCTGGTCAGTCTTACAAGTCAGATTTTTGGTAATCAGCTCACCCTTATCGCGTTCTTGTAAGTCACAGCCGACTTCTTCTGACTGAGAAGCTTTGAGAGCACTTCGGGTAGAAGGTGTATCCCCGTCGGGTTTAATATCTTTTACCAGTGTCTCTTTGTTGACTGTGTGTTGTGAACACGGGTTGTCCGATGCGGTTTCTAATGGAACAGCAAACTCTTCTGGATTGGTTTCCGTGCGAGGAAATCGCAGAACCTTGTTGGGTCCCTCAACATTACAGTTTTTGGCTAGGAAATCATTTCCTAGCAGGCCGTCGTCGGAAATACCTGGGATGTTTTTTACCACCTGAAAGTTACAAGGTAATTTGCTTTTTAGTATGAAGTTTCCTTGGCAACTTCCTAAGGTTTTTCCGGTGCCAAAGGGGCTTTGAAGCGTTAGTTTTTTGTTGGGGTTTATTAGCTCGCGAGATTTGAGAGCTTTTTTCTTAATTATACTGATCTCAGCGCCGGTGTCCACTATTAGCTGGGCCTGACCATTTAGACCTATGTCTAGAGGAAGTCTGGCGGTGGGCACACTGAAGTTGGGCGGCTGAGAAGACCCTTGTTTATTGCTGGTAGGGTTTATAGTCGAGCCGGGGAGTTTTGGGTCGACTCTTTGTCGTTTCCCTGTTTTTTATCCTCCCACTTTTGCTTTTGTCGACATTCGTCGATCTTATGTCCACGGCGCCCACAAAAATCACATTTTTGTCTTATGTTAAAGACTCTGGGACCTTTTGTATTGTTCGGGTCAGACTGTGGTTGATTGTTAGGCGATCCTCGTGTGAAACGATTTGCAGACTGTGTTTGGTTGTTTCGACAGTCGCGAATGTCATGCCCGTAACTTCTACAGTTAGTGCAGAAGGGGGTGTTTTTGCGTTTTAGACACTCCGTGTAGGTGTGTCCCCGCTTCTGGCAGAAATTACAGGTGATGTTTTGTACCAGATTTTGTGTATCCGATTGTCTAGAATACCTTAGTGGAAACGGCGGGCGTAGTGGTGGAGCATGTACATATGGGGGATTGTTAAACTGCCTGGGCTCTTGTGCTCGTGGTGATGCATACATGGGTGGCTGTGGTGCTTGATTGTAAGGAGTTCGGCTGAGAGCCCGAACTCGAAGACTAGGGTCTATTGGTGCCATTGGGTATGGCTGTTGCGTTAGCGGCGTTTGGACGAAAACTGTGCCTGCTTGCAGCTTTTCCATGTCTAGAGCCTTTTGTATCAGCTGCTCTAGATCATTTTCTACCAGCGTGAGGAGGTACTGGCATAGGTGGGGATTGTTCACTCCACTTTTGAGGGCATTCTTGGCGAAGTCCGCCAACTGTGTCTTCACAGCTGGGGCTGCCGTTGCTCCGTACTTCAGTACCGCTGCCTCGTTGCAAAGCATCAACAACTGCTTCACTCTTGTTGTGAAGGCAGTGAGAGTTTCCAACGGGTTTTGCCTCATTGTGATCAATTTGTTGACCAACTCTTGGTACGATTCTCGTGGTAGGTAGGTTCTGTTCAGACGTTCCTCCACCTCACTAAAAGTAGTTGGAACGTCCGAAGCAAACAGCTGATAAGCATCGCCACGAAGTCTTGTGGGCAAGATATGTAGGAAGGCTGGTTTTTCTTCCTCACTTAAACAGTGTAGGGCCTGTTTGCAACAGCCAATAAATGTTTGTAGCTCACGACCTAGCTGTGGGGTATTTTCACCCGAAAACAGAGGAACTAGTTGTGCCGTGAGCTTGGCCACCTTTGCATAATCTACCATTGTGATTATCTTTTTATTTAAACTTTTGTAGGGTAGTCTACTTGTGCTTTGTCGGGTTTCAGGGCTGGTTTCTGGACTAGAATCCGTGAAGGATACTTCTAGCCAGCCACTAAGGAGATTTTCGGCGGTTCTTTGGTCCGCTTCGTCACCACCAATATCACTGTCACTTTCAGCGCTTACAACTACACTGGCTGAGCTCTTATCTAAACCTAGTGAACGTGAAAGCCCGGCAAATTCGATAAGCTCCTGTTTGAATCGCTCTGTATCTTTTTTAAATTTTTCGATTTTTGTCAGCCTCTGCTCTCTGCCTTGACTTAATCTATGGTCAAGAGCGTCGCAGTGCGTGACAGTGAGCTTATCGGATTCACGTGCCTTTTCTAACAACTTACCTAAAAACTTATCTAGACTTACTTTAGATACAACTGTGGGCCCTGTTAAAACGGTGCCGCTTCGAAGGCGAACTCCTTTTCCTTCTTGCTGTGATGGGTCTGGATTCTGGCACCCCTGGCTACCTGGTTGTGCTGCGTCGTCTTCTGTGGCGTTGTCTGTACCTTCCCGGAGGTGTTGTAAATTCTCACCTGGGGATTGCTCCGCGTCGGATGAAGGTGTAGAGTTTGATCTCGTGCCTGTCTCAGGTGCCGGTGTCGAGTTTTTTTCTGAAATATGCGTCCCGCGTTGTCCAAAAGGGGAGCTTCCAGCCTTCTTGGAGAATTCCCTTCTGGAATGTTTCTTGCTACTAGGGGGGCTCCTGCCGTCTTATTTCCCTTGGCTGAGATTGAAAGGGGGGCTTTTGCCGACTTCGAGATCCCTTTCAATCCTGGAACGGAGTTTTTCTTTTGTGGCTTCTGTTTGCTGCCGGGGGGGCCCTAGGCCGACTTATTTCCCCTGGATATGGTTGAAAGGGGGGCTTAAAGCCTTCTTCGAAATCCCCTTCAACCCAGGAACGATGATATCTTCCTTCTGGAGTTGATTTTGATTGGGCCTGTCTTCGTTTTCCTCCTTCTCGGTTTTGAATGGGTGTCCGTTGTCCTGACTTCTTCTCGGTGCTGGGAAAGAGCTTCTGGTAAAGTCCCTTGCTGATGTTTCTTTTTTCACTCACTGGGGTGAACGCTTGCTCGCCTGGAGCAGAGGCGCCTATAGATGATATCTACCCCGAGCGTTGGGGGTGACGTGGCCGTATAATGTGGCTAGTGTCACAGGTTCCCCGTAGATTCTTGCAGGATCAAGGCTTTTCAAGCGTTTACGATCTTTTAACTCTCACCAAGCTTCCTTGATCCTACCGGCTGCGCCAATTTTGTTATATATATATATTTCCTACCTTTCCTGCTCGCTGGGCGCGGAGCAGCAATATATCCACAAAACACCACTACTGTGTCCAGCATAAAGGTTATAGTTAGATACAACTCTTTCGTTCTCTCTAATAATTTATTTCCTTTTGTCCTCCAACTAGTTTAATGGTTTGACATTTTTTCTTACAACGACTCTTTAACACCACTAATTTTTCAACTTACAATTAATTCCTTTTTTCTTTCGCAAGTTAACCGAATCTTTAACACCACTACTTTTCAACTTACAATTAATTTCTTTTTTCTTTCGCAAGTTAACCGAATCTTTAACACCACTACTTTTCAACTTACAATTAATTTCTTTTTTCTTTCGCAAGTTAACCGAATCTTTAACACCACTACTTTTCAACTTACAATTAATTTCTTTTTTCTTTCGCAAGTTAACCGAATCTTTAACACCACTGCTTTTCAACTTACAATTAATTTCTTTTTTCTTTCGCAAGTTAACCGAATCTTTAACACCACTACTTTTCAACTTACAATTAATTTCTTTTTTCTTTCGCAAGTTAACCGAATCTTTAACACCACTACTTTTCAACTTACAATTAATTTCTTTTTTCTTTCGCAAGTTAACCGAATCTCTAACACCAAAAAACGCGAGGCAACCCCGACCGAGATTTTTTATCAACTCCCCTCTTGATCACCTTCATCGTGTTCAAGAGCCGTCGTTCAGGACAGAAAATGCTAAATTGCATTTTCTTATCCTGAGAAAATTTTAATTTTTCAATTCTGGACTTGTTCAAACATGTCCAGAATTATTCGCGTTGAACGATGGCTTCAAAAATGTAATCTTACACTTCCTAAAACATCAGCCATCGTCCCGTCGTTTGAAATCGCGGCGCGCATATACATACAATGCATTTATGCGGCGCGAGTTTCTCATCGTGAAAGCTTTTACACAATATGTATGTACGTATGTACATACATATTGAATTTTTTCCCGGCAAATTGTACTGAAGGTACGATTTGCTTTTTGATTTAATTTTTTTTTTTTAATTAAGTTGTTGAAATGACAAATTTCGCTGAAGGCAAAATTTGCCGTGGAAATTTTTAAGTAAAACGACTTGGGTTGTAAACTGAAACTTTTGTTTTTCCCAAGTCGTTTTATGAGAAAAATTTATGGTATGTGAGGAAAATTGCTGATGCAATTTTCTTCCCCCATTTAAGAGATAAGCTAACCATGTTTTAAGCATGGTTAGCTTATGTTAAAATTTATTGAATAATTTTTATGTTTTGCCCTTTTTCAGGTTTATGCAAAAATATTATTTATTTTAGGTTTATGCAAAAATATTAATTATTTTAGGGATATAACAATAGAAAGAACAGTACGACACCAAAATATCGCAAGTATCGTATCGCGCTCGTGAACAGGGGTTAATACAACAAAAATAAATTCTACTGAAGAAATCATAGAGAAATACACTAATGATTATTAACATACACTCTCTCTCATCGCAAGCAAAATTAGATTACACAAATACTCAAGGTAAAATATTTCATATTACGGCAATCTAAATACGTACAAAAACAAAAATAGCGTATTACAATAAATTTTCACGTTCTCACAGAACGCAAAAATATACTTCAAAAGTTCTCGCGCCGTATCAGCATTTTTGTGAAAATGCAATTTCCTGTGGAGAATCACATTTGTAAAAGCTTTTAGTTTTAAGAAAAAAAGACGATGTGAATTCTGTATTAACGCTGGAACGAAAAGGTTGAACAAAAGTTCAACCTTGGATTTTTCTTTATTTTTAATAAAAGGAAATTACCATAATTAAATTGTGTGTTTTTATTGTTTTTTTTTCCCTTTCCGCAGATAGCAAAGATTTAATTCGCGTGACCATCTGCATCGCTAATTCAAAATCAACTCTTTTAGACTTCGATTTTTCAAATCTCAAGTCTCGTCGTTCAGGGTAGAAAAAACGCTTAATTAACATTTTTCTACCATGAGAAAATTATTTTCTTTGGACATATGTATTTTAACATGTCCAGAATTATCACGACGGACGATTGCTTGAAGTATAATATGATATTTTCATAAATGTCAAGCCATCGTCTTCCCTTTGGTGCATACATTGTTGCACCCACTACATTGTATGTAATGTATTGTGCTGATAAGCTTTTTCGTGAAGACTTCATCGTTTCAATCTTCATCGAGTATAATTTATGTGCCCGATATGTATGTACATATGTACATACATATTGTGTTTTTGACAAATCTTACTGAAGGTTGAAATTTAAAACTTTTGTTTTGCCCAAGTCGTTTTGTGGGAAAATCCTTTTATTATTTTAAGCACCGGAATTTGAACAAATTTTTGATGGCAATTTCTTCGTCGTTTATGAAGATAAGCCAATCATGTTTTAAGCATGATTAGCTTGTTCATATGTATGAATTATAATTATCATTTTTGACCCTTTTTAGGTATATAATATCTGGCTTTGACAAACGAACGACGATATATGATGCAACTCCAATTCGATATTAAAGTGAATATAATTAACAAATAATTTGGGGCAACATTTCTTCGTATCCATAGAAGTCGAATGGAAAGCTTTTATGTTTGAGCTCCTTCTGTTGACAACAAAAATTACTCAGGCATGAATTTGTATAGGATAGTAGGCTTTCATTTCATATCACCTCGCTTCATTGATCTCTTTCATTAATAACTAACCCAGGAATTCGCAAAAAGTGAAATTTCCATTTATATCAGAAATTTCAAATATCAAATTGATGAATTTTTTTTCTCGAATAATTTGTTAGAACTGCACCACCAATATATATACTGGTTTTATTATTAATTTTATTTAGTATTTTATTATGGCAAAAAGTCATTAAAAGTGAACCCTTTATGGTATTTGGACACCAAGGATTCACTATAATGAATAAAAACGATTCCTATGTTGAAATAACCAGAGCCAAGCTCTCCGAGGTTCGCCCTGGGCCATATATTCACTATAGGAAATAAAAAAATCCCACTATTTATCATACCAAGCGTTTCGCTCAGGACAATGAATTCATAATAAGCTATTAAGATGCTGCTGGTTCATATATTCCTAAATATTTTTGCCTTAGAAGACATTTTTATATAATTTGTTTTTTTTTCTGAAACATTGAAGTTTTCTCGATAAAAAGAAGCTATAAACCTTGGCTCTGTGGTAATTAACACTAAAATTGTGATTTTTTTAAAATAACTCAGTAGACCAATAGGCAATTTTTAAGGATTTAAAAGTATTTAATTCAGGCAGCATGCGACTGGGGGAAAAATAGTAGAATTCTTATCCCATAAGCACGTAACTTGCAGAAAAAGAAGAACGAAATTGCTGATGGTGTACGCTTATGATAAAAATGAAGAAAAATCCTCAACTTGGACTCGGAATTGCAATATTTTGCGTCGTGGTATCGTCTCTCTCTCTTCGTGGGGTTCCACACTTAATAAAAAATTCAAGACTTGTCGTTTGAATTTACAAGAATTCATTGCTACTAGACGGAGCAGGCACAAAAGTATTACCTTCACCCTCCAGAGCCATGCTGATCTGTACAAAATTTGGATCTTCTATCGAACTAAGGCTGCTGTTTTCTTCAAGTATTTTCTTTTTAAATAAAAGATGTTTAAAATAGTGTCATGAAGTCTTGGAATTTTGCAATCCCACTCATCTTGACTACGTTGTACTGAGTTTATTTTCTCATGGAGATACTTCTATTTAAGCTGCGCGATCATTTCTGACAAAAAAAAAAAAAAAAATTTAAAAAGCAATTATAAAAAAAATTAGTACAGAAATGTGTTTTTTTTTTAAGCTATTTGGTTAGTGGAGTTTCATATACCTGCTCTCAATCAGGAAGAGTTTTAAGGAATTTCAACAAATATTTTGAAATATGGAATTTCCCCAATTTATAGAATGACAGCACATAAGAAAATAATTTCCGGATCTTTCAGGAGCAATGTACTTATTATCTTGTCAGAAAGAAGTTGTAGTTCCTAATTGGTTGCCATAAATACGACTTTCACATCTGGGTAGTTTTTCGCTCATCATTGGCAAATTCTTTCTGTTGGACATCTGGTTCCAACTGCCTGGCGGGTATATATCGTGGAGCATTTGAATATAACGCCAAACAATTTTGTTATTTTCTCCTTCAAGTAGAATCCTTTTGCTTGCTAAGATATTACGAATTAACTTTTAACATATACATATATATAAAAATACTGAAATTGGTTCTCTAAAATCTTGGTGTTTGCAGATTTGCATAATTTAAGGAAACTCCAAGCTTAGACGCAGTAGATAGGCTATGCCGATTCTGCCCCAAACCGTTAAAAATTATTCTAAGTCCAAAATGTAAACAAAGGAACGTGTACGTCTACGTACATATTTGACCTTGAGATTTGACCTTGAGATTGGGCCGGAAGTGTTGGTGATAAGGTTTGACAGTTCACTTCCGGTCTGTGTGTGTCTACGTGTATGTATATTTAGACCGGAAGTGACGTCATAGCGGAAGTGTGGTGTTGCTGATAAGGATCGTGGGAAAATGTAGCAGGATATCCTGGTGTTGGTCGAAAGTGTGGTCTTGGTGATAAGGGTGTTATTGCTGTTGACCGGAAGTGTGCTCTTGCTGATAAGGGGTGTAGAATGGGCGGAAGTGTGGTATTGCTGGTGGGCTTGGTGATAAGGGTGTTATTGCTGTTGGTCGGAAGTGTGCTCTTGCAGATAAGGGTGTAGAATGGGCGGAAGTGTGGTATTGCTGATAAGAAGCGTGGGAAAATGTAGCATTATATCTTGTCGTTGGTCGCAAGTGTGCATCCGGTGATTTTACTATAAATTGGATGGTGACTGAAGTTTGAGTACAGTTTAATTTTGGTTTTGGCGAATAAAGTGCTTGAGTATAGAACGGAAAAATGTCTACAGGAAAGCGATCATTTGTTGAGGTTTCATCTAGGAAGCTGAAAAATTCATCTTCACTTCAAGCAGAATCGGGAGGACAAGGATATTCTTTGAATCCACCTCATCCTCTTCAAATGGACTTAGAGAAGCAAACACATTCTTTGAATGTTTTCAATTCATTTGTATACAAAGGCATTATACCCTGCAGAGATATGGTGATTAATAAACCATATAGAATATTGGAAGCTAGGCGATTGAATACTGTTTATGGTGAAAAGATTCAATTGGAGGTTGATGAGGGGTGTGTATACTTACCCCAACGGTATTTGGCTGTACAAGATGAGATATTGAAGGATATATCGGGAGGACAATGCTACATAATTAACAGAGGACCGCAAGGAAGATCATATGTACTGGAGTTTAAATCACTAGTCGAGCTAGAAGAGGAAAAGCATAATTCGAGCGATGAACTTAATGAGATTGTGCAGAGCATGGCTTTAGAGGCTAATTATTACTAATGTAATGTTTTGATACATTTATATAATAAAGAGTGCTATTAAATTTATATCCAAGTTTTATTTAACTTTAACATAAGTATTAAAATATGTATTCTTATAAAAATTAATAAAATTAAATTGATTAAATTGATGAAAATGGTGATTTTTACTTTTCCTACTTTTTAACTGAGAAATGAATATTCAGAGTTATAGTGACGAAGAATATATCTAAAATATATAAAAGATATTTCATTTTTACAATCTGATCATTGCTAATCTAGTAGTGGTAAGGTTTGCATACATAGTTCAAAAGGCTAAAAAAAATAATGTTTTGGATTGATTCTATATGGGATGAAACACATTTTTGTACATGTCTGAATGGCTGGATGTATCTGAAGATTGTACATTCTGTTGTAAGCTGCGACTTAATGAAAGTATATATGACTGCTGAAGATGGCAAAAGATGTAAAATATTAACTTTGATTAGAGGTCAACAAATCCTTTCAAGTTTTGGTGAGATGCGCATCAAACCTTTTGAACATGTTAAGATTGAAGTCAAGGGGGGCGAAATAACTGTAATAGGTTGGCTACAAGATGGGGTGATCAAACGTCCAAGTACTAATTTCTTCCCCCATAACTGTCCGTTTGCAGGTGAGGAGGAGTGGTATCGTAAACCAATAAAACAACAAGAAGCAAACAAATCAGAAAAAATAAAAGATGTAAAAGAGTGTGAAAGCAGTAATACCCAAACAAATTCTGGTATGAAAATTGAGTGATAGGGTGGAATTGTATATAATCAATTAAATTACCGTAATAATGCATAGTCTTTGTCATCGTTTTAAGCAATCAACAACGAAACAAATAAAGAGATATTATGTCATTAAAAACTTTTATTTCATTTGCTTTTGCATGCTCTATATATGCAAATTGCTTAGCACTCCCAATCAATTTAAACTTAGGGCAAAAATCAAGCGATAATATTGATTTTAATATACAGTTGCCAAATAACGATTCCATTCAAATTTCTTTATCATTTCGGCTACTTACACTAAGTAATGCTACTTATGATGCATTGCCTACAACAACAACAACAAATATGCCGTTAAATGATGATTCTTCTGTTATCTATTCAGAAAATGGAACTCAATCACCTAAGGAAACTGATGTGGAATTAATACCAGAAAATAGTGTAGTGAGTGTTGAGGAGGCAATTGAAGGATTTAGGCAAGACTTAATAAACAAAGAAAAAGACATAGGCGGAATTATAGAAAGTGATCGTGTCTTTTACAGACATTTCAAATTAAACTTTGAGGAGGACAAATCGATGAGAGTTCGATGTACATATGATAGCAACTATGAGCGGAGAACACTAAAAATATCTTGTTATGAATATCATGAACTTGAAGGAGAACGAATTTTGAGTAATGGTGAAATCGAATACTTCAGAGAAAATGACTCCACATATAAATCCGACATCACATCTGTTGATTTGAGGAAATTAAAACAGACTTACAACATGGATATTTCATAAACTGCAGAGTTCCATCTGAGTGAAATATATATATATTATATAAATATGAGAATAAAACATGTTTTTTTTTTTTTTAGAAAATTGTGTTTTATTAAAGATTATCCATAAATTTCTTGTACAGGAAAACATTTTGTAATGCACATACACCACTATGTATCACACATCGTGGTACATCATCATATATTTTTCTTAATTCTTCTGATATAGGACACCCCTTTTCATCTAAATTGTAAATTGGTACATTCTTTTCCAATTTAAATATATCAGTAATCCATTTAATTTTTTCATATCCTTTCACATATATGATTTTGTCTTGGAGAATGTCTTTAAAGAGGCTGCTAACACTATCCTGCGAAGTAAATCCTCCATTCCAAACAAATCCATGATGATTTTGATTTAGCCATCTTGCTTGATTCTGTAGTTCTGGAGGTAGATTTTCAAAGTTGTATATTGGTTTTAAAATGAAATGCTGTAGTTGATTGTCCTGAGTTATAATGACAATTTCCTTCAAGATAAATGTATTTCTCGGTCCTTTGAACCCTTGAATATCAATGATGCAATTCATTTTTATAGTTTATGAACTTCACTAGTTAGAGGATTATACTGAACTATTCTATCATGTATAAGTAGACAGTATGCAGCAGTATTTTTCGGTATATTCACTGATGTTTGAAATTCTATGCTTACATCTACAGGTCCAGTTTTGAGATATTCATTTTGGCGTGAGCAATCAATAACAACTAAAGGTGCCAAGTTTTTGAACTGCTCTTTAGCGAGTAATGGTTCAGACCGGCGGTTGTAGTATGACTGTTGGAATTTACAATACATCTCATATAATATAGCGTATTGATCTATATTATATTTTATATTCAAATCATTGTATGGATATTTTTCAGAATTTAGATAAACTTTTAGGTCTGGTAGGTTGCAATGATCAAATTTGGATGCATCTTTTTCACTCGAATCTTTACGGTCAGTTTGTAAAGCAAAAATCACATATCTTGGTTTTTCGAGTTGATTAACTGTTTTAACAGTCCATGTATGGTGGGTGGATTGTGGTGGTGATGGATATTCATACAAATCCCAACTTCGAAATACCATTTCAATCGGCTGATTACTTTCAGTAATTTTCAATAGAGATAACTTTTCCATATCAGCTACAGTAACATGTAGCAGATGCCATTGTAATTTAAGTATATTTACTAACGCATCACAATCGTTAGCATAAATTGCATTCAGATCCGTTCTAGAACGAATCAAAACTAGTTCATGCTTAGCATTAATAACTATTTTCTTATAGTCTTCAGCAAATCCAAGAAGATATTTTAGTGGAATACAAAAATTAAAGTCTCCTTCTGAGTTGAGAGCTATATTGGTGAGAGACCATCCTGAATTTAGAAGCATTTTACTCTCACTTTCGTTTAAAGAAAGTTTATTCTTTATCGTTGAGGTAAGACCAACATTTTTATTGCGATCAATTTGTACGCCATTTATCTCATACCGGATCTCCTCAAATAAAAATGCCATCGAATTATTAGTTAACTTTACATCTGCAGTTTTGTTAGGCTTCGGAATACATTCCAATTTCTCTTCAATGTAAATAAAACTTTCACTTGGAAGTACATAGATGCCTTGATGCTGAATAGCTATACGTATTTCATCATTGTTTTTGAATGAGTTCGTGAAGGGTGAGTAACTATGATATTCAATTTTCGCAACACTATTATCATAGCTTGCAGTATCCTTTATACTCAAGACTTCACTCATTGCGTGTTCTTTATGATAAATCCTAAAGATCTCAAGTATTTCTTACTTTGCGAGGAAAGTTTGGACCTTTCTTCTCTTTGAGGTCTAAATTCGGTGAGAGTTGCAGAAGAACTGGTGTTGAGGGTAGCTAATGTACGTAATTTATCTTTATTATATATTATCATGTTGCGGCTTAAGATGCAGCCGAGCTGTTATTGTCTCTCCCCTAAAATTTATTAAATCACCGTCCTGATCAATGAGCTTTAAGCTAATAGAAGTAATTCTTCGAGTGATTAGTGGTAAATAAATGACATTCTTTGGTACTTCAACTATTTTATATCCAGGCCCCACCTTTGGGGAGAACTCATGTACTGTATGTACTCGTGTATCATTCATGAATGATCCACTTACTATATTGCATTCCACTCTTATTGCATTAACTTTAATTATATTAACTGGTAAATCTGATACATGCAATTTATTAGGCTCCAGCTGTCGCTTACTAAACCCTAAAAGGGATCCAATTGTACCCTCTTTGTTAAAGTAAATAGGTCCACTAGATTTGATTTCACTTTTCAAAGTATTATTGTTCGCACGTAATTTGATATGGTAACTCTCTTTACTTAATTTACTTAATTCATTGTCAAGATATTTAGCTATGTCATCTATCTCATACGATCCTGTGGGTATTTCTATAACCGTATTCCCAATGTGAAATAAATTATTTTTTTTATTCTCAACATTTGGTATTGAATTGTAAGTTTGGAAATCAATTAACCCACATACATAATCCTTTGACAAATCTATGGGTGGGAAATACTCAGTTGTTAATATAGATGAATTTCCGGTTAATGTTAGTGTTAATGACATTGTGGTGTAATTTAAAATGACGCAATTATCTGGTTTCCTCCTCATTTATATAGATTTGTTAGGGTATGAGAATCATTTCAGTTTTAACCACTGGGGGATTCAGTAGTACAAGGAAGAAATAAAAAAAATATGGAAAGATTAAATGATGAAGTGCAAATATTTCTTAAACATTTCGAATTTAGCAGATTCTTGCAAGAGTATGACAAGTTACTATTAGACGAACATAAGGAGGAAATAGAAAAATCCTACCGCTTTTTGAGTGAATATAGAGAAATGAATATTATGCCTTCTAAATATGGGAAACATTATGAATCCTGCAGTTGGGCTTACAATACTTCAACATCAGGTCCAGATACTTGTAATTGCCTGCATGTTAAAAGAGAATTTTTGCGAGTATCCAAACTATTGAAGTTATATAATAGAATTAAGGGGCCTTGTTGTTCCTATTGTATAAAGGAAATATTTTAAAATAAATAAAAATACATACATATAATCATATTCTTTTATTTATCATAACAATCATACAAAAATTTCAAACATAAATGACCACATATTACTGAGTTATATGTTTGATATGGGAAATAATTATACCTTACATTACTAGTTAAATATTTAATGATTTCTAATGGCGGTTGTAGATTTCCAAAGCTATCAAAGTACTGAATATCTTCATCATTTTTATAGTACGCTACCCAATGAGTTCCTGGGCCGGATGATATATCCAAGTTGATAATACCGCATTCCTTCTTGTTAAGTTTCTTTGGAAGCTTATCACGCATGAAAACTCCTCGAAAATGTGGTAGATCCTTTGCATATTTAAGTAAGTCTACCTCAGTTAGCGGTCTTTTAGGCAGCGTTTTCAATAGTTTTTTGACTCTGGGTTTAAGTACAACCCCAATCCTTTTTTATGAGGTTTTAAGTAAAGACCTTTTCCTACTAGCTTGGATTCCATTTCTTCATTATGTCTCTTACTCTCTTTGAGCTGCTCTTTTGCATCTTTAACAGAATTAACAGCATTTACAATAGCTGATGCACCTCCTCCTAGCGATCCTAAAGCAGAAAGACCGGCAAATAAAGGAACGAGGAATGGTAAAATACCACCAGTTTTTGGTATAGGTATGACTCGTGGAACTTTCACATTTTTCTTCCTATATTTAATTGTATCTCCTACTTCCTTTCGTGCCAACGCAATGGCTCTTTGCAAAGAATCAGGTTTTTGCCTTTGAATAGATTTTCGCGCCTTTGAGATAACCATCCGCAGGGTAATATCTTTCTTAACTTTTTTATTTTTCTTATAACTGCTCTTTTTCTTTTTATTCCTCATTTTCGCCATACCCATCCCGAATTTGGTCTTAGCATTCATGATATTGGTAACTAGCAGTGCGTTTGTACGCTCACCTAGGCTTGCGTCAGTAGATTTAACTCGACTCCAAGCCTTTTCAGCCAAAATGCGATCTGCTATGTTGCGATCTGGTGTACTTTTGAATTTAGAATAAGCAATATCATGTTCTTTACATGCACTATCTAAGAGATTAATACCAGGATCACCTCGAGCTAGTCTTTTTGCTAGCTTCGTACCAGGTCCGCAATATTGGTAACCTGGTAAGTGTAATTCAAACGGTAACTTATTAAAGAGTGTGTTAATTACCCCCGTTCCTTTCTTATTATACTCAAGCATAAGTATGAATGACTTTAGCCTTCAACACTCAGATATAAACTAAAAAAAGTATTTAAATTCAGTAAGCATTTATAGTTTTGTGTTAGTATTCAAAATGAAGCTCATTAAGCAAAATCTATCTCTACCAATCAGAAATAATGATTTTCAGAGCAATATTAAGGAAACTGGAAGACATAGTTCATTATTACCAAATAGCATACGCGCTCTAATAGTCGGCCCCTCCAATTGTGGGAAAACAAATGTCATGATTACTTTGCTGGAACATCCTAATGGTTTGAGTTATGAAAACGTTTATGTATATTCAAAATCCCTCTACCAATCAAAGTATTTATACTTAAGAAAACTTTTGTCACCCATACAAGGTTTAGGCTATTATACATTTTCTAATAATGATGATGTTATACCAATTGATGAGGCAAAACAAAATTCTATTTTTATTTTTGATGATGTAGCATGCGGGAAACAAGACAACATACGCTCTTATTTTTGTATGGGTAGACATAATAACATTGATAGTTTCTATCTTTGCCAGACTTATACTCATATACCAAAACACTTGGTACGAGATAATGCCAACTTTCTCATTTTATTTAAACAAGATGATACAAATCTTAGGCATGCTTATGATGATCATGTGAATACGGATATGAATTTTGATACTTTCCGAGATATGTGTGCTAAGTGTTGGAAGGATAAATATGGGTTTCTGGTAGTAGACAAAGACAGCCCGTTAAGCAAGGGACGTTACCGTCAGGGATTCGATATATATATTTCCATATAAATATAACAGACCCGTTAAAGCGGTCAACAGATCGGTTAAAGCTGTTAACAGACCAGTTAAAGCAGTTAATAGACCCGTTAAAGCTGTTAACAGAGCAGTTAATAGACCCGTTAAAGCTGTTAACAGAGCAGTTGAAGCAGTTAATAGACCCGTTAAAGCTGTTAACAGACCAGTTGAAGCAGTTAACAGACCAGTTAAAGCAGTTGACAGACAGAACAGTTTTAAAAATAATTACTAATACAAAAATGGGTAAAAAGGAGGAATTCATTATGAATAAGAAGGAGTTAATCAAGGATATTGTTAAAACTAGGAATGCTATCAAGAAAAAGTATAGAACTATAAAAACGGGGCGAATCGATGTTGAATCTCAACTTGAAGAAACATTTAAGCCCATAACAAAACCACTTAAAGAGCTTGTAAGTGAAACAAAAGTAAAACAGGGGCTTCATGCTGATATCAAATCAGAACCTAAAAAGGAAAATAAAATAAATGATGATGATGATGATTATGATGGCTTCGAGTTACACCCAAAACAAATGTATATGAAAATGGAACCAACAAGCATACCACTGAAGTATAGAGACTCTTCTTTAATGTCATCGCAAGACGAGTATGGAACACCAACTCATTCAAGAACCTTAGCTAATAAATCAGATTCCACCCTCAACTTATCAACTGGGTTAGTTAATAAATATTTAGGATTTTACCAAACCACTAGCTCGAGGTGATCCTGGTATTAATCCCTTAGATAGTGCATGTAAAGAACATGATATTGCTTATTCTAAATTCAAAAGTACACCAGATCGCAACATAGCAGATCGCATTTTGGCTGAAAAGGCTTGGAGTCGAGTTAAATCTACTGACGCAAGCCTAGGTGAGCGTACAAACGCACTGCTAGTTACCAATATCATGAATGCTAAGACCAAATTCGGGATGGGTATGGCGAAAATGAGGAATAAAAAGAAAAAGAGCAGTTATAAGAAAAATAAAAAAGTTAAGAAAGATATTACCCTGCGGATGGTTATCTCAAAGGCGCGAAAATCTATTCAAAGGCAAAAACCTGATTCTTTGCAAAGAGCCATTGCGTTGGCACGAAAGGAAGTAGGAGATACAATTAAATATAGGAAGAAAAATGTGAAAGTTCCACGAGTCATACCTATACCAAAAACTGGTGGTATTTTACCATTCCTCGTTCCTTTATTTGCCGGTCTTTCTGCTTTAGGATCGCTAGGAGGAGGTGCATCAGCTATTGTAAATGCTGTTAATTCTGTTAAAGATGCAAAAGAGCAGCTCAAAGAGAGTAAGAGACATAATGAAGAAATGGAATCCAAGCTAGTAGGAAAAGGTCTTTACTTAAAACCTCATAAAAAAGGATTGGGGTTGTACTTAAACCCAGAGTCAAAAAACTATTGAAAACGCTGCCTAAAAGACCGCTAACTGAGGTAGACTTACTTAAATATGCAAAGGATCTACCACATTTTCGAGGAGTTTTCATGCGTGATAAGCTTCCAAAGAAATTTAATAAGAAGGAATGCGGTATTATCAACTTGGATATATCATCCGGCCCAGGAACTCATTGGGTAGCGTACTATAAAAATGATGAAGATGTTCAGTCCACCGATGCATTCACGTTCCCTCGACGCTTCCACTTCTATATTTGCATCCTCCTACAAAACAAAAAAGCCACAAAGTATTCATTTTCAAAATAAATAATCAAAACAGAATACTTATCTAAAAATTCACAAGTATCCTATTCCATATTGAAAGTTTGCCACTGGAAGTTCCACCACAATTCAGCATTAACCTTTATGCTATGATTAAGATATTTAAGTCGGCAGGCTGTTGTCTTCTCGATGTTATATATATTTTTCGGGCGTTTATCTCTATAAGTAACCAAGAATACTCACGGCTGTTGCCAGTCTGCCCAATCGACTTATCCAACACTTTAGGCAGCGGCGTATTCTTGTTGCTGTATGGCAGCGGGATTATTTGATTAAAAAAAACTAGTGTCTTCCACTTTTTTTTCTTTATTCACTTTGATTACACTCAATTACTTTTTCCCTTATTTTGTTACAATAAACACTTAACTTATTTTTCTTCTTGCCAAGTATCACTAACCGATCCGATCACAAAAGGTGGGTTTTAGAAAAAAAAAAAACCTTTCTTCTTTTTTTGTTTGGACTTTTAAATTGCCGTGGCGATCCCGAGCGCTTTCCAAAATCAACTGTACTCGACTTGGATCTTTTTAATCGCAAGTCTAGTTGCTCAGGATAGGAAAGTGCTTAATTAGCATTCCTATCCTGAGAAAATTATTTACCGCTGGGCATGTTTAAACATGCCCAGAATTATCGCGACGAACGATGGTTGGAATTGAAATTTGATATTTTCATAAATATCCAACCATCGTCGTGCTATCGTGCATACATTGTTGCGATCACAATGTATGCAGCTCGCGACAATTCGCTGATAAGAGCTTTTTTCGGTGAAGACTTGATCATTTCAGTCTTCACCGACGTAAAATTTTATGCGCCCGATATGTATGTTTGTATGTATGTACATACATATCGTATTTACGACAAATCTTACTGAAGGTACGATTTGTCGTGGGGCTTTTGTTTTTTTCTAATGAAACGACTTGGGATGAAACTTAAAACTTCTATTTTTCCCAAGTCGTTCTTATGGGAAAATATTTTGGTTTTGTGCAAAGGAATGTGACGAAATTGCTGATGGCAATTTTTCGCTTTGCAGAGAGATAAGCTAACCATATTTTAAGCATGATTAGCTTTATACTTATGTATGTTGGTTAAATAAATTTAATCAATTATAATTATTTTTAAAATATCTATCTTAGACAATTTAGATATATAACAATCCTTCCCCCTTCGAAAAAGAGTATTATTCTTTGAAGAGGAATAATACTCAGGGGAAGGTGTAGACAGAAATCACTTTGTGCACGTCAGCGCAATTGCATTGACCAGATGTTTAGGTTTTAACTTTCTTGATTAGTGCCGTCCGTCTTATCTCAGTTGAGAAAGATTTTGTTTATATATCGATGGTCGGGAAGATATAAGAAATTTGGGCATTGCACTAAGATTTTTGGCTCATTCAACATGACGTTCCGAGTGGATTTAGATCGCACACCGTGGTTTCCTCCCGGCTATTTTACCGCCAGACTCACCACCATTTGCGTGCTGCGGGTTGTCCGCGAGTGGGAAGGACCCATTCGCCTACTTCTCCACGAGCGGGGTCAGCGTCCTGCTGTAGTATGGATGGAGCCCGCAGTGGCCGGGCATTCCTATACTACCAACCTGTTCCTGCTTCCTCATGGAGGTATGGGATGGTCGGCCTCGGGTGAGTTTCCTCTTATATAATTTCTTTACTTTTTTTTTTTAAACTAACAATTTAACCTTTACAGGAGGCACTCTGGTTATTAGCGGGGAATTATCCTTTTGCTTCTGCTGCCTGTTTTCCGGGGATGACCCCGTGGCCGCGCTTTATCAGGCCTTTTTTGGCACTCCTCCCGCCTCACCATCAGGCTCCGAGGAACGTTCCAGTCCCTTTGGGTCGCCGCCGGGATACGACGAGGCCGTGGGAGGTCTCACGGCCTCCACAGACTGGGAAGGAGGCGAGTATGCGGACCCTGAAGACCGGGAAGACGACCCCGAAGATTGGGACGCAGAAGAACAGGGTGTCTGAGTGGTCCCTATGACTTTTTTATAAATTTTAAATTTTTTGTATCTTTCCTATTTTTCTACTCTTTCCTTATTGATATTAAAAAAGTTTTTTTTTCTAAAAAAAAATGAGTTTAACTTAATGTTCCCATCCCCTTCCAGGATTTTGTTGTTTGTTTTTACTTTTGGTTTAGTCGGCGCGGTCGTTCGGTTCTTGATCGGATTGGCACTGGTTTTTGGCTTGACATATTTTCTTATTTTACAAAAAGGGATTTTGTCATCTTATTTTCTAAAGTTTGTTTTCAGATATTCATTCCTATTCTAATCTTATTTATTTACTTATTTTCTTTATGCAAAAAAGAAATTTTACGTTTTATTCTAATGTTAGTGGTTATATAGTTTCTATGGTATGTTATTTTTGTTATATATTTATTTTATTAACTCTATTTATTTTCTATTTGTTATCTCTATCTACTATCATTTATTGTATTTATATTGTTTATTGTTATATTTATTCGTTAACGCTAGCGAGGGAGAGTATCTTTTTTCTTTCTCTTGGGGTTTGTATTATGTACTTATGTTTTTAATACCCTAATTTATCTTACTCTAAATTATTTACTATATATATATATTTTTTTTTCATTTGGTTTTTATTCTTACATCTCTTTTTTAAATTATTTATTAGGGTTTTTTGAAACCGCTTACATTTATTTTCTAGGTGCTCTACTATTAGTGATAGTGCTTATGACCGTTTGAAGTGGTGACACTATACCACTTGCACTGACCTAGTAGGTGGTAGGGTGCGGGTCCTTTTTAGAGGGGTAGGTTCGATTATTTCGAATTGTTTGCTTTGTTCCTCCGCCTCTGGGGTTTTCTTAGGCTTGCGTGAACGATAATTTTTTATGAATGGGACTAGCCATTTGGCGACCAGGTACAGTACCATACATGTGATGACAACACCAGTTAAGGATACTGATGTTGCAGCTAGGACATGTGTAGGGTGGTGACTGATATGAGGAACTATTTTTTCTAATTTTTTGTCCAGTTCTTTTAATGACTGGGTACCTTCTAGGATGATGCTGTTAGTGTCATCTCCTGAATATAGTTCTGTCTGTATTTCTTCCGACGGTATTTTTTCTTTGGTTTCATTAAGATATTTTTCTACCATTTGCTCTAATGGAGCGATATTTGGGAAGTAGTTGGGTTGTTTGAGACTCAATTGCTGGATATTCTCTGCCTCATAATGTAGGATTTGTGATCCTACTTGTAATTGACAGGGATGGTTGATAGTAATTATTCCTTGGCCTTCTATTTTTGAAGTTAGGAATTGTTGGGTACACTGAAGGTGTACAATTGTTGGTTCTATCAACGAGAATATCCAAGAATTTGGTTTACTTAATTTAATAAGTAGGTCTCTGGGAGGTATTTGCGCTCTAAATTGACACTGTGGCTCTTCCTTTAATGGATTAAAGAGCAGCTTCACTACGCATTCTTTGGACATTGTAGCCTTTGTTATGGGAATGCCTAGCTTAGCGATGTAAGTGTCCTCTTTGGAAGATTGAGTGATCTTTTTGAAGATTTTAAGATCTTGTGTTTTTAATAATAGAATATCCTGTGTCTGTACCTGGTGCGCTACGTGCGAGTACTGTATTTCGGGTACCAATGATTGTTTTTTATTAACATGGATAGGGAAACTATGTATCCTATACAACTTCATTCGTGGTAAATTGAAAATCGGAAGTTGTATTCTAATAACTAATTTGTCTTGGACTATACGAGCCTTTGTTTCCGCTGTCTGATATAACAGGGAGAGACAATTTTGTGCATCTGGGCAAGTAGCGTGGGACTTGTGGTATATCTCTAATAAACTTTTGGGAGACACCACTAGCGGATACAACTGGTGATTTTTACTGGAGATTATTATGTCGAGTAAGGCTTGTTGCCTGTACTCAATCTCGACAATTTGTAGGGTCAGGCTTGAAATTATCTCCTGCCTTAATTGTCTCATTAGTAAATCATCAGTGATATTTTGCATTCTATTTACCTGGAGATTTATTTGACGTTGTCTTTCCTGCAGATATGTCAGTGGCTTTTGAATTTGTTGTAGTGTAGTTTTGACTACACTGATCTGCTGTCTTTCCAGGTCGGCTAGTGCTTTTGTATTTGTTTCGAGCTCCTCGAGTCGACTGTATACCTCTTGTTCATTAGTGCTGTCCATGGTCCCGAATAGGTAGTGCATTGCATTACCTATTCCATCGAAGATAGATCTTGTTGATCTTGATTTGGGGACCACTTCTCGAATGACACTTGTTCTTCTCTTGATATTTTCCAAGAGTGAATGAACGTGTTTTTGTTGGACCAGGCATAGCTCATCGGTTTGAGAGCGATTCGAACATAGTCGGTGAACTAAGTGCTCCGCCTGTTCTGCCATAAGCGTTTGGTTGTCCAGTTCCCTTAGGTTGATCTCCGTTAGTATATTCCATGTACTGTGGTATACTTGTAATTTTCCTAAGTCCTCATATAGTATTCCTGTATTGTTCAGGGGACTTATTGTGTAGGGTTCCGTCTGTATTTGTCCCATTGCCAGATGAAAGCAACATATTAACACCAATATGTTCTTCATGTTCTGTAGAAAATGAAGGATAGGCTTCGTTAGTCAATTAGTCGTACTAGATGATCTTGTGTGTGTAACTAGAAGAACTTAATTTAATTGTAGAATTTTGTATGATGGGAACTTATTTGCTAAAGATATATGTACCAGTATGCTACTCATAATAGGGCTTTAAACGGTTGTTGTGTACGACAACCTGCCGTTTGCCTATTTTTATGGTAGTGTTTGTTGGACTGGGTACATTTGTTACCAGATATGGGCCAACCCAGATTTGAGACAATTTGTGTTTGCGGCTTTCACTTTTGAGGAGGACTTTGTCTCCTAGGTGGAAAGTGAGAGGCCTGACTGTTTTGTCGTAATATGCCTTTGAGCGTTGTTTGCTGGCTAAGAGATTTTTACGAGCCGTAGCATATGATTTTTGTAATCTGTATTTGAGCATATGGTAATAACTTTCGTGGTTATATACGGGCTCAGGGTCCCGTTTTAAATTAGATGGGACATCCGCTGTGAAGCCGTAAAGGCAATCCATCGGGGTTAGTTTAGTACCCTCGTGTACACTGTTATTGTACACGAATGCAGCGGTTCGTAGGAATTGATCCCATGTTTTGGGATTTTCGTCTACGATTGTACGCAGATATTCGACTAATGGTCTATGGGCACGTTCCAGTGCTCCATTAGACTGTGGATGGTATGCGGAAGTTTGTAACTTCTTTACTTTTAGCAGTTTGCAGACCTTCTTGAATAGCTCACTCAGGAAATTAGTTCCCTGATCGGTGACTATTCTCTTTGGAATGCGATAACGCGTGACAATCTCATTGAAAAAGATTTGCGCCACCGTTACTGCTTCTCCATTTGGTATGGCATACCAATCGACAAACTTGGTGAGATTATCTTGGAAAGTTAAGATATATTTATTACCTGATATGGTCTCTTCTAGTGGACCTACTATATCGAGGTAAACCTTGTCGAAAGGTTGTTCTGCGATGTCCGTTATTACCATTGGCATCTTGAATTGTGGCGATGCCTTCATTGTTTGGCACTTAGGGCATTTTTTTATGTACTTTTTTATATCGCTAAGCATGTGTCTCCACCAATACTTGCGTCTGATTCTTTTATAAGTCTTAATGACACCCTGATGGCCGCCGAAAGGAGAGTCGTGGTAATCCTTTAGGATTGTTTGAACTTCCTTGGGGCTCGTGATTATCTCAGGTGCCTTGACTGGGAGTTTAGTTTCTTTATCTTCCGCTGCCGTAGGCTGTGTTTCAGCGCTGGAGCTAGTATTGGCCTCTTGGGCTCTTTGTTTTTGAGCTCTGGTCACGGCGAAGCAATGAGCGGGTTTTTTGGTTTTCTTTTTACTTGGGGAAATGTTTTCCTCCACATCTGAGTCCATAGTGTGGTGGACTTGGGCTTGTACCGTTAAAGTGTTGCCTGTATTGTCTTCGATTAATACTTGTGGAATGCGGCTTAATGCATCCGCATTGGTATTATACTTCCCTGGTTTATATTCGATGGTATAATCGAATTCTGATAATTTGTGGTGAAATCTCACCAAACGGGAAGTCGGGTCTTTAACGTTAAAGACCCCTTTGAGAGGCTTGTGGTCAGTGTAGACCGTGAATTTTCTGCCTTGGAGGTAGCATCGGAAATTCCTAGTGGCCCAGACTATAGCCAATAACTCCTTTTCAATAGTGGAGTAATTTCTCTCGGCTTTGTTCAGCGTTCGGCTTGCATAGGCGATTGGCTGGTCTTTTCCCACTTCTCCTTGGGAAAGCACGGCGCCTAATGCTTCGTTGCTGGCGTCCGTTGTAAGATTGAAGGGTTTAGAGAAATCTGGATAGATTAAAAGTGGTGGGGAAATTAGAGCATTTTTAATGCTTTGAAATGCTTCTTGGCATTTCTCGGTCCAATTGAATTTTACGTCCTTGCGGAGTAAATTCGTGATTGGACGAACGATTTTAGAGAAGTCCGGAATGAACTTCCTGTAGTAATTGGCGAGTCCTAAAAAGGACTGAACTTGCCTTACTGTTCTGGGAACAGGAAATGTTTGGACGCAGGCCGTTTTGCTGGGGTCTGGTAATGCACCTTCGCTAGAGCATTTGTGACCTAGGTAAACAACTTCTCTTCTCAAGAACTGGCACTTCTCTGGCTGCAGTTTGAGGTTGTTCTCTCTCAATTTGTCGAAGACTTTGCGAAGTTTATCATTGTGGTCATTTAGGTTTTTCCCGTAAATGACGATGTCGTCAAGATAAACGAAACATTCGAGGCCTTGTAGGCCTGTCAGAACGAAGTTCATGAGGCGTTGGAATGTAGCGGGAGCTCCTTTGAGTCCGAATGGCATACGCTTAAATTCGTAGTGCCCGTAATTAGTGCTAAAAGCGGTCTTATGTCGATCTTTTTTGTCGACTAAGACTTGATGATAGCCGTTGGCCAAATCGAGAGTGGTAAAGTACCTGGCATGACCTAGTTGGTCAAGAATATCCTCGATTCGGGGTAGCGGAAATGCGTCGCCAATTGTCTTTTCATTCAATTTGCGAAAATCGACAACGACGCGCCACCTTTTTTCACCATCGGGTCCCGCCTTTTTGGGGACAACTAATAAGGGTGAATTCCAAGGGCTTTTGCTAGTTTGGACTATCCCGTTTTCTAGCATTTCTCTTAATTGCTCGTTGATCACTTGTCTCTGGGTCTCTGGTAGTCTGTAGGCCTTTTGGTTTATGGGCGCTTGATCTTGTATTAAAGGGATATTGTGGGTGATAGCATTTGTGTATGTGAGCTTATCACCTTTTAGAAAGAAGATATCATTGTACTCGTAGCAGAGTTCGGATATCGAAGCTTTTTCTTCCGCATTTAGATTTGGGTCTAGGCTGAGCTCTTGGTCTAACCTGTTGACTCGCGGAGTATGTGTGGGATCTTCATGATCCGGAAATAAGTATTTTACGTGTTGTAAGATAGCTGTGTTTTCCGATAAGCTTATGTTAGTTTTAGGTTGTTGTAACCTTTTTTTGTGATTATTTTTACTTACTTTACTAGTCGGCAGGGCATGTGCTTCCTGCTCTTTTATTGGTAGAGTACCGTAATTTAGGGGTACTTTACATTGGTCCAAGTACTCGCACGCATTCGTATTTTGGCTAATAGGCCGTGAAAAATTGGTTCTCTTAATACTATTTGACGGTGGAGCCAACTTTGCCTTCAATGAGGTCTTACGGATCTCGCACGCGTCTTTTATCGGGCTCAGGGGGCACCTTGTATTCTTAATACTAATTTTATTAAGTGGTGGAGTCGACTTTGCCTTTAAATAGGTCTTACTGAGCTCGCACGCACTGCTGGTAGGGCTCTTGGGCCACTGTTGTTTCTTAACACTAACTTGGTTGGGTGGTGGAGTCGTCTTTGCCTGAGAATAGGTCTTACTGAGCTCACACGCACCTGTTATAGGGCTCTTTGGCATCGTATATATCTTAAATCTAGGCAAACTAGACGGAGGAGTCCTCGGCATCTTGTTTATCGGCTTCTGGATCTCGCTCGCATCTTTTATAGGGCTCTTGGGCTTCGAAATTTTTTTATAATTTACTCTATTGGACGGTGGAGTCATTGCTGCCTCTGTTCGGGTCTTACTGAGCTCGCACACGTCTTGTGTGGGGCTCTTGGGCCGCGTTAGTAACTTATATCTAGGTATTCTGGAGAAAGAAGTTTTGCTTGACTTCTGTTCTGCCTTGGGAGGCTCACTGATGTTTGTGTTACTCGCTTGCGATTTATTCGGCTTGAGAACGTGTTGTGTATCAGCGGCTTCTCCTATTGGGATGACGGCGTAGTCATGTATAGGGAGCAGTTGTAATAATAAACTGTTGATGACTACTTTAAAATTGTTAATGTTGAGTATGGCAACTAGCACTGTTTCTTTCCCAGTAGGGAGTAAACTGTTGGCCAGGAAGACTCCGTCGCCTATATCTTTAGATAAACAGAGCATTTCTTCCTTCACTCGTAACGGGACTGTGGTGATAATTTGTGACCTAGCAGGTATGCATATCGGTTCCTCTAAAGTAACCAGATGCTGCCTCATATCGCTGGTTTCTTGATCACCCAGACAGCTCTTTTCGTATTCCGTCGGCTCTTGTTGAACCTGGCAGCCAGCATTACTCTGTTGAGATGCCTTGGAGACACTGCATGTAGATAGCTTAACATGTTTAGGTTCCATCTTTTCAGCAAGTGACCTCACTTCGACTGCTTTTCTGGAATACAGCTTGTCCGTTTTGCATGACAAGGGCACAGTAAACTCTTCAGGATTTGTTTCCGTACAAGGAAACTTGAGTGCTTTATTTGGGCCTTCAACATTACAATTGTTTGACAGGAAGTCGTTTCCTAATAGGCCGTCATCGGAAAGACCTGGCAGGTTTTGTACCACCTGAAACTTGCAGGGAATTTTATTTTAAAAATTGAAGTTGCCCTTGCAATTTCCCAATGTCTTTCCGGTTCCAAAAGGGGTCTGTAAAGTGCATGCCTCATTGGAATTAATTATCTTGAGGTCTTTAATTGCTCTTTTCTTAATAATACTAACCTCAGCGCCAGTGTCCACTACTAGTTTTGTATGGCCGTTAAGGCTTATGTCCAGTGGAAGTTTCACTGTAGGGACACCGGATTCGGGCGCTTGAGGTGACCCTTTTAATTTTTTAGTTGGGTTTATAGTCGAGCCGGGGAGTTTTGGGTCGACTGCATGTCGTTTCCCTGACTCCGGGCTTCCCATTTTTTCTTCTGGCGGCAGTCTTCGTCTGCATGTCCTCGGCGACCACAAAAGGTGCATTTGAGTCTTATATTGAAGACTTGAGGACTTTTTGTGTTGTGTTGCTCTTGTGTAGATCTGTTGGAGAGGCGTGGAGGAACAATTTGTTGGGTCTGTTGACTTTTTCTGCAATCACGGACGTCATGTCCATAGATTTTGCAGTTTGAGCAGAAAGGGGTGTTCTTGCGCTTAAGGCAATCTGTATATGTATGACCCTTTCGCTGGCAGAAATTACACGTGATGTTACGGACCAGTGCATCTGTATCCGAGTTTCTGGCATCAGTGTTTGTAAACGGTCTTTGTCGTGACGGTGATGAACCTGGGTTATTCACATTGCGTGAAAACTGGGTTGGATTTGGAGCTCGAGGTGATGCGAACATAGGTGTTGATGGCATTTGATAGTAAGGAGCTCTATAGTAAGCTCTCACTCGTAAATCTGGGTCTACTGGAGCCATTGGAGGAGCTTGTACCAGAGGAGTCTGGACGAATGTAGCACTTTGTTGTAATTTCTCCATGTCCAAGGCTTTTTGAATTAGTGACTCTAAATCGCCTTCTCCCTGCGTGAGCAAATATTGACACAGGTGTGGGTTAGTTACTCCACTTTTCAGAGCGTTTTTGGCGAAATCCATCAGCTGTGTTTTCACAGCAGGGACTGCCTCAGCTCCATACTTCTGTGTCGCTGCCTCGTTGCAAATCGTCAACAACTGTTTCAATCTTGTAATGAACACAGTGAGAGATTCTAACGGGTTTTGTCTGGTGGTAATTAGTTTGTTCACCAGCTCCTGATATGTCTCACGGGGAAGATACGTTCTGTTTAAACGTTCCTCTACTTCAGTAAATGAATCAGGGACGTCTGAAGCGAATAATTGGTATGCGTCACCTCTGAGTCTTGTAGGAAGGACCTGAATGAAAGCCACTTTTTCTTCATTATTAAGGCACTGCATAGTTTGTTTGCAACAGCCAATGAAGGTTTGTAACTCTCGTCCCAATTGTGGGGTACTTTCACCCGAAAATAAGGGAACGAGTTGAGCTGTGAGCTTAGCTACTTTAGCGTAATCCACCATTATGTGTAGTCTATTGACTGGAAATTGAAATTTGGGTGGACTAGCTGGGCTTGTTTCTGGGCTGATTTCCGTTAAGGATTCTTCGAGCCAATCGATTAGAAGGTCTTCGGGAGTTGGTTCAGCTACTTCACCGTCACTGTCGCTATCACTATCACTGTCACTTAACCTAACACTCTTATTCTTTCCTAGATCTAAACTGAGTGAGCGCCGAGATTCGGAAAACTGTTCTAGTTCCTTTCGGAACTGTATTGTTTTTTCTTTTAAGGTCTTTAACTTGACGAGTCTGGTCTCACGCTCTGTTTTTAATTTGTGATCTAAGGCGTCACAACGGGTAATCGTCAGTTTATCCGATTCCCGCGCTCTCTCGTATAATTTATTTAAAAACTTAGCTAAACTTACTTGACTATTCAGACCTGGCAGAACGGTTCCGCTTCGAAGTCTAGGTCCTGTTGGGGGTAACTGTGGAGGTTTTTCTCCTGCAGCGGATGATGTACCTTCACCGGGGTGCTGTGTATTGGCACCTGGGGTTAATCCCGCGTCGGCTAAAGATGGAGAGTTTTCCCTCGCTGCTGTTTCTGGTTCCTGCTGAGGTAGAGCAGGATTGTCGGCTGGCATATGATGCGCTGTTCAGTGAAAGGGGGGCTCCTTGCCTGCTTAGGTCCCTTTGCTGTAATTGAGAGGGGGGTTTCTTTAACCGCCTTCGAGTTCCCTCTCAATCCTTTGTCGGTTGATTTCGGCTTACTTTTGCAGCTGGGGGGGCCCTGGACCGTCTTAACTTCCCCTGGATCTAGTTGAAAAGGGGGCTTATGAGCCGTCTTCGATTTCCTCTTCAACTCCGGATCGTTGACTGCTAGCGTTTGGTCGTCTGCTTGGCTGAAACTTCAGGCTGCTTATAGAGCTGTGTCCTGGCTGATCTGTACTCGTCCTTCTGGGAGATTTTGGATGGTTTTGCACTTCCTTCGGTAGACTGTTCACTTGTATCCCTCGGTGGTGCTTTTGCACTAATTGGGGTGAACGCTTGCCCGCCTGGAGCAGAGGCGCCTAGAGATGGTATCTACCCGAGTGTTGGGGGTGACTTGGCCTAAGTGGCTTAGTCAATGGGACCCCTTAGGTTCGCAGGATAGCGGATTTTAAAGCTCTTATGCCTTTCTATTTTGACTTTAGAAAGCAGGCTTCCACTATCCTACCGGCTGCGCCAATTTGTTATATATATTTTTCGGGCGTTTATCTCTATAAGTAACCAAGAATACTCACGGCTGTTGCCAGTCTGCCGTCTGGCGTATTCTTGTTGCTGTATGGCAGCGGGATTATTTGATTAAAAAAAACTAGTGTCTTCCACTTTTTTTTCTTTATTCACTTTGATTACACTCAATTACTTTTTCCCTTATTTTGTTACAATAAACACTTAACTTATTTTCTTCTCTTTTTTTTTTAATACTCAACACTTAACTTATTTTTCTTCTTGCCAAGTATCACTAACCGATCCGATCACAAAAGGTGGGTTTTAGAAAAAAAAAAAACCTTTCTTCTTTTTTTGTTTGGACTTTTAAATTGCCGTGGCGATCCCGAGCGCTTTCCAAAATCAACTGTACTCGACTTGGATCTTTTTAATCGCAAGTCTAGTTGCTCAGGATAGGAAAGTGCTTAATTAGCATTCCTATCCTGAGAAAATTATTTACCGCTGGGCATGTTTAAACATGCCCAGAATTATCGCGACGAACGATGGTTGGAATTGAAATTTGATATTTTCATAAATATCCAACCATCGTCGTGCTATCGTGCATACATTGTTGCGATCACAATGTATGCAGCTCGCGACAATTCGCTGATAAGAGCTTTTTTCGGTGAAGACTTGATCATTTCAGTCTTCACCGACGTAAAATTTTATGCGCCCGATATGTATGTTTGTATGTATGTACATACATATCGTATTTACGACAAATCTTACTGAAGGTACGATTTGTCGTGGGGCTTTTGTTTTTTTCTAATGAAACGACTTGGGATGAAACTTAAAACTTCTATTTTTCCCAAGTCGTTCTTATGGGAAAATATTTTGGTTTTGTGCAAAGGAATGTGACGAAATTGCTGATGGCAATTTTTCGCTTTGCAGAGAGATAAGCTAACCATATTTTAAGCATGATTAGCTTTATACTTATGTATGTTGGTTAAATAAATTTAATCAATTATAATTATTTTTAAAATATCTATCTTAGACAATTTAGATATATAACATCGATACACTTTACTTAAACAATATATAAAAAAAACTAAAAAATGGAATAAACATAGATAATCACAAACCACTGCAGTACACGTACCAGCATGTTTACATATTTACAATGTCATCAAGTGACATTACTCTAATCAGCTGGCTTCGCCTCAGTCATCAATTCAATAAACGTCGCTAGGGCAACACCGAGAGGCGAAAGCTCATAACTGGATGCGGCGGCTATATAAAGCCGACGAGCCGCAGCAGAAAATCATTCTTGGTTCAGAGCTCATCTGATTCGGAGAATAATCCGATTAACAAGAATATTATTCCCAACCTCCAAAATAGAAGAATAATTCTATACTTCAGAGAATAATCTGAAATTCCTATCATTTCCAATTTCCGTCCCACACCTAAGCAGAAGAATAATTCTGCCGCAGAGAATAATCTGCAATCTTCTTCTTTTTACTAGCATCTTGTTGCTCACGTATAAGCAGAAGAATAATTCTGCCGCAGAGAATAATCTGCAATCTTCTTCTTTTTACTAGCATCTTGTTGCCTACGTATAAGCAGAAGAATAATTCTGCCGCAGAGAATAATCTGCAATCTTCTTCTTTTTTATTGTAGCATTTACTGCCAAAAATAGCACTCTTAAATTTATATAAGAATACTTTTCGCATAGACGATTAATTCTTCTTCTTCTTTTTCCTAGGAGGCGAACTACGCGAATCTTTGAATTTTTACTAGATTTTTAAGTTGTTTTGAATTAAATTGAATTTTATAGTTTGTAGGTTAGTTTGTAGTTCTCAATTATGAAATTATGAAATGAATTTGTGATATTAGGTTAAGCAAATGAATTTATTTTGAATAAAGAATTTTATATTTGAATTTTAAAACTGAGTTGTCCATTAAAAACCGGCACTCCCTCCCACGAACGAGACTAGCTCTCACATTGGTCCTTCGAGCCGGATAACTCAGTCAGTCAAATATAAAATTGAAATATTGCTTAATATCACATAATTCAAGCTTCTCGATTAGAAATGCCGAAAAATGGCGAATCCATTTCATCTGACGTTGGTGACGAAACCATTGACTCTGTGTCAGGGTTGGTACAGTCCCAAAAAGAAGTCAAAGATTTAATGGAAGAATTATTTAAAAGGCACCAAAGAGAAGGAAAAAAGAAAACTGTCAAATCGACAGAAAAACGCCTACAAACTTTCACCGAGTATTGGAAAGAATTCCAAACTCGACATAGGTCTATACAAAGGAGAGTGACAACACAAGATCTCCAACTAGAATATTTCACCAAAGAGATATTTAGCGAAGTACAGGAATATTACATTGAGAAAGCAGCAAGCATGGAAGAAGACATAGACAGATTAACACCAACACCATCTGTCAGCAATCCACCTTACACACAGACAAATTCTGCTAGCACAATGTCATGCAATAGCGAAAGACTTCCTAGAATTAAGCTGCCGACATTCAATGGAGAATATTCGACATGGATCTCATTTCACGATCTATTTAATTCAGTGATTCATAATAACAATAATTTAAGAGACGTTGACAAATTGTATTTCTTAAAAACTAATCTAATAGGAGAAGCTGAAAAATTGCTCAGGCATTATGAAATATGCGACGCAAACTATAAACCAGCTTGGCAACTCCTCAAGGAACGCTATTCAAATAAGCGAATCCTAGTCAACGTGCAATTAAAAAAATTATTGTCTCTCCCAACCACAAATCATGATACTGCCGAAAGTATCAAAAGGCTACTGTGAAGTACATAAAAAAAGGGGAGGTGCCGGTGTGGTGGACAGGACTGGTGAACGCAAAATTTTAATGTCAATATTTTTTTATTTCTCACAAAATTTACCTTAGCCTAATAATTCAATTCTAACAAAAATGATAATTATAAAAAAATAATACACTAATAAAATAATAAAACCAAACAAATAAGAATTCAACTGATAATTTCAAAATAAAAAATCCAAAAGAAAATAAAACGAACTCAAAAATCCAAATAAATCGCGACTACTCCACGTTTAACCTGTAAAATATAAAAAACCGAGATTAGAAGGAATCTCTAAATGAAGTACAAACAGAATGAGCTTCATTCACTGCTCATTAAATTTGCCAGGTTCAAAACTACCTTAGCCTTGGGGGTGCTGAAAAAATATAATTTAATTTAATATATTTAATTAATAAAAAACTGGGTTCAATTCTTCCCTTCCTAATCAAGACTTAATTTCGGTTTAGCGCTTCCGATCTGTCTTGTTGACTGCTCAATTTGCAAGTGATTTGCTATTCCCAACAGCTCGCTATTTATAGCCGGGAATACAATGGGAGCAGTGCGTCTGTCGGTCGCTGTTGCCTTGACGCTATGCAGTAGCAGCGTGTCGCTATGGAGATTTTTGTTGTCGTTGGCGTAGTGGAGATCTTCTTTGGTAAATAGAAGAAGAAGATAATGTACCAGCTGCCTGTGACACAAATGTCACTGGAGACGGCAGTAGCCGTAAACAATGGTAAGTTTTTTCATTTTTGTTTATTTATTTATTTGTGTTAATGTATTTTTATGTTTATATTTCCAGCTTTGCGGCTCTCGAGGAGGAATGCTGTGTTTCGTGGGAGTTGGATTCCACGGTTTTAGATGAGTAAACTTTTCATGTAAAAAGTCTCAGATCGGAATGATCTGAGACTTTTACTTTTTATTTGTATTATAATTAATTTAGTTTTGTTTTCTTTTTAGGTATCTTTATAAAAAGAAAAAATTTTCTAAAAGGAGAAAAAGGAGGCCCGAATAACTACAGGCAATGCCTATAAAGTGCCAGGAGTTGCTGTGGCACTTTATATGTACATATAGTGAGTGTTTTTATTTATATTTGTTTTAGATTATTGTTCCGCGACGGAACATCCTCCCGCCTCAAAAAAAAAGGAAGGTAGCTGGAGAATTTTGATTGAATAAATTTTGTTTGAAAAATAAAGTTAGTATTTGTCTATAACCCTTGTCCTGTTGTGTTCTTTGTTATTATTACTATGATTTAGAAAGAGTTCTTTTTTTTTTTTTAACAAACTTACGTTTCTTGACCTGTAGGCGTATGCGTATTTTTCCGTTTGATGTTTTGATGAAACGTAGAGTGTCGCCTTCGTCGGTTTGTACCCTGAAGCATTTTCTTGCTGTCAAGGCTTTTTCCCATGGTATGGGCTGCCTGCGGATCTCACTCCACAGAAGTGGATCAATAATAAAATTTGTTGGAGGCAGAATTGCGTCCTGGAAAAGTACTCCTGTTCGTGGAACTGGACGTGTCCTTTCTTCATCATTTGCCTGCACTGGTTTTGGAGGTGAGCTGGTACCTGGTTCCTCAGCTAGTTGTGGCGTTCTTGGACGTGGTTTTTTGAAATCCCGTGGCGCTGAGCTGACACATTCTGCACTTTTTTCGGTCTCATTTCGACTTGTTGTTGCCTGTGGGTTTTTGGCTTGTTTTGGACTTGAGCTGGGACGTGGTTCATGTAGCGGTTTGAAATAGGGAACTTGTGGGAGTATCCGTGCCCTTTTCGGTGCAGAACTGGGATATTCTACACGATTTTCGCGTTTTGTCCCAGTTGGGGGTCGAGATGGAGTCGTATGGACTCGAATACCTGGGCCTCGTGCGAGTGCCTGTACCTGTTTGGTAGCTGGGACTGCCTCGAATGGAGGCTTGAATAACCTTGGTGGTTTGGGCATCTCTGTTGCTCGTAACTGATCCTTTATTGGAGTAGTCTTAGGTAACGAAGGACCCCTTATTTGAATATTCTCTAGATCGGGAATGTCATCGATCCAGAGACAGTCATCCAGGCAAGGTAATGAGTCCATAGTTTCAAAAAATAATAAACCAAAAAAACAACTCAAAAAAGAAATGATAAAAACTAAAAAATTTAACCAAATTAAAAGAAAACTAATGATGGCGGTCTTATCTACTTCATGTGTGCTTGTCAAGTGATGACTTCTTTCGATTTGAGCTGAAGTTGGATGAATTTGTATTGCTGTTGTATTGCTTTATTTTATTTAATTAAGGCCCACACGCTTCATTTTTGAATTGAATAATGTGATTCGGGGATAAATGTATATATTTGTGGTGTAGTATTAATTTATTATTTATGTTAGTAATATTGTACTATTTAATTTGGCACTGATATTACGAAAAGTTATTGTGTTGAGAAAAACAAATGTCGTGCTTCGTTATGCCCGTGTGGGATCGTTTGTGCTTCGTGTGGGATGTTATTTATTTTTGATTTTTAATGTGAAAAATTTTGTTGAATTATATTTTTGTTTAAATGGGTAACTTGTATAATTTAATAATTGGCCGAATTATTTGAGTATTCTGTGTTTTGACAGTTGCTACTCTGACCCTTTTGTCCTGGCCTGGGTTGATTTTTATTATTCGACCTGTCGGCCATTTTGTGGCTGGACAATGATGATCTTGTATTAAAACTAAATAATTTATTTTGAGGTTATCTTCTGGTTTTTTCCATTTTTTACGAGCTTGTAAACCTTGAAGATATTCTTTTGACCACTTTTTCCAGAATTGATCTGTCAACCATTGGACATATTGCCAACGTTTGAGGGAAGTTGTTTTATCAGTGATAGACAGTTCTGGAATTGTCTTTAAATTTCGACCAATTAAAAAATGCCCAGGAGTTAAAATGTTAAAATCGCTTGGATCATTGGAAAGCGGTGACAGAGGTCTGGAATTTACGCAAGCTTCGATTTGACAGATTACGGTTGACAGTTCTTCAAAAGTTAAAATGGCGTTTTGCAAGGTTCGCTTCAAGTGGGTTTTTACTGCCTTAACTCCTGCTTCCCATAATCCACCAAAGTGTGGCGCTGACGGTGGGTTGAAATGCCACGTAATGCTTGCTAGTTCTGTGACAGTAGAACTGTCATGTGGAAATGTCTTCAAAATGGTTTTAATTTGATTAGACAATTCCCTGCTTGCGCCGACGAAGTTCGTGCCGCAATCGGAATAAATATGGGCGCATAAGCCTCGGCGGCTTATGAATCGCTTCAATGCAGCGATGAATGCCGCTGTCGTCAATTCCGACACGACTTCAATGTGAATGGCTTTGGTCGCCATGCATACAAAAATGCTTAGATATCCCTTTATGATTTTAGCGTTTCTTAATTTTGACGTTTTAATGTCAATGGGACCGGCATAATCGACGCCAGTGTGTTCGAAGGTTAATGCAGGGGTGATTCGTGATGATGGAAGGTTTCCCATAATCTGTGTAGATGGCGTTGGTTTTGTTTTGAAGCAGGGGATGCATTTTCGTAACTGCTGACGAACGGTGTTTCTGGCGTTAAGCAGCCAGTATTTGTTACGTAATAAATTGAGGGTAAGTTGTATACCTCCATGTAATGCACAATGATGAATGTTATTAATGATAATCCGTGACACATGATGGTCATTTGGTAGGATGATTGGGTGCTTTTGATTGTAGGTCAGTATCGAATTTTCGAGTCTGCCGCCGACTCGGATTAATTGTTTATGGTCTAAATATGGATTAAAAGTGAGAATGCGGCTTGTCCTTGAAATTGGTTTATTTGATTTAAGACAATGGAACTCATTTGGAAATGCTATCTGCTGTACAATGGATATGATAATATTCTCAGCTTCTTGTAATTCGGAGTATGTGAGATAGCTAGACTGCTTAATTGTGCTTTTAGATTTGCAGTTGTTAAAAAACCTTTTGCAATAAGCGACAATTCTTACTAATTTAGGGAATGAGGAATACCTTGTTAACCATTCAATTTCTAGGCCAGTGCAAGTCAATGCCTTGACTGTTCGGATCTCAAGTTCAGAGCACTTGTGAAACGTGGGCTGTTTTGGCCAATCCTCTCTGGATTGCTGTAACCATGATGGTCCGTTCCACCAAAGCTTGGATTCGACAAGTTCGTCCGGGTTAAGTCCTCGAGAGGCGCAGTCTGCTGGGTTACTTTTGGATGGTACATATCGCCATAGTCGAGGATGGATATTTCCTGGATTTCTGCCACTCGATTTGCTATGAATGTTTTCCAAGTTGATGGCTGTTTTTGAATCCAGGACAAGGTGACTTCTGAGTCGGACCATGCGACAGTGGAACTGTCTGCGATATTTATGTCAGCTTTGATTTGTTTCATTAGACGGGAGAGTAAAACAGCTCCACATAGCTCGAGTCTTGGAAGTGATATTGATTTTGTTGGAGCGACTCTAGTTTTTGACGTAAATATATGAGTGCTAATAGTGTTGTCGTTGTTTATGATTCTTAAATATACAACACCTGCAAAGGCCTTTTCTGACGCGTCGCAGAATCCATGCAATTCCATGCCTTTTGCTGTAGGTGAAAAACCTACCCATCGTGGTATTTTGATTGATTGGATGTGTTTTAAGCTTTCCCTGAATCTCTTCCATTTAATTGTGATGGCTTCAGGTAAGGCTTCGTCCCACGAATATTTATTCAACCATAGATTTTGTATAAAAATCTTGGCGATAATAATAATTGGTGCCAACCATCCTAATGGATCGAACAGTGATGCTGTCTCGGATAAGATTATCCGTTTAGTAAACAGTGGTTTTTGAAGTACGGGGCTTACCTTGAAGCTAAACTCGTCACGTGCTGGATGCCACTGGAGACCAAGAGTTTTAATTGTATCCTTTTCTGATAAATCTAGAACAGAATTGATTTCTCTGTGTTGATGAGGAATGTTTTTAATTAATTCCGGATGATTGGCTGTCCATTTACGGAGATTAAAGCCTCCTTTGGAAAGGACGTTAATTAGTTCTGTTTGTAATGTTAACCCACCTTTAGTATCATGTGCCCCTGTTAGTAGGTCGTCGACGTAAAAGTCGTTTTTTAGGCTTCGGGATGCAAGTGGATACTTGTCTTGCTCGTCGTCTGCTAATTGATGCAGGGTGCGGATGGCAAGATATGGAGCTGACGTAGTGCCAAACGTGACTGTTGTCAGCTGATAATCTTTTATCGGTTCCTTTGGTGAATCTCTCCATAGGATTCTTTGATAATTGGTATGTTCAGGATGCATTTGGATCATCCTGTACATTTTCTCTATGTCAGCGGTGAAAGCGATTTTGTATAGGCGCCAATTTAAGATAGTAGCCCATAAGGTGGGTTGGATTGTTGGTCCGGCCAACATTTGCTCATTCAGTGACCTTCCGTTTGTTGATTTTGCGGAGGCGTTGAAGACTACTCTCAGCTTGGTCGTCGAGCTTTCTTTAATGACTGCGTGATGTGGCAGATAATAATGACAGATGTTGTTCTGTTCCGCTGAATTTTGGGTTGATTTGAGTTCTGTCATATGTCCTAGCTGTAAATATTCCTTGATGCATGTTTTGTACTGTGTGTGCAGCTCGGGTTGTTTTTCAAAGCGTTTCTCTAATTGGAGAAATTGTTTCAATGCCACATGTCGGCTGTGGCCAAGTTCCGGTCCGTTTGGGTTTCTGAAGGGCAGTTTAACCTCATACTGACCTTGTTTCAAGCGCTTATGTGATGCTGTATATATTTCCTCACATAGCTCGTCATCGGGATTTGTTATTTTCCTTGGAATTTCCTCTATCTCCCAAAATTTTCTCAACTGTTGCTCTAGCTGATATTCTGGTTCTATTTGAACAGTGAACGTCTTAACTGTGCTGGGTTTTTTGCTGCTTGTACTTCCCATTAGGATCCATCCTAATTGGGTATGCTGAGCAGTTGGATCTCCAGGGGCGCCCTTTATGACTCCGCTCTCAATGATTTCGGCGTATACATCTGCTCCCAGTAGTAAGTCTATTTGACCAGGGTTGTAGAACCTGGGATCGGCGAGTAGCAGATGTTGCAGATAGAGTAATTTTTTGACATCTATGGTGTCAGATGGTACGAAATCTGTGATCTTCTGCAATATAAGAGCGTTGATCTTGGTTTCAAATTTCGTGTTGATTGATTTCATCTTGAATGATGTTTGTGCCTTCACGTGGGCGGTTTGAGTTTTTCCTAACCCGCTGACTTTGACGTGTGTTGTTTTTCGTGGTAGCCTTAAACGTTTACTGGCAGCTTCAGTAATGAACGATACTTGTGAGCCCGAGTCTATTAGAGCTCTCATTGTATGGGTTTGTCCGTCTGGACTCTCTATATCGACTAACGCAGTTGACAATAATGCCCTACTGACGTTTGTCGAAAAGAATGACTTTGTTACTGGCTCATTACTGTCGTTAGGCTCTTTAAGTTTTATTTCAGATTGCTCTTGGTTATGTGTGGATAAATTCTCTTTTTCTAAATGAATGAGAGTATTGTGCCTCTTGTGGCATTGGAGGCATGATTTTTTGCTTGGGCAGCCATTGAGGTTATGTCCTGACGAAAGGCAGTTTTTGCATAACCTGTGATTATTTATAAAATTTAATCTCTCCTTTGGAGATAATTTTTTAAACGAAGAGCAGTGAAAAAGAGTGTGATTCTGCTTGCACATTGAGCATGTGTGCGATTTGTTCAAAAATGTTTAGGCATTTTTGTTGGTATAGTTTCTTTGGGATGCACTAGTGTGCGCCTTTGAGGTTTGATACCCGCTGCGGGGATCTCGAGTACGAACACGTGCCTCGTTTTGGTTTTTGTACTGACGTACATTTTCTTGTGTCTTAGTATTTTGACACTCTTGGATTGCTTCTAGAGTGCGGAACCTTGTCTCTAGAAACGTTGACAGATCGGAATATTTGGAAATTTCGTTTCTTGTTCCTTGCTCATGCTCCCACAATTGATGTGTTTCTGGAGGGAGGCGTTGAACAAGATGGTATATTAGTATGGCGTCCCAATGTTCAACTGGAAGCCCTAGATATCGAAGCTCATGAAGACTCTCTTCTGTTTGATCGAGAAGGGAGCGTATGGCGTGAGCTGATTCGGCTTTTATAGGTGCTTGACTAAGTAATGTTTTTAAATGCGTGTTTACTAGTACTCTCTTGTTTTCGAATCTCTTTTGTAAGAATTCCCATGCCTTGAGATAATTCGCATCGATTACCTCGAATTGGCGTAATAGGCGTTCTGCTTCCCCCGTAACGCTAAGTTTTAGGTAGTGAAGTTTCTGAACCTTTGATAAGTTTGGATCTTTGTGGATCAGCGAATTGAATAGATCATGGAACGTATGCCATGTCTTGTAATTGCCATCAAATATTGGTATTTGTATGGGTGGAAGCCGAGTCTCAATTTTTGGTAGACGTACTGTCTGTGTGGCAGGTTGTTCTCTAGTATGAGGTAACGTTGGGAACGACTCCTCTAGCTCCTGTGACAACTTTGACATGAGATTGATATATAATTCTTCGGTCTCTTCGTATAAGTTGCCTTCGGCATATTCGCTGTCCGCGCCGTTTTCGGTTGACCAGATTGCTATATGCGTCTCTGTAAATGCTTGCCATAGCTTTTCAAGAGATTGAATGCGAGTAGCATAATACTTCTTTCCTTGTTTGGTTTGTGAATTTGCCTTGCCATGGTTAATTCTGGCTTTATCTATTTGGTCGTTTAGACCCTTTTGTGTGAGAATTAGAATATCAACATCCGCCATTTTGTTTTCCCAGTCCTATCCGGCTCTTGAAGGACCAATGTGAAGTCCCAATATGGGCTTTACATAAAAAAAGGGGAGGTGCCGGTGTGGTGGACAGGACTGGTGAACGCAAAATTTTAATGTCAATATTTTTTTATTTCTCACAAAATTTACCTTAGCCTAATAATTCAATTCTAACAAAAATGATAATTATAAAAAAATAATACACTAATAAAATAATAAAACCAAACAAATAAGAATTCAACTGATAATTTCAAAATAAAAAATCCAAAAGAAAATAAAACGAACTCAAAAATCCAAATAAATCGCGACTACTCCACGTTTAACCTGTAAAATATAAAAAACCGAGATTAGAAGGAATCTCTAAATGAAGTACAAACAGAATGAGCTTCATTCACTGCTCATTAAATTTGCCAGGTTCAAAACTACCTTAGCCTTGGGGGTGCTGAAAAAATATAATTTAATTTAATATATTTAATTAATAAAAAACTGGGTTCAATTCTTCCCTTCCTAATCAAGACTTAATTTCGGTTTAGCGCTTCCGATCTGTCTTGTTGACTGCTCAATTTGCAAGTGATTTGCTATTCCCAACAGCTCGCTATTTATAGCCGGGAATACAATGGGAGCAGTGCGTCTGTCGGTCGCTGTTGCCTTGACGCTATGCAGTAGCAGCGTGTCGCTATGGAGATTTTTGTTGTCGTTGGCGTAGTGGAGATCTTCTTTGGTAAATAGAAGAAGAAGATAATGTACCAGCTGCCTGTGACACAAATGTCACTGGAGACGGCAGTAGCCGTAAACAATGGTAAGTTTTTTCATTTTTGTTTATTTATTTATTTGTGTTAATGTATTTTTATGTTTATATTTCCAGCCTTGCGGCTCTCGAGGAGGAATGCTGTGTTTCGTGGGAGTTGGATTCCACGGTTTTAGATGAGTAAACTTTTCATGTAAAAAGTCTCAGATCGGAATGATCTGAGACTTTTACTTTTTATTTGTATTATAATTAATTTAGTTTTGTTTTCTTTTTAGGTATCTTTATAAAAAGAAAAAATTTTCTAAAAGGAGAAAAAGGAGGCCCGAATAACTACAGGCAATGCCTATAAAGTGCCAGGAGTTGCTGTGGCACTTTATATGTACATATAGTGAGTGTTTTTATTTATATTTGTTTTAGATTATTGTTCCGCGACGGAACAGCTACTAGACAATATAACAGAGGCGCTATTAGCATTACAAAATTTAGGTGTAGAAACAAACAATTGGGATCCTATAATTATATACTTGACTGTACAAAAGTTACACCCAGACACACACCAGTTATGGGAGCAGAGCCTTCACAGTAGCACAGAATTACCCAAATTAAAAATATTAACTAAATTCCTAGAAGCTCGCTTCAGAACCTTGGAAATGATAGGAAATAGAAATACGTCTTCGAACATGACACAGAGAAAACCATTCTCACCAAAACCAACTTATGGATTCTTGAATAGAAGCCAAAGTTCAACACCAAAGCACCCACCTACAAAAAAGTCCTTTTGCAGCCATTGCAAGGGTGACCATATCATATTTCATTGTCAAACATTTAGAAATATGAACACCCGACAACGACATGAAGTTGTCACAAATAAGCATTTATGCAAAAATTGCTTATCTCCCAACCATCTAACCTTAAATTGCACATGCAATAAAAGGTGTTACCACTGTAACAAAAGTCATAACACATTGCTCCACTATGAGCAAAATGATTCGGTGACAGAATCACCTAATCAGTCCACCCAAAATTCTAGTATGGAAACTGAAACAAGCACACCCTTAGCTTGTAGAAATGACGAACAACAAGTTCAAAATTTTCTAACCGCCAATATGAAAAGAGCTCTTCTCTCTACAGCTCTGATCAATGTCACTGCACCATCTGGACTCACGATGACGTTCAGAGCGTTAATTGACTCAGAGTCACAAGTGTCGATCATGACAGAAAAGGCCTTTAAGCAATTACGACTTAAAGGATCTCCAACCACCCAAGAATTAATTGGACTTGGTACAACTCCAACCAATACAGCTGTACAGCAGACCACAGTCACAATTAATTCTCTAAAAAACAATTTTAAAATAGCGAGCAATATGCTCATAATCAGAAAAATCACCGATCTGCTTCCAACACAGACAATAGAAGTGTCAAATTGGAAACACATAAACAATCTCCCGCTTGCAGATCCTACGTTCTCAGTTCCAGGAGAAATCGATGTTCTTCTCGGAGCAAACATCTATGCCGCCATCATTAAAAATGGAATTAGAAGAGGATCTAGCAATACACCTACAGCCCAAAACACCGAACTGGGCTGGATTCTGGTCGGAGGAGTACCAGAAGTAAAAAGCACGACGACGACTGTGCTATCCACCTATACTACGACAAACCCCAAGTCGGATAAGAAACTAAAGAGAGTTTGGGAATACTCCACCACACCAATATGTTCACCAAAACATTAAGTTCATACAAGAAAACTCCTACCCCCCGCAAAATATGAATATGTGTTCACCAAGAATCATAATACACCTCTACACCAGATTGCTCAGAGAAAAAACTGGAGAAATACACCAAGTGAAGCAAAGAAGCACTATACGTTAACAACTCTTTCCACCATCAACACAAAATGGAAAAATGAAACAAAAGTATCGCCATCTCATTCAGTGTCAGCAACTTTTCAATATAATAAAATGAAAACTGAACTAGATCACAGAGAAACTAAGCCTCTCACCAATAGATGGCATCAGTATCATCCTAAGACTATCTCTCATTCTGCATCAGCAATGGAAGAGAATAGTATTCCCCCAATAATACGAACTGAAGCAAAAATATATCAGAGCTCTTTTCTCCTCATCCAATAATAGAAATGAATTAAATGCTCTCACCCGTCCTATTTCAAATAACTATCCTCTCCCTTCACCAACTCATCTCAGGACAATCATCGATTATCCCCACCAAAGTCTAGTACTCTGTGGCAGTACAAACTTTCAAAACACCCGTTATATTCAAATATAAATAAATCCACAATCCGCCAAAAATCACTTCAAATTTGAAAAGTGACAAGTGAAGATCAAGTGCGGTTTAGTTTCAGTTTCGTTTTTATTTTTTTTTATTTTTTTAATTTTTTTTTATTTGCTTTAATCACCTGTTGGAAATTTTCAACTCAGAATCTTTGGATTCTGTGGATACAGGCCTATCTCCCACGCCTCCGGAACTTTTGGCTCCTTTTAAACGTATCAGGCCAGTGAGCCCATTGCCTCCAACACCTAAGAAGGGACGCAGACCCCGATCAGTCGTCATCAGACCACCACCAGTGCATTCGTCACCCATCAAGCGAAAGGTCGGTCCATTTGAAGCCCAAGGAGCATCTGCTACAGTAAAAGCACTACGAGGAATGCCTATGCCCAACAAAGTGCTGAAATTCGAGCCTGAGCCATTCCAAAGCCGTCCTGAATTTCGGAAGGCAACAAGGCCAAAACCAGTTCCAGCCAAGTCTAAAAGGACAAACGACTGCATTAGTTTTAAGTCAAGGCACAAAGAACATCGTCCCGAAGCTCGGGTCCAAACACAGCCAAGGTTGCCTGCAGTAAAAGACATCACGCCATTAAATATGCCAGAATTATATTTAGTAATCGGCAGCAGACCAAAGGCTAAAGACAAACCAACTGATCGCTGCACAGGAGTTTCAACTCGCCTCAGGCCACCCAAACAAAAACCTACAGTAACAAGTATGCCAGATTTGAACATGATGATGCCCGCCGAAGCACCCAAAGTAATTGATACAGATTCCACGCAAGATCCAGCAAGGTACACGGCTAAGTTAAGTGCATCACCAACCAAATCTATCAACTTGTCACTAGAAGACCAAATTATTGATCCACCCGCTCAATTTATGGATCCCTCAAATTGCCCACAGAAGCAATTTCAAGATCAACCTACGGCCAATCTAGGAATTCCGAACGACCTAGCAGGGAAAATAGTTTCTACTCCCATCATACTTAAATTATTAGAAACTACAGAAGTACCTTGGGACAGAGTCAGGAGCACAACAAGCTTTTTCAAATGGAGTTTCCCTGGAGATGTCACTCTGAAAATGAAGAAGAAAGGAGAAAAAATATACATCTTTCACCAGAAAAAATGTAAGTTTATTACTAAAAATATTAAAATTCCCTTTTTTTTTTATGCATTATGTCTATATAAACATATTTCGAATCTGAAGGAGGTTAGAGTAGTATATGGACACTATAGACCTAAAATAACATTACGTCTGTAAGGGACAGGTAACCCCTGTCCCACTATAGAGCAAATCATATGAGATATGGGCGTATGCACGGGAAAGTAAAAGTTGATGAGACTAAAGTTGCTTTTTGTACCACTTGTGTGTAAAGTAAATGGCGGAATTGGAAACAACTTCCAGAATATGGAGGTGTGTTTATACTGTGTGACACTATAGATCTGAAAAAATGAGAGTAGAGTTGATATGTTCGGACATATGTGAATTCATGCAGTGTACCTGCTCAAGAGGAGGGTTTATATTTTTTGCGTTCGATTCGCGAATGGAACCTGTTCTTCATGGTATATTCGGACACATGTGAATTTATGCAGTGTACCTGCTCAAGAGGGCGGGTTATTTTACGCGTTTGGATCTCAAATCGAACTTGTTTTTCGCACGTGACCGAGGTTTTTGTTTACACGTCTTCGCGGGGGGCTCATGGGGGGATGGGGGCCCATGGGGGGCAAAGTTTGTTGTTTATATTTTTGTGTGTTGAAAGCGAAAGTGGTGTATAAATGTTGGGTAAGGTAAGTTTTTGCGTCGTTTCGAATTAATGCGATGATCTGAAAAAAGGTCAGGCGAAGAAATAAAAGACGTGTTTAATAGCAGTCAAGTATTTTTATTACAGTCGATTAACATTTTTTCATAGCTTCTGTTTGAAGAAGTTGTAAAAATAATAAATTTCACAAAACAGCCCGAGAACAAGTATAGTACCCACTAAAAACTTCAAAGTGTTGAAAGCATAAATTAAAGTCTTTGATGGAGCCGGCCTGGTGAGCGGTTTATTGTATAGTCCACAGACATCTCGACCATTGGCGTACGTGCAGTTTGGAGATCGATGAATGTGTTCTGCTTCAACGTCTTCTGGACAGTTCATAGCATACATTTCCAGGGAGCAAAAGTAACATTTTATTTTATCTTTAAGATTTGTGTAAAAGAAACCACTTCTTGCTAGTTTGCAACACTTTCTGTCATCTAAAGGAAGATTATGGAAAGTTTTTAAGCGGTCAGATTCTCTTTTCAAGAGTAGCATGATGACTATGTTTTAAAAATATTACACGACGTCTTTTATATCAATCCAGGTGTTCTTCTTAGGTGAAAACCCTAACCATTTAACTAATACTTTATTTCCGCGTCTTTTTAAAACTTTTTCTACAAGATAAAGATCAGGATGTTTAACTGGAGCCAACTCAAGCTCATAAAACTTTCCCTGAATCACATTTTGTTCATAATCCTCGAGAACATAGGTCGTTGGAAATGTGCTCTTGACTTTATTTATAACAAATATTTCGGTAGACCAATTAGGGGTATAGCTTTTTTCAAATATATGCTTATGCTTACTTATACGAACAAAATCACCTACTTTATATTTCGGTTTGGATTTTACCTTTGGATATTTATACACAGTCGACAATAAACGTTTCTCGTTGCGTGGGCCAACATCTACAGGCTGCATTTTAATAGTGCGATGCTTTGTTGAATTATACGCTTCTGTTAACTTAGTTAACATACTAATCCAGTGATAATTTCCATTCATACTGAATTCTTTCCACATCATGCTTTTTAACGTTCTGTTAAATCTTTCTACAATTGAAGCTTTTAAAGCACTGTAAGTGGAATAATGGTTAATATCATAGCGATTCATAAGCTGTCGAAACGGTTTATTAAAAAACTCCTTTCCATCATCTGTTTGTAAATTTCTTGGAATGCGACCTTGATTAAAAAGAGACTGCATCGCTTTAACAACTTCTGATGCCATTTTGCTTTTAATTGGCGAGGCCCATGCATATTTTGAAAACGTATCAATTACAGTGAGAAGAAAACGAAAGCCTTGGTTTTCTGAAGAGTACGAACCCATATCTACCAAGTCTGCCTGCCACAAATCATCAATATCCTTGATAGTAACACTCTGTCGCTTAAAGTTTTTGCGAGCTGGTTTATGCAGTTCGTTAACGACTTGTCTTCTACTCATTTTACCGAATGTATAAATACAGCCCAATGAATATCAGTTTTATATAAATTATGTTAAAAAACTGCAATGATCGCGTTCAAACACCCGTTTACAATGATGGTTGCTGGACCTTCAGGCTGTGGGAAAACAACATTTATAAAAAACCTTCTCAATAATATATTTTTAACAAGGCCGCAAATAACAAGAGTTATATGGTGTAATACAGAACATGGAGCTTTGCCGTCAGATACCACATTCACTAATATCGAATTTATTGATAGTATCCCTGAAAAGTTTGTAAATTATTCACAGGAACCTACATTAATTGTATTGGACGATATGATGTTAAATGCTTTTAGCAGACAAGTATGTGAACTCTTTACAAAAGGATCACACCATCGCAATCTTTCAGTCATCCTTGTAACACAAAATGTATTTCATCAGGGAAAGTTTTGCCGAGACATATCACTTAACTGTAAATACCTCGTTGTGTTTAAAAACCCTCGAGATAAGAGCCAGTTTATTCATTTAGCGAGGCAGATATATCCGGAAAATAGTTCAGAGCTGCTAAAAATATATAAAGAGATAACACAGGTGCCGCATGGATATTTACTGATAGATTCCGCTCAAGATATCAACGAGGTGTTAAGATTCCGTACTGATATTTTTAACAAGACATTTACAACTTGTTTCTGTCCGCCTTTAATCAGTAAAAATGGTGTCACGAATGAATCGATTAAGGGACAACAAGCATATGCTATATGTTCTTAGAACAGCGAGACCAAAATTAAGGCAAGCCATTATTAAAAATGCTGACCCCGAAGTCATAAAAACTCTTTGTGAAATTACTCTTAATACCTTGAAGGGAAACCATATCCCTCGCGGAAAGATATATAATTCGCTCTGTAAGTATAAAAAGGATTTACGAAAACTAGTTGTTGCAAAAAGATCTGTGCCCAGACAACGTAAAATACTGATACAGCGTGGAGGCTTTTTACCAGTGCTGTTAGGAAGTGTATTATCAGGTGTAATTGGATCATTAATCGAGAAATATGCTTAGAAATAATAATCTTAATAAAATGTTACTTCTTTCACCAGAAGTTTACGAAAAATTGAAAAACGAGATTGAGGATTCCCTGAATCAATCTAGGTTCGATAAGACTATGGATAAAATATTAAAAAACAAGAATTTATCTGATAGGGAAAAATGGTATAATTACCGAAATGAATTAATAAAATTTTCAAACTTAAGACGAAAAGCTACGCGAGTGACAGATGAAAAAACAAATAATCGCATGCTAACAGAAAAGCCTATGAAACAGAAAAGCTTGCGGGATAGCGCTACTCAAACTAAATTTATTTTTAAAGATGAAATATCAACACAAACATCACCGTTAAAAGAAAATACACCTGAAAGAATGGAAGAGGATTTCTTCGAACTGGCTGAAATATCACCACCAAGACAACCGTTATCACCTGCCTCCAAGCGCCGCTTATCAGCCAGTGGTATAGGGAAAAGTCTGAAACCACCTTCAAAAATACCTAAGACGGGTTGGTCATGTGAATATTCCTATAGGGGCATATACGACATCTTATGCTCGTATGAAATTATATGGAGTACTAGAAAAAATCCAAAATCGTGTTTTATACTGCGACACTGACAGCGTAATTTTCACTGAAAAAACGAATGAAAAAATGTTTGAAACATCTGAATTTTTGGGTGGACTCACAAACGAGTTGGAATGTTATGGAAAAAACGCGTACATATCTGAGTTTGTAAGCATTGGAGCTAAATGTTATAGTTTGAAAATTAAAACAACTAGTGGTTTTGAGTACGTCACCAAATGTAAAGGGGTTTCGTTAAACTTTAAAAATTCTCAAATGATAAATTTTGATAAAATGAAGAAAATTGTTTTTGAAGAATCCGAGCCTGTAAAAATAGAAAATAAATGTAAAATTAAACGAAAATTACCTGGTGTGATTGTATCTGAACCGGAAACAAAAAGAATTAGATTTACATTTGATAAAAGAGTAATTAAGCAAGATGGTTTTTCTTATCCTTACGGTTTTAAGAGCACCAGAATGTAATATTTATAAGATTTGAATAATATATTGCAATTAGGCAAATAAAATATTTTTTGTAAATGCAAAAATTAAAATAATCATAAATATGACAACTGTTATTATGATAGTAATTGTGTTTGTTAAATAGTGTTGAAAAATGTTATATTATTTTTTGAGAAACCTACATATATAAGACCTTAAAATGTGTATTTAAATATCTGTTTGGTATTTTCTTTCTGTGGTAAAAGTCATGACTTCGGACAGAGTTGTTTTAGACATACAGTTTGTCAGCGGAGTTAAAGGCCAGATGTTTGCTAAGGAGTTGTCGTTCTTACAACATGGATCGCTTAATCCAACCGTATATTATTTCAAACCTCCATACCCGTATAATCAATTGTCAGCAAAAGCTCGTTGGCAGGATGATTACAACTTCAACCGAATAAACGGGTTAAGATGGAACGCTGGTACTATTGATTACAACAATCTACCTGACATACTGACGAAATTATCAAATTCAACAATTTATGTAAAAGGACTTGAAAAGGAAAAATTTATTCAGCAATACATTCCTCAAGCTAAAATAAAACAACTTGAAATACCAAAACTAAACAACCTTATACAATTTCAAGTATATTGTGAAATTCATGGAAAATTATCTGATGTACGTTGTGCTGTTAAAAATTGTATTAATATTTATATATATTTGTTAGTGAATAAAATAATTAAATAAAATACTTTTTATATTTATTTTATTTCATTTATTTGTAATCGAAATTCATTGCATCAAAAATTAGATTTGCAATACAATACATTGGTATTTCATAAAAAAGTCTGGAATAATTTAAGTGTACATAAGAAGTTCGACTGGGAATAAAAAAATCTTCACATGGTAATTTTAAAACGTTTTTTTCTTTACATTTGTCAGCATATCTTTTATAATATTCCTTTAGAGCTTCAGAAGCGTTGTTATTGTGAAACATGACAATATTGAGGAATTTCAGCATTTCAAATAATTTATAAAGTTCCGCTTGTGTTAGTGTAATGCTACCATTGTTGACGGGGATCTTGTATTCGTTTTTTAACTCGGTCTGATTTGCTGGAAGCGTCCCTTCCATTTTGGTTTTTAAATCGTTGAGATTCTCGTAAACTGCCACCCAGCCGGGGTAAGATGTTGATATCGGAAAGACGCCGTGGCGATGAAACACTATTTTTGCTTCGAGTGATAGCGGGTCAAACCCAAGTATTACTTTCCGGTTATGGCACTCATCCAAATGGTACGTGTAGTTTAATAAGAGATTTTCACCGGCCACTTCTGCTTCACATTTAGACAATTTCTTTTTTCCTTTTACGGGTGCTTCAGCTTTGGACAATCTCTTTTTACCTTTTGCGGGGCTCCTTTGTTTTTTACGTGGTAGTTCCATCTTAATCAAATCACACTTGTGCGCTGAATACAAAGCAGCCAGGGTTCAGGCTTTTATAGTTTCAATCTCAGCTTTGCAAGACTGCCTACAAAAATCCCCTCCAGATTGTGGATGATTTTTTTCTAGATATATGCTGCGGTATAAATTAACAATTTTGTTATCATTTAAACTTAGATCGTTCGAATTAAACTGTTTTAAAAAAGTCTTAAAGCTCCGACCTCTGCATCGAGAATACAGAAATATACAGCAATAATGTCCACAGGTTGTTGAAAATTGGCCTTGCAGTCGTTTTTTATTACTACAAAAAGAGCTTGAATTAGCTAATAAAAATTTGCGAAAAAACCTGTTGTTGGGATACCTTCCAAAGGAGTCAAAGTACTCTGCAAGGCCTTGTTTCGGGAGATAAAAGGCAACCCAATGAGTTCCACCTTTATGTGCAGGATCCGTATTAGCTATAACACATGCAGGTTTTTTTATTTTTTGTGGTAGATGATTGCATGGAAAAACACCTCTAAAAAAACCTGTTTGTCGTGCGATTATTTGTTAATGCATTTGCAAGCTCAATCGTGTTCATTCTTGTTCAGCAGAAATGACGGCTTCCACGTCAATGACTTTGGTGTGAGATGTAACGTAGTTATTTATAAATTCTTTGGTTGTATCTCCACGAACAAATACGATGTTAAATTTTGCTAGCGTTTTTATAAGATCTTCATCCAAACGCTTGAGCTCGAGGTTGCCAAATTTACTTAATTGTTCAGTACATTCTGAACTAGATGTAGGAGACTTGAAAACTATTTCTTTCGCAAAAGACTTATTTTGCGCAGCGAATCCAGCAAAAGAAACTCTTTTTAAGAAAGTTAAGCGACCTCCGGAGAAGTACTCCACATTTACCAAACAGTAGCTCATTATAGATTACGTTTTTATCCACAATGATCAGTTAACCTGCCTTATATAGTTTTTTAGAAGCTGGTGTACACATTTTTATCTTTAGCTATATCAAGGCTGCTGTCATATTCTGCATATACAATACATGTCACGGTTGTTTTTAGTGCTTCCTTAAACCTTCCTTCAATTCGAACTGTTCCCTGATTCAATAGATTTCCACATGTTGAATTATACGAGAGATCTGTTGTTAAATCAAATGCAAGTAAAAAACACCCGTTGTCAAAGAATTTTTTTGAAACTTGGTGACCTTTGTCGAAATAATGTATACCGGTTCCTTTAAACAGTGTGATATATCCTCGAGTACTAGCAGGGTTTTCTTTTGAATAATCAAATTCTAGAGGCTGATTCGGCACCTGTACCCCGTTCACTGATAAGTTAAACCTGGTGATGTTATTGTGCTTGAAGTCGTAAGAATTTTTTGTTCGTTTTCCGGTATATGCATCATTGTCAAACATGCCAAAGACTAGTAGATTTGGTAATTGTCCTATAACCACATTGTCCAACGATAATGTAAATGTATTTGCGGGTATTGTATAAGTCTTAACTTCAACTCGTTTATATGGATATATAGCGTTGGAGCGTTGGAGAACAGCTTCATGAGCCAACAGGATGTTAGGATTAATAGTTACATGATTCATGTACATAGTTGCTTCTACAATCTTAACTCGTGCGGAATAGTCATCGTCTTTACCCCAAAGGTAAAATTCGGGTTTTTCGAGTGATAAAACTACCCGTAAATCAACACCGTTCATTAATAATTTATCTTGATTAAACATATCGCCGTGAATCTTTCCCATTAGCTCAACAACACTACCTTTATCAAACAGCTTTTTTCTTGCCAAATAACCTTCATTTAGCTGGGGGCTTTCAACTACCTCCATATTATCTTGGTCGAGATACCAGCCAACCGATTCCAAATGTGTTGAAGCGGCATCTTTTCCATAATTTAATAAATTCTCAATATATGCTCTATAGTTGTAATTGTTATCAGTTTGAGAAATTGGTTTTCCATTTAAGTAAATTGTACATTGACGGAAAAGTGAATGGAGTATGTTATTTACAAGGCCAGGGCCCTCATCACGAACAGTGTCTTTAGTTTTATCCGCTTTAGTTATTTCGATATCTTCGCCTGTGTAAAGTTCTTCTTTTCCATCCTTGATTTTAACCAGTTGTAATTTCAAACGAAGGTATATGCTTGATAAGTCTCGATATGTGTCACCATGTCCTAGCGATACAAATTCCAATACCGACGAGTTATCTAGAGAAGCTATAGGCTTATAAGATACTTCTTCAGTTTTTAAGATGCTACTTTGTACAGGTGGTGTAGAGAAAAGGTCTAACTCAGATTTCATGCATTCGTTGTATGAAGGCATGTTGTCTATTTATCAAAAATATCTAACACACGTTTACGTATCTTACGTTTGACTTTAATAGACGCTCTTTTAGCAGTCTTTTTTGTTTTTGAACCTCTTTTTACGGACTTTTTTGATCCTGAACGCTTTTTACGTTTAGAAGCTGGAGCTAAATGTAAAGCTGTAAAAGGGTTGTGCCTTTTTATAAGCATGCGATTGCTTCTTCCTGCACCACCCATGCTCTCAAACAGCTTATTTATACCTTTCTGTGATAGTTCTTCGGCAGCTGCTTTTCCATGTTCTTTTAAAATATCTGTTAAAGGCTTGCTACCTGCTTCTTCTAAAATAGCTTTTCCTGTTTTAATTACCTGCTGCTTCAAAGCCTTTGCCCCCGATGTAACCAATGGCTGTAAATATCGCAATAGTCCGCTGAAAAAACTACCAATTCCTCTTCCACGCTGGTAAATAAGAGGAGATCGATATAATTCTCCAATATCCGCTAAACCACCGCCACTTTGAATTGAATAATATTTAGTATAATATGAACTCATTTTCGAAGCTATACAAAATGCTCTTAACTTTGCACTATGTTAAATCGACTGCTGTATGAGTATTTATAGCCTATTTTCTTTTAAAATGGAGCATTATATATGTAGGAATATAGTCTGGCTTTAAATCAATTAGCTCCCCTTGTTGATTAGTTATCTTTATAGAAATACTTTCGATAAAAGTTTTTTCAATAGGACAGTAATCTACGTGTTGAAATCTTATTATGTTTTCACATTCTTTTAAAGGTATTACACGTAAGTATCGCACTAACTGGTCACCTATAAATCTGGGCTGAATAATGTCAGTGTAGACGTAAATTATATATTTTTCATAACAGTCCTCTGCTGTTGGGCGAGACTTTTGCGGCAACCTTAGTGTCAAGTCCGTAACTGATCTTTCCACTCTATTAAGTATGTCTATTATTGACATATGTTCCTGACGTAATCCTGCCGTATTAAAAGATTCTTTTATTTCTGCCAGTATGGCGTCAGGTTCACGCTTATTTTCAGGTGTTTGGAGAAATATATCCGTAAAGAAGTTGGACAGGTTGTCTATATTAGTATCAATAGGCACTGGTGTAGTTAAATATTCACCGGAACTTTGCTTTTCGTATGGAACATCCAAAATATTGCTACCTTTAACAATTTTTCGCTGTACGGATGGTTTAGCACTAATCGAATCTTTGCTCAATCTATTCAAGATGTTAAAAATAGTATCCTTAATCTGAATAATTATCTTTTGTTTTCCTTGCTCACTAAGGGTTTGATCATCAAAGTGTACATTTGATATAAAAAGCGTAATAAGATCTCTAACATTAAGATGAGATGGTAGTGGTTTTTTTATTTTGATTGTGACTCCCAAATCTTCCAACCGCAGTTCAAATACATCATGTACCCTTTTGCCACCAGTATTTTTTTCCGTCTCACGAGCTCTTTTGATGCTAAGTGCTGGATGTGTGTAATTGTCTATCGAATCTTGTATGATAGAATACTTTCTCTTGTGTCTAGGAATTTGTCCAAATACGTCATCAACAAAGGCTTCAACTGACTCATAGTTTTTATATTTTAAAACAACATTTTCTGAAGCCCTTTTACCCTGATATATGTGTAATGTAAACTCGTCTGGATCCTGTTTGTAGCTTACTTCAGGTATAACTCCATCAAAAAAGTCAGCCTCTAACCGATCCCACATCTTTTTCTTAACATCATCCAAGTACATGGTATACCATGACGGCGAAATAGCGTTATAAAATGTTAGTAGGAATGCAGAAAAATTTACTTGACCTGCTCTGTAACTAGCTTGCTCAAGACTTTCTTTAGTCCACTCAAGTTTAACGGTTTCATTTATTTTGATGCTAAGTGATTTGATTTCGTTTCTATGCTGCTCTCTTATTTCTTTCAACGGATCAGACGCATCACGCCTTACCCTTTTAGCATTACTCTGATTTACTTCTTCAGTTGTATTTCGCTTCGCTCCTCCTTTTATGGCCTGGTAGGGCAATGAAATTTCAGTTATTCCAACACACCAGTCATCAGTAAACTTGCACGGTCTAGCTAGTGCATTTGTAAAACCCGATAGTGTATTTTCGGGATAAAGCTGCATGGAGTTATTACTTAAAAGGCAAACGTAAAAGTCATTATCTTCTATATCCACAGGCATTATTAAATTCTTTTCCAATCAACGCTCAGTAGACTTATTATTTTTACAGGCTTTCCCAAGCAATTGCTGGTACGCTAGCACTTCTGGCTTTTGCTGCGTTTATTAGGCGGTCACTTTGTCGGACAACTTTCTTAACTGGCAACGAAAGCATATATTGACTCGGATCTAGCAGAGACGGCTTTAATATAGATTGTTTTTTGGATGGTTTTCCACCTTTGTCGCCCGTAGTACTTTCCGTATCGAATACTTCTAATATGTTCGCGGCTTCATCTATACTCATGTCTACAGGTACAGTGTACTGCGTTATACCATCCTCAGCCGTGATCACTTTATAATCTTTATCGCGAGACTTATCTTTAGAAGCCGTCTTAGGTATTTTTGAAGGTGGTTTCAGACTTTTCCCTATACCACTGGCTGATAAGCGGCGCTTGGAGGCAGGTGATAACGGTTGTCTTGGTGGTGATATTTCAGCCAGTTCGAAGAAATCCTCTTCCATTCTTTCAGGTGTATTTTCTTTTAACGGTGATGTTTGTGTTGATATTTCATCTTTAAAAATAAATTTAGTTTGAGTAGCGCTATCCCGCAAGCTTTTCTGTTTCATAGGCTTTTCTGTTAGCATGCGATTATTTGTTTTTTCATCTGTCACTCGCGTAGCTTTTCGTCTTAAGTTTGAAAATTTTATTAATTCATTTCGGTAATTATACCATTTTTCCCTATCAGATAAATTCTTGTTTTTTAATATTTTATCCATAGTCTTATCGAACCTAGATTGATTCAGGGAATCCTCAATCTCGTTTTTCAATTTTTCGTAAACTTCTGGTGAAAGAAGTAACATTTTATTAAGATTATTATTTCTAAGCATATTTCTCGATTAATGATCCAATTACACCTGATAATACACTTCCTAACAGCACTGGTAAAAAGCCTCCACGCTGTATCAGTATTTTACGTTGTCTGGGCACAGATCTTTTTGCAACAACTAGTTTTCGTAAATCCTTTTTATACTTACAGAGCGAATTATATATCTTTCCGCGAGGGATATGGTTTCCCTTCAAGGTATTAAGAGTAATTTCACAAAGAGTTTTTATGACTTCGGGGTCAGCATTTTTAATAATGGCTTGCCTTAATTTTGGTCTCGCTGTTCTAAGAACATATAGCATATGCTTGTTGTCCCTTAATCGATTCATTCGTGACACCATTTTTACTGATTAAAGGCGGACAGAAACAAGTTGTAAATGTCTTGTTAAAAATATCAGTACGGAATCTTAACACCTCGTTGATATCTTGAGCGGAATCTATCAGTAAATATCCATGCGGCACCTGTGTTATCTCTTTATATATTTTTAGCAGCTCTGAACTATTTTCCGGATATATCTGCCTCGCTAAATGAATAAACTGGCTCTTATCTCGAGGGTTTTTAAACACAACGAGGTATTTACAGTTAAGTGATATGTCTCGGCAAAACTTTCCCTGATGAAATACATTTTGTGTTACAAGGATGACTGAAAGATTGCGATGGTGTGATCCTTTTGTAAAGAGTTCACATACTTGTCTGCTAAAAGCATTTAACATCATATCGTCCAATACAATTAATGTAGGTTCCTGTGAATAATTTACAAACTTTTCAGGGATACTATCAATAAATTCGATATTAGTGAATGTGGTATCTGACGGCAAAGCTCCATGTTCTGTATTACACCATATAACTCTTGTTATTTGCGGCCTTGTTAAAAATATATTATTGAGAAGGTTTTTTATAAATGTTGTTTTCCCACAGCCTGAAGGTCCAGCAACCATCATTGTAAACGGGTGTTTGAACGCGATCATTGCAGTTTTTAACATAATTTATATAAAACTGATATTCATTGGGCTGTATTTATACATTCGGTAAAATGAGTAGAAGACAAGTCGTTAACGAACTGCATAAACCAGCTCGCAAAAACTTTAAGCGACAGAGTGTTACTATCAAGGGTATTGATGATTTGTGGCAGGCAGACTTGGTAGATATGGGTTCGTACTCTTCAGAAAACCAAGGCTTTCGTTTTCTTCTCACTGTAATTGATACGTTTTCAAAATATGCATGGGCCTCGCCAATTAAAAGCAAAATGGCATCAGAAGTTGTTAAAGCGATGCAGTCTCTTTTTAATCAAGGTCGCATTCCAAGAAATTTACAAACAGATGATGGAAAGGAGTTTTTTAATAAACCGTTTCGACAGCTTATGAATCGCTATGATATTAACCATTATTCCACTTACAGTGCTTTAAAAGCTTCAATTGTAGAAAGATTTAACAGAACGTTAAAAAGCATGATGTGGAAAGAATTCAGTATGAATGGAAATTATCACTGGATTAGTATGTTAACTAAGTTAACAGAAGCGTATAATTCAACAAAGCATCGCACTATTAAAATGCAGCCTGTAGATGTTGGCCCACGCAACGAGAAACGTTTATTGTCGACTGTGTATAAATATCCAAAGGTAAAATCCAAACCGAAATATAAAGTAGGTGATTTTGTTCGTATAAGTAAGCATAAGCATATATTTGAAAAAAGCTATACCCCTAATTGGTCTACCGAAATATTTGTTATAAATAAAGTCAAGAGCACATTTCCAACGACCTATGTTCTCGAGGATTATGAACAAAATGTGATTCAGGGAAAGTTTTATGAGCTTGAGTTGGCTCCAGTTAAACATCCTGATCTTTATCTTGTAGAAAAAGTTTTAAAAAGACGCGGAAATAAAGTATTAGTTAAATGGTTAGGTTTTTCACCTAAGAAGAACACCTGGATTGATATAAAAGACGTCGTGTAATATTTTTAAAACATAGTCATCATGCTACTCTTGAAAAGAGAATCTGACCGCTTAAAAACTTTCCATAATCTTCCTTTAGATGACAGAAAGTGTTGCAAACTAGCAAGAAGTGGTTTCTTTTACACAAATCTTAAAGATAAAATAAAATGTTACTTTTGCTCCCTGGAAATGTATGCTATGAACTGTCCAGAAGACGTTGAAGCAGAACACATTCATCGATCTCCAAACTGCACGTACGCCAATGGTCGAGATGTCTGTGGACTATACAATAAACCGCTCACCAGGCCGGCTCCATCAAAGACTTTAATTTATGCTTTCAACACTTTGAAGTTTTTAGTGGGTACTATACTTGTTCTCGGGCTGTTTTGTGAAATTTATTATTTTTACAACTTCTTCAAACAGAAGCTATGAAAAAATGTTAATCGATTGTAATAAAAATACTTGACTGCTATTAAACACGTCTTTTATTTCTTCGCCTGACCTTTTTTCAGATCATCGCATTAATTCGAAACGACGCAAAAACTTACCTTACCCAACATTTATACACCACTTTCGCTTTCAACACACAAAAATATAAACAACAAACTTTGCCCCCCAGGGGCCCCCATCCCCCCATGAGCCCCCCACGAAGACGTGTAAACAAAAACCTCGGTCACGTGCGAAAAACAAGTTCGATTTGAGATCCAAACGCGTAAAATAACCCGCCCTCTTGAGCAGGTACACTGCATAAATTCACATGTGTCCGAATATACCATGAAGAACAGGTTCCATTCGCGAATCGAACGCAAAAAATATAAACCCTCCTCTTGAGCAGGTACACTGCATGAATTCACATATGTCCGAACATATCAACTCTACTCTCGTTTTTTCAGATCTATAGTGTCACACAGTATAAACACACCTCCATATTCTGGAAGTTGTTTCCAATTCCGCCATTTACTTTACACACAAGTGGTACAAAAAGCAACTTTAGTCTCATCAACTTTTACTTTCCCGTGCATACGCCCATATCTCATATGATTTGCTCTATAGTGGGACAGGGGTTACCTGTCCCTTACAGACGTAATGTTATTTTAGGTCTATAGTGTCCATATACTACTGGTTAGCATTACTATCCTTCCTATACTGCTTGCTACAATTTTCTTTTTTTGAGGCGGGAGGATGTTCAGTCCACCGATGCATTCACGTTCCCTCGACGCTTCCACTTCTATATTTGCATCCTCCTACAAAACAAAAAAGCCACATTTCATTTTCAAAATAAATAATCAAAACAGAATAGTTATCTAAAAATTCACAAGTATCCTATTCCATATTGAAAGTTTGCCACTGGAAGTTCCACCACAATTCAGCATTAACCTTTATGCTATGATTAAGATATTTAAGTCGGCAGGCTGTTGTCTTCTCGATACACTTTACTTAAACAATATATAAAAAAAACTAAAAAATGGAATAAACATAGATAATCACAAACCACTGCAGTACACGTACCAGCATGTTTACATATTTACAATGTCATCAAGTGACATTACTCTAATCAGCTGGCTTCGCCTCAGTCATCAATTCAATAAACGTCGCTAGGGCAACACCGAGAGGCGAAAGCTCATAACTGGATGCGGCGGCTATATAAAGCCGACGAGCCGCAGCAGAAAATCATTCTTGGTTCAGAGCTCATCTGATTCGGAGAATAATCCGATTAACAAGAATATTATTCCCAACCTCCAAAATAGAAGAATAATTCTATACTTCAGAGAATAATCTGAAATTCCTATCATTTCCAATTTCCGTCCCACACCTAAGCAGAAGAATAATTCTGCCGCAGAGAATAATCTGCAATCTTCTTCTTTTTACTAGCATCTTGTTGCTCACGTATAAGCAGAAGAATAATTCTGCCGCAGAGAATAATCTGCAATCTTCTTCTTTTTACTAGCATCTGTTGCCTACGTATAAGCAGAAGAATAATTCTGCCGCAGAGAATAATCTGCAATCTTCTTCTTTTTTATTGTAGCATTTACTGCCAAAAATAGCACTCTTAAATTTATATAAGAATACTTTTCGCATAGACGATTAATTCTTCTTCTCCTTTTTCCTAGGAGGCGAACTACGCGAATCTTTGAATTTTTACTAGACTTTTAAGTTGTTTTGAATTAAATTGAATTTTATAGTTTGTAGGTTAGTTTGTAGTTCTCAATTATGAAATTATGAAATGAATTTGTGATATTAGGTTAAGCAAATGAATTTATTTTGAATAAAGAATTTTATATTTGAATTTTAAAACTGAGTTGTCCATTAAAAACCGGCACTCCCTCCCACGAACGAGACTAGCTCTCACAGAAGATATTCAGTACTTTGATAGCTTTGGAAATCTACAACCGCCATTAGAAATCATTAAATATTTAACTAGTAATGTAAGGTATAATTATTTCCCATATCAAACATATAACTCAGTAATATGTGGTCATTTATGTTTGAAATTTTTGTATGATTGTTATGATAAATAAAAGAATATGATTATATGTATGTATTTTTATTTATTTTAAAATATTTCCTTTATACAATAGGAACAACAAGGCCCCTTAATTCTATTATATAACTTCAATGGTTTGGATATTCGCAAAAATTCTCTTTTAACATGCAGGCAATTACAAGTATCTGGACCTGATGTTGAAGTATTGTAAGCCCAACTGCAGGATTCATAATGTTTCCCATATTTAGAAGGCATAATGTTCATTTCTCTATATTCACTCAAAAAGCGGTAGGATTTTTCTATTTCCTCCTTATGTTCGTCTAATAGTAACTTGTCATACTCTTGCAAGAATCTGCTAAATTCGAAATGTTTAAGAAATATTTGCACTTCATCATTTAATCTTTCCATATTTTTTTTATTTCTTCCTTGTACTACTGAATCCCCCAGTGGTTAAAACTGAAATGATTCTCATACCCTAACAAATCTATATAAATGAGGAGGAAACCAGATAATTGCGTCATTTTAAATTACACCACAATGTCATTAACACTAACATTAACCGGAAATTCATCTATATTAACAACTGAGTATTTCCCACCCATAGATTTGTCAAAGGATTATGTATGTGGGTTAATTGATTTCCAAACTTACAATTCAATACCAAATGTTGAGAATAAAAAAAATAATTTATTTCACATTGGGAATACGGTTATAGAAATACCCACAGGATCGTATGAGATAGATGACATAGCTAAATATCTTGACAATGAATTAAGTAAATTAAGTAAAGAGAGTTACCATATCAAATTGCGTGCGAACAATAATACTTTGAAAAGTGAAATCAAATCTAGTGGACCTATTTACTTTAACAAAGAGGGTACAATTGGATCCCTTTTAGGGTTTAGTAAGCGACAGCTGGAGCCTAATAAATTGCATGTATCAGATTTACCAGTTAATATAATTAAAGTTAATGCAATAAGAGTGGAATGCAATATAGTAAGTGGATCATTCATGAATGATACACGAGTACATACAGTACATGAGTTCTCCCCAAAGGTGGGGCCTGGATATAAAATAGTTGAAGTACCAAAGAATGTCATTTATTTACCACTAACCACTCGAAGAATTACTTCTATTAGCTTAAAGCTCATTGATCAGGACGGTGATTTAATAAATTTTAGGGGAGAGACAATAACAGCTCGGCTGCATCTTAAGCCGCAACATGATAATATATAATAAAGATAAATTACGTACATTAGCTACCCTCAACACCAGTTCTTCTGCAACTCTCACCGAATTTAGACCTCAAAGAGAAGAAAGGTCCAAACTTTCCTCGCAAAGTAAGAAATACTTGAGATCTTTAGGATTTATCATAAAGAACACGCAATGAGTGAAGTCTTGAGTATAAAGGATACTGCAAGCTATGATAATAGTGTTGCGAAAATTGAATATCATAGTTACTCACCCTTCACGAACTCATTCAAAAACAATGATGAAATACGTATAGCTATTCAGCATCAAGGCATCTATGTACTTCCAAGTGAAAGTTTTATTTACATTGAAGAGAAATTGGAATGTATTCCGAAGCCTAACAAAACTGCAGATGTAAAGTTAACTAATAATTCGATGGCATTTTTATTTGAGGAGATCCGGTATGAGATAAATGGCGTACAAATTGATCGCAATAAAAATGTTGGTCTTACCTCAACGATAAAGAATAAACTTTCTTTAAACGAAAGTGAGAGTAAAATGCTTCTAAATTCAGGATGGTCTCTCACCAATATAGCTCTCAACTCAGAAGGAGACTTTAATTTTTGTATTCCACTAAAATATCTTCTTGGATTTGCTGAAGACTATAAGAAAATAGTTATTAATGCTAAGCATGAACTAGTTTTGATTCGTTCTAGAACGGATCTGAATGCAATTTATGCTAACGATTGTGATGCGTTAGTAAATATACTTAAATTACAATGGCATCTGCCACATGTTACTGTAGCTGATATGGAAAAGTTATCTCTATTGAAAATTACTGAAAGTAATCAGCCGATTGAAATGGTATTTCGAAGTTGGGATTTGTATGAATATCCATCACCACCACAATCCACCCACCATACATGGACTGTTAAAACAGTTAATCAACTCGAAAAACCAAGATATGTGATTTTTGCTTTACAAACTGACCGTAAAGATTCGAGTGAAAAAGATGCATCCAAATTTGATCATTGCAACCTAACAGACCTAAAAGTTTATCTAAATTCTGAAAAATATCCATACAATGATTTGAATATAAAATATAATATAGATCAATACGCTATATTATATGAGATGTATTGTAAATTCCAACAGTCATACTACAACCGCCGGTCTGAACCATTACTCGCTAAAGAGCAGTTCAAAAACTTGGCACCTTTAGTTGTTATTGATTGCTCACGCCAAAATGAATATCTCAAAACTGGACCTGTAGATGTAAGCATAGAATTTCAAACATCAGTGAATATACCGAAAAATACTGCTGCATACTGTCTACTTATACATGATAGAATAGTTCAGTATAATCCTCTAACTAGTGAAGTTCATAAACTATAAAAATGAATTGCATCATTGATATTCAAGGGTTCAAAGGACCGAGAAATACATTTATCTTGAAGGAAATTGTCATTATAACTCAGGACAATCAACTACAGCATTTCATTTTAAAACCAATATACAACTTTGAAAATCTACCTCCAGAACTACAGAATCAAGCAAGATGGCTAAATCAAAATCATCATGGATTTGTTTGGAATGGAGGATTTACTTCGCAGGATAGTGTTAGCAGCCTCTTTAAAGACATTCTCCAAGACAAAATCATATATGTGAAAGGATATGAAAAAATTAAATGGATTACTGATATATTTAAATTGGAAAAGAATGTACCAATTTACAATTTAGATGAAAAGGGGTGTCCTATATCAGAAGAATTAAGAAAAATATATGATGATGTACCACGATGTGTGATACATAGTGGTGTATGTGCATTACAAAATGTTTTCCTGTACAAGAAATTTATGGATAATCTTTAATAAAACACAATTTTCTAAAAAAAAAAAAAACATGTTTTATTCTCATATTTATATAATATATATATATTTCACTCAGATGGAACTCTGCAGTTTATGAAATATCCATGTTGTAAGTCTGTTTTAATTTCCTCAAATCAACAGATGTGATGTCGGATTTATATGTGGAGTCATTTTCTCTGAAGTATTCGATTTCACCATTACTCAAAATTCGTTCTCCTTCAAGTTCATGATATTCATAACAAGATATTTTTAGTGTTCTCCGCTCATAGTTGCTATCATATGTACATCGAACTCTCATCGATTTGTCCTCCTCAAAGTTTAATTTGAAATGTCTGTAAAAGACACGATCACTTTCTATAATTCCGCCTATGTCTTTTTCTTTGTTTATTAAGTCTTGCCTAAATCCTTCAATTGCCTCCTCAACACTCACTACACTATTTTCTGGTATTAATTCCACATCAGTTTCCTTAGGTGATTGAGTTCCATTTTCTGAATAGATAACAGAAGAATCATCATTTAACGGCATATTTGTTGTTGTTGTTGTAGGCAATGCATCATAAGTAGCATTACTTAGTGTAAGTAGCCGAAATGATAAAGAAATTTGAATGGAATCGTTATTTGGCAACTGTATATTAAAATCAATATTATCGCTTGATTTTTGCCCTAAGTTTAAATTGATTGGGAGTGCTAAGCAATTTGCATATATAGAGCATGCAAAAGCAAATGAAATAAAAGTTTTTAATGACATAATATCTCTTTATTTGTTTCGTTGTTGATTGCTTAAAACGATGACAAAGACTATGCATTATTACGGTAATTTAATTGATTATATACAATTCCACCCTATCACTCAATTTTCATACCAGAATTTGTTTGGGTATTACTGCTTTCACACTCTTTTACATCTTTTATTTTTTCTGATTTGTTTGCTTCTTGTTGTTTTATTGGTTTACGATACCACTCCTCCTCACCTGCAAACGGACAGTTATGGGGGAAGAAATTAGTACTTGGACGTTTGATCACCCCATCTTGTAGCCAACCTATTACAGTTATTTCGCCCCCCTTGACTTCAATCTTAACATGTTCAAAAGGTTTGATGCGCATCTCACCAAAACTTGAAAGGATTTGTTGACCTCTAATCAAAGTTAATATTTTACATCTTTTGCCATCTTCAGCAGTCATATATACTTTCATTAAGTCTCGCAGCTTACAACAGAATGTACAATCTTCAGATACATCCAGCCATTCAGACATGTACAAAAATGTGTTTCATCCCATATAGAATCAATCCAAAACATTATTTTTTTTAGCCTTTTGAACTATGTATGCAAACCTTACCACTACTAGATTAGCAATGATCAGATTGTAAAAATGAAATATCTTTTATATATTTTAGATATATTCTTCGTCACTATAACTCTGAATATTCATTTCTCAGTTAAAAAGTAGGAAAAGTAAAAATCACCATTTTCATCAATTTAATCAATTTAATTTTATTAATTTTTATAAGAATACATATTTTAATACTTATGTTAAAGTTAAATAAAACTTGGATATAAATTTAATAGCACTCTTTATTATATAAATGTATCAAAACATTACATTAGTAATAATTAGCCTCTAAAGCCATGCTCTGCACAATCTCATTAAGTTCATCGCTCGAATTATGCTTTTCCTCTTCTAGCTCGACTAGTGATTTAAACTCCAGTACATATGATCTTCCTTGCGGTCCTCTGTTAATTATGTAGCATTGTCCTCCCGATATATCCTTCAATATCTCATCTTGTACAGCCAAATACCGTTGGGGTAAGTATACACACCCCTCATCAACCTCCAATTGAATCTTTTCACCATAAACAGTATTCAATCGCCTAGCTTCCAATATTCTATATGGTTTATTAATCACCATATCTCTGCAGGGTATAATGCCTTTGTATACAAATGAATTGAAAACATTCAAAGAATGTGTTTGCTTCTCTAAGTCCATTTGAAGAGGATGAGGTGGATTCAAAGAATATCCTTGTCCTCCCGATTCTGCTTGAAGTGAAGATGAATTTTTCAGCTTCCTAGATGAAACCTCAACAAATGATCGCTTTCCTGTAGACATTTTTCCGTTCTATACTCAAGCACTTTATTCGCCAAAACCAAAATTAAACTGTACTCAAACTTCAGTCACCATCCAATTTATAGTAAAATCACCGGATGCACACTTGCGACCAACGACAAGATATAATGCTACATTTTCCCACGCTTCTTATCAGCAATACCACACTTCCGCCCATTCTACACCCTTATCTGCAAGAGCACACTTCCGACCAACAGCAATAACACCCTTATCACCAAGCCCACCAGCAATACCACACTTCCGCCCATTCTACACCCCTTATCAGCAAGAGCACACTTCCGGTCAACAGCAATAACACCCTTATCACCAAGACCACACTTTCGACCAACACCAGGATATCCTGCTACATTTTCCCACGATCCTTATCAGCAACACCACACTTCCGCTATGACGTCACTTCCGGTCTAAATATACATACACGTAGACACACACAGACCGGAAGTGAACTGTCAAACCTTATCACCAACACTTCCGGCCCAATCTCAAGGTCAAATCTCAAGGTCAAATATGTACGTAGACGTACACGTTCCTTTGTTTACATTTTGGACTTAGAATAATTTTTAACGGTTTGGGGCAGAATCGGCATAGCCTATCTACTAGACGCCATTACTAAATTTATATCTAAACCATTAAATCTGATGTTTACAATTATAGATCTGTTGCAGCCAATAATATAAGAATCTTTTTGTGACCCCGTACTTTTCCTGTGAGGAAATTTCTTTTATCAAAGCAAAATCTACAAGGACTTCCCTTCTTCCGTTTCTGCAATTAATTCAAAACGTCAAGTGGTGCTGTTTTTTAGTGGTTCTAGTCACAAAAAAATCATCGATCATTTTGTGTTCTGGTTTTAATAAGGCAGTTATAAATTTCACGATAATTGCTCATAAATAATTAAACGTCACGTTACAATTTCCCAGCTCTTTCCTCAATAGGATCATGCCTGTGAAAATGGTCGCCAAACTTAGCAGCTAGTTGGAGTCCTTTGATCAGACTGCCGAGGCTAGGAACCTCTTTGTAATTTGCACTAATTTCTTAGATATCGATCTCTCAAACGCAAAACCAGTAATTTCATCATCTCTAATTGCTTTATCCACTAGTAATTTATCGATATCTCCAGACGATAGATTATTGAATCCTTCCCCGCCTACTTAATGAGCTAAGATTATGATATTAGAATATTCAACCGTGTTAAAAGGCACAGGATCCTTATTTTTTACATATTCTGGTCAATAGGATCTCAAACATGCGTTCAAAGTTGATGGCCTCAATTCGGATAGTGTTAATCCAGAATGTTTGATGCATTAATAAATTTTTTCCACGCGTCAATAACTTTTTAAATTTTTATCATTCATTAATTTATATAAAATGTACCGGAATGTTTTCTTTACGTAATAGGTCTTAAAGTTTGCAATAATTCGTTTATCCAATGGTTGTATCGGCGAAGTGGTATTTGGCGGAAGAAAACAGTTGTCTATAATCAACAAAACCTTGAATTCCGTCTACTGGTATTCGTTTTTGTGACATATCCTCCATCCATATTACAAGAGCCTTTTCCATTTTCTGTTTTACAATGTCTGTTGTTTATGATGTTGTATGAGCATTTAATTTTGTCCCAGAAATAAAATATTTTCCACGTTTCTTTATAGTTCTTACGGTGGATCCTTTTAAACCGAAATGTTGCCATACAGACCTCTTCCACTGGCTACATTATCCAAAATTTTGATGTTAACTTCCAAAGAAATAGCTTTTCGTTGCTGACATTGTGATTAGATCGCCTATAAAAATTATTTTTTTGTACATAAGTAATGAATGAATGAATGCATCAAAAAATTATAAATTACCGCACTTACTTTAACCAAAGCTGATGTGGCTCTGTATTGTATATGCGTGCGCTGATCCAATCTGGGTAGCTATGCTCGCACAGTCGCCTTAGTGTCAAGCGCTTTCGCTTACTTTCACGTATAGGAAATTTTAGTGTTTTTAAGTTTAAGCCGCTACGCTCGAGCTGTCGTTTGGGATATTTTTCTTATGGGTTTATACAAAATTATAGTGTGCTTACGTATACCTATTCTAATCAGTAGAATGATTATAAAAACGGATAATGACAGGCGAAAACGCTTGAGACGAACACGATTCACCGAGATTCGATCCCGTGATATCACATGATTTCGTTTTTATACCGCGACACTGTTAAAACATGTTTTCTCATTAAAAATTATTTTAAATTGAAATTTCTTGGACCGCGTTAACTCAAATTAAATTACGTAAAAAGGGGATGAAATGTTTTTTTTTTAATCGCGTTAAATCAAATTCGCTTAAAAACAGAATTAAGTGTGTTTACCTACAGTAATAGAAAACGGTTTAGCCCGTGCTTGGGATCTTTCGTTCGCCTGCCTTAAAAAAAAAGGAAAATTAAAAATGGGTGTCTACTTTTTCCCACCTGCCTTGTTTTATCGCCCGACGTTCTACTTTGTTTTTTCGTGAAGTTAATTACAAATTGTTCGGCAGCATACTTGGATCAAGTTTACAACTTTAGAACAGATATTTACGAATTTTGAACTACATTCAACTATAATAATTCAATAAAAACTTGATTGAAGGCTTCTTATTATTATACATACGTACATTTCACATGATTTCTATTTATAGTTAAGGAGGAGTATTTATAAAATAATATTAAAGAGTCTAAAATCAAATAAAGATTTAACTTTTAAGGTTAGATATAGTTTAGAATATAACACATCCATTGTTTTGTAGAATAAGGTAGGCTTAAGTATTTCCGAATAAGTGGAGAAATAAAGTATGTAAACAAAAATAAATATTTGTTAGTAAATAAGTATAAAGAAACTTTAAAGACTTTTTTTTAATCCAGGATTTCCAATTCTCCTTATCACCTAACTCGTCGCACGAATGAATAATTTTGTAGAACGCTTTAGGTACCTATAGCTGTTTTCTTCTGCATCACCATCATAATTGGCTCCTACCACTTGCGTTTTGTCTTAAAGACCCCCACTGCATTGCTTTTCTCAGCCAATCAATAATATTCAGCATCTGAAGATTTCTCTTCACCTCAGTCCGTAAATTTTGTGGTTTTTTTTCGTTTCCTGGAATTATCTTTTTTTGATAATTATCGTATCTATCTACATTCTAACCCCTCGTAGCAAAAGTGTACGTAGGTTGATTTCTTACTGTCTATATAATATAAAAATAATAATGTCCACCAATTGCTTTGATGAACCTCCTCAAACGATCCGGCCACTCATCTATTGCAGCACGCATCACTTCCAGAGGTATCGCTTACAGCAGGACTTCTCTTATAACACATCCCACAGGCGGTAGTCCAGTGGATTATTGAGGTCTGAGTGAGGGTCAAGCAGCAATGACCTCCCCTTATGTTCCGCTGTTTTGGAATATCCAGTGTTTCCCGGTAAACATGCAATCACTAAAAGCTTTATAATTTTCTTCAAAATGCCGCATTGGTAACTGGTTGTGCGTGTTTTTACTCCTTGCCTAGGACACCCACACCGAAGTTGGATGATTTTTTTCCTCCGTAAAAAGCAATTTTTTTGTAACATTGCTAGCGTTTCGCCTTAACTTGTTCGCTTTGCTGATATGACTGAGAGGATTCTCCGAAAGCCAGGAACTGTCATTTGCAAGTCAAAAATCTGGCTATAGCATTTCCGGACGACGATAACAACATCTGCAGCAGTGCCATAGCCGGCTGCAGCCTACTTCATGAACGCGCTCGAGCAGGTATTTTAATCCTATAAATTTCATGTACATGAGCGTGGCTTTTCTTAAGGCCGGCGTACACGTAACACAAAGCACGCAAAAATTGACGAAAATTGACTTGTGCTTAGATATCCCATCACAATAGTTTTGTTACCTCAAATCGCAAGTAAACAACTGCACAGCCGTCCGATCGAAAATTTCACACTGTCGAAATTCTTTTCTTGCAGTAGGATTGGTATGCTGCCTGTACTGCCGAACGAAACTTGGCATTTGGAAGTTTTTCCTACCCTCGAATGTCTATTACCCCGTTCATATGAAGCGAACTGGAGTGGATTAACGTACTTTGGAGTGAGATAATTCGCCATGTGAACAATAACCGGACTGGAATTATCTACACCGGCGTTAGTTCGGTAGTAGAGTGGAATTAATCACATGTGAACACATGAGAGGATCGAAGTGGGTTGGCGTTTGGATATTTTTCGGTATACTTTCATCTTTCGCTTCAAACTCCTTCGTGCGTTCATAGAGTATTTTAGAGATTGTAAAATTACACTTCTATCCATGATCCGTTTCTCAATATCTCCAAAAATCTTCAAATGCCAACTGTCTTTAAATTGAGAACTGTCAATAGAAAGATGTCTCTCTCTTCGATTTAATCCAGTTTATCGCATGCGAACACTTGGTACTATGCGAATCAGGGGACATCGACAAAATTAAAATCAACCGTTTTGTAATGAGCGATTCTTGTTCAGACATACAACTTCACGGGTTCTCAGAACCTAGCCAATCAGCATATGGTGCGTGCGTATTTTTACGTGTAATAAATACATCAGGTCAGATCAACGTAAACCTATTGTGCGCAAAGTCCCAAGTGGCACCAGTGAAAACCCAAACTCTTCCTCGCTTAGAATTATGTGGTGCAGTTCTATTAATTGAACTGATCGATAAAGTCGTCATCTCATTGGATATCGAATTTTCTGCTATACATTGCTGGACAGACTCTACAGTATCATTATCGTGGATCGCTGGTTCACCATCAGTTTGGAATGTGTTTGTTTCCCATCGCGTGTCAAACATTCAGTTTAAATCAGAACGCCACTTAGTTAAATGGAAACATATCAGTACTCATGAAAACCCTGCGGACATTCTCTCCAGAGGAGCTCGTCCCGATCAGTTACGAGGAAGCAAATTATGGTTTCATGGTCCACTTTTCTTGTCCAAAACAGAAAATGAATGGCCCAAAACCGACTTAGTCACACCGGTACTTCTTGAAAGAAAAAAGAAAGGACACACATTATTAGTTAAAGCAACGAATGATCTCGTAGCATCTTGTAAATTCATCAATTCATATAGAAAATTGACAAGAACTTTCGCGTATATAGTTAAATTCATGAGTAGATGCAGAAAGTCAAAACTCAGCACATCAAAAGAGTTGGAATTAGATGAATTGTCATCAGGAGAGAAGCTAATAATAAAAGTGGTCCAAAGCTCATACTATAAATCCGAAATCGAAGCTCTGAAAAAGGGAAAGAAAATCTTCGGTTCCAGCCATATCAAATCTCTAGATCCGTTTATTGAAGATGAAAACTTAATCCGGGTTGGCGGTCGCCTTCATCATGCTAATATTGAATTTGATGCTAGACATCCCATTTTGCTACCTCGAACACATCCGTTTGCGAAAAGCCTTATACGATACCTTCATGAAAAACACATTCATGTCGGATGCCTCACATTGCACAATATAGTCCGACAGAGATATTGGATTCCGAATGTCAGACAGCTCATCAGATCTATTATTCACAATTGCGTAAAATGTTTTAGATCCAAACCAAATACTTTAAAGCAAATAATGGCAAAGCTATCCAAAGAGCGAGTGCAACCAGCTCATCCATTCGCACACGCCGGAGTGGACTATTGTGGACCATTCACAATCAAACAATTCAGTAGATCGAAATCATTGATGAAAGCTTATATTGCCTCATTCATCTGCTTCAGCACGAAGGCCGTTCATTTAGAACTGGTGACAAATCTTTCAACAGATGCGTTCATAGCGGCCTTGAAACGGTTCATCGGAAGACGTGGAAAGTGTTTTGAAATCACATCAGACAATGTGACTAATTTTGTTGGCGCTAAGAGGGAATTGTCGGAGTTAAGGAGACTATTCCTCAGTGAAGGCCACATCGACACTGTCAAGGAATTTTGCCAAACCGAAGGCATACGTTGGCAATTCATTCCTCCGAGATCTCCCCATTTTGGTGGTTTATGGGAGGCCTCAATCAAGAAAGCAAAACTGCTTTTAGTAAAGACATTGAAAAAAGAACCTCTAAACTTCGAGGAATTCAATACAATAATAATTCAAGTCGAATCGATTTTGAATTCAAGACCTCTAACTCCAATATCAACTGATCCGAATGATGCAACAGCATTAACTCCAGCACATTTCTTGATTGGTAGAACTATGGAGTCAATACCAGAACCAAACATAACAGACGTGAGAATATCTCGACTATCCCGGTGGCAGCTCGTATGTAGATTACAACAGATTTTTTGGCAACGTTGGAGCAAAAAATATTCAAAATACCCTCCAACAAAGACACAAATGGAGTAACATGCATGAGAACATCACCAATAGTACTCTGGTCCTACTAAAAGAGGAAAACCATCGTCCTTGTACTTGGATACTTGGAAGAATAACAAAGAGTATAGCAGGGGACGATGGTCGCATACGAGTAGCTGATGTCAGAACTCCTCAAGGGGTATATCGTAGATCTATACACAAACTTTGTATATTACCAATTACTGACAACGATGCGGATATTGAAGTCCCTTCAAGGCGGGGGGCATGTTGAGGCATGAAATTGAAACCCAATATTTTAGTGTAGAATGCATATGGTTGCATTTTGTTAGATTCATGCACAACTTATACAAACATAAAGCGCATGTAGTTGCATTTCCTGGAAATCTGGGCATTGATGCTCATAACATAAAACACAAAAAAAGAAACGTTGGCGTCGGCCCAATCGTTTTCAAGAATCCTGTCGTAAAATGCAGTCGAGCATTATAGCCGAAATATCGTTTTGCGGCTGAATCTGCACTTTACAAACTTGTCGGCTGAACCTAGCCACCCTTAATTGCACTACCAACAGCATCTCGGCAATAGTGTCATAAATGCTGCCAATTAACCGATCAATGTGAGCTCGCTGCCTAATTTCTATGATACAAAAATTTCAACCTTCGTTCTTGCTCTCAAGGAAAAACCCAGGCGAGAACAGGTCGAGTATTTGGTTTCTCTCTACCTCCAAGTACCAGCAAGAAGGAAGAATAATTCGGACCGGAAAAAAGGGATTTTCAGTTTTCGTTTGGTCGTGATCGCGAGATTTACCCAGGTTGGATATAATTGTTAAATGAAAGTGTGTACAAATAAAGGTTATTGAATATCAAAGTGCTTTTCTGTTGTTGTTTTTTGTTTGTTATAACAATCACTAAAAACCCTTAGTGATTCAACAGTCAGTTTGTTATTAGCCTCTCACACAGTAAGTTTCAGGACTTGCGTTGTACTATACGTTGTGTACGTTTATAAATCAATTTTTTTTGCGAGATAGATCGAATTTTATAACATGATGGTACGCTAACGAGGCGAGCTAGCGTGCCGCCTTGCGCTCAACGCTGTCTACCGAGTGATCTGTCAGCTCATGCTGACAGTCTGGACTTCACGTTCAAGCCAGTCACTCAACATAGTACCATAAAAAATTGGCGCCCAACGTGGGGCCACCTCAGTTAGAATTCGGCGGTCTAAGTATGACTTTTGCTGAGGACTGAGATTGCTTAGAGATATGGACATTTGGCTATCAGCTAAATTGTCTGACTCGGTAATCTCACAGTCAGTGGAAGTTATATGCAGACTTGAGTCTAACTGTTTGTATTTGAGATTTTTTTTTTTTGTAAAGTAACGTAAAAGTTTAAAAGTTTTGCTATTTTGTTGTTTGAAATTTTGTTTGAATTACAGTAAATTTTTGAGTTATTGGAATGAATAAAGTTTAAAGTTTTGCTATCGTGATTGGAATTGAAGTTCGACTTTAGATTTGACTTTGGTCAAGCTTCAAGTCTGAACAGTTGTCGAGTTTATTAAATTTTTTTTAATTTTTTTTTTTAATTGTTTGTTGATCTTTCCCGCTGGCCTTCTGCTATGGAAATAGTAGGTGGCCTCACAAATTTTTGTTTATGTTCTCACGGAGGCATGTCTTTGCTGGCCAGAATCGTGAATCTGTGAGACGACTTTTTGGCTTTTGGATAACTAGTTGACCAGATTCATAACTCTGCCCAACTGGAAGGTCTGCTAGATATGACAATCAGGTGAAGAGGAAGGAAAGAGGTGTTGGAGGATGGAAGTGATGCTAGACACCTTCAGTAATCAGGAGTTCGCATACTGCTAACTGCTGGCTGAAGAATCTCTAGTATCATTTTCAGTCTCTAGCTTCTCCAACCCGACTCTTCCCAGATTTCTGTGAGGACTCATATTTTTCATGCACAAATTCATATCGCTTACCTTCGTCGTATGACTTCTGACCTTCTGACCTGATAAGGGGGGGGGGGGGGGGGAGAGTGGGCTCGGAAAGACTTTTGTGCTGAGAGTGAGCTCTTGGAGAGTGAAGGAGGAAACCTTTATAAAACTTTTCGCTTTGGATTTTTTTTGAAGATCCGAGCTAGTTCACGAACCGGAATGTTAGTATATTACCATTTGTAATGGCAAGTTGCAGTTTGAATCCTTTTGGTCGGTACGAGGGATTTTGAGTTACAGCATATCAACTTCACGATATCAGTCGTGACACTGTATCTTTCTCCTGAATTTTTATTATTTTTTGATCTACCTTCTTTTCGCGCGCCATAGCTTACATATAAAGGTACTAGCTGATATAATTATAACGATTAGTTGTGTAGCCACGGGAGTTGTCTAACAATTTTTTTTCTTTTGTAACATCAAACGTCAGTTGATGCAAAATCCTTTTGGCCTTGGTAATTTGAAGTATCGAGTCGTTGTGATTTAGCTCTCCATTGAAGATCCCTTTCGTTCATTTTAAATATTCGCGTGTCCAAGCACACTTACATCGTCTTCTGAAGGCCGAAGTTGTCTCATAATGGCCACAGCGCGAACACCACCTCCAGTAACTAATATATCGCTAAAGGTGCCCGAGAATTGTTCCATCTGTCAGGAGGGAGACTGGTCCTGGTCCTGACCGCCAACACCAGTGTTCAATTTGCCACCACCAACGAGTCAACCAGTAAACCGCGAATATTTGTCCCCAGAATTACAAAATGCACATTCGATGACCTTTTCGCACCCGAGTTCCCAAGTGAACAGCCCGTTACCTACAGCACAGGGCCAAGGCATTGTCACTTCAGAAGCGTTAATTGCTGGCTTGAGAATGCGGATGCAAGATTTTATTCGAGATGGAATCGCACAGAGTATGAACACTCTGCGGGACGAACTCTTTAAGAATTTTCCTCGACAAGCTCCTGTCGTGCCTCCCGTAGACACTTCTCAACCACCACCACATATAGGACAAACCAGACCTTCGATAGAGCGGCACAGACCAGCTGACGAACAACACCACGCATCAGGCCATCAGAATAGACCCGACAGTCCTCAGAGGCCAGGGCCTAATCATATTCCCCAGGCACCTGCGTTTCAGAATGACAGACCTCAACGAAACGCCTGGTCAAGGCGATCTGGATGCCCTATACGAAGATGGAACATCTCGTATAGTGGAGATAGTTCCATTCCATACTCTCAGTGGATGAGTTTGTCTTCCGAGTTGAAGCACTCACCCACTCTGCGCTCGAAGGAGACTTTTACCTGCTGGTCAGACACATGAGCACACTGCTCGCGGGCCCGGCCATGAATTCGTATTGGTCATTACTTAGACTGAATTCCACACCAACCTGGGAATATATTAAAACAGCTCTCCTAGCTGAATAGGGAGTTCCCAAAGACGATCTGAAGGTGAGGGTCCAGCTAATGTCCCGCAGGCGAGAGAATCCTCTGCAGCATACCACCAAAATCTAGTGCAGTTGCGTGACCAATTGCAGGCTCCAATCCTGGATAGTGAGTTCCTGGAGATAGTCAAATCCAATCTATTGACAGACATCCAGAACAAAATATGTGTGCACCCCACCAATACTATCGGCCAGTTGAGATCGCTCGTAACTCAAATACAAGCCACACAGCTGCGAATTGCCACAGCTTGTAGCTGGAGCCCTTACCGGAGCCAGAGAGTAAACGAGATTGACGACTGCCATTCTTTAAACCCGGACTTGTCATTAGTAACAGGCAGTGACACCAGCTTAGGCGACGTGTCAGCCATTTCAACCAGACACGTAACAGTGTGCTGAAATTGTGATCAGCAAGGTCACTTTTACCAGGACTGTCTGCAAGAGAGACAACAGGTGTTCTGTTATGGATGTGGACGCAAGAATGTCTTTAAACGAAACTGCAGACCCTGTGCACAGAAAAACGAGAGACGGGTCGGGAATCTCAACACCTTTTCTCGACCAGTTTCCACGTCCCGAACGGCAACTGCTATGACCACTCCAGTTCAAGCTTTGAACAAGGAGGAGGGTCCGCTCCATCAGCAGGCCTCGACGACGAAATAGTAGCATGTCCGGTGATATCATCCAGTGACTCTGGTGATACCAACCATCCACCTGATCGTCCCACTAATTCAGTGATAGCGACGGAGAATCTAATAGACTTCTCCGCAGATCTTCAAGCTCCTGTTTCCACCTCTGAGGAGCCCATGACACTACTAGACACTTCTCTGGAAGAGTCTTTGATCTTGGACGTCCCGATAATACCGACAGCACTTTTCGCTGGCAATGTTACTGAGCAGGAGATTCGGCCTCCTGCCGTTACTGTACAAAAACGGCCACCAAGCTCTGCTATGGCGAGTGGGCGTGAGCCTGGTTTACATCCGCTGACACCTTATCATACGCGTCTGCATAATTACAATGTGGTAAGAGGCGGAGCTAGCTGAAATTATATATCCTGACCTGGACCTTAGAGTAAGAAAGAAACGATCGACCCCTCGTTGACGGGAATACTGTCGACGAATGAAACAGGCAAGAAAGAAAGGGGCACACATTTCATTTGTCAATATTCTAGGCCAGGGAGCTCTAGAGAAGCTTGCAGAAGCAGAGGACGAATGGCAGAGGTATCCGACACAGCTACAGGTAGCTAATGGTGCCATGTCGACTGTGCATGGTCATGTGAACTTGGACATCACTTTACGTGGTAAGACCCAAAACTTGCGTTTTTACGTGGTTCCTGGGCTCACACAGGCGCTATATCTAGGAATAGACTTCTGGCGTCTATTTGGGTTGGCTCCAGATGTCCTAGGTATAGTTGCAGAAGTGACACCAAGTCTAATAGCTACCCCTGACACCGGCTGTCAAGTTCTTTCTGATCTAGAACACCAACGTCTAGAAGCGACCAAACAGGTTTTTCCATCCTTCGCCTCGTTGGGCTTAGGAAAAACATCTCTTGTTACTCATAAGATTGAAACGAATGACGCGACTCCGATAAAACAGAGATTTTATCCGATTTCACCGGCAGTACAGAATTTGATGGATGCTGAATTGCGACGAATGCTATCGTTGAGTGTGATAGAGGAGAGCCAGAGTCCTTGGAGCTCTCCAGTCGTAATGGTGAGGAAGCCTGGAAAGGTCCGGCTTTGTTTTGACGCCAGGAAGGTCAACTCCGTTACCAAGAAGGACGAATATCGCTACCGCAGATAGCCGCGCTTCCGAGTCGACTTCCTCCGGCAAACTATATTTCGAGTCTGGACCTGAAAGACGTTTTCTGGTAGATACCGCTAGACAGATTTCAGAGAGAAGCCCGCTTTTACTGTACCTGGTCATCCTCTCTATCAGTACACCGCGATGCCATTCGGCCTTTACAATGCTCCACAAACTATGCGCCGCCTCATGGATAAGATCATTCCTTTCGATCTTCGTGAGAATGTCCTCGTCTACGTGGACGATTTATTGATCCTGTCGTCAGATTTTGGCTCTCATCTCACATTGCTAGCCCGTGTAGCGGATTGTTTGAGGAAAACTGGCCTCGCTATCAACGTTGAGAAGAGTAAGTTTTGCATTAAGGAGACTAAATACTAGGGTTTTATTGCCGGGAAAGAACGAATCAGAACCGACCCAGATAAGATTTCAGCCATAGTTGGCTAGGTATGGCGGGATGGTATAGACCGTTCATCCCGAACTATGCTAATCTAACTGCCTGCATCACAGACACTCTGAAGAATCCAAGTCAGTTCCAATGGACACCTGAAGCCCTGACGTCTCTAGAATCATTAAAGGAAAACTTACTTCTGCTTCGTTGTTAGTGAGCCCAGACTTCACCAAGCCGTTCACTATACAGTGCGATACGAGCCAACATGGTATTGGTGGAGTGCTACTTCAACTAGATGACGATGGCCACGAGAAGCTAATAGCCTACGTCTCGAAAAAGTTGAACTCAGCACAACGAAACTATACAGTCACAGAGCAGGAATGCCTAGCTGCAATTTTAAGTGTACAGAAGTTCCAGCCCTTCATAGAACTTATGCCGTTTAAGATAGTGACTGATCATACGAGCTTGAAATGACTGATGTCTCAAAAGTACCTCAGCGGTAGACTTGCTCGGTGGAGTTTGAAGCTTCAAGGTTTCGACTTCACCATTGAATACCGAAAAGGAAGCCTGAATGTCGTTCCTGATGCGTTGTCACAAATTCAATGTGACAGCTTCTCAACACCTGAAGATCCTGGCCCGGAAGTTGACCTTAGTTCGCCATATTTCAACTCGTTGGAATATGAAGAGCTGAGGCATAAGATTAAAACAGCTTCTGGCAAACTACCAGATCTTTGCGTCAGGGATGGCTTCGTCTATATTCAGACTGTTCCGAGAACAGGCAATCCGATTCAGGAGGAAGAAGCTTGGAAGCTTTGGATTCCACGAGAGCTTGTCTCCAACGTTGTTTCAAGAGCGCATGATCCGCCATTAGCTTCTCACGGAGGTATAGGGAAAACACTGGAACGTTTAAGAAGGCACCTGTACTGGCCACGAATGACAGTTGATGTCAGAAACTACGTAAGCGCCTGTGACGTGTATAAAAAGACCAAAGCCCCCAATACTATTCTTAGACCACCTGTGGGAGTTCAGTCTGTGACAGAAAGACCATGGCAAAAGCTGTACATCGACTTTCGGGGTCCATATCCCCGGTCAGTGAAAGGAAATTTCTGCATACTGATAGTTCTTGACCAGTTTTGAGAAAGGCATCTATTCTCAATGTGTGCCAGTTCATAGAAACCGAAATATTCCATGTGTTCGGAGTCCCGGAAATGATAGTCTCTGACAATGGCGTCCAGTTTTGCTCGGCTCAGTTCGCCAGATTACTGGATAAGTATAGGGGAATCACTTGCGAATGGCAGCTTACTCGCCGCAAGCAAACGCCTCAGAGCGAGTGAACAGGTCTCTGTTGTCAGGGATTAGGGCATACATCCGGAAGGAACACACAAAGTGGGAAGAGAAGCTGAGCTAGATAGCTAGTTCCCTCAGGAGCTCTTTCCATCAAGCAATTGGTTTCTCTCCCTACCGAACACTCTTCGGTCAACAAATGATTGAGCATGCGAGCTCCTATTCCATCTGATGCTGAAGATAAATTGAGATTGATCCGTGCGAGAGTGCACTTACATCATGCGTTCTTAACAGGGTTCAAAAGCTTATAATCTCAGAGCGAAACCTGTTAATTTCAAAGTGGGTCTAGACGGAATTTTGCCCAAAGCAATTTCCTACAGCAGACTAGTGCTAAACTAGGACGCAAATTTGTAAGTGTCGGGTCAAGTCAAAGAAAGGAAACTCTTTATACGTGCTTGAAGATCTGCAGGGAAAAATGTTAGGAGTCTATCACGCCAAAGACATCAGCCCGTGATACTCATATTCTCGGACACGTCATCCGGCTATTGTCACTTTCAATCCTGGTAGCCCTAAGAAGGCATCCAGCCAGCTTAACTGGTAAGCTATAGGATATCACGAAGCCCTCCTATTGCCTCGCCATTGGTGGATGATATACCTGTTGGAATTCAAACTCGTCAACATACCTCTACCCCTTACGAGTAGATAAACCCTTCTGGATCGGCCTCATCAGGAGTATTTTTTCTTTGTCTGTCCGTGTTCAACAATCTGCTAATCGGCAACAGTCGGCCATGACAGAACCAAATCTAGTTCCTGGTAGCCCTAAGAAGGCATCCAGCCAGCTTAACTGGTACACTATAGGATTTCGCGAAGCCCTCCTGTTGCCTCGTCAATGGTGGGTGATATACCTGTTGGAATTCAACCCTCTCTACGGTCTTTATCAATTTAAGGAAGGAAATCAGCAGCGTCACTACCGTCAACGACGCCTTGGGGGCACACCCTTGAACAAGCGTCGGTCGGAGATCAGAGTGAGATGTCAATGCTGAGGGAGCTTTACGATCAATTGGTTAGGTTACTGAAAGTGGGGTTCCCGCGGCTCATCTCGTTGAAGGAAGGCAGAGGGGCACTGGCCGGCTAGACCTTTTTAGGTTACTGGTTTGTCAGGGTACCTCTGGCTTCTGACACGGAGGACGATGTCGAGGTCTGATCAAGGACTGGCGAAACCTCGGGGATGTGCCTTCGATTCGTCACCTGTCGAGTACACCCGAACTGTCTTGGACAATTTGTAGCAGACGCCTAGCCTGAGTAATGAGAAATACCTTCACGGGTCATGAGTCGAGCCACACATTGGGCGCCCGCAGCGCTGAGGCCTATGTTTTAAGACAGGTCAGCTCAGTCCACATTTTTCAGCGTCGTTTGGACCACAGGTGGGCTAGACAACCCTGCTCTGTTATGGTCGTAGCATACTGCATGCAGCAGTATGCTACATGACAGCTAGCAGCAGCACTCTACCCGCAAGTTACGTCCTATATGGACGGCGTGACTTGAATAACCGAACGCTACCGAATTGAGACAGAAGAGCGCTTCCAGTTACTTTGAGTTTGACAGTCAGCAAGTAAGTAAACTGTCAGCCATATTTGTCAAAAGGTGGTGCGAGTTAAGACAACCGAGTGGTAATCGTATACCAAATAGAAAGAGCCTGTCCAAGAAAGGAATGAATCTCAAAAATAGAGAGTACATCTTAAAGTGAGGTAAAGATATACAGCGCTGGCCCGATTTTACTGCGGATGTACCGGATAAAGAGGGAATACATCAACCCGACGGACATTCCCCAAGGTCTTTAAAATCAGGGTGCATGACCGTTTATTAGACACAGGTAGCTAAAAATATTTATTTTTATTCGTTGAGGACAATAATATAAAAATAAGAAAAAAAACTCGTACAGGAAAGAGAAAGGCGGGATACGGCCCATATGAGACGTCCACAAGCTGGACAGACACCTAAGAAGCCCCGTCAAAGATTGCTTCAGTTCTACCCCCAACCGCGCAAGAAAAAAATCAAACAACCACATACTTTTCATCTACATCAATTGAAGAATTGGCGTATGTGAGAAAAGGGAATCGAGTAAGTTTTTATATATTATATATATCCAGGGGATCCCCAGTTCAAGGCGCGGACACAAACATGTCCAGACATACACATGTGCCGAAAGTCGTGCGAATCAAGTAATTACCTCGGGACGCTTATTTTTAGGTTAAGAATTTGTTTAATTAAGGCTTTACTAGTTATTAAGAATTAAATAATAACTTTCCTCATGAGAAGTGAGAGCGGCAAGTGAGGTTGTCAGAGCTAATAAGTCAGGTAGTAGGATAAAATTAAGAGTCCGACAAGTCTATGTATACATTTTGCACCTAATGACTCCTGTTTGAAAGGCATTCCGATGAACGGAACTGGTTGCACAATCCAGCGTTTGGATTCATGATAGAACTAGGATAAGAACACATGAAAGGGCAATTTTTAGTATGTACTAACAAAATATTAACCACATAGGAAGTGAACATTTTTATTGGTGATTTTAAATTTTTATTAATACGTTCGGAAAGACCAAAGAGACATAACCTGAAAATTATAAATTAGTTCGATCAAAATAATCCATAGATTTCCTGGGACTATGCGAAGTTGGCAATTGCCCACCCAAATAAACTCTCCTATTCCTGTAAGAAAATAAAAAAAGAATTATGCATATATGAATTATGAAAGTAAAAGAGAAACTAATTGAATGAGAAAAAAAGGTATTGAAAAACGGAACAAGAACAAAAATCCTATAAAGACTTAATAGTTATATATTTTTGCATTTTTTTGTAGGTGATTTAAATTACACTTTTCACGTCAATGAGATATTGAGGGTAACAATTCCCTTATTAACTAACAGGCATACTTAATAACTGCCGCACGCCTTAAAGCCTTAGATGTTTAATATTAGTCACTAAACAAAATAATTTGGATTATTATATAACGCGCTCAGGAGGTATCAGAGAAAAAGAGAAAGAGAAAATTAAATAGATATTCAAAGTATACGGATGAACCGAGCATAGACATAAGTATATATGTACACATATAGCGAACTATGATTGCATATAGAACATTAATATAGGTATATACATTTATATATTCACAATAGCTTTAAGGAATGCTAAGTACATAGGTATATACACATATATGTATATTCATACTAACTTTAAGGAATGCTAAGCACATAGGTATATATACACATATATATTCATACTAACCGTAAGGAACGCGAAGTTGACTTATCGAATAAACGCAATAAAGATTTATATGACATTTAAAAAATTTAGCTAGAAAATGAGTTTGAATTGAATTAATTTCTCGAGAATCAGCAAATACCTAAATTGAAATCTTAATCACAAAAAAATGGTTAACTTGATGATAAGAAAAAGAGAAAAAAATGGGGGACAGGAACTTCGCGTATTGCCATGAACTGATTATACTTTCCTATCCAAATGAATCATTGTGTAAAGTAAGGGCCATGTGAAACAAAGGACTTTATGTTAAGCTTTAATGGAAACTAAGATTAGAATACTTTGTCAGTTTGTCATTAGCCTCTCACACAGTAAGTTGTAGGACTTGCATTGTAGTTTACGTTGTGTAAGTTTATAAATGAATTTTGTGTGTGAAATAGAACGAATTTTATAACGTGATGGTGCGCTAAACGTCTTTGTTTTTCTCCTATCACTCTCCCGGAGCCCTCTGAACATGGAGGTTGACTAGGTCCGCTACTCTGCTCTTTTCAGGTCAACATAGGGACTCTGAAAGTTATCTGCCCTCAGAATCAATTGGGTGGATGGGGCAAGCAGAGAAGGCCGAACATCTGTGCCTTCCCAATGGATGTAGGTAAGTGGTGTAAAAGTCCCTTAAGGACTGAATGGGTGTTACGGCCTTTTGAATTGTAGGCACGAAAAATTTTGTATATGGCTGGTGGCAGTGGCAGGTCTTCGTGGAATCTCCCCACACTCTCCGCCAATAGCCGAGGGGAGCTAGCGTGCCGCCCTGCAGTCAACGCTGTCCACCGAGTGATCTGTCAGCTCATGCTGGCAGTCTGGGCTTCACGTCCAAGCCCATCACTCAACATAGTACCATAAAAAACTCCACATGAAAAGATGTAGTACCCATAAAAAAGCGCTATATCTACCCTGCTGCGCCCTTATTGCAATTTGTGTCTCAACGCGGCGGAACAATTGCACTGTTGAATTTGCCGCGTTGTCGCGCCGCGCAATAAAGTGTAATCTATCTCAGCCTTAAAGCTGGAGTCAGATTGAAAATTTCAAACGCGTAGCATGCGTTGACAGGTAATATCGAATATACGCTTGTTATATAGGAAGGCGACGCTCGCGACGCAAAAATTGGGCGAATTTCTACTCTTCGTCGCGTACGCGTTCAACTTAACATAACACTTGAGAGATTGTACTGCTGCCTGATATGTTTTATTTGAGAAATATTGTGTAATTTGTATAAATATGAGCTAATTTATAACATAAAATTCAAAACAAATTTGGCCAAACTCAAATGTCAACGCGTTCAATCTGATAGCATATTTTTCCATCTCGTCGCACTCGACGCTAGTCCAAAATTGCAATCTAACTCGACCCTAAGCGTATACGCTTAATTTTTTATAGATGAGAGGCACGGCTAGGGCCTACACGCTTCACCTTGTACTGATGAGAGGTATTGCCACGAATCACGCGATTCAATTTTTAATGGTCATATAACCCGTTCACATGTAGCGGACTGGACTGAATTGGAATAACGAGATTGTCTAGAAATTTCGTCCACTTAGAGTGCAGATCCAATGGTAGCGATTCATCCCAATCTAATTTTAGTTTCCAAAGCTTTTGCATGAATATCTTAGCAGATACAATGATTGGATTGATTAGTCCTAAAGGATCAAATAACGATGCGATTACGGAGAGGACCGCACGTTTTGTTACCTTTCGAATACTCTTGTCTTTTTCTACATGATAAAGGAACTGATCAGTATTCGGCTGCCATCTTATGCCTATAGTTCTAATAATTTGACCATCTTTAATTACTGTGAGTTATTGATGAGTGGTGTTGTGAATCTTCATCAGATTTGAATTGGTGCAATACTTATGGATACTCATGCCAGCCTTTAGCAGTGATTTACTCAGTTGACTACGAATTTCATTTAGTTGTTCTGTTGAATGGCACCCGTCAAAACATCATCTACGTACATGTCACGCTGCAAAATCTTTGACGCAATTGGGAATTCATCTTTACGAAGTGAACTTAGCTCTTTAATACATCGCGTTGCTAAATATGGTGCTGAAGCGGTACCCTATGTAACGGTATTTAGCCGATATGATATTATTGAGCCTGAGGTCTGGTTCTGCCAAAGTATCGATTGGACGCTTGTATCATCAAGATGAATTAAAATCTGATGGTCCATTTTGATAATGTCTGCAGTAAGAACGTATCGATGTTTACGAAAACGACAAAGTATGGAAAACAAATCTTCTTGCACTACGATCCCATTGTGAGGCATGTAGTACATCTTTAATTTTGATGTGGTTCGTTCGCAGGGTTCCATGTGATTTAGCTCTTCGTACTCCTTCATAAAATGCTGATAAGAGTTTTTGAATTCTGGATTTCTATCAAACTTCCTTTGTAAATAAGAAAATCGCAGTTTTGCCATGTCCAATTATTGACCCAAAGTTTCAGGGCTCTCCCTGAATGGAAGCCTAACTATGAATCTTCCCTCTGCGTTCCTACAAGTTGTGTTTCTGAAATACTCTTCACATCTCCTTTCTTCCAAAGTCAACGGTTTGGTATAATTCTGCACCTCTTCAATTTCCCAGAATTTTCTCAACAACCTCTCAATCGGGTGATCATCTACTTGTTTGTTTACGGCTAAATAGGCCGATGTATTGTCCTGACGGTCTTGAAAATGTGTCGCACCCGAAACTACCCAACCAAACAGAGTTTTTTGCAATACCGGTCTTTGAGCTCCCAAGTTTATTTGACCAACGCACATCAATGGCATGAAGAACTCTGCTTCTAATAACAAATCGATACGACCAGGTTGATTGAAGTTTGGATCCGCGAGATTGATATTTTCAGGAATCAGTCTTTATCTAGTCTAGTCTAGTCTTTTATCTCGATGAAGTCAGAAGGCTGATTGGCAGTAATATTTTGAAGCACCAAGGCCTCTGTCATTATTTTGAATGCGGTGTCACGTGATTCGATGATGATCTGAACCTTTTTGTTGACGTTAGTTTCAATTGAACTAATGCCCGAAATTGAAGAGTTGCATCTAAACTTTTTCAGATTCATGTTGTACAAGCCGCTCTGTAATTAAATGTGATTGGGATGCGAATCAAGCAGAATCCTGCATGACGTCTTGACTCCTGTAGAAGAGCCTACGTTCCCTACTGCTGTCGCGATTATTATCTCCTTCCCATTGATTGGGCTTTCTCGATTGGTTGCCGACAAACAGTTTGAAGGGCACTTTGGATTGAAAGGGTTCCCTGTGCTAATTTTGGTATCAGTTTGAATATTTATCGGTGCTGCTTCTGAGCGATATGGAGAATTGAAGTGAAGAGAGGTGCTATGACGTTGGGAGCATTTCAAAGAAGATGAAGATTTACAATCTTTTAAGCTGTGGCCTGTTCTTAAACAGTTAATGCACAGTTTGAGTCGCTTAATCAGCTTGTATTTTTCCTTCGAAGTCAAGTTTAAATATTGTGAGCATTTGGACAAGAGATGGTCGCTCCTTTGGCAAAAGCAGTAGCGTTTGTTTGGTGATTGAGTGGAAATACACGTAAGTAACCTCCATGTATTGTCGCGCTTTCTAGTAATTGTGGAGCTTGAATTGTCATGGATGAATTGTGTTCCATGTACATGTTCCATCGTTTGGCACCTTTTTTGAAGGAATTCTATGAATTTGTCCCACTTTGGTATCTCATTTAAGTTTGCTGACTCCTCCCACCTTGCTCTGGTTCCGGAATCTAACTTTGACGCCATTATATTGATTAAACCACCTCAGCAATTTGTTCCTTGGAACCTAAAGACTGAAGTGCTCTCATTTCTCCACTGATAAAATCTACTAAATTTCGCAGTTGGTGAACAGAACCCTTATTCACAGGAGGGGCGTTTAATATTTCATTTATGTGAGCACCAAATATTAGTCGAGTGTTGCTATATGTCTTGTTCAATAATTCAAGTGCTTTTTGATAATTTTCGTTGGTGCATTCTAATGATCGAATGACACTCGATGCTGTGCCAGCCAAACAAGATCGAAGTATTTGAAATTTTTCAACACCTGAAGCTGAGAGTCATCATCCACCACCGTTTTAAACATGTTGATAAAATCGCACCATTTCGAATAGCAGCCTTCGAATTTTGGCAGTTGTATTGTAGGTAAAACCGACCTGAGTTTAGTTGTACCATTGCTTTGACTGGATAACGAGCAGTTATCAAGATCCGGACGCGAATAGCTTGCTTTCAAAGTGAGAAGCTTTTCTTTTAGCGAGGAGTAAATGTCTTCAAATTTGTTCCTATGCTCTACTTCACTGATGTCACCCAATTGCTCGATGCATGTTTGATCATTATCAAATTTTGCAAAATAATTTTCTAATAAAGACAGTTTTATACTTATCTGAATTTCAGTCCATTTATCCCCGTTGGTTTTGATTGCTTCAGCCAATCTGGCGAGTTGAGTGAAAGCCCCTTTCCTAGAATGTTGTGCTGCATTTGTTTCTGTCTTGATGCTTGCACTTGTACTTTGCACACTTCCTTTTCTTTTCAAAAAGATTTCACAAATTTGTTTAGTATAATTCACACAATTCACTCACAAATTTTCACTGATATCCGTTTTTTGACTCCAATCTATCCAATGTTCACTTGCTAATTTATTCTCACTGTTTACATATCTACCCTTTTGATATCCGGCTCGAAGGATCTTGTTGAATCACTAAGCGTTTTTAGTGATTGTTATAACAAACAAAAAACAACAACAGAAAAGTACTTTGATATTCAATAACCTTTATTTGTACACACTTTGATTTAACAATTATATCCGACCTGGGTAAATCTCGCGATCACGACCAAACGAAAACTGAAAGTCCCTTTTTTCCGGTCCGAATTATTCTTCTTTCTTGCTGGTACCTGAGGTAGAGAGAAACCAAATACTCGACCTGTTCTCGCCTGGGTTTTTCCTTGAGAGCAAGAACGAAGGTTGAAATTTTTGTATCACAGAAATGAGGCAGCGAGCTCATATTGATCGGTTAATTGGCAGCATTTATGACACTATTGCCGAGATGCTGTTGGTAGTGCAATTGGTGGCTAGGTTCAGCCGACAAGTTTGTAAAGTGCTTATTCAGCCGCAAAACGATATTTCGGCTATAATGCTCGACTGCATTTTACAACAGGATTCTTGAAAACGATTGGGCCGACGCCAACGTTTCTTTTTTCTGTGTTTTATGTAATGAGCATCAATGCCCAGATTTCCTGGAAATGCAACTACATGCGCTTTATGTGAGTATTAGTTGTGCATGAATCTAACAAAATGCAACCATATGCATTTTACACTAATATATTGGGTTTCAATTTCATGCCTCAACACTGACAAAGTATTCTAATCTTAGTTTCCATTAAAGCTTAACATAAAGTCCTTTGTTTCGCACAGCCCTTACTTTACACAATGATTCATTTGTAAAAGAAAGTTTAATCAGTTCACGGCAATACGCGAAGTTCCTGTCCCCCTTTTTTTTCTCTTTTTCTTATCATCAAGTTAACCATTATTTGGTGATTAAGATTTCAATTTAGGTATTTGCTGATTCTCGAAAAATTAATTAATTCAGAATTCATTTTCTAGCTAAATTTTTTAAATGTCATCTAAATCTTTATTGCGTTTATTCGATAAGTCAACTTCGCGTCCCTTAAGGTTAGTATGAATATATATGTGTATATACCTATGTCCTTAGCATTTCTTAAAGTTAGTATGAATATACATATATGTGTATATACCTATGTACTTAGCATTCCTTAAAGCTATTGTGAATATATAAATGTATATACCTATATTAATATTCTATATGCAATCATAGTTCGCTATATGTGTACATATATATGTCTATGCTCGGTTCATCCGTATACTTTGAATATCTATTTAATTTTCTCTTTCTCTTTTTCTCTGATACCTCCTGAGCGCGTTATATAATAATCCAAATTATTTTGTTTAGTGACTAATATTAAACATCTAAGGCTTTAAGGCGTGCAGCAGTTATTAAGTATGCCTGTTAGTTAATAAGGGAATTGTTACCCTCAATATCTCATTGACGTGAAAAGTTTAATTTAAATCACCTACAAAAAAATGCAAAAATATATAACTATTAAGTCTTTATAGGATTTTTGTTCTTGTTCCGTTTTCCAATACCTTTTTTTCTCATTCAATTAGTTTCTCTTTTACTTTCATAATTCATATATGCATAATTCTTTTTTTATTTTCTTACAGGAATAGGAGAGTTTATTTGGGTGGGCAATTGCCAACTTCGCATAGTCCCAGGAAATCTATGGATTATTTTGATCGAACTACTTTATAATTTTCAGGTTATGTCTCTTTGGCCTTTCCGAACGTATTAATAAAAATGTAAAAACACCAATGAAAATGTTCACTTTCTATGTGGTTATTATTTTGTTAGTACATTCTAATAATTGCCCCTTTCATGTGTTCTTATCCTAGTTCTATCATGAATCCAAACGCTGAATTGTGCAACCAGTTCCGTTCATCGGAATGCCTTTCAAACAGGAGTCATTAGGTGCAAAATGTATACATAGACTTGTCGGACTCTTAATTTTATCCTACTACCTGACTTATTAGCTCTGACAACCTCACTTGCCGATCTCACTTCTCATGAGGAAAGTTATTATTTAATTCTTAATAACTAGTAAAGCCTTAATTTAACAAATTCTTAACCTAACAATAAGCGTGCCGAGGTAATTACTTGATTCGCACGACTTTCGGCACATGTGTATGTCTGGACATGTTTGTGTCCGCGCCTTGAACTGGGGATCCCCTGGACATATATAATATATAAAAACTTATTCGATTCCCTTTACTCGAATACGCCAATGTCCGCCAATTTTTCATTTGATGTAGATGAAAGGTAAATTCAAGCGAAATACGAACTCGTCACTGGATGGATGCCATTCTAGTCCTAAAGTCTTAACTCCTTCATCAAGTGATAATTCCCATGGGCTGTGCAATCGTTGACTTTCTGCAAGGCTTTCCAGAAGCTCAGCTCGATTGGCAGAACAATTTCAAGATCAGTTACATAGAGTACTAATTTACGTTTGTATTTGTGAATTTACAGATATCATTGGTTAATGCTGTTCATATTGAATATTTTAGACTAATTTACTAATTTATGTTTGTATGTGTGAATGGTTAATGCTGTTCGTGTTGAATATTTAGACTGGCCGTACCTGTCCTCTGTAATTTCGTTGAAGTGTGATGGAAGAAACAGCACGTACTTCTCCAGTTCCAACATTATCTTCTGGCCAAAACGTGTGGTATTTCTCTTTGCGCTCAATATCCTATAGTTTTTTCCTTTTGTCCATATTCATTATGGATAGAATCGGCTTCAAGCCTCCTTTAATATTGTTTAGTGTGTGTAAGATATCACTGTCTTTAGAAGCTTGACTTGACACTTATTCACTTCCATTTTAAAATTGCTGAAAGTAATATTTTAACCTGTAGAATAATATATTTAAACTGAGTTTCCTCAAAGAAGGCGCTCGGTTTTTATACAGAACGGGTGTACTATTTTTACTTTAGAAAGTTGTATAGCAATATCGCTTTCGATTGTGTAATAATTCACCTATTAATTACAAATGGCTGCGTAGAAAATATATATAAGACATTCAGTTTTCAGGGTTTTTATTTAATTGGTTATCTGCAACACTGCAACATGAGTATAGTGGTTTTAGATATTCAGTTTGTATGTGGTAACAGAAGAAATTATTTTGCAAAAGAACTAGCAGTTTTATCCCATGGTGCAATTATACCAATTGTGTACCATTTGGCACCCCCGCACCCGCACCAGGTCCCAAGTGGTCAGCAGCAAAGCCGGTACGACGTAGACAATGTAAATGGACTAGACTGGGAGGATGGAGATGTTAATTACAATAACTTAGTGGATATATTTGAAAATTTCCGCAATTCTACTATATACTTGAAAGGAGGATTCAAGGCCAATTTTGTGAAAAAATACTTACCAGAAGCGGAAATAATGCAGCTTGATATGTAAAGGCTGAGCGATCTAACTAACTTTTCTATTTTTTGTAAAATTCACAAGAATCAACCTGTTATTCGTTCTGCTGTTCAAAATTGTGTAAATATATATTTATACATGTTAATAAATGGGATTACAGAATAAAAACATGTCTTTTATTTTAATTATAATTTTATTTACATTAGAGTTTACAAAACTTCTAATAAGAAACAACAAAAATCGTGCAAAGTAAAGGTATTTCGTAAAACAATCTAGAATAGTTTATATGTACATAGGATGTTCTTGCTGGAATGAAAAAGTCGTTGTCGGATAACTTGACAACATTTTTGTGCTGGCACTTTTCAAGGTCGGCTTGATAGTATTCCTCTACACTTTTAGATGCGTTGTTATTGTGGAACATTACAATATTGAAGAAGTCGAACATTTCGAAAAGTCTGATAAGTTCACTGAATTGTAACTGCATACTACCTTGTCCTACCGGAATCTTATACACAATTTTAAGTTCATCTTGCCCCTTTGTGGCATTAATTTCCATTTTAATCTTCAAGTCTTTTAGATGATTATACAGAGACGTCCACTCTGAGTAAACAACTGATACTGGAAATGGTCCATTACGATGTAATACTATTTTTGCGTCAAATGTGTAAGGATCAAAACCTAGGGTAACTGTACGATTCTGTCCATCGTCCAGATAATAAGTATAGCTCAGCAGAAGTTTTTCACAGGGGATTTTAACTTTCTTTGCTTAATCTATTTTTTTATTATTCATTGTAGTTTGTGTTCCTGACTTCTTCTTTGAAGATTGCTTCATTCTGAGAGAAATTTACTGGCTGCGTGGAGTTGCTACTTATTATTTATTCCACATCTCGATCTGCTGTTACGGATTTGATTGCAGTAAGCTACTCCATTTTTGTTAAAACCATTGACAAATATTTGACGATATAATTTTACAATTCTTTTACCATTATGTTGAAATTCAGATGATGAAAACTGCCTCAAGAACGATTTCATACCCTTTCCGCTGCATCGGGAATAGAGGAAAACACAGCAGTAATGCCCGCATGTACTTGAAAAAGCGCTTTGAAGTTGTCTTTTATTGCTGGTAGAAATATGTGAATTGTTCAATAAAAATTTCCTAAAGATGTTTTTGGGGTATTCTCCAAATGAATCAAAGTATTCTGCAGGACCAGTTTTTGGAAAGAAAAATGCTATCCAATGTGTTCCATTTCTATTTGCAGGATCTGTGTTGGCTACTACACAGGCAGGTTTTTGTATTTTTAATGGTAATTAATCACATGGGAATACCCCCTTAAAGAACTTCTTTGTTTTAGCATTACTTTTCAAGGCAGTAGAAATTTCGATCGTGCTCATTCTTGTTCCTTTGTTTCAAGGGTTTCAATATTTATAACTTTTGTGCAAGATCTAATGTAGTTTTGTATCAGTTCTTGAGTTGCTGCTCCATGAACAAAAAATGTTGTAAATTTAGCTAGACCTTCATCTAGACGTTTAAGCTCCAAGTTTCCAAATTTACCGGCTTGGTCTATACAGACGTCGGATATTTATAAGCGATTTCCTTTGTAAAAGTTTTGTTATGTGAAGTAAATCCAGCAAAGCATATCCTTTTTAGGAAAGTCAAATGACCTCCTGAAAAATATTCTACGTTCACAATGCAGTAGCTCATTATGTTTTCACTTCAAAGATAAAATGATGAATAACTTTGGATAATTGTGATGCTAGCTTTATATAGTTTAAAAGCTTGTGTAAACGTTTCTGACTTTGTCAATTTCTATACTTCCATCATATTCTGCGTACACAATACAAGTTACTGTGTTTTTTAAGGCTTCTTTCAACCTTCCCTCAACTCGTACGATTCCTTGATTTAATAAATTTCCGCATGCAGAACTGTATGAAAGGTCTGCTGTTAAGTCGAAAGCAAGTAGAAAACATCCATTGTCGAAGAATTTTTTCGAAATTTGAAGGCCTTTATCGAAATAGTGGATACCGGTACCTTTAAACAATGAGATATATCAACGGGTTTTCTTTCGAATAATCAAATTCTAAAGGCTGATTTGGCACTTGCACTCCATTAACTGTCAAATTGAATCTCGTGATGTTGTTATGTTTAAAGTTGTACGGATTTTTTGTCTGTTTACCAGTATATGCGTCATTATCCACCATACCAAAAATGAGTAAATTCGGTAATTGCCCTATAACTACGTTGTCTAATGATAACGTGAATGTATTTGCAGGTAAGGTATAAGTCTTAACTTCAACACGTTTGTATGGGTATACAGCATTTGAGCGTTGGAGAACGGTCTCATGTGCTAGCATAATATTCGGACTAACAGACACATGATTCATGTACATTGTCGCTACCAATATTTTAATCCGTGCCGAGATGTCATCATCTTTGGAAAATAGATAGAATTCCGGTTTCTCGAGTGATAGCACAACACGTAGATCTACACCGTTAATCAGCAGTTTATCTTGATTAAACATGTCTCCATGAATTTTACCCATTAACTGCACTACATTACTTTTTGAAAACAATTTCGATCTTTTTAGATACCCCTCATTTAAATCAACAGGTTGTCCATCTACTGCACTTTCTATGACTTCCATGTTACGGTCATCGAGATACCATCCGGCGGATTCCAAGTGAGTCGATGCAGCATCTTTTCCATAATGTAGTAGGTTTTCAATGTAAGCTCTATACTGATAATTGTTATCTGTTTGAGCAGTTGGTTTCCCATTTAAATATATTGTGCATTGTCGAAAAAGAGAGTACATAACATTGTTAACAACTCCAACTCTGTCAGCTTCAATTTCTTCCTCTTTTCCATCAGCGTTTTTAATTGTAATTATTTCATTACCAGTATATAATTCTTCTTTACCATCTTTTAATTTAACTAGTTGTACTTTTAGTCGAAGATAAATGCTTTATAAATCACGGTATATATCACCGTGTCCTAACGATATAAATTCTAAAACAGATGAATTATCAAGTAACGTTATGGGTTTATAAGATACTTCCTCTGTTTTTAATACATTTCTTTGAATGGGCGTTGTAGAAAAAATATGTAATTCCGATTTCATGCATTCCTTGTATGCAGACCGTAATGGGCTTGCTTCTTATAAGAGAAGACTGGTAGGCAGAAGTGCTGATTTATAATAAAACTCAGGCTATTACGCCGACTTAGCTTTTGGCTATTACGCCGATAAAATATATTGGCTATTACGCCGATAAAATATATTGGCTATTACGCCGACTTATGAATAAATAACACTCCTGCTTAAGGTTCAGTTAAGTATTATTTTATTCAATCAATCACGCTAAATTTATACATAAATTTTACTTACGCTAGAAATTATGACTATCGATCATACAAATCCAATCATGAGAAAAGCGTCAACAATGAAAATCGGTCAGTCATTACACTTTATGCAATATTCATACATAACATGAATCACGCTCTTGACTTTTATTTCATTAATTGTAACCTGACTCATGCTTTCTTTATTTTATTTTCTTTAAGTTATTCATTGTGAGTGACGATTTTCTTTCTTGACCCATATCTTCCTTTGTTGATATGTTTTCCATGATTATGCCGTTATGTCGCTTAATTACATATAGCATGTCGTAAGCATGCTTGTGACTCAATTTGTATTTAGTGATATATCTTGGATTAAGATATATTACATATGTGGCTCAGGTATGTGGATGACACCTTCTGTATTTTAAAAAGATCTGAAATCGAGAGTTTCTTACAACATCTAAACTCTCAACACTCCACTACCAAGTTTACGTTTGAGCAAGAACAGAACGGATCCCTTGCGTTTTTGGACGTTAAAGTTATACGGAAGGATGATGGCATGTTAGGACACACAGTTCATCGCAAAATAACGCACACTAATCATTACCTACATGCTACCTCACACCACCACCCAGCAAATTTAAGATCCGTTGTCTCCACACTAGTGCTCCATGCCCACGGAATCTGTGATGATGACCATTTGGCGGCAGAACTTAAGTATGTGGATAATGTTCGGAAATTCAATGGCTACACAAGAAAACAACGGACTTTAAAGCTTATTTTATCAAGGGAAAGGGACAAAAGTCAGGAGAAGTTAAGCCAGAAGAGAGCCTTCCTGCCCTATGTTAGAGGTGTCACAGATAGAGTGGGAAAAGCTTTGAAGCGTCACGGTGTGAACTTCTTCTTTTTACCACCTAAGAAGGTGATAAATCACCTGCAATCACCAAAAATCGCTTTCCACTCCAAACACCAGGCATATATGCAGTCCCTTGTAGCTGTGGGTCATATTATATTGGGCAAACACAAAGAAGCATTGCTACCCGCCTAAAACAACATATAAATGCTGTAAGCAAGAACCAGCGGGAAAAATCAGCAATTTGCGAGCATATTCTGGACCATCCAACAGAACATCATTGGATTCATTTTGAAAAGGCAGAAGCCCTGGCTCGCGAGCCTTATTATACTCCTCGTCTTGTTCGTGAGGCGATTGAAATAAAACGCCGACTTAATTTCAATCGCGACAACAGTTTCCAGCTTTCACGAACTTGGGATCCCATCCTTAAAACATCTTCAGGGTTAATCCGGAGTAAGCTTGGCTTAAAAGGTGATGTAGTGAGTTATGTTTGTTCGCAAGACTCTGCACAACAGCAACTACAAATGCATCAACCACAGCAACACCATACGGACCGGTACAATCTGCGTAGCTCCAATCGTATGTAACATTTCAGGCAGTTACCCGGGACCAAGCTCAATGTAACTTAAAGCGAAACGTTCGGGGTGAGTACTTGTTTCAGCACTCATTAAATAATTTATTTATACCGCGGCTAATCCGGAAAAAATATTAAAAATGTCAGTAAGCAACCGCGAAAGCCTTAAAAGTTATATTGACTGATAACGTTTACATAGTAGGATGACATAAAATCTGTGTGGAATGTGTGGAAAAAAATAGGACTGTGTATAAAAAAGGGGGTTACACGTAATAGTACAGCTTGCATGCAATACTTCTTGCACGTGTAACCTCTACTGCTATGCTGGCAGTTCAGCTTCCAGCGAACTTGCATGATGAAAAGCCATGGCAGCTGAGGTGAGAGTAATTTGACATTATGCAGCTTTCAAGATGGCGGAAAGGAAATGCTTAAGGTAATTTGATAAATTTATTTTGGGAAAATGAGATTTTCTGGGATCATTTGCATTACATCATTTACCTACAGAGCTGGGCACGTACCAAAGAAAAAGTACAAGTACCGAAGGTCTGAGTACTTCAGCGTAAGTAGAAGTACCATATGTATAGTACTAAGTCTATAAAAAGTACTGAGTACTTTTTGAAGTACTTTTTAAAGTACTTTTTAAGAATCTTTGAACGTTGGCAGTAATATAATGAAGTTTATCGAGTTCAGTTAATAGATATTGGGCCCTATTCTGTAATTTTTCATAAAATAATATTTTATGTTATTTTATGGCGAAAAAATCCCTTCTTCATAAAATGAAAATAAAATATTTTAAAAATTCGTATTCTGTCGTGGTTCCATAAAATTATTTTATGAATTCTTTTATGAACACGTAACATAAAATATTTAGTACATTCCGCTATGTTTTCTATTACTTTTTGAACAGCTGGTCAATTGACATTTGCGTGATACTGTATAAAATCACCCCTAAATAATCATTTATGAAAGCAGCTCTTGAGATACTTTGGGTGTAAAAGCTCTAAAATATGACAACTCCTGACTGGAGTTTGATACGAACCATGTCCGTAGAAATGCAAAGCAGCAGAAACACATCCTTTCCGTTCAATTTTAGATTCCTAACTCAAAGTGAACGGAATAGATGTCTTTCTGGTATGAGGCTATAGTATTTGAATTTGTTTTCTTAAAACGAAACATTTTGGGTATAAATTAGAATTATTCATAAGTTTCTAAAATAAGTTTACAAATCACAATATAAGAAGTTTATTAATTATCCAGCCGGAAGAACTTTTGAAGCCTAAGGCTGGGCAACTCACATGGATCGTAGGAATCGCGAAGATATCGTAGCGTATGATCTCTTCTGCATAAAATTAAAACCTAGGCAAATATAATTAACTTTTTATATTTTATCATACACTGCACTAGTGCGAAGTTCTACAATTTCTAACAAAATTGTAATTTTCATGTATGGCGGTGGACATTTTAGTTTTTAATTAAAACAATTTTCGCACACCAAATGTTGATTGACGCATATAATTTTCATAAAATGTGTCAAAATACCTTTAAAATCTGCTGCTTAGGATTTTTTATGTTATGCTCCATAACAGGAAATATTTTTTGTTACGATGCATAAAATAAAATAAAATTTCTGGTATAGAATAGGATTTTAGGGAAATATTTTATTTTAAGGCAGAACATAACATAAAATGATAAAATTTTACCGACAGAATAGGGCCCATTAATAAATCAATACGTTTTGAGAACTATAGTATGTATAGTAATCAGTGGCTACTACTTATAGTTTTTCATAGTTTTTGGTGCTGCAAGTAGAGTAAAACTTTCACCTCTACTTGCTACACTCACAAAAACTATTAGAGGTCCGCCAAAGCACCCATTATCGCCTCCAATAATGCATAACAATTCTAAGAAAAAATTTCCAGTAAATTTCTAAAAAAAAATTGAGGCCTTCCCTACATCAGGTCGAGGCATCGTTGATTTTATATTGGAGCGAGGAATTGCTTGCTTACCCTTGGCTATGTCTACTGACATATATAATATTGACTGCCTACGTTTCTAGTTCACGTGGGCACAATTGCTTGTGCAAAAAGTGAGCACGCAGCTCGGGAAGTGATTTTAATAAAACATTTAGAAATTCTTCTGCGTATCTAATGAATATACTGCCTTTTATAAAACAGTTTTTGTCAGTAATAGCTATAAATGATTAATTTAAAAACATGTATTTCGACGAATCCACAAATTTATTTGTTGTTTTCAGTTCTCTCTCAGTTGGTACTTCGCGCTTAGGCCGAAAGAGTCAGCAATATAGAAGTAAGCCCACTTTTTGCAATCCATATTATACATGTCAGTGGTTATGTCATCAATTCCAGGCATCGTCGATGTTATATTCGAGCGAGACGTTACTGGTTTTTGTTCTACTTGTCTAGTCTTGTGTGTATGTTATTAGTTTGTCTAAGGTTCTGCCTTGACGCGTGAGTGCGCTACATTCTTTGACAGCTCTTTGCGTGCTTTAAAACTCAACAAAAAAGGAGTTGGGCTAGAGATTGTGTTTGCTTTTCTACGAAGAGTTTAGATATTTGTAGGTACTTAATAGACTCAGAAATACCTAAGTAAAAATCTTGGTACTTAAGTAAAAAACTAAGTCTTAAGTATAAGTAAATAAAAGCAAATACTTATGTTCAAGTACTAAGTAGTGGCATTTCAAAAGTATTGAGTAATAAGTCTTAAGTAACGAAAATGTACTTTAAGTAGTACTTAAGTCTTTTTTTACTTAAGTATTGCCCAGCTCTGTTTACCTACACCTTCCTCTTAACTTTTTCTTGATTGTTTATCATTCTGCTAATTCCTTTATTGCTATAATTTTCCAATATACGTATGACTTTACGCCTCAATGCCAGTTTTTAAATGAACTTGCGTGCAAGATGATAAGACATCAACCGAACTGCCTTCTGCTGTCAAAATCGAACGTGGAAGGGAGGCTTGCATGCAAGCTGTACTATCTCGTGTAATCCACGGGTAAGCAACTGTAAGCCCCACAGTATTCCAACTTCTTGGTTAATGTTTTACCCTCGTAATGGAAAATCTATTGCATTTATTTCCCACAGATTAATTGAACTTTTACCAACAAATTTCAAATACATAATATATTTGTTTGCTAAAAAAACTGAAATACTAAATTTTTTTCAAACACAAATAGCTTTATATAAAAATAAAAAAATTTAATTTAAATATTTATAAAATTTACATGAAAAGGAAAACAACATTTCAGCCTCGTATAAGCTCGCTTTGAGCATGGGGACATTCCCAGCTCTACAAAATTAAAACAAAAATTGTCATCACCTCATGAAAATATTTACAATCAATATACAAGGAAATCTTAAAAAATTTATATATTATAATGCGAAAAAAGCATTTTCAACTAATACTGGTAGTTATCAAGATATTATTGATTACAGTTTCAGAAATCTAGATTTTATTTTATTACCCAAAGTATATTTAGCAGAAAAATTACAAAACACCAAACTCTTCAAAAACAAACGAAGAAACGCAAAAATTGTATAACAAAACAAAACATTTGCAAAAGCAAGAATTCATTGAATTAATGATTAATTCTTAATTATTTTTGTTTTTAGTTAGGACATGAGTTAGTATGAATCCTTTCAATTATTATTTTTAATTCATAATTGTTAAGGAAATATATGTAGGTAATTGAAATAAGCTTCACATACAATTGTGCTCTTTAAGACAATTCTTGGAGGCCTTTTCATACATCGAGCAGATAAGACTGGACTGTTTATTGGGCCTCCATTATTATAAGAATTAAGAACGTATAGAACGCACCGTCACATTTTGCCACCTGGTAGTTTTTCAAGACCAATTTTACGCTGAGTTTTCACTTGCTCGTAATATTTTTTCTGCCAATCATTCCATTTCTATTGCATTTATTATTGCTGATAAAGTCTAGACCGAAGTTTTTTCGGTTGCTCTCAGCTTGTAGATAAACGCGGTTAGTATCATTTTTCCAATAATGTTGAAGGTTAATTCTTCGCTCATTTAGATGCAAATACAGTATCATATCGTCGCCTTAATGCCATAATCACGAATATGCATTTTTGGCTGTTTTAGACTACCGTACACATAAAACTCAGAAAATCTTATCTGTATGGATTTACTCATGGTTAAACCCTCTTTTTGTTTTCACGAATAACCACAAATACTCAAAGAAAGTTTACTCCTAAAACCTTTAAGTCCTCATATATATCTCAAAAGATTAATTTCTGTTTCGTGACAGATGGCTTGAAGGCGACGATATCAGATCCATCGACTCCTCCCGAAAATTTGTTGTACGATTTCAGACTTGGCTTTTTCTATAGTCTTTTGATTTCGGTGTTTCTTAGTTGTTGGTTATATTTTTAGTAACAGACTAAGTAAAAATAAGCAGCATTGGAATTTTTGAATGTTTTTTTTTTCTCCATATCCGCACAAAAGGACTTCCAAGCTCCGGAAATAATTCGTTTGACCCACATCTACTAATTTGATTGAACAAGGAATATCCTTCCTATTTCTTTTTATTGTTCCTGTGAATTATATTTGATTTTCATATATATTGCAAAATTGGTCTTCGGTCTCCCATCGTGTATTTTAAAACAAACAGGTCTCCAGGTTTGGTCGCCCATGTTTGTTCATTTGTCACCTCCAGGTCTCCGTGGACTATTTGTGTGTTCTGTCAGTTAAGTGTAGATCTACTCGGAGAGGAAAAGGAATAAAGTGGAGTGAGTTTCACAAATTGTTACAAAGAAATTAATTAAAAAATAAATAATTAATATAATGAATTTAGGGCAGAAACATTGTTTCGTCAATAGAGTTCTGGTTATTTTTGATAAAAAAAATTTTTGTGTTTATTCCGTAAAATTTGTTCTCATAACATAAAAATGTTAATAACTTTTGAAATGTTTGAGAATTAACATATTAACAAAAAACTTTGGAGATCTCTCGAGAGACCAAACTTCAAATCTCGTGTATACACTTCAGGGACATGTCTCTATAGACTTTGGTTTTATTATGGTCTCCAACAGTATGAGACTTCCCTGCCAAATTATGCTAGCAAATGTGGGAAGAAAAGTTTGAAAAATCGTCAAAAAGTTAGCAAAAGACATAGTACAGATAAAGCAAAATGAATTTAATTTTAAAGGTTTTTGAATACATTCATTGTAGAAAAGCCGGCTGAAGATAGTAAAATACTCAATATAAATGAAAGCAGGTTTCTTTTTTATTTTCTTAAATTTAGATCACTTACTAGATTAGATTAGATTTGTGAAGGGGTGTATCGGCGTTAGCCTCGCAATCACTGCGACCTGAAAGATCTATTGTGAGTCCCCGTTGAATTGACTCCATTTCTAGGTTCAGACTGTTAATAAAGTCTATGAACCATTCTGGGATTGCGGTTCCACACGTAACTTGGTGGAGGAAATCCATGTTCAAAGTGGAGTAATCTCCGCCTGGTCAATGCTTCGCAGTTGCAAAGCAAGTATTCCGAGTTTTCGTGAGCATCGTGACAGAAGCGGCAGGATGAAGTCTAAGCCAAACCCAGCTTGTTTAGGTGATACCTCAAGGGGCAATGGCCTGAGAAGAGCTCACTAATCATTTTGAGCTCTGTTCTTGTTTTTCCGCCAGAGGTGTCGATAAACTTTTTTGCCTGACGAAGTCCTTGTAGCCTTTCCCAATACAGGAATTTTTGTTTATTCTCCCAGTTATTTAGAGCAGCTCTGAGGTAACACTTTGAACAAAACAAAAGGGCTCTGGTCAAACAAAATGAGCTTCCGCTCCTCTTTTGGCTATCAGCAATTTTATAACACTTAATAACTATTGGTTCAATTCACTTAGGCTTTAGATAATTTACAGTTCATATAAATCGATATTGCGGTATGCAAAATAGGACACAGCTTCACAGGCACAGCTTAACCTTAGCAGGGGCTTGGCGGTAATAATAGTCGTAACAGTATAAATGATTTGGCCGCGTCATTGCGAGAACGTACCGTCGGCGTAGAGATTGATGTACAGCTTACTCTTAACTACATGACACAAATTATTTGCGCAGTAATCTTTGAATAATAGGCGGAAAAAGTTTTACTATTTCTCAACACATCTTCCAGTTTTTGTGCCTTAGGAGCAGTGCATTCAAGTTTTTTATGACTTGAAGAGAGTGAGTGCCTTTCGGTTACGTATTATAAAATTTTTTTTGTCGCATAATTCACAATAGGCAAAACCCTGTTCCTCCTTCAGCCACTATTTTTTTTTTTTATTACATACAGGACGAAATTTTTGTACTTTTATCTCGGTTTTATTTTGAGTCTTTATTACCTCGATGTTTTGAATTTCTTCATTATCAAGATCGAATTCATGATCAGTACTCAGTGTTTCTACAGCAGAAGAAACTGTTGCTACTAACTCCGTCTCCGAGTTCGGATTCGTCAATGATTTTGCTGCAAATAATACATAAATGAATATCGAAATTTTTAAATATAACAAGTTTTTACCTATTTGATATTAGATGAATTAAATTTGTTCGAGTTTGCAAGAAATAATTCTCATCAAAATTAAATAAATGCAGACACCCACGAATTGTGCTGGTATAAATTGAAACATGATATGCAGCTTGTGCATGGAGTGTACATGCTATGCAGCTTGTGCATAGAATTTGCCTGATAAGCAGCGTGTGCATTGTACATAGAATTGTCGCGGTAAAAGTCGAAGGTACAGAGTAAGTAATTGGATATGTAGCTTGTGCATGGTCAAGCTTATCAATATGAAATTTTCTCGGTACTGTGAACGACAGCAGAATTCGTGGGTGTGAGTAAAAGAGTAGGTACGTAGAATAGAATTGCAATGTACAAAATATTATTTAAGTCAGCAATTTTTATATATAAATTTAATTCGAATAAGAAATAAAGTGCCAGTTGATAGAGAGATTTTGTTTTAATTGTACATCGACATCCAAGCTACCACGAAGCTCTGAATTGCCCCCTACCCAAGGTAAGGCAATCAGAACAAGCTCCAATATTTTTTAATCACTGAAGAGTCTTGGTACAAGCACCAACGACTCTCGCATCAAAGTCAAGGTCCAAGTACCATTGACTCAACCAACAAAGAACAATTGCATCGATAAAGGCAAAAGAGCCTTTAAACATTTTTGGTGACCCCGACGTGATCAAGTGCTTCACTTGATTACGATCTCCTACCACAAGGAACCGCAACCATCATGGAAGAATTGACGCAGCGCCAAAAGACCACCGGAGCGGCCATTCAAAAATTTGTAAAAGGCCTCAAGGATGATTCACCAGACCAGAAGACGCTTTCATATCTGCAGGAGAAACTAAACCAACTAGATAAGCTATGGGGCCAGTTTTCATCTACAGATGCCCTCATTAAAACCAAACATGCTGACCAGACAGCTCACGCATACTTCACCCAAGCATACTTCGCTGGGGTCAAGGCAGTCTATCAAATAGGCCGCGATCACACACTAGGATTAATCAAATCCATCCCTCCAGCACCACTCGCAGGAGAACCAAGTACCCCATCGCAAAACCAAGATAAACCTAGTGCCAATTCCACAGAACAAGATTTCATGATTGGCTCAGGAGACACAACCAGACAAGACAAGATGAGTACAACTATGAGCACTTCAGCCAATAACGAAGATTGCTTAACCAGATGTATACGGAAACAGAAGGCTGGCATCCAATCGTTACGCCACCTTCTGCAAGGTATAGAGTCAGAAGATCAACAGCTCCAAACCAGGCAATATTATCAATGTAAAATCAATAGCATTGAACGATACTGGTCTCAGGTAGAGAGTTCTAACATGGATATATGGCAGATGGCAGATGACCCGTCAGAAGTTGGCTACAACGCTGAGGAATATTTCCAATTCGAAGACAGAATACAATCTACCATCATCCGGCTCTCTGAGAAATTGGCCCAGTGTACCACAACAAGAAGCAATGAGGCGTCAAGTAGTGGTGTGGCGTTGAAGCTACCAAAGCTTACAATTCCCACATTCGACGGCGACTACTTGAAATGGAGCCAATTTTACGATTTATTTACACAGATGATACATAATCAGCACATGAGCAAGTGCCAGAAAATGTGGTACTTAAAGACCAACTTGAAGGGAGAAGCCGAGAAGCTCATTCGACACTTTACATTATCAGATGATAATTATACGTCTGCCTGGGATACATTGAAGTCTCGTTATGATAATAAAAGATTGTTGGTGACAGCGCTCATCGATAAACTGCTATCGCAGCCCAAACTTACCTCAGAAGGTGCGTCAACTATTAAAGCATTGCACGACTCAACGAGGGAATCCCTTATGGGCCTAGAAAATCTGGGTGTTCCCACAGTTAATTGGGACCCACTATTATTACACATTTTAGTGAGAAAATTAGATAAAGCCACACATAATCTATATGAACAGTCGCTGGAACAACCACGAGCCTTGCAATCAGTAGAGAAATTTCTCAATTTTCTGGAAACTCGCTTTCAGTCCCTGGAAGCTCTAGGGCAGAAGGACAAGCCAACGGATGACTCACGGCGAAAACTAAACCAAGTTCCCAGTAGGGTCAATTCATTTGTATCCACCAACTCACCTCAACCGACATGCATAGTTTGCAAGGAGAACCATCAGCTTTTTAGCTGTCGTAAATTCCTGCAGTATACACCTGTTGAACGTTTAAGATTGCTACGGAAGAACAACTTGTGTATTAACTGCCTGAGGGCCGGACATTATGCAGCCAACTGCACATTAAGGGGATGTACTCATTGCTCCAAAAGGCATAATACATTAGTGCATCTACAAGGCACACCACAAGAAAAATCGAGTTCATCACAAGCAATGACATCTCAACCTCAGCAACCCAAATTAGCTGAATCTACAAGCCAATCCATGACACTAGCAACGCAAAAGGTTAACCACCAGGAAGGCTATGTATTGCTCAGCACAGTTGCAATAAATCTTACTACACATGATGGAAAGGGTATAATGTGTAGGGCGATTCTCGATTCCGGATCCCAGGTGAATCTCATAAGTGAAAGAATCATCAAGAAACTAGGTTTGAAGGGAACTCCAGCCCTAATGCATGTGCAAGGCATCGGTCAATCGAAGCAACAAGCAAATAAACGAGTAAGCGTGTTAATCCAATCACGCACAAGTGGGTTTTCTGCCAGACTAGAAGCATTCATCCTCAAGCAAATCTTAGCACCACAGCCGAACCGAGAAATTGATATTTCAAAGTGGAAAATTCCATCCAATATCAAGCTGGCCGATCCTAATTTCAATACGCCAGACTACGTAGACTTACTGATCGGAGCGGAATTCTACTACCAGCTTTTATCGGTTGGGCAGATAAGATTAGGAGAAGGACTGCCAACATTACAGAACACTGTGCTCGGCTGGGTGTTGGCTGGTAAAATAGACCAGATACCACAAAATCAAAGCCTCTGTTGTGTATTTAACAGAGACCAAGAAATGGACCAACAACTAGAAAGGTCTTGGACCTTGGAGGAAGCTTCTGATGAAAGGAAAACATTCACACCATCAGAAAAGCGATGTGAAGAGCATTTTAACCAAGGTGTCAAAAGAAGTGATACAGGTCGTTTTATTGTCAAATTACCATTCACGGAAAATCCACAACAACTAGGTGAGTCTAGAAACATCGCATTGCGGAGGTTCTTGTCAATAGAGCGAAAACTTATGAAGAATAGTGAGCTCCGCTCCGAATATGTTGGGTTTATGAATGAATATCAAAACCTAGGCCACATGCAAGAGGTCGATGTTGAATCAATTACAACACCACATTACTTCATTCCACACCATTGTGTACTCAAGCCAGAGAGCACGACAACCAAATTGAGAGTTGTGTTCGATGCCTCTTGCAAAACATCCTCAAATGTCGCATTGAATGACATACTTGCGGCAGGACCAACAATACAAGACGAACTATTCTCAATATTGCTCCGATTTCGAGTACCACGCTTCGTCTTCACGGCCGACATTGAGAAGATGTATCGGCAAATAATGGTCAATGACGACGACCGAAAATTCCAACTAATTTTTTGGAGAACCAGCCCAAATCATCCTCTAAAATGCTTTCAACTGAATACGGTTACGTACGGAACAACCTCCGCTCCGTATTTGGCGACAAAATGTCTGCAAAGATTATCTCAAGAACATGCCGCTTCATATCCACTGGGAGCAGAGGTACTGGCTAGAGATTTCTACGTGGATGATGTGATCACAGGATCAGATAGTCTGTCTACTGCTTGTGAAATGCAAACACAACTGATAGCGTCACTGGCTAAGGCAGGATTCAAGCTCCGAAAGTGGTGTGCAAACCACCCACGACTACTGAAAAGTATTCAACCAAAGGATATAGAACCACAGCTCACATTTGGCAGTGAAACTGAGGAGCAAATAAAAATTTTGGGTCTCACTTGGTTACCAACCTCAGACTCATTTTGTGTCAAGACCACCAAGGTTGAAAGGAACGCAATCACAAAACGAACAGCATGTTCAGATATAGCACGGCTATTTGACCCACTTGGAATCATGTCTCCAGTAGTGGTTACTGCCAAGATATTCCTGCAACGACTATGGGCGTTAAAATTAGATTGGGACGCATCTATACCGATGGAGATGCATACACAATGGGTCAAGTTTCGTAATGACCTACAATCATTAAACGACATTAAATTTCCAAGACATGTACTGCCTGAAGAATTATCAAAATCCACGCAGATACACACGTTTGCTGATGCCTCCCAGAAGGCCTACGGAGCTGCAGTGTACGTCAGATCTCTAACCAAAAATAATCAGATCGTAGTACGACTGCTTTGTGCCAAGTCGAAGGTGGCACCAATTAAGCAAGTTACTTTACCTCGACTTGAACTATGTGCAGCTAAACTAGCAGCTGAGCTCACCACTCGTGTCAAAAGAGATTTACATCTAAAAAACGAGCCGATGTATTACTGGACGGACTCGGAAATTGTCTTGGCATGGTTGAATTCATCATCTTCATCATTCCATACATTTGTGGCCAATCGAGTGGCGAGTATTCAGGAACTATCCAATCCTGAACACTGGCGTCATGTCGGCTCCAAGGAAAATCCTGCTGATATTTTGACCCGAGGATTAAACCCGGACAAGCTGAAATCTTGTAACTTGTGGTTTTACGGCCCTCTATTTTTATACGGCAGTGAATCATCATGGCCGCAACCATATTCAAGGAATATTGAGTGTGATTTAGAAAAGAAACAAACTGCACTGCCCATAACCACACAGCAGGATTCCACACACTTCATTCACAAGATAAATCACCATAATTCGTTCAAAAAACTAACCCGCATCACAGCATATGTAACACGTTTCATAAGCCGATTGAAACAGAGAAGCAAAAAGATAAGCACAACTAACACACAATCAGTCATGGCCGAAGAACTCAATGAAGCCCTTGTAGTGATTGTTAAGGTAATGCAGGCAGAGTGTTTTGACAGGGAGATTAATCAACTAAGGCGATTTAAACATCTAGACAAAAGCAGCTCATTGATTAGTATGGCACCTTTCTTAGATGAAAGAGACATCATACGTGTTGGAGGACGACTACAAGCTGCCGACGTATCCTATGAGGCGAAGCACCCAATACTACTGCCGTATTCACATCAGTTCACTAAGCTTTTGATGACCAAAATTCACGTTGAAAATCTTCACGTTGGTCCACAGACTCTCCTGGCAATCACGAGACAACAGTTTTGGCCAGTAAAGGGCAAAACGATAGCAAGATCCATCGTTCAAAATTGTGTGCGCTGTGCAAGAGCGAAACCAACAATGATGTCACAGGTAATGGGCAATTTGCCTCCTCACCGGGTTCAACCTGCACGGCCATTCACAAATGCTGGGGTGGACTTTTGTGGGCCAGTGTGGACACATTATAAGGTTAGAGGAAAACGCCCACAAAAAACCTACATTGCAGTGTTCTGTTGCTTTGCCACCAAGGCAGTTCACCTGGAAGTGGTGAGTGATTTGACCACACAAGCATTTCTCGGAGCGCTTAAACGATTCGTGGCAAGGAGAGGCCACTGTCGAAACATTTATTGCGACAACGCAACGAATTTCATTGGCGCCAAAAATGAACTAGAAGAGCTGAAGGAAACCATATATTCCGACAAGGCGAAGACAAAAATTGCTGCAGTATGTGAACCCAAGGGCACCGACTTTCATTTCATTCCTCCACGTGCCCCTCATTTTGGGGGTCTCTGGGAGGCTGCCGTTAAATCGGCTAAGCATCTACTCAAAAGGACAGTTGGAAATGCATCCTTGACTTACGAGGAGTTAGAAACCGTTGTTGTCGAAATCGAGGCAATTTTGAACTCGAGGCCAATAACGCCTCTCTCATCAGATCCCAATGATCTATCAGCACTAACTCCTGGACACTTCTTAATAGGGGAACCGCTTACCAGCACAATTGATCCAAAATCAGAACTAGTGAAAGCCAATCTTCCTACTAGATGGAAATTGGTCGCCCACCTGAAAAATGAATTTTGGAAGCGGTGGTCCAGAGAGTACCTGAACGAATTACAACAACGCACTAAATGGAAGACGTCAAGTCAAAATATCGAAACAGGAACGTTGGTCGTCATTAAGGAGGACAACCTGCCTCCACTTAAATGGCCACTAGGAAGAATAATTAGCGTCATCAAAGGTGACGACGGCTTCGCTCGGGTGGTTGATGTCCGAGTAGCAAACAATGTCCTGCGTCGACCTATACATAGGTTGGCACCGCTTCCCATATTAAATGAGGAAACACCCTTGGCGGATGAATCAACACTAAGGAAAACTAGTACCAGTACTACAATAGACGCAACCATTTCAAACTCGGCATCAACACGGCAAGACCAGTCTAGTTTAACGGAATCAAATAAAATTCCAAGAAAGAAGGCACGATTGTCAGCAGGGTCCGCAATCAGCATGCTACTAGTGGTTTGTTTGTGGCTACCATTAAGTATAGGATCACCTGTTCATATAACGCCATTCAAGTCTCAGCCAGGGCTCCACTTTGAAAACCTTGGCACCGCGAGCGTGATTTCTAATGAATGGAACCTCATTGTCTACTATAATATGACACCCTATTGGAGAGAGTTCGAAGGTCTGCTGAATGGAAGTCGTGTGTTACATGACCTCTGCAATTCAATCACTAGAGAGAAATCATGTAGAACTATAGTGACACAACTGGAGTATCTAAAGGCAGAGCTGTCCAGCAATAACGAATTATTAAGGCCACAAATGGATGTCGAAACAAGCCGAACTAGGAGAGGAGCCGTGAATTTTGTCGGAAACATCGCCAATGCATTGTTTGGAGTATTAGATGCTGATTACGCTGAGAAGATGTCTCAGACGATTGAGGATGTGAAGTCAAATGAAAATCGCCTTCTTAATCTGATCAAAAACCAAACAACAATTATTGATTCGACTGTGAACATCATTAGGAAAAATCACGAACAGTATACCAGCCAGTATAAAGAAATAGAATCAGAGTTGGCCCAACTTGCCAACTTCAGTCAATTTACTGCAGAGGAACTTCAGCAAGAAAGACTAACCATCCTGTTTACATCACTGTCCATACAGACAATTCTAGTGGCGTCAAATATCCAGAGAGTTCAGTTCGCTATCATAGATACGCTTACTGACACTCATAACGGACGAGTTAGTCCCCAATTGATCTCACCCAAACAACTAACACAAGAATTGTTCACCATCAGAAACCACTTATCACCGTCATTAACACTCCCAGTGAGACCAGATGATGTTCGCAGCTTATACAACATACTGAAGGCAGCAGCACGAGTCACAGCAAGACACATTATCTTTAAGCTCAGTCTGCCATTGCTTTCACCTGAGGATTTTGAACTGTTTCGGATAATACCGATACCAGTACTCATCAATGGTGCCTTCATCAGAATTACGCCATCATCTAAGTTTTTGATCATCAACCTACATCGGGATCAATACTTCCCTCTCACTGAACCAGAAGTACAATCGTGCATCTCCATCAATGAAGGTCATCATTTATGTAAACAAACTCATCCAATTTACAATCGAGGGTCAAGTAAAAGCTCCTGTGAGGTAAATTTGATAAATGGATTATCACCAGCGTCATCATGCCGCATCGTTGACATCGGAGATGAGCCCCAGTGGATCCAATTAAACAATCCAAACCAATGGATATTTGCGATCAAGGAAAGGGCATTGGTGAAGGTCGTTTGTGGTACCAACGTCACGACAACAACAATGGAAGGATCGGGTATTATGAAGCTACAAGAGCATTGCATGATAAAACAGAACGAAGTTACGGTTCAGGGTCACAATATCTACCCAACTGTCAATAGGATGTCCTACACTCCAATAAGTAATATCACAGACATCGTGAAACCAGAGGAGTTGGAGGCTGTAATACACAAGGCATCACCATACAAGGCTCAGTTTCGAGAACTGGAGGAAGTCAAACAACGCCTCGATCAACAAATCACCAACAGCGAGCTACCCAATAGACTCCAGGCACATGATGTTCATCAGTATGCCGTAGGATATATAGCGATGTTGTTAGCAGGCACTATCGCTGTATATCTGACATGGAAGTGTAAAGCTAATAGCTGGAAGTGGTACCGAAACCCGGATGAATGCCCAAAACCAAAACCTCATCCCAGACGGATCATTGCAGACCTTCCACAACCAATCCCTCATCCAAGGCGAAGTTCGGCCGGGGATTTTGAAATAACCATCGAGAACCAGCCATAGTTGGACTACCGTCCAACGCGGGGGAGGATGTTCGAGTTTGCAAGAAATAATTCTCATCAAAATTAAATAAATGCAGACACCCACGAATTCTGCTGGTATAAATTGAAACATGATATGCAGCTTGTGCATGGAGTGTACATGCTATGCAGCTTGTGCATAGAATTTGCCTGATAAGCAGCGTGTGCATTGTACATAGAATTGTCGCGGTAAAAGTCGAAGGTACAGAGTAAGTAATTGGATATGTAGCTTGTGCATGGTCAAGCTTATCAATATGAAATTTTCTCGGTACTGTGAACGACAGCAGAATTCGTGGGTGTGAGTAAAAGAGTAGGTACGTAGAATAGAATTGCAATGTACAAAATATTATTTAAGTCAGCAATTTTTATATATAAATTTAATTCGAATAAGAAATAAAGTGCCAGTTGATAGAGAGATTTTGTTTTAATTGTACATCGACATCCAAGCTACCACGAAGCTCTGAATTGCCCCCTACCCAAGGTAAGGCAATCAGAACAAGCTCCAATATTTTTTAATCACTGAAGAGTCTTGGTACAAGCACCAACGACTCTCGCATCAAAGTCAAGGTCCAAGTACCATTGACTCAACCAACAAAGAACAATTGCATCGATAAAGGCAAAAGAGCCTTTAAACAAAATTTTTTTTCATTCTCTGAGTTGAATTGCATATTATATTATATTATACTGCAGACGAGCACATACCTAGCTATAGGTTTTCAAGTTATCACATGTTTATTCATGTCAGTGTTTTTAAGCCACTCAAATCCGAGAGAAAAAACATTAGTCTATTAGGCAACAAAATCCATAGAATATTAACGCCTGCATCACAAATGACATTTTGTCCACTATTTAACTCTTTAAAAATGAAAAATATGCCTGAAAGTATAAAAAATATGGATTCAGGAAATTCAGATTTAAAGCTAGAAACCAAAAAACTTCCTCTTTATAATTCAATTCAAGAGCAATAATGCTTTCAAGATTTCCTTTGTAGCAAATAAAATGCAGCTTACATAAAGTTACGTGTTTTTTTTTTTTTTAATTATTATTGTTATGTATACTTTTTATTGTTATTATGATTATGTATGTCATTTTATGGTTATATTTCACTTTTGTAAACTCACTAATCAGATCGTTGATGAAGTTCTAAATAAATAAAATAAAATGTTACATATTGAATTTTTTCGACAAATCTTACTGAAGGTAAGGTTTGTCTCTTGATTTATTTTTTAATTTAATTATTTCTACTGACAAATTTGCTGAAGGCAAAATTTGTCGTGGGAGTTTTTTAAACAAAAGAACTTGGATGAAAAATTAAACTTTTGTTTTTCCCAAGTCGTTTTGTGGGAATACTTTTTGATTCAATTTAAAGAATGTAAAGAAATTGCTGACGCGATTTCTTTGTCTAATTAAAAGATAAGCTTGTATGAAAATTTGCCGATTTTAAGGCGTATATGAAAATTTATTGAATTCTAGGTAAAATTTATTGTTTTAGGGATTATTTTGGGTATACAGCAAAGTGCTCCCAAATAGTTTGTCTTGAATCTTGGGTCTATGAATGTTGTCCTAAAGAGTTGAGATGACTTTCCAATTGAGCTTTCAAGGAGGATCTCATGTGAGGTAAGTTAGGTGTTTTTTTTTTTAGTCTCGTCCTTCTGCAAGTACTTTTATAATGCAGCAACATGCGGTATTACTTCGGATTTGCACGAAAGGCCTGAACTATTAACTTTTTTTACTTCCTCAAATGGCTTCAACAGCTTTACACACGGCTCCATTAAGCACCACTGTTCAGTCGTTAAATTAGTAAGTGTGTCAGAAACATGAAAACAGATAGTCCGTTTTTGTTTCAACAAACGCTTTTTCATATAGAAGGTGGAACTCCACTCGTTCTGATATCGTGCACTGATTGATGTTCTGGTAAGCTTAGCTCCGTTTGAATTGCCTCAGGTTTTCTACTGGCAATCATTTCAAACAACTATCCGTTTCATCTCTAATAATAATACCAAAATAAAGTTCATTTCACCCAATGTTTTTTTAAAATAAATCTTAAAGTGACTAACCTCTCCAGAAAATTATCCACAATTTAAGGAAAGCATAGTAGTATTTTTTTTAGCATGCTAACGAAATTTTCAAGATATTTAAGGATCCCGCCGAGTTGGCGAAAAATACATGGTATGTGGTGGATTGATAGTCAACGGTGAACGTTCAGTTCACAAAATTAAAGGTATTTTAATCAATATATGTCTCTATGAAGTGATGTCTGCTGCTTTCAAAATTCAAATACTCAAGACTCGATTATTCAGTCCGAAAATTATTTAAATCTTACTTCCTATAAGCCGAGAGTATTTTTGGAATGAAAAGATGTTAAGGTATATAAATGCTATACATACGAAAGAGCAAAGTATGTAAAATTTGTTTCAAATGTGAAGGAAGGCTGGAATATAATACTACAAGGTCATTTCTAACGATTAATTGCATCCATGACAAGATGTTGCACAGAATTTATAGCAGTTCGAGTAATGCAAACGTCATTCTCAATTACGAAAATACGGTTGAAATACATAGTTGTCGGACTTTTTACTTGATCTAAAGTGAAGAGTATCTTGATCAGCATTTTTTCCGACTGCCCTCCCAAATCAACTATTCACCCTGAAAATCGCAATTGAAAATTGTATGTCCTTGAATGGAAAGCACTCACAAAAAGCGGTAAAACTTTTTCGCGGATATTGCAGGATACAAATCAATAGTGTGCTTGAATTCAGTCACTTTCCAACAGTATTTACATTAATCTAATCCTGATAAATCACAGAGAGATATAGATGCTTAGATGCAAAATTAATGCAAATTAAAGATAACAATTTGACATGAGCCCTGAAAATGTTTTTGTTTGATTATTAACTTTTTTTAGATGTTTTCATATCATATCATATCAAATTTCATGAAATGCATTATTTTTGTGTTGCTCGTGGTGCTCCACTGCCCAGTTATTGACATATTTTGAAGGACTTTAGATATCTCCATGATTTCTTTTTATTTGAAATGACTATGTAAAGTGCATCTTTTTTCAAAAAAGTTTAATTCTTGAAGAAAAACTTCATCACGATAAAGTGTTTAATATCAAATTTTTACATTTAATTGATTTATCTAGCAATATCTTTGAAAAAAATTGTGAGTGACATTCAAGATTATACAATTTTCAATAGTAATTTTGAGCGTGAAGGGTTCATTTAAGGAAAAGGGGGTGTCAGAACACACGCTAATCAGAATACTCCAAAGAATTAATTGGTGTTTGTTCGAGCACACAATTCCCAAACACCCCGCACATGACGCGTCTATGAACAATACCAAACATATTTAAACGATGTTATGTTTTATTTTTGTTTGATATTTATTATTCACATATTTATTTCCAAAATATTGCATTCAATCAAATACTGTTAGCGTAATTTTAAATAAGTGTGGGTTTTCTTCCTATAAAACAAGCCATATAAAAACAAAACCGGCTCTTAAGTAGTTGTCCAACAATAAGTATAAAATGTGTGAATACAGTAACACCAAACCCACTTCAGAAATAACATGTAATTTCAGTAAAATGGTTTAACTCTAGTTGCAAGCTCTCGATTTGGAAGTTGATGTAAGTTCGTTGGCATTATGATTTAACCAGTCTTAGGGAAATGACCATGAATTACTTTCGGAGTTTGTGAAGCTATAATACATATTAGAATTTATGTCATTATGTTCAAGTAACATACATTAGGTCCGATGAGGAAAATATGTATTTTATTTTATTAAACTGGAGTTTGCTTAATGTTCGAGAATGTAGGTTTATAAAGTGATTCGTGGCAAATTTTATACCATTGTACTCGACCCATATACACGGTGTCCCAGACTGATATGACTATATTTTGCCAAATGATTCCGCTCGTCTAGAAAAGTAAAAAAGTGTTCGTCAAGCGGGGAAAGGTGCAAAATGTCACCCTACCGAGTTACATTGTGATTAGTATAATATGCTCTTTTTTTCATTAAACACCCTGTATCTTGAAAATTACACTGTATACGGTCTATTTTAAGGCGACAGTGTATATAAAACCTTAAGGTCTTTCCTAAGAATGTTAAACCACCAACTTAAAAACCGAAATTTTGAATTTGGGACATCATAACTTTTGAGTGAAGAGTTGTACAGAGTTCGATCTCCATTCATAGGAAGGACGCGAATGTCTTGCATAAAATACTGTCTTAAAACATATCGTATACAGCATACTTTTCAAGATTTAGAGTGTATATGCCATATAATTTTTTACCTGTCTGGACGGGAGGAATCATTTGGCAAAATATAGTCATATTAGTCTTGGACACCCTGTATAAACCAATACTTTGTTGTCAAAAGATTTAGGGAAGGTATATATTCAAATCCGAAATATTCACAATATTTTCCGTACCAGTTGCCAATCCTTCCCCCTTGACATTCTAAACAAAAATTTTAGTTGGTCTTTTTATTGAAATTGTTTTGGATTTTCGATGTTGAGGCTCAATTCTCATACACCAAATTTTTCTTATCGGTGCTATTTGTTCAATAATGTAAGGGTAGTGAAGTAAACATTGGTGCTTTGGCTTGAGGGTATCCGAAAATAATCGAATATAATCCTTATGATGTTTGGTAATCAACAATTATGAAAGCTGTATGTCTGAATAAGTAACTTCAAATTTTAAAGTAATTTTAAGTATATTCAAGAGTAGTAGGAAATAGCATCATACTTCATCATCTTCTGATACTAAGCCTACTAAATATCATTAAAGATAAGAAATGAACAAAGCGATTCATTTCGGTTGCCGACATGGAAAGCTTTTTGTATTTTAAGTGGACACCTTTTATTTTAGATGGGTGAGGTTTTTCATTTGGCCAATAATCAAAATGGAAAATCCAAAAATTTAATGTGTCAAGCGAAAAATATTATTTCTCGTAAATAAATTTATGTAATATATTTGATATTCCATAATTACAGACACCTTCAATGATGTCATACATTATGTCAACAGAGAAATTCTCCGTTACATGAAATAATGGTATATTATTGATTAAAGAAGTTGTTTTCAATCATGGCGAACTTGGATTATTAATTAAAATATCTTGCTGATTATTACTTCTATTTCTCTGTAAAAGTTTTGTGGTTATGATAAATTCTGAGAAATATTTTTATTTTCTTTGCAGAATCTACAATAGAAGTTAGATGAAAAACTTTAATCACAACCGAGAATTTCATTCAGACCTAAATTGTCACCTAAGATAACAACTAGAACTGGAAAAGTTCGTGTGGACACTTTCGTTGAATTTATTAAAATTCCGTTTTTTTTTTTTTTTTAAATCAATAATGTCTCTAACCAGGAAATTATATATTTCACTTAAATTATAAAATTTATGTGCGCTGTTGAAAAACATAATGGGAATAATATTGTCTAAAGACGAATTATGTTCAGATGGTAAACAAGGAAACTGGCAATAGGTAGCTGCCACGGCATACTATTCCGCATGAGAACGTCAAAATCATCGACATAGTAACATAGTAACCTTTGAACAAAATTTGTTATGTCAACATTTCATTCATCGAATACGTTCGAGTTCGAAAGCTTTCTTATCCCGAACTATGCGAATGTGGAACAGTCTACCATCTTTTGTTTTTCCTCAAGCTTACAATCTGCGAAGGTTCAAGAGTGACATACATCGGCACCCCCGCCACTCTCCCCAAGTCCCCTAATCTTGTCCCTATCTCCTTCCTGCCATGCTGTGCTATGTGAACTTGTTGGCGGGCAACAAAATGAATATGTTGCAGTTCCTTATTTATATAAATATATATATATATACCTATATGTACATATATCCTAAATTCTTTGTAGGATAAAAATTGAAAATTATATTATTTTTTATTTAATCATAATTTTTTTGTTTTGTTTTTAAAATTTATTCTTTATTTTAAATTCTTTCAAATATTTTTTATATTTTTTTAAAGTGTAACAGTAAAAGTTTTTTTTATAATATTTTGCACGTTTGCCCTCTGGCGTCTAAATTAAAACTTTACAAGTTTGCCCTCTAGCGTTTCAATTAATACTAAACAAGTTTGCCCTCTGGCGTCTCAATTAATACTAAAATATCCTTGACACAAATTCTATATTTTTAAAAACAACATTCCAAAAAGTCTGGATGTGGATTTTCTCAAAATGTATATAGTAGTGTGTATCTGTGTTCAAAGTTTTTTCTTCAAAGTGTTTTTCCTTTAAACGTCAAATTGAATATTTTATTTTCTTTACAGTCAGCGCAAATATTACTCTGACAAACAAAATTATATTTTATTCTATTTTTAATTACTAACAAAAATTAAAATTATTTTGTAGCTTGCGCTACATCAACACCCCCCTCAGTGAAAGCGTAAAAAAAAATTACGAATTGAATGAAACTTTCTTTTTCTTAAAATGGTGGTCTGTAATTATATTTTGGTCATTAATATTCATGTCCACAAAAGCCGGTTTTAGACGATCGATGGAAATCGTGGCCTCTCTTCCGTTGTAGTCGACCAGAAACGTTTTGTCATTTCTTTTAATAACCTTAAAAGGTCCTTCGTATGAGTTACTTAATGATGGTTTTCAACGATCTATCCTCACGAAAACGAATTTACAATCTTTTAGGTCTTTAGATACAAATATCTTGTTATTTTGTCTTCTAGTACTAGTTGGTACAAAATTTTGAATGTGGTTTATTAATAAAATTTGATGGATCGAATGTTAGTTTTGGAATATCTATAAAGAATTCTACTGGGATGCGCATTGGTTGCCCAAAAACTAAATCAGCTGGATAGCAATTAAGAACCTCTTTTATCGTGGTCCTAAAACCTAAAAGAATCGCTGGTTTTTGCAAAACCCAGTTATTATGAGTCATTTTTGTTCTTAATGATGCCTTCAGTTGCCTATGGAAACGCTCTATCATTCCATTGGATTGTGGATGATAAGGTGTAGAATGGATTCTGTATGCTCCTAATAATTTTGAAAATTCATCAAATAATTTTGATTCGAATTGAGAACCCTGATCCGTCGTTATTTCAAGAGGGATTCCGAAATAACTTGTGTGTATAATGTTTTACCTATTGTACCTGCCGTAGTATCCGTTATCGGGTATGCTTCGGACCATCTTGTGAGTATATCTATGATAGTTAATACGTGAGTAAATCCTTCTGAAGGCGGTAATGGCCGATTATATCCACGTGAATGTGTTCAAATTTGCCTTTTGGAATTTTGAATTGGCCAATTTCTGATTTCGTATGTTTGTAAATTTTTGACTTCTGGCAAGATAAACATGGTTTTGCCCACAAACTTACGTCTTTAATCATACCAGGCCAAAAGTATCTTGCCGCAATTAATTTTCTAGTTGCTCTTATACCAGGATGTGATAGAGTATGAATAATTTCGAAAATATTTCGTTTTAAAAGTTAGGAATAAATGCTCGAGAATTATTTAACAAAATATCACACCAAATTTTATTTTTGGAAGCATGTAATTCCGTATCTATAAATTTAAACTTAGAATTTGTAATAGTTCCTTGAATGGAAATTAAGTGTTTCAATTCTTCATCGTTTTTTTGGTTTTTGGCGATAATTTCTAAGTCTATTTTATTTTTATTTATTTCGTAGATATTTTCATCTTTTTTATCATGATAATGAATCCGCAACAACGTTTGATTTTCTTTTAATATGCTTGATGTCTGAAGTGAATTGTGTTATGAAATCTAACTGTCTGGCTTGTCTGGGACTTCTCTCTGTCTTGGTCCAGATTGCGGACGTTAATGTTTTGTGGTCGGTCAGAATAGGGTAATCTCGACCTTCTAAAAAATGTCTGAAGTGTTTAATGGCTAAATAGATTGCTAAAAGTTCTTTGTCAAAGGTTGAATACCTTGTTTCGGCTGGAGTTAATTTCTTCGAGAAGAAAGCTAAAGGTTTCTAATGGTTTTCATTGTATTGTTCTAAAACTCCCCTGTTGCTACGTCTGACGCGTCGACTGTTGACGTTTTCTAGTGGGTGGACTAAAAGTGTAGAGGTAGAAAGAGCTTCCTTAATTTTTTTTAAAGTGGGTTTCTCAATCTTCTGGCCAATTAAAATTGTTATTATTTTTGGGTTTCTTTAGTAATTTTGTTAAATTTATATATATTGGATTTAACAATTCAGATAGATGTGGAATGAATCTATGGTAATAGTTTACCATTTCTATGAATTGCTGAATTTGTCTGATTGAATTAGGAGAAGGAAAATCTTGAATTATTTTAACTCTGTTCTCAGGTGGGAGAATTCCTTCTTTAGTGATTTTATGGCTCAAAAATTCTAAAGAATTTACTCCAAAAATGCATTTTGCGGGATTGATGTCTATACCGAACTCTTCTAACCGCGTAAAAACTTTCTCTAAGTGTGATTCATGCTCCCTTTTATTTTTACTTGCTATTAAAATATCATCTATGTAGATGAAAACAAAATCTAATTCCTTTAGCACGTGGTCCATGAAACGCTGGAATGTCTGTGCTGCAAGACCAAAAGGCATTTTAGTGAAATCGAATAAACCGAAAGGTGTAGTAATAGCTGTATTGATAATGTCATGAAGGGCTACTGGAATGTGGTGATATGCCCTTACTAAATCAATTTTTGAGAATATTAAAGAATCATTTAAATTCAATGAAAAATTTTGAATGTGTGGGATTGGGTATCTATCGGGTGTAGTATTTGTATTTAAACGTCTGTAATCCCCGCAAGGTCGCCAATCTGTTGAGTCTTTCTTCGGTACCATATGTAATGGAGAAGAAACTGGTGATGAAGAGGGACGACATAAACCTAATTTAACCATATGTTCGAACTCTAATTTTGCGATTTTTAATTTTTGTATATCGAGTCTTCTTGGTCTCGAGAAAGGAAGTTGTCCTTTTGTAAAAATGTGATGTAGTATAATATGACGTACGGGAGTATCGTAACAAGGTGCTTGAGTTACTGATGGAAATTTTTGTAAAATTTTGCCGTATTCATTATCGAAAGCGTAATGACGTGGTGAAGGGGTATTTGAGTTTATCGTTATTCCATTTGCACCGATTGACGTGTTTCCATCAATTAATTTTTTATTTTTAATATCAACCAATAAATTGAATTTTTCGAGAAAGTCTACCCCAATAATGGGTTTATTTACTCCCGCTATAATGAACGGATACGTTAGATCTCGTCTTAATCCGAAATCTACTTTCAACAATGCCATATGTATTAGTTGTTTGAATCGTTTGCTGCTGTTAAAATTAGATTTGGGTTAATTTGGGTTAAAATAAGCCATAGGCAATACTGAAAGATCCTCCCCAGTGTCAATTAAAAATTTGAATTTATTCTCTCTGTCTAAGAGAAAAAGTCTTTTTGAAACATTATTATTTGACATACTGGACGTTGAGGGGATATTTAGTTTTTGGATTAATTTTGTTAATAAAAGCGCATGGAGAAATGCTTTTCGTAGCTTTTTCTCCAAACTTTAAGTGGTATCAACAAAGTTGTTAATTGTTATCAAGTTTAGAATAGCTTTGAGAACGACTTCGTGATCTGTATCTGAAATCATTTTTAAAAAAATATTTGCTATTATTTCTATTATTCATTGTAAAATTGCGAAATAAGTTTTCTAAATTCTGTAATTTGTTTTCTAAAATTGTTATTTAATTTAATTATTGTACATCGTTATTTATTGCTGAAATATTTTGTTGTAGTAATGGTAAATCGAAAGTTTTATTTATTGAGGAAACATATTGTAACTTTGTAACGTCAAATATTTTATCTGCAAGTTCCAATAAATCTTCTATATTTTCTTTTCTTGAAGCAACCAGTGCTATGTTTATGTTTGCAGGAAGTTTTCTCATCCATAGTTTTTAATTAATTCTGCTCCAAATGTTGTGGAAGTACCAGCAAGGGATTTCATAAACCTGTAGAATTCGGAAGGTCTTTTGTCTCCTATTTCTGAGGCACATAGAAGTTGTTCTAATCTTTTCTCCTCTGAATCGCTGAATCTTTGAATGAGAGTTTTTTTACGATTCTCTTCTTTATCTGCAGTTGGAGGTACTTGTAGAATATCCAAAACGTTCATAATCGTCTCAAGCGGAAGGGCTTGCACTATATGGTCGTATTTCGTTTCGTCAGTTCGAATTCCTTTATCTCGGAATTCAGCCACTGCTCGTATAAACCAAGCTTCTGGACATGGTGTCCAAAAGGTTGGTAGTTTGACAGAAGCCGCTGCGCCATAACTCTGTTGTTGAATATTTATTTCGCCTCCTGGCATTTTTGGACAATAGCTTTAGACCACAAAAAAAAATATATCTTATTAAAAAGAAAATTTCACTTATCCACACAATCACTCGCGATACTTAGATGAAAAATATTTTTATTTCATGGGACAAAAACACCCTGAAAAGTACAAACTTTAAACACCGATAAATATGTTGTACTAAACTTGTACTTTTGTAATATTTTACTATGTTGTAATTGTATTTTAGTGTACAATCATTTTCACAAAAAAATATTATATGTAATATAGGTATAAAATATTTTTTATTATTATTATTATTTCTAAAGCGAGCGGACGCGTCACCTAAGAGCTCGTCAAATAATAAGGAATAAGGGCGGCAAAAAGCAGAAAAAACCCGTGAAAGTTCTGAAAAGTGGTTAGAAAGTGGGTGTGTATTGTGTACTGTGAAAGTGCTCGTAAAAATAATAAAAAAACAGTTAAAAAACTCAAACAATAAATTGTGAAAAAAGAATAAATTGAGTGACAGGTTGGGATTTTAAAATTATTTCGGTCGTTGCCATGGCAACATGGCAAACTTGAACAAATTTAGTGTATTAAATTGATTTCGAAAGGAGCAATCTATGAAAAATTAAATTAATTAAATTAAAGTTTTAAATTTAATAAAAAAAATATAAATAAAATTTTATAAATAAAAGCAAAGCCGTTGCTGCCGTACTTAAATGAGTAGCAGCGATTCTGGGGGGACTGATGATCCCCCCAAATCAAATGGTAGGAGGAAGAAGAGCACGAATGCTTCTTCTTCCTCCAAAACATATCAAGGGCCCAAAGAAAAGGCCACTAAGGGCCCAACTGAAAAGGCCAGCAGCAGCAAAGAAGTGCAGCCGTCTTCCTTGGAGAAGAATATTGCGGAGACAGCCGTAGCTGTCCAAGAAGAGGGTGGAGCATTAGTTCCAAAGCCCATAGCTTTTGCTGCAGCATCTGTGGCTGCATCTTTAGCTAATGTTCCATCGACGTCTTCGAGGCCAGGACAACATCCTACGTTGAAGGAAGTGGTCGAAACGGCCTCGAAGTCAGCGCCAAAGCCCAGCGGTGTTATAATGAGGCCATCGCTTTCTTCAACGAAAGGAAATACCTCGAAGAAGACACCAGCAGCAACAGCAGTGAGCTCAGAAGCAGCACTACGATCCCCAGCGTTAGTCGTAGGGATATCCTATGCCCAACAGGTAAGTGGCAGTTTCAATAGGGGTTCACCCTTAGAAATTTTTAGTAAGGGCATCACTCCTCGTCCAGCCCCATTGGACGCAGGTAAGCCTCGGCCCAAGACCAGTGCGGGTCTCCAGGGCTTCTTTGACGGGAGATGGCAGGACGAGAGCTACGGGATGCAGTTGGAGCACATCAGAGGATGTCCTCAGACTGCATACCTGAAGGCAATCTTCCGCGTCATCTCCAGTGAACAGCTGTTCTCTATGGGAATTATAGCTGGAGGAATGGTCGAGGTGTACACCACGACCCTCGAAAGCGCTACCAGGCTCATGCTTGAGGGCATCGAGGTGGAGGGTAGACACCTCGTTCCATTCCCGCTAAAAGAGAAGCCCACGAAGGTCGTGTTTTCGCGGGTCCCTATGCGAGCCCAACATGAAGACCTCGCGAATTTCCTTGGGAGATTCGGGAAGGTTCATGGAAAGGTTCGCGCCATTCCCATCAAAATTGGGGACGAGGGTCTCGGGCGGGGTATCTTCGGTACCAGCCGGGAAGCGTCCATCACTTTAAATAAGGGGTGCACGCTTCCATCAGGCTTTTACTTGAGCATATCCGGCTCGAGATACTGGATAGACGTGGGCACCGAAGCGAAATGCCATGCTTGCCATTTGGTAGGGCAGTTTATTGCTGACTGCCCCAAGAGAAGCCGAAAGAAGGCTGAACAGAAGGCTCCTTCGAAGGAAACCACTGCTACAGTAGTGGCTCCGGAGAAGGAACTTTCTGCCAGCACTCAGCCTGCTATCTTGGAGCAGCCAGTGGCTAAAGTGCCTGAAGTTGTCTTAGAGGCAAAAAAAATTCCGGCTATAAACGGTGCCACGTCGGCACGCGAAGGCATGGCTACTTCCGACGAGGAGTCGAATAGCCAAGTAGGTAAAAAAAGGAGGACGAGGAGGAAGACGAAGGTGGACCGGGCGATGCTGCCTCCTCCAGAGCCAGCAAAGCCAGTCGCATCAAAACGGCCCCACTCGGAGGAGGACGATAGTGGTGCTTGCGGCTCGAAGGTTGTTGTGAGAGACACGGAAGTGTCTCTCGAGCAGCTTTCGGACTGCGATATGACCGGTTTTGATGAGACTGGTCTCTCGAGCTTCAGTGGCTACGAATCGTGTGGTAGCACCATGTCGATTGGTAGCCAATTTGAAGTCTCGGAGGGTTTGGAAACCCTTCCTAGGGAGAAGATCTCGAGGATTCTTTCCCGGCTCCTGTACAAGAAGAATTCAGGCAAAATCTGGAGTATTCTTGTGGAGGAGCTGGGGAAGCCGGAATTGCTACTTCCCCAACTTCTACTCCTACAAGAGGAGTGCAAGAAGAAGGGGAAGTACAACGGTATATCCCGGTTAGATCGACTCCATAGGAGGGTGCAGGAGTTGGTACAGGAGCATCGCTTGGTTGATTCTCCTAGTCAATAGACGTCGTACCATCATCGTTTCAGCTTTTCATCTCTTTGAATGTGCAAGATAGCTTCTATCAACGCCGGGGGTTTAAGTGCACATACAAGGTTACACAGCACTATCGAACATGTCAAAATGTTCGATATAGACATCGCCCTTCTACAGGAGACGAATTTTACACAAGACACATATACACAACTTGAGCGTTATGCTTATTTGCACACTGGCTATGCAATGTTTGCCACACCTGCGCCTCGTCGACGCTCAGGGGTGGCAATCATTGTATCCAACAAATTCACACTATCGTCTCCTGTCTATACAGATGTCTTCCCAGGCTTCGCTTCTTCCTTGGACTTTGTCGTTCAAGACAAACACATCAAGGTAGTAAACGTGTACCTTCCTCATGACCAGGACATTACAAGACAAGTTCTTGATAGTGTTCAATCCTGTCTGGTGAATTTTAGTGGCGAAACTATCCTCGGAGGTGATTTCAACTGCACGCTAAATCCCTCAATGGATCGGCATTCCGGAGTTGAGTTCAACTCTGTCAATGCTACTCGGCTGAGGAATTTTGTTCGTGTTTTCAGACTCGTGGATATCTATCGTTGGATGCATCCTACGACTAGATCATCGCAGGCTCCAGAATCGATAGACTTTACCTGGAATACTAGAACATTTCGTTGGTGTCACTCATGAAGTGTGTTCCGTTAGCGATCACCTTCTTGTAGTGGCAACCAGCACTCTAGTTGAAAGAAGAACTGCATACTGGATATTCAACAACTATTTGTTGAATTCCGAGCAGTTCATCAATGAATTCACTGAATTCTGGCACGATTGGCAAGAGAGGAAAGGTGACTTTCCTCTTCTTAGTCAATGGTGGGATGTTGGAAAGCTCCAAATTCGATCTTTTATCGAAGCGAATTTCAATCGAAGTGGGTATCAAGCTTCTAGCTTGTCGGCCGAAGTATCTCGGGTGGCAGCTCTTCTCCCAACTCAGCCGGAGTTGATTCTTTATTTTAACAGAATAAAGGAACGCTTGGCAACACAAACTTACAAGCACAGCTTGGAGTTTGTGCTGCGCAGCCAATCACGCTGGCTGAGGGAAGGCGATTCTCCAACCGAGTACTTCTTTCAGGCAACTAGACGACGTACTGCTTCTTGTGAAGTCGAATCGATAGTTGATGAATCTGGACAAGTCCTCAACGGACAACAGCTATCAGAATTTATTCGAGACTATTACAGTAGTCTCTACTCTGAATCGACGTCGACAACATCCTCGACTACTCATGAATTTCTTGAGAATATTCCCATTTTCTCTGAAGACAGCAAGGAGATCCTGGATACAGTAATCTCATTGGAGGATATGATCGCTGCGACAAAGGATCTAAGGCGACACACTTCACCTGGTTATGACGGCTTGACTCCAGAATTCTTCATACGTTTCAGGGATTTATTAATTCCTGACCTTTTGGAAGTCTTCAATTCGGCGGTTGAGACACATTCAGACTTTCCTTCTAGTTGGAGGAGGTCTGTTATGCGATTGATTCCAAAGAAAGGAGATTTGCAGAGGATGGGGAACTGGAGGCCAGTAACCCTATGCAATGTTGACTACAAAATCGTCTGCAAAGCATTAGGGGCGATACTCCGCTCAGTGATTGCTTCGGTAATACACCCGGAACAGTCCTATTATGTTCCTGGTCGTAGTATCTACGACAACATCGCGGTAGCCAAACATTTGTTTGCCTACCATGAACAGACAGGTACACAAATGGCCATGATTTCTCTTGACCAGCAAAAGGCTTTTGATAGCGTCTCGCACGAGTATCTCCTGACTGCTCTCGAGGCATTTGGGTTCCCGCCCAGGTGGCTCGATATCATCGGGAAACTGTATAGAGATTCAGCGATTTTGATTAAGCATCAAGGACAGGTTCTGGCTCCTATCTCGTTTCATCGAGGTATCAGACAGGGCTGTCCATTGTCAGGTATGCTTTATGATCTTTCGTTGGAGCCGCTACTGGTGAATCTTCGTCGAATGCTCGGACAATATTCAGTGCATCTACCATATACCAATGTGAGGCCTCTTATGTTGGCATATGCGGATGACCTTTCTATTTTCGTGACAAGAGATGAAGCTTTTCCGGTCGCTCGTGCTGTTTTCGAACAGTACGAACGTATAGCGGGCGCTAAAATCAACCTTAGCAAGAGTCAAGGCTTGTGGTGTGGAAGGTGGAGAGATCGTACAGATACTCCACTGAACATCCAATGGACTAATACTTGCCTGAAGTATTTAGGTGTGTATATCGGACGCGAGAGTAAATCAAATAATAGCCGCATCGCTCTTGAGAAACTCTCTAGAGCTGTTAACTCATGGCGTAGTCGACTGTTTCCACTATCCCTAATGGGAAGGTCAGTCGTGATAAACTATTTGATTACATCGTCCATCGTTCATCTGCTAAAGTCTGAGACGTTTGATGAAGGCTTCGTAGGTCTTCTTCAAGCAAAAGCGATAGACGCCTTTTGGTGCGGAAGACGATGGGTTGCTGAAAGCACGCTCTGTCTGCCAGTCAAGATAGGTGGATTAGGTCTCACTAACTTGGTTGTGAAATCAAGGTGTCTCCAAGTGCGTGCATTCCAACGAGTGTTCTGCCAGAGAGACACCTTAATTTCTCAACTGTGGGTGAATGTACTGGGAGGGATCGGCATAGGGGAGTATTACTACCTGCTCTCTGTTCGACCACCCTATCCTCGTGACTGGCCGCAGGATCTAATCTCAACGATTCAGACCTGGGGCAGAATCAGGCCAGCATTTCACCTTAAGTGGAATGCTCTGCGGTACACGCAATTCGCGTCGATTCCAATCAGGTTTAATCCTGAATTAATAGATTCAGTGTTCAGTAATGCTCGAGGTTTTGAAGCTGACACGCATACACTGACAGTTCTCGGAGATATTATTGATATCTCTGGAAACTGTCGAATAAACACGAACACTCCACAACTACACGACCTGGCGGCTTCTGCGCGGGAGAGATTTCGCCAACTTGGGACCAGTGACCCTGGCACTAAGTTGGAAGATGCTTTCGTTCTGGACAGACCGCCCCACACACCTTTCAGCACACTTACAACACGTGTCCTCCGCGACGTGCTTATGTCAATAAGACCTCCGGAGTATACAGGATACAACAGATGGCGAACACACCTCGGGGTGAATATGGGCGTGATGGGAGGGATAACTTGCAGAGTAGTCTACAGTTATCCTTCTAGTTACAAAGATGCTGATGTAGCATTCAAATTGCTGCATCACAGTCTTATGCATCCTAATCAGTTGTCACATATCGACCGGCGGATTCAGAGGATCTGCACAGTTTGTTCTGGTGAAGGCACCTTGTTTCACAGGTTCTTCACTTGTCCAGCTTTGCAGAGTCTGATGGAACTGGTGCGCGATATGTGTCAGTTGATCCACCCGAATTTCAGCATTACTAGGACATCGTTTCTATGGGGACCAAAGGTTTGTAGCCGGGTGAATTGTCTGATTAGCTTTGTGTTGACACTGGCCAAATCTACAATTCACTTGTACTACATGAGAGCCGGAGATGGGAATCAGAACACTGACCCACAACACCACGCACAAGCACTTAAGCGCCACTTCGTTGACAGATTGAAGAGACGTTTACGTCTTGAATATCTGGCAACGAACGCAGACACATTCAACTGCACATGGCAGCCACTATCGTCAGTGCAGGACGGCGCTCTTGTCTTTCACTGGTGATTTCAGGCCACAGCATTTGCAACTCTAGTCCACGGGGCTTCTCCTCGCTTTGGAACTGTTGCAAGTGCTGTGGGAAGGGTAAGCGCTTCGTTAGAGATGCTCAGCTGGAGGGATGATGAGGGCAGTTTGTAGAGGTCTATGATACTACAGGCTGCTCTCGCGGGACTCTATTACGGTATCGCGTAAATTTTTTCGTTCGTTCGGCTATTATGTTTTTAATTCGGTTTCGGTTTCGGTGCTAAATTTCAAAATTTTATTTTGAAAATTCGTTCGTTTAGGTTATTATTTTTATTAGATTATTTTGGAAATTGGAACTTCTTGGAACTGTCACTTACCCAATTGTCAAAATTGGGACTATTAAATTTTTTGTACAACTTTTAGATCCTTTTCAAAATTCTAGTATCCGTTTATACAGTCTCTTTTGAGAATTTTTTCTTGTTTGTGTCATTTTTGTTGTATTAATTGTTCTAGTTGTTTTTAATTGTCCCTTTTGACTATTTATAAGTTAGTTTAGCTAGTGTCTTTTTACAATTTTGTGCCTTTTGCCAACTAGTTTTAAGGAATATTTAAAAGAGCCACAAAAAGAGCCAAAAATAAAGAGCATATATAAATAAAAAAAAAAAAAAAAATTATTATTATTATTATTATTTATTGTCATCAATTCAGTTATACATTTAAGATTCACATCTTTTAAATTATGTATAAGTTTATATAATTTCAAATAATTACATAGAGTGAGAGGTTAAGTGAAAAAAGAAAAGAACAAAAAAAAAAGTGAAAAACAAGTAAATGAACAAACCTAGGATGTAGTGGCGCGCAAGAAGAGTAATAAACTATTTATGAAAGTCTCTATTCAATATTACGTGAGATAATGAAGGTAAATACATTCCTTTTAATGACACCGAAAGAGCCCGACATTATTGACTGTTTAATATCATGCGGCAAGGCATTATAAAGCTTAAAGGTGTAATTGAAGAACAGGCGTTTGGTTATTAATCCATGACTTCGTGGTAAAATTAAGTTAAGAGTTCTTCTAGACGAAGAGAACTGGAAATCATCAAAAAGGTAACCCGGGCAACAAAATTTCATGATTTTTATCAACGTTATCAATGAGCGATAGTCTAAGTAAGAGGAAAGGTTACATCCAAACACAGTGTTTACATAAGATGAAATGTGATCGAATCTACGAAGATTGTATATGTATCGGATTATAGAGTTAAACGCAAGTGACAATTTGTTGAAGTTCCGATGGTCTAGCTTACCATAGATCTCACATCCATAAGTGATTATTGGTAAGAGCAACGAACGAGCCAGGAGCCGGCGTGTGCTGAGAGGAGTGAACTGACTGGAGGCCCACAACGAGCGGAGACCAAAATATATTTTACGGACGATACTATTGATATGATCATCCCAGGTAAGTGTATCATTAAATATAACGCCTAAGTTACGAAGAGACTCAACCCATTGAATAGACGTGTTGTTAAGAATTATTGGGGAAAAGCTTGTTTTGTCGAGATTTGTCCTGTAAACAATTATGGCATTCGTTTTTTGAGGGTTAAGCATAAGCTTATTTTGAATTGCCCATCGATTAAGGCATACGAGATCCTCGTTAATGCAACTTATGCCGTCCTCAATAAGACCAAGAGGTCTGGAAAGAAATAACTGCACGTCATCAGCATATAGATGAAGCTCACTATGGGAGATAGATTCAAAGATATCATTTATGTACATGCAAAAAAGCAATGGGCCAAGAATCGATCCTTGTGGAACTCCGCGATTGACACTGAGGTAGGAGGAGTACCTGTCATTAGAATATACTGTTTGTAGACGATCTGTCAAATAACTATGCAAAAGCCTACCTGCGTAAGGTGAAAAGTTGAATTTTGTAACCAGTTTTTTACAAAGAATCTTGTGGTCAACAGTGTCAAAAGCCTTCGTGAAGTCCAGTAGAACTAAAATGTTAAGTTTGTCTGAATCCAAGGCTTTCCGCATCTCATTTACTATTTTTAATAATGCGGTGATGCCGGAGTGTTTAGATCGGAATCCAGATTGAAGAGAATGAAGGAGGTTGTTAAGCTGAAGAAAGTTCGAGATTTGCTTAGACATTAATTTTTCCAAGGCCTTAGATAGAAACGGCAATAAGGTAATGGGTCGAAATTCTCTGCAAGTGGTTTTGGACCTTTTGGCTATGGGTATAACTTTAGAAAGTTTCCACGATTGCGGAAATACTGACATGGTGAGACAGGAATTAAATATATGAGTGAGGGGAGAAACAATGAATGGTAGTATAAGCTTTAAAAACTTGGGCGAGATATCATCAACTCCTGCGGAGTTTGACTTAATACTACATAAGGCAAGATACACTTCATTAGGCGTTATGTTCGAAAAGTCAAAACTCGGAAAGGTATGACTTGATCTCAAGTTACTAATGAAAGCGCTGTCAGCCACAGAAGCCGATGTATTGTGGGCCAGAAAGGACTGATTAAGTTCATCTGGATCAACATTGCACTCACACAAACACGAGGAGCCTACTCCAAGGTTCTTAAGGTTTTTCCAAAGCTTTCCAGAAGGTAAAGAAGAACTTAGCTTCGTAAATAAATAATTCTTTTTAGATTGCCGAATAGCACAGGTAGCTCGATTACGAAGAGTTTTGTATTCGTCCCAAAACAAAGATATTTTATAACGCTTCCACTTGTAGTAAGCAAGATTTCTCTCCTGAATGAGAGTACGTATCCTAACAGAAAACCAAGGCCGATCCCTATTTAATACTGTCCTGGTAATATAAGGGACGTATTTATTATGCAAATATGACACAATATCATTTAGGAAGCTTACCTGATCGTCAATGTTATGCAGCTAACGTACTGCATTCCAATCAATGGTATCTGCTTCAGCAAACAAGGCGGACAAGTCGACTGCTTTATAATTAAAATATGAGAAATTGTAAGATTCAGCGCTGATATCGGGATGGAAATCATAAATAGTCATAATTAAGTCGTGATCAGATATTCCAGGCATCGACACTTGGTTGAAAAAATGAACTTTAGAATTATCCACTGTAAGAAATATGTCTAGAAGAGTTGATGAATGAGATGTAAAATGCGTGGGCTCTTGATTAACTAGATGTAAATCCAAAGAGTCAAGAAGATATTGAAAGGAGTTTGTCATATAGGATGTTGTTAGAAAATTAATGTTGAAGTCACCGCAGAGAATAATATGTTTGTATCTAGGTACAATATTTTCTAATTCGCTGGAAAAGCTCTGCAGAGAGGGGCAATTGGGTGGTCTATAAACACATCCAATAAGACATTTACCACTGCTAGAAAATAATTCGCAAAAGATGAATTCAGTATCCCGTTCCCCATTATTAGATGTTAAAATTACTTTGCAGTGAATACTCTTTTTAATAAAGATGGCAACTCCTCCACCTCGACGGCCGCAACGATCATTACGAAAAACTCTATAATTATGTAGATTAATTAGGGTGTCACTAATTTCTGGCTTAAGCCAGGTTTCTGATACGCAAATGACATCCAACGTCGAATCACTAAAAATTTCACGCACTTCATCTATGTTTGGAAGTAAGCTTCTCGCATTGAAATGACAAATCTTTAACCCGGAACTCTGTTTGCACATAATATTAAGAAGAATACGAGTATTGCCTGCTTCAATTTCACCATTAGGGCTAGCCAACATCAAAGACCAATAAGTCAAGCACATATCGAGTCACAAAGGGACATTTCAAGAATACAAATATTGAAAAAAATGAAAGGTACACGAAGAATAAAGATCGAAGCGCGCAACTACACACAATAGGCCAGAATCTAATAATAATGCAAGAAAAACAATAGATTAACCATTTCAGAAAAATAACTAAAAAAAAAATATTACAAGTTGAAATGAAAAACATAGAAAATTTAAAATATACATATTCAGCCGACCAGTTTCTCCAAACACTCGAGAGTTTCAATGACCACAGCATTATCTTTGATATTCTTCCGCACAAAAACTCGACCATGAACAGTAAAAACAGAAGTCAGATGTTTATGACGCTTCAGATCAAGAGCCCTCCGTTTGATGGTATGGTTTGTTGACGTCAGAAATTCATTTAAAAATATTGCACTAGATTCATCTGTAACATCTCCCATCCCGATGTCATGCAAGGTCAAACAGACAGTGCCAGTATTACGTCTTGTTTTGATTGTAGATCTGATAGCAGAGAATAATAAGTTCCTCTCTTTAGGACTGTTTAATTTTATTATAACGGGCGATGAAACTGCCGTCCTCTTACTCCCACGTTTTAAGCGAAAAATTTGTTTCGGTATTATTTTCGTAGCTAGGCCAGTTGAGGCGCATAATTTAGAAAAAATTTCCTGTAAATCTTCGCCGTTAACGTAAGGAACACCACTCAAAACCACATCATTGGATGCATACATTCGTTCAAAAAACTCGAGGCGTTGATGTGCCCGGCGTAGATCACTTTTTATTTCATTTATGTCTGTATGTACTGCATCAATAAAAGTCTTCAGAGTAGACATAATACTTTTTTCGAGCTCAGATAAAAGACCCTTGAATTCGTTAGTTAATTTATCCTCAATATGATGAAAACGATCAGATATTTGTGCCTCAAAATTACTTGCGATAGATGCCAAACCGGTAACATTCGATGTGGAGGGTGATGATGAGGATGATAAATCACGTTCAGATCTTAACTTCACCTTATCATTACGTTTGTTAGCCATGATAAGTGCCAATAATGCCGACGTTTCCACTTGATAAAACAGTGTTTAATGCAAATAAATTACACAGCGTTTCAATATACTTCAATGGAATACGAAATTATATCACCAGACCACCATTTGCACAAAAGAAAAAAGAAAAAATGCCAGATGTATCGAGATTAATAGAACAAAAGAATACTAGAAACTGGACCGGCAAAAGCTGAACTACTCTCTAATAGATCTCATGACTGACTATCAGATAAAAACAGAAACTTACAAAATCTAATCTAAGTCTAAATTTTAACTTACTATGTTCTTTTCTTCTTATTTTGTTTTATAGTTGACAGGTATTATTATTAATTGTTCTTTCTTCTATATTTAATCTTCTTTCTTCTGTAATTGATTCTTGATTGTTTCTTCTGTTTTTCTTATTTTCTTCGTTTCTTATTTATTTTATTTTCTTCTTTTCTTCTGTCTAATTTTTTTTAAATTTCCTTGAGTTCTTATTTATGTTCTTCTCTTCTTTTATTATTCTTTAGTTCTTATTTAAGTTCTTTTCTTCTTTAGTTATTCTATTATTCTAGAAAGAGGTACCGTACCACTGGTGGGGGGATACCTTAACTAAAATATTAGAATTGTCGAATGGGCAGGTTGTCTTGTTGTTTTGATGTCGGGATAGACGTGTTGTCCTGTTGTTCGGGGTCAACGGGTTATCCTGTTGTTGTTGTTCGGGGTCACCAATTGAACTTGTTGGCGGGCAACAAAATGAATATGTTGCAGTTCCTTATTTATATAAATATATATATATGTATATCCTAAGTTCTTTGTAGGATAAAAATTGAAAATTATGTTATTTTTTATTTAAATAATTATTTTTTTTTTGTTTTTAAAATTTATTCTTTATTTTAAATTCTTTGGGTTTTCCCAACCGAACATATTTAGCGTAGGTATAATAACTACCCTTAAGAAAAAATACAACGCAGCTACATGGCAACCTTTTTCATTTCAGGCACAGTATCAAGTAGATATCAAGCTACCTGAATCCTGTGGATATTTATTATTTAATTATCCTTGTCGCCAAAAAGTTTTTCTTGCTTTCCTTACCTACCAATTAAGTTCAGTTATGTGTCTGGCCCTCAGTCACAAAAATTTTCAGAAAATTTTACCTCTTACCTCAAAGTTCAATAGCTCAGTAATTTTGAAACGACTTCTGCAATTAATTTAAAATCGAAAATTTAAGGAAATTATTTTATTTTAATAAATTAATTAATTAAAAAGCATGTGGTACATTTTTTATTTTGGATTAGTTCTTATTTCTCCTTTTTGTCAGCCAGTTCCCTTTAATAATGCGCGCATTAGCATGCTTTAGACAAATTTTAATCGCATTATTAAACTATGTCTTACCATGCTCTGGCGATTTGAAGCAATCTGAAAATTAATGAAAACTATATATTCAAGAACAGATCAGATCCAAAAAATATGTCAAAGTACAATAAAAATATAAACATACCAAATAAACAATCCAAAAGGAAATTAAATTCTGCAAATGCCATTTTACCTTTGTATCCTCTCCAGTTATATTTGTTGGCGCAACCGTCGGTAATTATTTGGGGAAGAACCTTCTCAAAACCTTGCTTTCCTTTTATTTGCTTTACGTATTGTATCTAAATGAAATAAAAACAAAAACATTACTTTTTCAACCTCTTAAATAAATAGGAAGTAGATCACTTACAAAATTGTTGCGCTTTGCTTCATTTTCCTTTAGCATGATTTCAAATTTCAAAAGTTCTTCTTCATTTTTTATCGGAAGAGGTAAATTATGTGTCTCTTCAGAAGCATCAGAAGATACAAATAATTTTTCTGCGATTTTTTTTTAACAAAACCGTCTGCTCTGCTTGACGCTTTCCTTGTTTCGATATGAGATGTTTCAAATCTAAAACTGAATAAAGAAATAAAATTTCGAAACATTTGTGCCATTATAAATTCAATTTAGGACACTTTTTAAAATTTCTTCCAGACTTACTTTCTCTCTTTAAGTTGTGACACTCATCGCAATGTCCCATTAAACTTTGTTTCATATCACCGGTTTTTTGCCCATCGACATTGGTTGGTTGACTTGGTTCTTCTTGTATAATGATTACTGTTACAAATAATTAACATATGTTTAATTAGAGATTATATTTAGTCCATGGCTGCGTTATTTTGATCAAGATTACAGATAAATTATTTTCTTTGAACTTCTTATTCCCTTTGAACCAAGTCAGAACAAGAACACAAATATAGTTAAATATGCGAATTTGTAGTATGATCTATCCACGTTTTGTTTCATCTTACCACTTTGTTGTTCAGCTATTTTTCCGGAAAGGCTCATGGCAGTGTTATTATTTTGGCCTATTAATTGAAATAAACATTTAAAATTCTAAAAGACCATTTTAATTGAAAGTTCACATACCTATGGGGGAGAATGATGGTAAGCTTATTGTTCTCGTTGTTGCAATATCAGGAGACAAAGTTATATTACTATTAAGGCAATTTCTCCTAATCCGTAGAATGGTGATTTTAATTTCGCAGAAAAGTTTCCTTCTATGCTTTCCATTGTAACTAGCAAATCATACAAATAAGTAATTTTTAAGATAAATTCTACAAACATGACAACACATGAACTGATATACCTAATCTGACATTAAATGAAGAAGTGGTATGAGCACGTTAATATTACTATCAGGGAGTTTAACATATTTGCAAACTATGTTTTCTGTGGGAAACTCTTCAACTTCATTTGCTTTCCCCGAGGATGCAATTATACCCAATCCTTCTGAAGAACTGATTGGCATTTCAAAATATGCAGTAAATAAATTTTCTGCCTCGAATTATAGAGTTGACTTCATTTTGAACTTGAATAATATTAACTATTTCAACAGGAACATTTTTGGTGCCTTGTCGAACACTGCAGCAATTATCGGGAGAACGGATTGTAAGTCTGAAATTTTCTGTAACAAGTTCTGCGTGGTATTTAAGGTTTCCTTCCGTTTTAATTAATTTACTGGGACCTATTTGTAGTTCCTTTCTTTGCATATATACAGACTCTATTGTTCTCTTATAAATTTGTTCTAGTACCTTTGATGGTTTTCTCATATTTTTTTTTAAATATTGCATATAATTTTCGAATTTATATGCCGAAAAGTTAGCGAGAGGGCCATATTGTCTAGCACATTCAGATATGTGAAGCAAATTATGTATATTGTAAGCTACACCATCATCATGCAAGATTTCATAGTTTTTTACAAAATCTTGGAGCATTGCTTCAGCACATTCTGCATTATCATTGTAGTTTTTGTGGCAAGATAATAATCTGTAACTGGTGTGAAGTAGCAAAAAATTATAATATAAATCTGCACTTAGAATGGGACGCATTACTACTATTCCTGTATACAAAATAAATTGACGAAACTCGGTAGCTTTCCATCTTGGCAATTCTTTTAAGCTTCTTGGTTTTCTGGCGAATTCACAGGGGATATGCGGTGCTAGTTCTTGCAAAGATAAAGAAACCTGTTCCTTTTGTTGGGAACTTAGCTTAAAGTTTTTGCACTTATTACCAAAAATAGACGTTAACATTTTTTTGATAGTACCTAAATCTAATAAGTGCATCGAATCTATAGGAAATTGTGATACCATTTTTATTCCAATTTTTTCTAAAATTGTTTCTTTATCCAAATAATATGCCAAGTGATATGTGCTGTGTGACCTGCTTTTAAAATTTTCATCTGTCCTTTTTTCACCTCCTACTGATTGGTATGTAACTTTATTGTTTAGGTAAGTGCCTACTTGACTACATTTGGAGCAACCATGAAAACTTTGATGATATCGAGTCCCAGTTATGAAAGCTCTCGCAGGTGCATCACAGCAAAACAATCTTATTTCAACATAATGCCTGCCTTGGAACAGTATACCTGTTGACGCTAATTTCGAGAATTCGTCAGCAAATTTGGAAAGATATTCATCAGCACTGGCTGGTTTTTGATTACCCATAAAGATGCCTATAGGAAATATTGGCGTGCGTTCCAGATTTATAACTGCCGCAAGAATTGGCCATAAACATTGCCCAGAATATTTGGATATAGGTAGGCCATCTATTCCTATATCAAGTAAAATGACATCTGGTATTTCTTGATTTTATTTTTCAAATATTCGCCTTAAACCGTTTTCGAGACTATAATGAAAGTACTCACCAGGATTCACAGTTTTTGTTTTAATAACTTCCCTTGGAGTTTGTAGCAAAGTACGCGAATTAGCGGGTACTTCGATTCCACTATCTTTTAAAATTTTTAAAATTCCATCAAGTGCAGCGTGAGAAATATTAAATTTTACACTCCAAGTGCGAAGTTTTTCCGCTAAGTCATCACACATTAAAAATTGCCTCAAATTTGTAACATTATCGCTATCACTAAATGGAGAATCATCACTATTTAAAGTAATTCTATCACTTTTATTAGAATCTGAGTTATAAGCGACACTAAGGGCCGTATTCACCAAGCCATTTAATACAAATTTAATTTTAATTTAATTTTTATTGAGAGACCGCAATTAAATTTTTGTAGCTATTCACCAACCTTAATAAAATAAATAATTTCGGACATTTCGGACTATCAGCTGCAAGATTTCCGAATTTAGCAAGTGACAGTTCTCGTGAGAGTACATGTAATTTAAATATTATTTAAAAAATTAAACGAAGTTTTTATGTATTATTTAAATAGAAAGTTTTTATGTATTATTAAAAATATTTTATAATATATGTACAATTCATTTTAATTAAAAATAGCCCATATTAAGCAATTGCTTCTTCAAATTTTTAAATGCGCTATTAAAAATATGACATTTGACTGCATGACACTTCAATCAGCTGATATCGAAATTAAATTTATTTAAGAGAAGGTAAGGCCTCACTTAAAATTAAATTAAAATTAAATTTTCATTAAATCGACTCGGTAAGTGTGGTTGGTGAATAGCTTTAATTGAAATTTTTTTTAATTTTGCTTGGTGAATACGGCCCTAAAATTCGGATCATTTAACTCATAATTAGAATTATAAATACTGTGCGAAACACTTGAATTATCGTCACTTTGATTTAATTTTTCCTTCCGACTTTCGCTCCCAAATTTTCTTTAAAAAGGTAATAATCTTCATCCTCTCGGCGATCGTCGCTTTTTTTACGTCTAAGGGCCGTATTCACCAAGCAAAATTAAAAAAAAAATTTAATTAAAGCTATTCTCCAACCACACTTACCGAGTCGATTTAATGAAAATTTAATTTTAATTTAATTTTAAGTGAGGCCTTACCCTCTCTTAAATAAATTTAATTTCGATGTCAGCTGATTGAAGTGTCATGCAGTCAAATGTCATATTTTTAATAGTGCTGTTAAAAGTTTGAAGAATCAAGAATTTAACTGTATAGATATATTACGATTTCAGTGAATAGAACCACGGTTTTTAGTTTCAAGTGCGTTAAAAAAAAAGTAAATACAAATTAATTTAATCTTAATCACTGCTATGGATTTTTAGTTCAATGACTAGTCCATTTATATACGTGTCAGTGGAAATTATATATGTGGGATGGCAACACTCACGCCTACCTGCCGAACACACATATTCCCCAACCCAGCGCGTAGAGGAGGAAAGAGTAGTCTGAGAGAGTCCGTCGGGAAGAACAGATGCAGAATAGAGCCGTGCGCGTTTTCTTCACCAAATCGACCAATTACTTTGAACCATAGTAGTTTATGTTTTTTTCTCTAAGTTTAGTTGATTCATGTTTAGGCTAGTTTTCCAATAAATGAACTATCTTTGTGTAAACCCTAAAGAGTGTTATTTGTCAAAGCACCCTCACCCACATTTTGGGGGCTCAACCGTGTCGGTGCTTTTTTTTTTGTCTATAACAAAACTGTGACATTCTGTGGATTACAAAGACATAAAGAATCAAAAGAAACTTAGAAAATAACGTTTTGGTGAAAAATACAAACGAGATCAGTATAACGGTTCACACATTCCCGAGTGCATAACTGGAAAGCACATTCCATCAGACCTCAACACATTGCTGAATACACACCATAAAAACACCAAGTGCAGAGAGTTCCCCAGTTCCAACAGATATTCACAATCGAAAATTGAACTCAGCGAAAGTTCACAGTAACACACATCATCTGACAGCTATAAAAATCGACGAAAAATTCTTGTAACAAACAGCCGCGTACAGGGAGGATTGCACTGCTAATCAGATTTGCGATTTTGTAGACTCCAGCGATACATTATAGGAATATCTTAGGATTTGCAACAGAAATAGAGTACAGACAGCACAGCTGAGCAGAGAAAATTTTCAGTGAATATAAATTACAGAGGGATTCGGTGCATGTAAATAATGTACGATTGTGTACATTTCAGCTGAAACAAAACAGAAAACCTAACCTGAAAAACTGTCACTGGAAGTAACAAAACTAGATCGATCAGTCAATTCACTTCAAAAACTGTCAGATAATTTTTATTCGTATATTTGTTTGGTTCTTCTAATAAAATTGTTGCTTTCAGAAACACAATGCCCGAAACAGATTATAAGAGACTCAGCACCAAACGAATCAAGCGAAAACTGGAAAAAAAAAGGACTGTCAATCAGTGGCAATCGCACTGTGTTAATCCAACGTTTACGTGATTCAGATATAAACACCGGCAATATGGAAAATAATCCAGAACAGATTAATAGCTCAGAGGACGAATCAAGTTTACCTGATCTAAGCTCAACAGCACTAGGTAACCGATATCCAACATCGAGTGCCTTCACATTTCGCGATGTTCACACTAGTCTTCGCAAATATTCTGGCGATGAATTACATGAGTCAGTAATGCAGTGGACGCATGATTTTGAGGAACTTGCTGAAATTGTCAAGTGGTCAGACCTACAGAAACTTGTGTATGCAAAGCAATTCCTTACGGGAACAGCAGCTATTCTGGGCAAACACAAGCTTTACAAAACCTGGATAGAGTTCAAAAGAGAACTCATTAATGCTTTTGACATCAAAGTAAACAATGCAGAGGTTCACAGGATTCTATTATCAGCAGACAAGCGAGCTGATGAAAGCTTTCTAGCATACTTTCTCCGTTTATCCCAACTGGGGGACCGGGGTTCAGTCGACAAAGATTCTCTTATCGAATACATGATCAGAGGCATTAAGGATAGGCCAGAGAACAAAGTTATATTATACGGCGCTAATACTTTACTGGAATTCAAAGAGAAATTGAGACTGTATGAACAGTTTAAAAAACATAATAGCGTACCTGAAAAGCAGGTAACCGAAAATACCAGTAATTCAAAACAAATAAAACAGAAACGACCTTTTATAAAATGTGAATACTGCAGTAAACCTGGTCATACACAGAATATATGCAGACAAAAGAACTACAAGTGTTACGACTGTGGATTAATGGGCCACAAATCTTCTGACTGCCCAACAAAAATAGCTAAATAGCCAGCAACAACCCAGAAAGAAGCGGCAGTCTGTCAGAATACCCACTCGAAGCCGACAATGTACAAACGAGTGGTTATGGAAAACATAGTTACAGAAGGACTCTTGGATACTGGAAGTGACCTCAACCTGCTAAGAGAGGATATCTACAACAGCCTTAGCAGAAAGGCAACACTAACCGAATCAGTAGTGCCCTTAGTTGGGTTAGGCAACCAAACAATATACACGAGAGGATTCGCTAACTTTAAGCTCACATTAGATGACCAGCAATTCGAAACAGTGCTGCATATCATAGGCTCCGACGTACTACCCATGAAACTGATACTTGGGAAGGAGTTTTTACAGCAAGCAGATATGATCATCTCATCAACCCAGGTACAGATCCGAAAAGCACAGCCGGAATCGAGTTTTGAACAACAACTTATGGCAATCCAAATTCACAATGACGTCTGCAAGTTACCGGATGAAGTGGAAACACTCAAACAAGAGTACAAACCAAATTTAAACCCAAAGTGTGATATAGAAACGGCTATCGTGTTGGCGGACGACACCCCTATCGCACAACAACCGCGCCGTCTATCACCAACGGAAAAGCAGATTGTTCAGCAACAAATAGAAAAATGGCTTTCACAAGGGATTATATCTCCCAGCAAATCTAACTATATGAGCCCTGTAGTCCTCACAAAAAAGAAGAATGGAATTTTTCGACTTTGTGTGGACTATAGGCAATTGAACAACAAAATCGTTAAGGAACGTTTCCCTATCCCGAATATGGAAGAGCAGCTAGACTCGCTACAAGCGGCCAAAGTCTACACCACACTCGACTTGAAGAATGGATTCTTCCATGTACCAGTGGAGAAGAGTTCAAGAAAATATACAGCATTCGGTTGTCACATGGGCGTGTTTGAATTTAATAAAACACCGTTCGGTCTATGCAACTCCCCGTGTTCGTTCCAAAGATACATCGACCACGTCTTCAAGGATCTTCTTCTTCAAAACATCATATTGCTGTATATGGATGATATCATCATCCCGTCAGAAAATGAACAAGAAGGGTTGAATCGCCTGAAGGAAGTACTTAAGATAGCTGCATCTAGTGGACTGAACATCAACTGGGAAAAGTGCCAATTCTTGCAAAGAAGAGTGGAATTTCTAGGCTATATAGTAGAAGCAGGTACGGTTAGAATTTCTGATCAAAAGACTGCAGCAGTTCTTAACTATCCAGAACCAACAACTGCCAGAAAACTACAGAGCTTCCTCGGACTGAGCGGATACTTCCGTAAGTTTATCATGAATTACAGTACTATAGCTTATCCACTTACAGAATTACTGAAACAGGAAAAGAAATTCGTGTTTGGAGAAAAACAAAAAGCGGCCTTCCAAGCGCTTAAAAACGTTTTGGCCAGAAAACCAATCCTACATTTATTTAATTATTCTTTACCAACAGAATTGCACACAGACGCATGCAAAGAAGGCCTTGGTGCAATGATACTTCAGCAGTCAGCAAAAGATCAGAAGTGGCACCCAGTCTATTACTATAGTCGTAAAACCGCAGGAGCAGAAAAAAACTACACAAGTTATATGCTCGAGGCCTTATCGATTATAAATGCACTAAAGAGATTCCGTCCTTATTTGCTATGTATTCCGTTCACAATCGTCACCGACTGTAAAGCGTTCAAACAAACAATGGCCAAGCAGGAGATTTCACCGATGATTGCACGCTGGGCACTAATGCTTCAGGACTATAGGTACACTATCGTACATCGCTCAAGCGACAGGTTAAAACACGTCGATGCACTTAGCCGCTCGCCAGTTATGCTTATAACGACCGTTTCATGATGGATTAAGAATGCACAAGAATCAGATGAACGCATACAGAAAATCAAGCGAAAGTTACAACAAGGCCCAGTAAATGGCTATACAATGACAAATGAAGTACTATATAGGTGTGTAAAAGGAAGATACCTCGCAGTGATTCCAGATAATATAGCAGAGCAACTGATACGGCAAGTTCACGAAAGCAACGGTCATTTTTCAGTAAGAAAGCTAAAGCCAATCATAAGCCAGGAGTATGATATTACAAACCTAGACACTAAAATTGAAAGCTGTTGCAAAAATTGCGTGGTTTGTTTACTATCAGATAGAAAACGTGGCAAAAGGGAAGGTTGGCTAAACCCCATTCGGAAGGAGGACGGACCACTTCAAACCTATCATCTTGATCACTTAGGTCCGATGACGAATACAGACAAAAACTATAAATACGTATTTGCAGTAATCGACGGATTTACCAAGTTCTGTTGGCTATACGCTACTAAGACAACTTCTGCTGTCGAAGTTATTAAAAATCTCAAAACGCAACAACAAATTTTCGGAAATCCATCCAGGATGATCACAGATAAGGGTACAGCATTTACAGCATCTGACTTCGAACAATTCTGTTCGGATAACAACATAACACACATACTGACGACGACAGGGGTACCCCGAGCCAATGGACAAGTCGAAAGGCTTAACCAAATCATAATTAGCGTACTAACCAAACAGTGCAAACAGGATCCCAAGAAATGGTATCATCACCTCCCAACAGTACAAGTAGCGATTAATAGTACATACCAGCGCTCTATAAATCGAACACCGTTCGAAGTTCTATTTGGCATACCAATGAAACGGAAGGAAGACTTAAAAATGTTAGAATTTCTGAACGAAGAACTACTGGATAACCTGGACGAACAAAGAGAGCAAATTCGCCTGGACGCAAAAAAACAAATATACCAGATACAACATGAGAATCGGACTAACTACAATAAGAAAGCTAAAGTACCATATCGTTACCGAATCGGCGACCTAGTCATGATTAGGCGTACCCAGTTTGGCACCGGATTCAAGCTGAAAGGACATTTTCTCGGACCCTACAAGGTAGTAGTTGCAAATTCAAATGACAGGTATGAAGTAGAAAAGCAGACAGACGGAGAAGGACCTTGGAGAACATCTTCTTCAGCCGAAAATATGAAAATATGGATACCATGCTCATCCGGGTCGGATGAATTGCAGGATGGCCGGAATGTGGGATGGCAACACTCACGCCTACCTGCCGAACACACATATTCCCCAACCCAGCGCGTAGAAGAGGAAAGAGTAGTCTGAGAGAGTCCGTCGGGAAGAACAGATGCAGAATAGAGCCGTGCGCGTTTTCTTCACCAAATCGACCAATTACTTTGAACCATAGTAGTTTATGTTTTTTTCTCTAAGTTTAGTTGATTCATGTTTAGGCTAGTTTTCCAATAAATGAACTATCTTTGTGTAAACCCTAAAGAGTGTTATTTGTCAAAGCACCCTCACCCACATATATGATTCGATTTTGATTTGATTTTTCTTTTTTAGAAATGCGAGTAGCGCCCACAACAGAGTAATTGTTGCGACAGCTGTTTTAAACAATCTTTTAAGAGACAGGAAAATTCCACCAATCGAAATTGTATTTGACAACCTACAGCAACCTCAAATGAATATAAGGGATACTCAGACCGATTTTTCTGCGCGTAATTCAGTTATTGCAAATTTTTTTAAAATCATTTTTAATATGTGAATTGCTTAATATGGGCTATTTTTAATTAAAACGAATTGTACATATATTATAAATTATATTTAATAATACATAAAAACGTCTTTATTTAAATAATACTAAAAAACTTCTTTAATAATATTTAAATTACATGAACTGTCACGAGAACTGTCACTTGCCAAATTCGGAAATCTTGCAGCTGATAGTCCGAAATGTCCGAAATTATTTATTTTATTAAGGTTGGTGAATAGCCACAAAAATTTAATTGCGGTCCCTCAATAATAATTAAATTAAAATTAAATTTGTATTAAATGGCTTGGTGAATACGGCCCTAAAAGTTCTACCCAACTCATCGACTCACCATCGCTACCCTCTTCAATTCGATGTCCTTGATCAGATCTTTCAATAAAAGCAAAACTCAGAGTTCATGATTGTTAAATCAAAAGAACAAAATGATTTGAAATTAAAAGTTATTTTATTATCAGTATATTTTATGTTAAGATAACGCCTGGTTTTGATGCTGACTATTCTTCACTAGTCGCCTGAAAGAGAAAGAAAGGTATTTGTGAGTACAACGACTCAGTGGAGATTCTAACTACCGAGGTTACATTCACATTCACACATAATTTTCATAACCGGACGAACACGGACTAAAATGTGATTGGGGTTCAAACTCTCGCCAATCTCTCCAGCTTTTTCTTGGAGACTCGCAATTGGTGGGTGGACTTACCAACCGCTGCCAATTATTGTGGTTTGGGTCGGACGGACACTGACCCCAGCTGTTTCCCCACTTAATCATGCATACACATTTACAACAACACATAATCCTACTATAACTACATATATTTCTATTACTTCTACGAGCTACATCCCACCTTTTGAGAATCTCTCGATATGGAGCGATCAAATGAAAGTTACACACTAATTAATTGGTCGCGCACTACTCACTAATGTCCGCCTGGCACTGAATTGAACACTGAGCCCAAGAATTGATTCCTACCCAAGGAATATAGAATATTGCTCCGAACCTCAGGCAACATATCCTGCTTCTCTGTCGCCAGTTTTATGATAGGGTAATTAAGCTGTTCCCAGAAAAACGTCTGGCTACGGGTTTTTCTTTAATGTACCGCTCTGTTGCCAATTGCTTAATTACCCGCAGATGTTACTTTTATTATGTACGAAACTGTACCTTACCTTTCACTCTATCAGCTCGGCTATCCTGACAGAGCGGACGTCCTCGTTCGCTAATTACTCCAGTTCCTCATGCTGGTCATCATCTGTGCCTGATCTTCCTCCTGGTGGGATCCATGATTTTAGATGTTCGGAGGATTCCACATTTTCGAATGGCGCCCGACAGCTACGTCTCGAACCTTGCATCTCCTTCACTACGTATCGGTCATGAGGTAACTTCTTCTTTACCACGAACGGGCCCTTATATTTCGGTGTTATATTTTTATATTACTTTGAATTCGGGGATCACTTTAATTACACTCTGTTTCTTTATTTGTAATTTTTATTTAAAACTTCTTTTCTTAACTTCAAACAAAAGCTACTCTTGTTTTTGTACACTTTTTACCACAATTCTGGTAGTTTTACAAAATTCGGATATTAACACTTTTTCTATTTCTACTTTTTTTTGTTTAATCGCTTGTTACATTTAAATTTTTTGATATTCAAACTTTTACTTTTTACTGATCACCACAACCGAGACCGCGCCGAACCAAGTGCGAAAATTCAACCCTGCGATTTTTAATTCAACTCGCTTTCTTTTAAAAATCCGACTACCGAACCGCCGTTAACCAAATTAAGTATCCAACTCGCTTTTTAAAACCGACTGCGCTCTTGATCATTTTCATCGTGATCAAGAGCCGTCGGTCAGGGTAGAAAATGCATAGTTGCATTTCTACCCTGAGAAAAATTTTCATATATTCTGGACTTGATTAAACAAGTCCAGAATATTTTTTGTTGGACGGTGGCTTGCAAAAATGAAATCTGATGTTTTTATAAACATCGGCCACCGTCCCGTCGATTGAAACTGCGACGCGCGTATACATGTAATGTATTTTCGCGGCGCGCAGTTCTCATCGTGAAAGCTTTTTTTTTTGTTATTTTTTTTAAATTAAATATTTCTACTGGCAAATTTTGCTGAAGGCAAAATTTGCCATGGGAATAATTTTTGTTTCAACTCTATGGAATGCGAAGAAAATTGCTGACGCAATTTTCTTCCCTGATTGAACAGATAAGCTAACCATGTTTTAGGCATGGTTAGCTTATGTGAAAATTTTATGTATGAAATATTTTAATATTTTCTAAATTTTGTTAATTTATAATTAGGTATTTATTTTAGGCTTTTTAGGTACATAACAATCCTTCCCCCTGAGAAAAAGAGAATTATTCTTTGAAGAGGAATAATTCTCAGGGGAAGTTGTTTTTGGCGCTAATTGGGCGGTTCGGGTTTTCGGTTCGGTGTGGGCTTACAAAATTTTTGTTAATATGGTTAATCTATGAATATATAATAATTTCTAGATCTATTATTTTTATTTCATTTTTCGATAATCTAACCTGGTAAAATTTTTTTTTTTGGGTTTTGAATTACCTCGTTTTTTTTTTGTATTACACTTTTTAGTATTTTATTGAAATTCTATGGCATTTATTTTTACTTTTATTACTACTCTATCTATTTTTATTTACTTGTTTATTTCTACTGTTTTCTTTATTTTATTTGGATTTAATTCTAATATAATGTTTTTTTTTTGTGTATTATTAGTAGGCTGGTAAATTTTTCTTGTCTTTCTTACATTTTTTTTTATCATACTTTCTTTTCTAGGTGTTAATTAATTTCAGTGTAATTCTTTATTTGTTTATTGTTACTTTTAAGACATGTTTTATCTGTTAGTTATTCTGTTATACTTTATCTTTTAGTCCTAATTCTGACTTATTTTTAGTTTAAAATTCTAATACATTTTAATTTTATACTACTCTATGAATTTTTGGGTAATTTAATCTTAGTGATTTGTTTAATTTTATTTAATTTAAAATTACTTCTATTTTATTTTTCTTTACATGCAGTTATTTATTTTAACTTATTTTGTTATGTAATTATAATACAATTTTTCCTCTGACACTTTAGGTCTGTTTTATGTCTAGTACAAATCGTTTTTGTTAGTTATTCATATGCTTTGTACATGTGACCAGGTTTTATTTTGTTTATAAATTTACTTTGATCAAGTGACCACTGTTGACAGTGTCAGTTTCGCTTTCTTAAACGATTTGGACTGATTTTATTTTGGGGAGGCTTCTGGCTCGCCTTAAACTGGGTTGGGGAGCAGGAGTTCGCTCTTCTAAAGGAATTCCCTCTGATAAAACTTCGGGGTTGCCTTGTGGTTGATTTCTCTGTTGTTTTATCTTGATGACAACAGGTTTAAGATATTTTACTGCCACAGCGATCATTATGGCCAGAACTAGTAGGCTCGTAAATGATAGAGAAGTTGTGGACAGGATATGGGATTGTCTGCTTGATACCTTGTTACTATACTGGTCTAATTTGTGCTGGATATCTTCCAGCGAATGTGTGCCAGTATAGATTGATTTATTGATATCGTCCCCTGTTATGATTTCGGTTTGCACTCTTTGGTTTTGAGACTTGGGTAAAATTTCGGCTAGATTCAGGTTGAGTAATGAATGATTCTGCTCAGGAAATTGTTCAGGCTGAGTAATTTTGAGAGGGTGTTTATTTTCACCTTCGTACCTTAGCACCTTTTCCCCTATTTGCATCTGACATGGTTGCGTTATCTCTAGTATCCCCTGCCCCTCTAATTTTGAGATGGCAAAGTGATCTCGACAAGTTATATGTAGTACCGTGGAGGTAATGAACGAAAATAGCCACGCATTGGGCTTGTTTAACTTTATCAACATGTCTTTTTGAGGAGTCTGTACTCTAGACTTACACTTGGGCACTTCATTTAAAGGATTGTACAACACTTTCACTATACATTCATCTGAGGTTGTTGCCTTAATTATGGGGGTATTTAGTCGACCTATATATATATTTTCCTCCATGCTATGAGTGACTTTCTTGAAGCTTTTCATATCTTCGTCTTTTAATAAGAGGAATTCCTGTGTGCGAGCGCTATTTGCCACACAAGAGTATCCAGGGTCAGGGATTATGGAATAATTTGCTGGTTGTGGTACTGGAAAGCATCGGACTTGCCGTAGCCTCATTTTGGGGGAATCAAAAATTGGGAGAGTTATTCTCACCACCAATTTGTTCTGCATAAGGCGTGACAGGGCTCCTGCTGATTGGTACAGAATCGATAGACAATTTTGGTCGTTTAGACATTTCGAAGTTGATTTTCGATATACATCCAGCAGATTTTTGGGAGACACGAGGAGTGGGTGAATATGGTTGCCTTTAGTGGCTATTATAATGTCAAGGAGGGCTTGTTGACGGTATTCGACTTCGATGATTTGAAGCAATAAGCTCGATATGATCTCTTGCCTCAGCTGCCTTCTGGTTAGGTCCTCGGTCACGGTATGCAGATCGTTAATCTGGTGTGCTATGTTTTGCTGACGATCTATTAACATAGCCAATGGTTTTTGAATCTGTTCCAAGGTAGTTTTAACCACACTTATTTGTTGTTTCTCTAGCTCAGCTAGGGCTTGTGTGTTCGATTCAATTTCATCTAAGCGGCTGTATATCTCCTTCTCGTTGTTACTATCCATGGTACCAAATAAATAGTGCATAGCATTGCCTATTCCGTCGAATAGTGATCTGGCCTTACGCCTTCCTGGAACTAATTCCTTAATGGTTCTCGTGCGCTTTTGCACGCTATCTATTATAGCGTGTATGTGTAGTTGCTGCACGTTGCACAGGTCTTCTTTATCCGTGATATTTATGCAGAGTTTATGCACTAAATATTCTGCCTGTTTCGTTAGTTTTATCTGTGAGTCTAACTCATCCAAGTCTATCTCCGTGAGAACATTCCAAGTGTTATGATACACCATGAGGCTTCCTAGATCCTCGAAAAATATGCCCGAGCTATTTAGCTTGGTTATAGCATAGGGTTTGTCGGCGATTTCTCCTATCGTGTACTGGATGAGGAGGGCAATTGCAATAGTTTGTAGCGCCATTTCTGTGGACAATTCGGAGGAAAAAAAAAATAATCCTTTAAGTATGACTTTACTTATTTCGTACCGTTATTAGACCAGGCAGTGGAGTGGCTCCACCGCAAGTGTTCCTGAGAGCCGTTAAAATGGGATTAATTTGAAACAAACAGAGTAGGAATTTGAGTCAACCTGGTTCTGTGGCAACATGTTTATTTCATTCGAAGAATGGTTTTAGACGGTTGTTATGTACCGTTACAGTACGCTTACCAATTTTTATTGTGGTGTTTACTCCACTTGGTATAGCAGTTACCTGATAAGGTCCTACCCAGATTTGGGAAAGCTTATGTTTCCTGCTTTCATTTTTAATGAGGACCTTATCTCCTATGTGGAAAGTTAGGGGTCGTACTGTCTTATCATAGTACCCCTTCGAGCGTTGTTTACTGGCTAATAAATTCTTTCTTGCCGTGGCGTACGATTTTTGGAGCTTATACTTTAGTATATGATAATAGCTCTCGTGATTGTAAACGGGTTCGGGATCCCGTTTTAAATTTGATGGGACATCCGCTGTGAAGCCGTATAGGCAGTCCATTGGGGTAAGTTTAGTACCCTCGTGTACACTATTATTATACACGAATGCAGCGGTTCGTAGGAATTGGTCCCATGTTTTGGGATTTTCGTCTACGATTGTTCGCAGGTATTCAATCAGCGGTCTGTGGGCACGCTCTAGTGCTCCGTTAGACTGCGGGTGGTATGCCGAAGTCTGTAACTTCTTTACCTTTAGAAGCTTACATACTCTTTTGAATAATTCACTCAGGAAATTTGTTCCCTGATCGGTGAGTATTCTTTTGGGTATGCGATAGCGCGTAACGATTTCATCAAAGAAAACCTGCGCTACTGTGACTGCTTCTGCATTAGGTATGGCATACCAGTCGACAAATTTTGTTAAATTATCTTGGAAGGTCAAGATATATTTGTTTCCTGATGTGGTCTCTTCTAATGGACCTACAATATCGAGGTAAACTTTGTCGAACGGTTGTTCTGCGATGTCCGTGATAACCATTGGCATTTTATATTGTGGAGAAGCTTTCATCGTCTGGCACTTTGGGCATTTTTTTATGTATTTCTTGATGTCGCTAAGCATGTGTCTCCACCAATACTTGCGTCTTATACGTTTGTAAGTTTTTATGACACCTTGATGGCCACCAAATGGAGAATCGTGATAATCTTTTAAGATTGTTCGGATTTCCGTAGGGCTCGTGATAACTTCGGGTGTCTTGCCAGTACTTACTTTTTGCTCAAGCGATGCTGGGTTTAGTTTTTCCGCCTCCGTATGTTGAATTTCGTTTTGGTCCGCATTCGTGTGCTCTTCTGTCTCCACACTGGAGCTATCTAATGTCTCTTGAGCCTTTTGCTTCTGAGCTCGAGTCACGACGAAACAATGAGCGGATTTCTTTTTCTTTTTATTATTTGTGGAATCGTCTTCCTCCACATCTGAGTCCATCGTGTGGTGGACTAGGGCTTTTACCGTTAAGGTATTGCCTAAACTGTCTTCCTTTAATGCTTGAGGGATGCGACTTAGTGCATCTGCATTAGTGTTGTACTTCCCTGGTTTATATTCGATGTTGTAATCGAATTCAGATAATTTGTGGTGAAATCTCACCAAACGGGAAGTAGGGTCTTTCACATTGAAGACACCTTTGAGAGGTTTATGGTCAGTGTAGACCGTGAATTTCCGGCCTTGAAGATAGCACCTGAAATTCTTGGTAGCCCAGACAATAGCCAATAACTCTTTCTCTATAGTAGAGTAATTTCTTTCGGCTTTGTTTAATGTGCGGCTTGCATAGGCAATGGGCTGGTCCTTTCCGACTTCTCCTTGAGAAAGAACAGCTCCTAGAGCCTCGTTACTTGCGTCAGTAGTAAGATTAAATGATTTTGAAAAATCAGGGTAAATTAAAAGTGGTTGAGAAATTAAAGCACTTTTTATGCTCTGAAATGCTTCTTGGCATTTCTCTGTCCAAGTGAATTTTACATCCTTTCGGAGTAAATTCGTAATTGGACGTACAATTTTGGAGAAGTCTGGAATGAATTTCCTGTAGTAATTGGCAAGTCCTAAAAATGACTGAACTTGCCTTACTGTTCTTGGAACAGGAAATGTTTGGACGCAGGCCGTCTTACTTGGGTCTGGTAGGGCTCCTTCGCTAGAACATTTATGTCCTAGGTAAACAACTTCTCTTCTTAGAAACTGGCACTTTTCTGGCTGCAGTTTTAAGTTGTTCTCTCTCAACTTGTCGAAGACTTTTCTCAACTTTTCGTTGTGGTCATTTAAATTTTTTCCATAGATGACAATGTCATCTAGGTAGACAAAACATTCGAGGCCTTGTAGGCCTGTTAAGACGAAATTCATTAGGCGTTGAAATGTGGCGGGGGCTCCTTTGAGCCCGAATGGCATACGCTTGAACTCGTAGTGCCCATAGCTTGTGCTGAAAGCAGTTTTATGTCGATCTTTTTTGTCGACAAGAACTTGGTGATAGCCGTTGGCCAAATCGAGTGTGGTGAAATACCTTGCGTGACCTAGTTGGTCGAGAATATCCTCGATTCGGGGTAGCGGGAATGCGTCTCCAATTGTCTTTTCGTTTAATTTACGAAAATCGACAACGACGCGCCACCTTTTTTCACCGTCAGGTCCCGCTTTCTTGGGGACAACTAGTAGAGGTGAATTCCAAGGGCTTTTACTAGACTGGACTATCCCGCTGTCTAGCATTTCTTTTAGCTGCTCGTTAATGACTTTCCGCTGTGTTTCAGGTAAGCGGTACATTTTTTGATTGATTGGTGCTTGATCCTGCACCAACGGAATATTATGCGTTATCGCATTTGTATAGGTGAGTTTGTCACCTTTGAGGAAGAAGATATCGTTATACTCTTCGCAGAGTTCCGATATCGAAATTTTTTCTTCCGCGGTTAAATTAGGGTCTAGGCTGAGTTCTTGCTCTAGCCTAGAAATACGCGGGTATTGTTTTGGGTCGTCCGGAGTCTCCTTATCCGGGTATAGATATCGTACATGTTGTAATATCGCCGTTTTGTCGGCTGAACCTTGGTTTGACTTCCTATTCCTTGTAAATTTGTGTCCTGAAATTGGATTGGATTTAATGAATTCCTTATGAGGCTTTATTTTGTTGTATTTAGCATGTAGCAGGGTACTTGCTTCCTGCTTCGCCGACGGCTGAGTTTGATACACCTGTGCGGTCTTTGCCTTAGGTTGTGTGGAATACTCATGCGCGCCGATGCTAGTATTTTTTGGCCATGTAGGATTTTTTATGCTAGAAGACGGTGGAGTAATATGCACCTTTAATATAGGCTTTAGCGACTCGCTCCCGTTCTTATATGGCCGTTGTTTGTTTAATTGTGATTTATGCCTCGGGATTTTGGACGGAAGAGATATATGCACCTTTTTGGCAGGCTTTAGACACTCAGTTCCGTCTCTTGTGTTGTTTGGTATTGCCTCTTTATTTGGTATTGGAATGTGCGTATGGTTGTGGTTTTTTGTGTGTATTAATGGGACTATGGTGTAGTCGTTTATGGGATATAGCTGTAACTTTAAGCTATGTATGACTACTTGATGACTGTTAGCGTTGAGAATACTAACCAGCACTAATTCTTCTCCAGATGACAGCAAACTGTTTGCCAAGAAGTTTGTAACGGCACTGGGGCCACAATTTGAGAGCGCGCAGGTATGCAGATTGGTTCCTTAAAGGTAACCAATTGCTGCCTGCCTTCATCGGTCTCTTGTTCGCCCAGACAGCTTTTTTCACATTCCTTGGGCCCTTTTGGAGCTTGGCAGCCAGCTTTTCTCGTTTGAGAAGCCTTGAAGACACTGCAGGTGGATAGTTCAGCCTGTTTAGACTCTACCTCTTCTGCAAGTGTTCTTACTTCGACTGCTTTTTCAGAATGTAGCTTGTCCGTTTCAAACTCTAATGGCAAAGCAAATTCGTCTGGATTGGTTTCCGTGCGAGGAAACCTTAGGGCCTTGTTAGGACCCTCAACGTTACAGTTTTTTGCTAGGAAATCATTTCCTAGAAGTCCATCGTCGGAAAGGCCAGGCAAGTTCTTTACGACTTGAAACTTGCAGGGAATTTTGTTTTTGAAAACGAAGTTTCCCTGGCAATTTCCCAGCGTCTTTCCGGTACCAAATGGGGTCTGAAGTGTACATGCCTCATTGTGGTTAATTTCTTTGAGATCTTTTAATGACCTTTTCTTTATTATACTAACCTCAGCGCCTGTGTCTACTACTAGTTTAGTTTGGCCGTTCAGGCCAATGTCTAAAGGAAGTTTTACTGTAGCGACACTGGAATCGGGCTGCTGAGGAGACCCTAATTTATTAGATGGGAGATTTATAGTCGAGCCGGGGAGTTTTGGGTCGACTGTACGTCGTTTCCCTGACTCCGGGCTTCCCATTTACGTTTTTGTTGGCAGTTATTTACTGCATGTCCAGAACGACCACAAAATTCGCACTTTTTACGCACGTTATAGACTCTGGAATTGTTATTGGGATTCTGCGGCTCTCTAGGGCGTTGATTCGATGGTCCACCATTATTGCTTGATCTTTGAATATTGTTGTTGTTCCTCCTGCAGTCACGTATATCGTGGTTGTATATTTTGCAGTTCACACAGTACGGAGTATTTTTACGTTTGAGGCAATCTGCGTATGTGTGGCCTCTTAAATTACAAAAACTACAAGTAATTTTATTTAAATAATTATTTTTATTTTTTACATTATAATTTTTATCTGGCGATCTTGGTTCCTGTTTGATATATGCTGTGCCTCCCTGTGTGAACTGTGACGTTGGTATGTGACTGCTTGGGCTAATGGGCATATTGTTTTGGAGGGGGGCCTGTGAGTATGAGATGATGCCAGGATTGTATACGCTTTGATTTACTAGGGTACTGCTTGGAGTTAAATGTGTGTTACTGGGTACACTAGTACAGGCAGAATTTGGCAATGTATTCTGCATCATATTTGTTTGGAACTGTCCTGGAGGTTGCAGGAATAGAGCACTTTGCTGGAGACGTTCCATGTCGAGTGCTCTTTGTACGAGGTCATCCACCGTGCCGTCTGTCATGGTCAGAAGGTATTGGCACATATATGGGTTATTTACGCCTGTTTTCAGTGCGTTTTTCGCGAAATCTTCCAACTGCGTTTTAACAGCTGGTGCTGCTGTGGCTCCGTATTTGGATTCTGCTGTTTTACTCGTGCCGTGAAGGCTGTGAGATTCTCTAAAGGATACTGCCTTGTAGTGATTAATTTATTTACCAGTTCCTGGTAAGTTTCTCTAGGCAGGTATGTGCGATTTAGCCGTTCTTCTACTTCTTTGAAAGTAGTAGGCATATTTGAGGCAAAAAGCTGATAAGCTTCGCCTCGAAGTCTGGTGGGGAAGATTTGCAGAAATGCTGTTAGTTCATCCACCGAAATGCACTGGATTACCTGCCTGCAGCATCCTAGGAACGTCTGGAGCTCAAGGCTCAATTTTGGGTGCTGCTCTCCCGAGAATAGGGGAACCAGCTGAGCAGTCAGTTTGGCGATTTTCGCGTAATCTGCCATGTTTATATTGGGGATTCTGAAGCTAAAGTTTGACACTTTTGGGGAGCTAGTTTCTTCTACGCTGGTTTCCAAAAGGGAGTCGCCCAGCCAATTCAATATGATTTCACTCACGGTGGAATCACTGACACTGTCTTCAATGGCACCTTCTCTTAATTCTACACTATTATTTGTAATTTCTGTTTCGAGAGAGTGCGAGAGTTCTCCAAACTGCTTTAAGCTTTCTTTAAATTTTTCCGTACTTTCTTTGAATTGCGCGATTTGCTCAAGCCGCCGTTCACGGGACTTTTTGAGCTGTTTATCGATAGAATCGCACTGTATAATAGAAAGTTCGGAGGAGTCTCGTACTTTCCCCTCTAGATATTTTAAATAATTTTCTAAATTTAAAGTAGAAGGTCTTACTTGTTGGGGACCTGTAAGGATTGTCCCACTCCTGAGTGTTACCCCTTTTTTTGTTGAATTTGTTGGGGGTGTTTGCTTAGCACCCTCTGTTGCGGATGTTGCTCCCGCGTTGCCTCCTTCGTACCGGGACGGATCTTCCTGTGCGTCGCCCGGCGAGGAAGATTGTTGAGGAGTTGATGGAAGTTGGATTTCCGGCGGTATTTCTTGGTGGGAGCTTTCCTCGCTCATGGACCACCGTGTGTGAAATTTGCAGCTAGGGGGGCTTCTGCCGTCTTAATTCCCTTGGTTCAAATTGAGAGGGGGGCTTATTGCCTTCTTCGAGGTCCCTCTCAATTCAGGATCGTTGGTTCGGTCTCTTGAAGTTCTTTTGCTGCCGGGGGGGCCCGTGGCCTACTTAAATTCCCCTGGATAAAAGCTGAAAGGGGGGCGCGTTGCCTACTTCGAAGTCCCTTTCAGCTCCGGCTCGCAGATAGCGGCTGGTTTCCAAACTTCCTTCCTTCAAGTGTAAGCTTCGAAATTTTGGGTTGTGGACTTTTTTTATCCTGGGCTGGGATGAAGCCCGCTATTGTCCCACGTTGGCACTTTGTGCTTTGATGAGGGGGTGGCTGCGTGTTTTTCAAACAGAGGCAGTTAAAGCTGTCCGACCCCGAGCGTTGGGAGCCGACAAGATCGAAATACTCCTGAAGCCAGACTCAACTTCAGGCGAAGGGTAGGGTCTCTTGCCCAGTATTCGATCTCGTCCTAAACTCCTTTTAGATTCGTAGGATAGAGGGTTTTCGAGCGCTTATACTTTTTTTGTTTTTCAAAGTAGGCTTCCTCTATCCTACCGGCTGCGCCAATTTGTTATATTTTTATATTACTTTGAATTCGGGGATCACTTTAATTACACTCTGTTTCTTTATTTGTAATTTTTATTTAAAACTTCTTTTCTTAACTTCAAACAAAAGCTACTCTTGTTTTTGTACACTTTTTACCACAATTCTGGTAGTTTTACAAAATTCGGATATTAACACTTTTTCTATTTCTACTTTTTTTTGTTTAATCGCTTGTTACATTTAAATTTTTTGATATTCAAACTTTTACTTTTTACTGATCACCACAACCGAGACCGCGCCGAACCAAGTGCGAAAATTCAACCCTGCGATTTTTAATTCAACTCGCTTTCTTTTAAAAATCCGACTACCGAACCGCCGTTAACCAAATTAAGTATCCAACTCGCTTTTTAAAACCGACTGCGCTCTTGATCATTTTCATCGTGATCAAGAGCCGTCGGTCAGGGTAGAAAATGCATAGTTGCATTTCTACCCTGAGAAAAATTTTCATATATTCTGGACTTGATTAAACAAGTCCAGAATATTTTTTGTTGGACGGTGGCTTGCAAAAATGAAATCTGATGTTTTTATAAACATCGGCCACCGTCCCGTCGATTGAAACTGCGACGCGCGTATACATGTAATGTATTTTCGCGGCGCGCAGTTCTCATCGTGAAAGCTTTTTTTTTTGTTATTTTTTTTAAATTAAATATTTCTACTGGCAAATTTTGCTGAAGGCAAAATTTGCCATGGGAATAATTTTTGTTTCAACTCTATGGAATGCGAAGAAAATTGCTGACGCAATTTTCTTCCCTGATTGAACAGATAAGCTAACCATGTTTTAGGCATGGTTAGCTTATGTGAAAATTTTATGTATGAAATATTTTAATATTTTCTAAATTTTGTTAATTTATAATTAGGTATTTATTTTAGGCTTTTTAGGTACATAACATCGGCAAGAGTTTCTTGCTTTGTCCCTCATTATAATTTTTCCTCTGGATTAAAACCAAATCGCCTACCCTATACTCCTTAGCTGGCAATCTCCTCTTGTCAAACCGTTCCTTTTGCTTCTTTTGACTTTCTACGATTCGTTCGTGGGCCTGTTGTCTTTCCGCTTCAATATCTAGCCTCTCGGTTGCTCCCACACTTATCTCCATGAGGCCGCTTCCATTTTTCACATTGTTTCTTTCCTGGGCAATTTGGCAGAATGTGCTCTCTGCTACCGCAACCATAACACTTTCGCCGATTATTGTCTTCTATGTTCCTAGTTCCGCTGAACCTATATCTTTTCTCTCTTTCGACATCACCATCTTTGATGTAATTTTCGTTTGGTCGTTTATACGCTGGTTGGATCCATTTTGCGGCTACATTCCTGTTATCGATATCGTCGATAGTTTTTAAATACTTCAGTAATTCTTCAGGCTTCTGATATTTCCCAACTTTTGCCGCTATTTGCACATTCCTGTCTGGTATTCCGGCAATGATGCAGGTCACAGCCTTCCGGTCATATAGCTCGCACATATTCAAAAGAGCCAACTTGTCGTAGTAATAGGAAGTCATTGTCTCGTTGTTTCTTTTAGTTCTCTTCATCATAGTTTCTAGTATTGAGTAGAAATCAATTTCTTCCGGAAAAGATGTTCTTAACTTGTCTTTCCACTCATCCCAAGTAAAGTTGATGCTGACCAAACTTTTAAGCCAAGTTTCTGCGTGCCCGCGTAATTTGCCGATGGCATGGTTGCTTGTAGTCACGTCATCCCAACCATGAATTTGCTTTAATTCGCTCACTTTAGCTAACCACATATTGATGTCCTGTACTTTGTCACCAGGATAAAATGCTGGTATCACTTCACTACCCACATTAGAGTTTTTCCTTTGAGTCAATGTGTTAACATTATGCGTCAATGTACACATTAAATTTGTTAATTTATCGAGGGTGTCATTTGGCGCCGCCTGATTTTGGGAGATAACCCCTTCACTGCTTTCTTCACTGCTAGTTGCCACAACGTCCTTTCTCATAAGTTGTAAGCTTTGCACACTCCACCCCGGTAGAATTCCTTTCCGTTCGCGTTTTGCCCGTAACATTTTTTTTCTTAGTTTGTTCATCGAATTTACACTTCTATTTACTATATTATCTATACACTATACTAGAAGATTAAATACACAAATTCACTGCAGTTAGGATCCACTTAAGCAAACACTACTGAGCAATTAACAAAAAAACACCTTTCCCTCTCTTCGCACGCGAGTGTCTTTATCCCACTTCTGAAGTTGTTAAATCAAAAGAACAAAATGATTTGAAATTAAAAGTTATTTTATTATCAGTATATTTTATGTTAAGATAACGCCTGGTTTTGATGCTGACTATTCTTCACTAGTCGCCCGAAAGAGAAAGAAAGGTATTTGTGAGTACAACGACTCAGTGGAGATTCTAACTACCGAGGTTACATTCACATTCACACATAATTTTCATAACCGGACGAACACGGACTAAAATGTGATTGGGGTTCAAACTCTCGCCAATCTCTCCAGCTTTTTCTTGGAGACTCGCAATTGATGGGTGGACTTACCAACCGCTGCCAATTATTGTGGTTTGGGTCGGACGGACACTGACCCCAGCTGTTTCCCCACTTAATCATGCATACACATTTACAACAACACATAATCCTACTATAACTACATATATTTCTATTACTTCTACGAGCTACATCCCACCTTTTGAGAATCTCTCGATATGGAGCGATCAAATGAAAGTTACACACTAATTAATTGGTCGCGCACTACTCACTAATGTCCGCCTGGCACTGAATTGAACACTGAGCCCAAGAATTGATTCCTACCCAAGGAATATAGAATATTGCTCCGAACCTCAGGCAACATATCCTGCTTCTCTGTCGCCAGTTTTATGATAGGGTAATTAAGCTGTTCCCAGAAAAACGTCTGGCTACGGGTTTTTCTTTAATGTACCGCTCTGTTGCCAATTGCTTAATTACCCGCAGATGTTACTTTTACTATGTACGAAACTGTACCTTACCTTTCACTCTATCATGATGCCGATCAAATTGCTTCCTTGAATTGTGAAGTCCGCAGTAAACACAGGTCACAACTAATATACCATAGAATTCACAATAATTACCATCGTACAATTACATATTTTGATAAAAAATCTCATTTTATTGATGAAAACAAAAATAAATTCCGACAACAAATACCTTGATATACGAACATAAGTCGGTCGGTGTCATTATGTTAATTCGGCGACATATACGACGACAGTGTCGTCGTAATTGTCGTGTCGGCACCATTGTGTTTCGGCCTTAATTCGAACATTTGTGAAACATTGCTAATGTCGTTTTCATTTGAACATCAGTTTCGCTCTGGAGGCAACCTAAGTGCTGTCAAAGCGTTCGTTTGAAGCAAAATGATGTCACGGGTTGCCGCTGGTGGCAACCCAAAAAGCATCAGTTTCGCTCTGAAAATTTACTCGGGTACACGATGTGTTCACTCACACAAACAAAGTCTAGTTGTGATTTGATATTATTTAATTAATTTTATAGTCAGCAAATATTATTAATACCGCTCTACTATTATTACATTATCCTCCAAATATTCCGTAAACAAATTACCAACAGTTTTCGCAAAAAGTTCATAGTTACTTTGACGTTAGTATACATACACAAGCGAACTTTTTCAGGTGCACTCTGAAACCGTTCGATTGAACGGGGTTGGCTCCATCCAGAGCGAACCTGGATGTTCAAACGAAAACGACATAAGTGTCAGCCATCGGTATAGCCATCGAATGATTGGTAAAATTCCTAAAAAATGGTAACTTTTCTGAATTCAAATATGTATGTGGATTGTGATCACCTTACCTTGAAATCTGATAATGTTTGACCGAATTTCTCATTTGAATAATTGCAATTCAATAAAATACTGAAAATAGCTTGGGCGTAATTTTTCAAGAGCAGGAGACTAACATAGGAGTAAGTGAGATGCGCTGTTGAATACTTAGAATATAGAGCAAACAGGAATGGTGATAAGCCAGATTTTGCGTAATGAATTCCTGGTTGTGTTGGTAGTCCATTTTTACATGTATTTACACGCCATCCCTATTCTAAACAACTTGTCAATTTGCAAAAAGTAAACAAAGGTTTTGTGCGGAGCATCTGTGGTAAAAAATGTTCTTTTTCTACTTTATTCTGAAACAATTCACATAATTAATTTATATAAATCTTTGCTTCTATTAACAAAAAAGATAATTTAGGTAGTGCAGTTGCCTCAAACAGGATTCCCTAGTTTATAATCCAATTTATATTTGCAAGCACTAACCGAACACTTCATTTCTGTTATTTTAATTGATATGAAGATTTTTACAGGCACTAGTGGCACTATAAAACTTTGCACTAAATAAAGTTCAAAGATAAATGGTTTTGAAAAGAATTGATTCGGTATTTTTGTTCAATTTCACAAAAGAACTTTAAGTTGACCAAATCTGCTCACAAAACAAAAGCACATTTGACAATTAATCTACAGCTTTGACAATTTCTCTATCCAGCATCTCACTTACTCCTATGTATAGTCTCCTGCTCTTGACAAATTACGCTCATGTACACGAATTTTACACGATTCAACCATTCCTGTTTGCTATATATTCTAAGGTTGAATAATTGCTTAGAATATAGAGCAGCCTTAAGCGGGAAACACAATGCTACGGTCATCAGAGTTCATCAGCTCAAATTTCAATTTATTCCTATATCTGATATTAGAATAGAATGAAATCTGAGCTGATGAACGCTGATGGCCGTTGCATTGTGTTTCCAGCTTTATACGTTTCGTTTCGTTAAAAAAATCAGTGTCCGCAGTTTTATTACTGGTAGAACGTGAACCGTGTTCACGTATTCAAGCATAGCCTGAATTAGATTGGCACGACTGCGGTAGCAACAGCAAATCGTTTTCATTGGTTGAGAGCGATCAGCTGATTGAGTGACAGCAGCAAAAACGTCGTGCTGTCGAGTCATCTCAAATTCTAAATTTGCTGTTGCTGTCTTCATAGGCAGCGATTGCTGTCATCCCAAGCTGTCAAGTTAATTTTTCATGTAGGGAAAATGGAGGAAAAACTTATATCCTTAGTAAAAAACAAACAATTTTTATATGAAAAATCAAGAAGTTCTTACAAAAAATTTCCAATGAATTAAAAAAAAGTGGTAATGTTGCTCAGAAATGTCATAATATTCTGCTCGCTGACTTGTGCTGCTGTAATGCAATCTGATACACTCGCCAGCAAAACTGTTTTTTGCGTTGCTGCTGCTGCCGCTGTTGCTGTCGCTGTCGAGCAATCTGAATCAGGCTTAGCGAACGCATCCTCGGAAAAATGGAGAATACGGGAGTCGAACGGATGTTTGCACAAAACAAAACCGGCTGATTTCACAAAGTTCAAAGTCAGTGTATTTATTTCTGACTGCTTAAAACAATGCACAAGGTTGGGTTTTACGACGTCAAAGTATAATTTATATGTTAGTTATTGTTAAATAGTAAAATTAACTAAAATCAAATTAAATCTAGTAACCTGAGTATACATAACAGATTTGGGTTTGGATATATACATAACAGATTTAGATACACTACAGATTTGTTGCGGTTAACAATTTATAAATTTTGTCGTTGCCAAAAATCCGTTGTTATTTTATCTTCTCTGTGCATAATAGTGCAAGAAATAACTAGAAAGGAATGGCGAATTTTAAGAAAGGCTCCTTAAATTTGTCTCAAGTCAACAAAAAACGCATGTGGAAGTCGCTAAAGCAAATTTTAGCAACAGAGAAGGGTTTACCTTGGCCTGAAAATGCAATAATTTGTAAGTATCTTCTTATCCTCAAATATAGTGAAAGTGTATACGACAAAGCTTTTTGTGATATTTACAGACTCTTCATGTAATCCGCCACCTTCTTTTCATCCAGCTAAAAAGTATTCTGACATTTCGGGGTTAATTGCGTTATATACAGATCCGCAAAGTAAATTGCAGTATCATAATGCTGAAGAATTTATAACTGTAAGGAATTTACCGATGGATTTAACTGCCGGTTACTTGGCATTACGTGGGGCAAGCAGTATTGTCGGCTAAGTTCTGAAATATAAATTTCTTGTGATTACCATACCAAGAATTCTCAGAAAAACAGTTACAATATAAACATGTCAATACGTTGATTCTTGAATATGGCAAAATCTAAAAGGTGAGACTAAATCTTTAATAATAACAGTGTTCTTACCACAAATTTACATTTAGATACGCAACATGTCGCAGTATATAATTAAACTCTTCCAGTCAACTGTTTTGCAACTTTTATTTGGTATGTGCATCAATGTAGAGATTTCTGTAAATTATTATAAATATTTAATTATAAAAACAACGGATGGGAGTTGAACTTGTTTCAATATCAATGAAATGAGTAAATAGATGAAGAACGTAACCAAGTGAAAAGGTTGCTCTAAATTTGATCAAAAATCAAATTTTATTCATTAATTTTTAAGATAGTTGTTTGAAACTCAGCCTTGATTAAGTTACATTAAGTTGTATTCAGGTGAAATATGTTAATTTTTACTATTGTAATTGTGACATGTATATAAATATTGTATATTAATTTGCATAAATTTATTTTGCGTTTCTTACATTAGTCAAAGTCAAAGTGTATTTATTCATGAATCCCTGCTTAAAGCAACGTATAACGTTGGCTATACGACAATATATAAGCTGTGTTCTTTTGTGTAGCTTGTTCTAGAACTCTCATATATTGGAGAGAACAAATTGTTCTGTTGATTGAAGCCAACTATTTGTACTGTTCGCTTCAATTATAAATCTTCTATAAATATGTATGAGGCGTGCTTTTGTGTATCTTTTGTTCTGCTTTAATTTGAGAATTACCTTAATCAATTCTACAGCAAAACAAACAATAAATCTAATTAAATTAACAATTTATACAGTCTTATCGATTTATGAATTTAACAATTTAACTAAAGCATTGAGAGGATTAGATTAAATAAAGTTAATATAGCAAGTTCTAGTGAGATAATAGATAATAGAATGTACCGAGTAAATATATTACAGATTATAGATTACAGATTGTGTGTGTGACATCCACTGGCAAGTCGTTAGTATAAAGCTTTTGGCTATATTGTGAAAATTTAATAAATATTAAAAGTAAAGAAAAGCAAAAATTTAAAATTCGGATTCGTAATCATTACAGATATTTCGATTTAAAAAATAAGTTACGGCGTTTACTTATTTGCCCTGAAAATAGGGTTTTCTAATTTCAACGGTTTAAGCACGAACAGTGAATTGTACGGAGTAAATATTTCATTTAAAAATGCCACCCAACTGTGACAAGTGTTATAGGATAATTAGAGATGGCCAAAATGTTAGATGCAAAGAAACTTGTGGAAAAGAATTTTGTGCTAAATGTGTAAATCCACTGACATAATAAGAATGGACTGAGCGTTCTTGCTTGAAAAATGGCACAAACATTGAACAGGCTGTGAAAACCCTAAATTTCGTACAATTGTACACCGATCCATAATTTAATATTATTTGTCGATTAGAAACACTAAATAAAGATGTTGAAAAATAGTATTACAGTACATGAAAATTATTTAGGAAGTTAAAATTGTTTTAATTAACACAAAAATTAATTTTTAATGTTACTGAAAAATGTGCACCTCTGCAGATTTGATGTCAATCTTTATTTAGCTTGTAAGAGATGTATATAAGCAATATATTTGTCTGAATTTTTATGTAATTCCAATGCATTCCAATTAATACAGCCGTACTGTTTCCAAAATTGGTTACAGTTCAGTGTACTTTTTGAGGCCAGCCATTCCCTTTAACTCGTACACGAATTTGTCTATTTCTTTACTATTTTCGACACTCTCGAAGACCCACTTTTCGTCATCACAGCGAGCTGAAATTTGGTACACAGGTTCATGTCGCATGACAATTGAATTTGTCAAAATTTGAACCCGAAATTTCCATGGAAAGCCCGGAAAATCGGGAAAAATCATTTGCAAATTTGATTAGTGATAAATCCGTTTCAGGAAAAATGCAGAGTTTTCCGGAATTTTCCGACTTTTCCGGAAAATTATCCGGTAAAAAAGTTTCTAAATTATGCAGGATCAAGTTCCCTATCAACTGACATCATTACTTTCTCTCCGACAATGGTGAAAACTTGCAGAAAAAATCGAGGAAAATTCATGTAAAACGCTTTTCCGGGGTTTTTCCGACCAAGGAAGCGTTTGATTCATGAAGAGAAAGAATATCCAAGAGAAATGCCAGAGGTGGACTCAGATTTTTTGATTGGGACATTTTTCTTGAATATTCTTTCTCTTCATGAATCAAATCACTTATTACCTCTGATTGATCTTACTGAAATATATCGGTGATTGTCAGCGAATAAAATCTGAGTCCACCTCTGTGTGTGAAGAAAAGTTTATTTTCTACTTTTTCATGCGACTTGGCCTCAGTTTTGTTTGAAAACTCGTTTTTTACTTATTTTATTGAGTTTGAAAGAGACAAATAGATTTTAGCTAACATTTGTGCCATTTTTGACTATAGCAATTAGATAGGATGGCTCATTCCATTCTTGTATGTCAGTGTGTAAATCTATCGGATTATGATATAAAAAGTGTGCTAACAATTTACTGGGATGTCAAGTAATCATAATGGTGTGGTAACAATAGAAAGTGACTTCAAAGAGGAAACCCCTTAAATTAAAGACAATAATAGAGCAGAAATTAGGTAAAGCATATGAAGTTAAACTCCCAGTATTACGTAAACCAAAAATATATATACATACCAGGAATACAGCATAAATGGGGTGAAGATGAATTAATTCAGCAAATTAGATGTCAAAATGATCACTTAAAGAAATATGAACTTAAATTAGGGAAACTGATTGAATTACAAAAAAGAACAAGAAATTCTTATAGTGCAATAATTGAAGTTGATAATGACGGTTTTAAAAAAGCTCTGGAAAATGTAAAAATTAATATCGGTGGGATAGGTGCAATATGTATGATGATGGCATTAATGTTAAACGGTGTTTGAAATGCCTGGGTTTCAATCACAATTTGGGAGAATGCAAAAAAACTGAAGTGTGTACAAAATGTACAGGATAACACGATACAAAGAAATGCAAAATTGATGTAATTATTGAAAACTGCATAAAATGTGAAAAAGCTAATGAAAGATTGAAGCTTAACTTAGAGAGTAATCATAATGTGATGAGCAAAAAATGTCCGGTATATATAAACAAGCTAAAAATGAAAAAAAAAACGATTGGGTTTTTTGCAATTACGGAAAATTAAATGTGTGTATTTAAATATTCAAGGTTTAATAAATAACATGACGGAACTTGAACATTTTATAAATTAAGGGGAATATGAAATCATAATACTAACGGAAACCCATTTAAAAAGGGAGATTGAAGATGGTGAAGTGATTTTGGACAAATGTAGACTGAATCGTTGTGACTCAAATTCAAACCGTCCGGGAGGTGTGGTTATATATCTGAGCAAAGAGTAGCAATTTGAGATAATAAAAAGCATAGAAAAAAACAGGTATTTGTTGGATGGTTATAAAGTGTGCTTTAAATAATAAAAGACTAATGATCGCTCTTACGTATAGATCACCGGGTTACTCGGAACGTGCATTTTGGGAACGTTTAATGAATGGATGAGTGTATTTGATGAGTGGACGGATGATATATTGGTTGTGGGAGATTTTAACATAAAGTGGTGTAATACTGCTCCATGGACTGCTCAATCAGCCCCATAGCCCTCTCCCCTCAAGAATTATGGCTGTCTAAACTCAAAATTTCGGATTTTCTTACCTATTTTTTTAACTTCTATTATTTTTGCAAAAAGGTCGTTAACATACCTTTTTTTTATAAAAACTCTTAATGTTGACCTATTACACCCTATGTGTTAACGCCAGCCTTTAAACAGTTATTAACTCATAACCTATTCAGGTCACACCGAAATTAGACGATATTTTGTAAAATTACGTGCTAAGGGAACAAATTATCATTGAGAATACTTTTGAAAATAGGTTTGAGAGTAGGTTTAGAGCTAATAATTCTTAAAGGGCTTCAGATAGCACATTGGGTGTAATAGGCCACATTAAAGAGGAGAGTATAAAGTTTACAGTTTTTATAAAAAAAAGTTATGTTAACGACCTTTTTGCAAAAATAATAGAGGTTAAATTAAAAAAAAAAAGGTAAGAACATCCGAAATTTTGAGTTTAGACAACCATTCCTGAGGGGAGAGGGCTATGGGGCTGATTGAGCAGTCGTTTGAAAGGCCATGGAGTTCTGCGTAAGATGAGCTCTTAGCTGTGACCATGCACCCTGTAGTTTTTAAAATACAGGGTTTTTGTGAAAAACTAGCTTTTTTTTAATCACCGTCTAACTCTTAAACGGGTGATATGCCCCCCCCCCCCCCTGCTATACAATTTTTTGTTCATCTATCTGAGTGCTATCACCTCCCGCTCTACTGACCTTCTAGTGGGAAACACCCTGTATTTAAAGAAATGAAATTCAACGAATTGCTCAAGTTAATGGACTAAGCCAAAAAGTGGGTGAGTTTACACGAATTTCAAAGACTTCTGCCAAGATAAACTGCAACAAGATAAGTGATCATGAAACTCTTGATATTTAAATTAATAATCATGAAATAAGAAGTAGGAGTTGTGAGAAAATCGAGTATGTGCGCTATGATAGAGAATGCTTCAGTGATGAACTTAAAAACTGTTATGTAATCGTGGCGTAGCAAACAGGCGAGAATGACACGTTTAGGGAGAAATGCAGCAAAGTGCACATGCTGCGTTCTAGCTACGTGTAATTTTGCTCGTAGGAATACACGGTGTCATGTGATCAGGAGATAACTATGGCTCACCGTTGACAACCACAGAGCCTGAACGTGCCCTACGCTTTTAGAGTCTTCTCGAAAGGGAAGAAGAAGAAAATTTGTGAGGAGATGTCTGTTCGCGTGATGAATGTGCTTCGTGGAGATTGGATTGTCGTGTTTCTGCCCCTAGATAAAATAGGTGTGAACGAGGCACATTCAACAGCGGACAACTCAACCGGCGGCTATGTCTTCGACGTGCGAGTTACGTCGGCAAATTTAACCGACATCACGGAACATGACACCTCAGAACAACCTTCACAAAATTTTCATTTATATAAAATATAAATGTTCCCAGACAATTATGCTTACTCAACAGAACCCAGGAAATGCAACCGTTCCCATGCATTCCTGCTTAATAGATAAAAATTAAAAAGCTTTTGTGCTTACGGGAATGAATGCAGACAGATAATTGCACTTGAAGTACAGTTTAGATTTTTCTCCCAAACCGTTTAGAAGTTTTCAGTTTGTTACTAGTAAAAGTGTATAGAATTAATTTTCAATGTTAAGTTGTGTTAATCTTTTTGCTTCTCTCCAATAAATTAAAATTCAATTTAAATTGTTGTGTTGTTTTCTTTATTCAATCCTTATTTTTTTTTATTTGTGAACAAATTAAAAATCTTAACTTGCGTTTCGGGAAGATTCGTTTCCGTGCGGTACAGCAAATAGCACTGAACACAGAGTAAAAACGAGCGACAGAAAATTCTTTTTGGATACAGATTTTACAGCTGAATTAGTGTTTCTTAGTAAATAGAAAGAATAAAATTTGTGCATCCCGGGAAAAAGGGGAAAAGTTTAATCATCTAAGGCAATCTCTCAAAAAGAAACAACAACAAAATTTTTTTTTCCGAAAGGAATAAAGGGTGGAAATCGTACGGGCCCCTTTCCACAGATTGTACGGGAGGGGAGGTAAACATGAAATTACGGTAACAAAACTGAAGAGAAAAAAAACCCAAAAATTAAAATTATTCTATATTGCCCCAACAAAGGCATAATTGTGGAGAGAAATCTGTGCTAACCCAGGCGTGCAATTCACCGGTCCAAGACAGCGTGGCAAAATAATAAAACGCGTGAAGGCGCCCTGCAAGAAGGAAGAGGTGGTGGAAAAGGGTGAAAATTCAGGCATTTTTTTTATTCCCTATACTAAATCGTGATCATTGTGTTAGGTTCATTCTCTCTTCCCCCAGTTAGAGATAACGGTGTGAACGGCTGATGCCTGTCTCATGAGGCGGGTCACGATCTTTTTGGGATACTCATAACAGCCTCAATAACGGCAACGATCCTTTTGGACGCATATATCATAATAAAAACAACAAATTATCTTAACATAGAGGCAAAGGCAACGTCTTACATGCAAGGAACAATTCTTGTGTTACCAGCTATACAAGCTTGAACAGGAACATACAGTTGTGTTAGTGTTGAGATCTCCGTATTATCGGATTCAGTAGAGCAGATGTAACACAGCAGTAATAACAACAACACTTCACTTATCTTTTATTGCGTTGCTTTTATTATATTGTTATCATTCTATAATATACAAATTACACTTTTTTTTACTGTATGTAAGTCTAATTAATAATTCACCGCGTAATTTGATCTCTTCTTTTCATTCTATCCAAATAACTGAAATTTTTGAGCATTTTCAGCCATCATGTCACCGCGCATTCTTTATTTTTCTTTATTTGATAAACCAGGTCAACGCTGTGACTAGCCAGTAGTCACCTGCATATTTCGCAGTGACGCGCTTTCACAACAAACCCAATAATTCTGAGTTTGTTATGAAATGTGATACACTGCAAGTTTTAACAGTGCTAACGTTTAAGCAAGGCCTGTTTGCATTTATTGTGTAAGGTCTTGCTTTTCGCCAAACAACAATGACCTAGTCAAGAAGCGATGTCAACCAATTCTTGTTTCACATAGAGATTAATTATTTATATTCAGAACAAGAATTGATTGATCTCTATTCACAACATTCCCCCCCCCCCCCCTCTCTGAAGTCGGAATCGAGGAGTTAGTGAGATGACGTCGAAGTATGAAGCTGCTATTACTGAAGGCAGTTGTTTGTTTACATAATTAAAAAAAAATTTGCTTTGTTTTGGTTTTTTTTTAATTTTTTTTTCAAATTTTCCCTTTAAGAACAAAATTTGAACATGCATATTTCCTGTTGCTAAGAAAAACAGTATAGTTCTAAGATAATATATATATATATACTTATATATATTATTATTATTTTTTTTTTTATTATTATAGATTAAACAGACATGTATAGGTACAAATTTTTGCATTATTTGTATATTTTATTCTTTTTCTTTTTAATATACTATATAAATAAAGGTAATTTAATAATGCAATTTATTGTTTTTATTTTTTAGAGAATAAAAATAAACATTACGTTTTTTAATAATTATAATTAACTAATATTTATAATTAATTATTTTTTCCTTTTTTATTTTTTATTATTCAGAGGACAGAAAACGTTTTGTTTCGTTTCGTTTTTCACTTTTGCCGTAATAACGTGTTGACTAACACAGTATATATACATATATAGGTAAATATACTTTTCTACCTTTATTTGTTGTTTCAGTTTTATGTCATATATATGTACATACTCCAAGTATCTATTTCTAGTTTTTGTAAGAAGCGCGAGAAGTAAGGTATCTAGAGAAACCTGTTTATTTGCTAAAGTTTATATATATATACTCATCACATGTAGTTATTTTTTTTTTTATAATTTCTTTGGATCCAGTTATTAAACCTCATATACGATTGGCTTTATTTGTATTCACAGGGAGTTTGGGCGATTTTTGGGTTGGAAGTTCTTTGGGTGTTGGGATTGGTTCTATCTCTGTGGGTACATCTGCCGTTTTTATTTCAGGCAATTCAGTTGATCTTATTGTTTCGTTGGGGGTTTTACATTTGAGTTGAGGGGTAGGGTGCAAGATTACCAGATTGGATAGCGCTAAAGAGGGATCTTTCCTCTTCGATCTTCGTAAGAATTTTAGGATTATGCATCCGAGAATGATAGTGAGAAGAATTGCGATTATTCCAAGTCTTGTAAATCTTGACTTTTGTTAAAAAGTGCTAAATTATGGTTTCCGTGGGTGTTTACTTTTAAACTCACATTACTTTTAACATCTTATTTTTGACAGAGCTCGGGATCTACCAATATTTTAGGTACGTTAAACGGATCGGGTTGGTGAATCGCCGAGTAGTGGCTGAAACTGAATTTTTTACAATGTTCTTTGAAGGCTCTATCTGACATTTATAAATATTGATGAGCTTGGGTGTTATTTAGGAAGTAATCCGACTCAATTTCAAGAATTGCCGACGTTTCTGTTGTAATGGAAGTGGGAAGTATGTAGATCTTATTAAGGGTATACATAATGTTTTCGGGGAGTGGTAAAAGTATCCTAATAAATTGCTTATCTTTCACCTGTATGGAGTTAGCCTGGACTATTTTATTCATAATTTTAAGTCTACGAGGATATTGGTAAGCCCTTTTTGACTTATCTATGTATATGTTTCCGCTATATCTCTTGCCGATAATATGAGGGGATGCAGTGTGTGTTGGTGTAAAGCATTTATTATTGTAAATTCATTTTTTTTCTCTGGTATATTTGTTGAAGTTGGTGTAATATGTAGATTAGCATTGCATTGATGTCTGTCTTAATGTGCACATTGCTTATTTCAGTTTTCTTTATTTTGGTGTAGTTTATAAAACTATCCACCAGTTTATTAAATCGTTCCCCTAAATTTTCTTGTTCTATGGTTAGATTCGTGAAAGCATGATGGACTTCATTGAAATTAGATTTTACAATACTTATTTGCTTTTCCATTAAATGAACATTTTCGGAGCTTTGTTTTTCTAAATTATCTGACTAGGTATATATCTCCTGAGCGTCCCTATCGTCCATAGTTCCAAACAGAAATTTACTGGCCCTACCTACTATGTCAGCTAAAGCTCGTTTTTCTCTGATTTGCATATACAAGTTTATGTCCCATAATCTATTTTTAATCTTTGTTACTTGCTTGGTTAATTCTTCGACCCATACACGACACGATTCTACTTCTACAACGGTTTCTAGCTGTTTGCAAAGATCTTTCATTGTTGTCTCGCATTTTTCGATAAATCCCAAGGCTTCGGTTTCCTGAATCATCCGAATTTGCGTGTAAATGGTCCAAGTTTGGGAATATATGTATGTTTATGTCAGAGGTTCGAATACCACGCCAGTGGGCTGGAGTAAGGTCACGTCCACTTCTGCGGTTATTCCAGATATCAGAATGATTATGAACAACTACAGCAGCATCATCTGTAGATAATAATAATTTTAGTTAACGGTCCTGAGTATCAATATTTTTGTTTGTTTGTTTAGGCTAAAATAATTTTAGTCTGTTGTTGTGGACTCTTCTTAATTTTCGCCCAATTTGTAGAGTGCAGTTTACTTCGCTATCTATTTTTTTAATTTCATACGGTCCTGTCCAGTTTGGCGATAGTTTCTGTTTTTTACTGGGATTTCTTAGCCTACCTACATGAAATTTAACTATTTTCGCATTCCTGTTGTAGTATTGTTTGGGCTTTACTTTGCTCTTGAGTAGTTCTTTCCTAACCTTTTGGTGGAGCACTTGCATTCTCCTTTTCCTCTGGCACACGTAATCATCGTAATTGTATAGAGGTTCGGGGTTCCTTTTGAGATTATTAGGGGGTGGTCATAGAAACCCCACAGCGCTTCCATTGGAGTATGCTTACCCCCAACATGTGGTGTATGGTTACGTACATGGACTGCTTCTTCAAGCCATTGGTCTCACTCTGTAATGTTTTCATCCACTATGTTTTTTAGGTATTCAATCAAAGGCAAGTGTACTCTTTCCAGTGCTCCGTTTGTCTGAGGGTGATAAGCAGTTTACTAACCCTAAACAGCCTGCATAGCCGCTTGAATAACTACTGCTTTTGGGATCTTATATTTCAACATCAGCTTGTAGAATCCGTTGGCTACAGTAGATGCTTCTCCATTTAGCAGTGGCACGCAGTCAAATATTCGGGTTGTGTCATCCAAAAGTGTGAGAATGTATTTATGGCCATTCTGAGTTTCTGGTAAAGGGCCTACAATATCGATATATACTTTGTCAAAGGGTTTCTCGGCAACAGAACTAATTACCATAGGCATTTTTGTATTTTTACTATGTTTATTCCTACTACATTTAACACATTGCTTAATAAACTTATGAATATCCCTTAACATGCCATTCCATTTGTAGCTTTTTTCTTATACGCTTATAAGTTTTATAAATTCCCAGATGTCCTCCTAGTGGTGCATTATGGTAATCACGAAGAATGGTATCGATATCATTCCGGTTACCTAAAATTTGTACATTTTCTTCTTCTATCGACTCTGTTAAATTAGTGGAATTAGTTTCGGAGTCTCGTTCATTCACAGTTTCCTTATTAGGGGTTGTGGGAAGAATATGTTTAATTTGAGTTGCATTATTATTAGTTTTAGACCTAGATCTAGTTACTGCGAGACATAATTTCTTGTCTTTTTTACTATGTTCTGAGTCTATTCCACGATGGACTTGCGCTCTTGTAATTATTTTAGTGATATTAGGTTCTTCGGTTTCGCTGTCCACGCTATCTCTATCATTTGTTCTTTTAATAACGTTATTGTTCACAGGCTGCTCACTATTATCGCTGGGTATTCTGCTTAATGCATCTGCGTTCTTATTGTATCTCCCCAGTTTATATTCGATATTATACTCATACTCTGAGAGCTTATGATGGAATCGGATTAGTCGGGAGGTCGGATCTTTAGTATTAAAGATTTCTTTAAGCGGCTTGTGATCTGTATAGATTGTAAATTTTCGTCCATATAAATAGAATAGCAGTTTCTTGTTGCCCAAACTATTGCTAATAGCTCTTTTTCCGTGGTGGAATAATTCCGTTCCGCTTTATTCAATGTCATACTTGCGTAAGCAATAGGTTGGTCCTGGCCAATCTCACCCTGAGATAAAACAGCACCAAGTGCTTCTCCACTAGCATCTGTGGTTCACATAAATGGTTTGTCAAACTCTGGGTATATTAATAAAGGTGGAGTAATTAATGCCTTTTTTAGTTCTGTAAAGGCCTTTTCTGTTGGAAAAAATAGAACCGTATTTTCATACACGCAGACAATTCTACGGATTATTCGTGCTCTGTGTGGTGAGCACACTTACACTGATCCGAACTTGACAAGGGTCAGTCTATTAGATAATTTGACACGCGTTGGTTGTACTTTGCACTTAATTGTAAAAATCATCTCAATAAAGCTCTTGAATTGTTATCGGACTAAATGTGTGTTTCATCTATTTTTGCTCTCGTTATAAATAACCTGCCATTCCCAACAGGTTATGGGCCCAGGCACAAATAACAAAAAAATAAATAAATAAAAGTGTAAGTGAATCGCCATGAATTCTGCAACAAGAATCGAGTTGCTCAACAAGGAGAACTTCGATACTTGGAAAATGCAAATGCAGGCATTGCTAACAAAAAACGATCTGTGGCAATATGTAAACGGTAAGGAAATCAAACCGGAACCAATCGACGGAAACTTAAATCGTGCCAAGGAAATTTCTACGTGGGAGAAAAATGACGACAAAACAAAGTCGGAAATTATCTTATCAATATGTGCTTCTGAATTAAAGCAAGTAAAGGGGTGCATAACTTCGAAGGAAATGAGGAACAAAGTCGAAGGAATTTATCAGTCGAAAGGATCCGCTAGAAAATCGATGCTTCTAGAACAACTCATACAACTACGCATGGAAGAGAACAGTAACGTGCGCGAACACACTAACAAGTTCTTTGACACTGTCAATAAACTGACAGAGATGGAAGTAGATTTAAATCAAGACTTGTTGTCAGTGATGTTGTTGTGCAGTTTACTACGAAGTTATGAAAACTTTTGGTGTGCGATCAAACCACGTGATGAATTACCGAGTCTAGAAAACTTACGGGTTAAAATAACAGAGGAAAGTGACTCTCGTGGTAGTGAATCTAGTTCTAAAACTCAAAATGTATTGTTTGTTCAGAAACACAGACAAAAACATAACTACCATAACAAAAACAAAGTGCACACGAGTGGATACGGGAAAGGTAACTAAATAAAAACGAAAAATTTCCGTTCCAGTGTGATCGTTGTCGAAAGTATGGACACAAAGCCATCGATTGTAAATCTAAAAACGAAAATCAACAATTTGCAAGAAAAACCGAGGATTTAAGTTTAGGTGCGTCGGAAGCCTTCATTGGGGAATCAGAATCCAGGAAGTGGTATCTGGATAGCTGTGCAATAAGTCATATTTGCAAGGAATTAATACATTTTGGTGAAACACAAAATGATTGTGGAAAGTTGAACTTGGCAAATCAGGACTCAACTGAAATTAAAGCAAAAGGTAATGCTTCATTTTTCAATAACTACCTAGGGTCAGAAGTCAAAATTGACCAAAAGGACACACTATACGTTCCCGACTTGAGAACAAACGTAATTTCCGTCGCAAAAATCACAGAAAACGGGTATGACGTTTTGTTTACAAAACATCACGCAAAAGTTATCGACAAAAAGGGCTGAACTAAATTGATCGCGGAAAAAAGCAGAGGTTTGTACTATTTTAATGAATCTGCAAACTACGTAGGTAACAGTTCGAAATACGGAAACGCGATTAATAATAATAAACTTCTCGAGTGGCATCGGAAGCTTGGTCACCTGAATTTCGCTGACTTAAAAAAAGTTCAACGAGACATTAGAATGAAGGGTTTGAATTTTTCTTATACAAACACAAATATTAATTGCGAGATATGTTTACAGGGAAAAATGATCCGTACTCCGTTTCAAACATCATCGGATCGAAGCACAAATTTACTGGAAATAATTCATTCCGATGTTTGTGGTACAATAAGGACTGAATCACTTGGAGGTGCTAAATACTGTGTTACCTTTATAGACGACCACTCAAGGTGGACGGAAGTTAAATTTATAAGGTCTAAAGATGATGTATTTAAGCATTTCAAAGAATATAAACAACTTGTTGAAAACCAGAAGGAAAAGAGAATAAAACAGTTACATACAGATAATGGCGGTGAGTACATAAATAATACTTTTGATGATTTCTTGAAGGAACACGGTATTTCAAGAAGATGCACGGTAGCATACAACCCGGAACAGAACGGGATATGTGAAAGAAAGAACCGCACATTATACGAAATGGCCAGATGTCTTTTAATTCAAGCCAAACTCCCACCTACATTTTGGGCAGAAGCAGTCTCAACCGCTAACTATATACGAAATCGAGTACCAACTAGCAGTTTGCAAGGAAAAACGCCATATCAGTTATGGACCGGAAAAGTACCCGATGTGAGACATTTCCAGGAATTCGGAAGCAAGCTCTACTGCCTATCGAGGAAACCAGCAATTGGAAAACTGGAACCGAGGTCAAGAAGGAATTTTCTTAGGTTTAGGTTCTTGTGCCCTAAAGGCTATAGAATCTGGATACCATCCATAAAACAAGTTGTAATATCGCGAAACATTAAAGTTATTAACACGAAGAAACCTCTTGAGTACTATCAAGCCATCCCCGAAGATTTCTTTAATTCCATAGATGAACGTCTGGAAGATGAAAAACAAAATCCCGCTATCAAAGTCATAATGGAACCGCCTTCGTTGCTGGAAGAGAACATCAACCAACCGGAACAGCAGACGAAGAACGAATCTGACGATCTATTCGGAAGCCATGAAGAAGAGGAAACCAGCCAGGAAAGTGTACCGGAAGACCAAGGCTTGAGCGTACTGGAGCGATGGTAAGGCCCACAAAGGTTTACAACATGATTACGACACAACGGCATCGGAATTTGCGTTTCTCAGTACCAATCAAGAATGCTGTATATGGAGCAGAATCCGAAACTGGTACAGAGCTATGGCTTTGGAAATGAAGTCGATTATTAAAAACAACACCTGGGAAACTGTATCACGACCAGACAACGTCGAAATAATTGGAAGTCGTTTTGTTCTGAGGAATAAGTTCAACTCGGACGGAAGTGTACAGAAGAAGAAGGCCAGAATAGTAGCTCAGGGCTTTGTTAAAAAACCAGGTATACATTTTAACGAAACTTTCGCTCCTGTTTCCAGATTAAGTTCTATTCGTCTTATAATTTCCATCGCAACTCAAACGGAAATGAAGATTCATCATCTAGACGTTACAACTGCGTATCTAAATAACAATTGAAGAAACATTATTTTTGGAACCTCCGAAATATATATCCAAGGCACTGGAATACCTCGTTGAAATGGAAAAAGCTAATAACAACATTCAATGCAAGGCTATACAGATGTTGAAAAGCTTAAGTTCAGGTAACAACGTACTTCTTCTTAAAAAATCCCTTTACGGACTTAAGCAATCTGGAAGAAATTGGTATAACACGCTGAAGTAAACCTTATCTGAGCTGGGCGCTGTTTCCTATATCGGAGATCCTTGTATATATCGCATGGGAAAAGGTAACAATGCAACGTTGATTGCAACTTACGTCGACGATATCTTATTATTACTATCCAAGGTACAGCACAAATGAATTTCATCAAGGAGAAATCATCGAAATATTTTATGTTGAAGGACATGAGTGAAATACGGTCTCGGAATTGAGTTTTTACGAGATAAGGAAGGCATAACCATGCATCAACGAGGTTACATCAATGAAGTTTTACATCGATCTTTGATGCCGAGCCCGTACTTACTCCTCTATGTTCGAATTCGAAGCTTACAAAGCATCGTAAATTAATGGGCTCTGTTATGTATCTTGCGGTATCCACCAGGCCTGACATCGCATTCGCTGTCAGTTATCTGAGTCAATTCAACGAGGATCACGATACTACTCATTAGATAGCTGCAAAACGTGTACTACGATACCTTAAAGGTACTCTCGACCTAGGAACTTTCTTTCAAGTGAAGCTCTACCCCGTTAAAATACTTCGTGGATGTAGATTGGGCAAACTGTCCTGAGGAAAGGAAATCATACACTGGGTATGTTACCGTGATCGGGAGTTGCATCATTTCATGGGAAGCCAAAAAGCAGCGTACTGTAGCCATGCCTGCTCACGTTCTCACCAAGGCTCTACCGAATCCTAAACATCTTAGGTGCATTGAATTATTGAAACTGAAATGTAAATTTAGTATTTGAAAGTATCCTCATTTTTGTTCAAAAACATTGCTTGTAAACATATTATGTATGTATGTAAATGTATTTTATATTAACTTAATAGTCCTTAAATTGAGGGGAAGTGTTGGAAATAATACAACCGTATTTTCATACACGCAGCTAATTCTACGGACTATTTGTGCACTGTGTGGTGAGCACACTTACACTGATACGAACTTGACAAGCGTCAGTATATTAGAGAATTTGACACACGTCGGTTGTACTTTGTATTTAATTATAAAAATCATCACAATAAAGCTCTTGAATTTTCATCGGACTAAACGTGCGTTTCATCTATTTTTGTTCTAGTTATAAATAACCTGCCATTCCCAACATTTTCGCACCTCCGACCATTTGAAGGAACTATTTTTACGCAAGAGTTTTTTAAGTGGCTCCCGCAATGTTAGAGAAGATGGGTATAAACTTTCGGTAATAATTTGCTAATCCCAGGAACGACTGAACTTGTCTCACTGTTTTCGGCTTTGGATTTACGCAACTTACTTTAAAGGATCTGGTAGAGCCTCTTTACTCGAGCATTTATGTCCTAAGTAGATCACTTCTTTTCTTAGGAAATCACATTTTTCTATTTTCAGTTTTAGATTGTTCAATTTTAATCTTTATAATACCTGTCGGAGCTTGTTGTTGTGGTCTAAAAGATTTCTTCCGTATATGACAATGTCGTCCAGGTACACGAAACACTTAAAACCTTGGAGCCCAGTTAAGACATGGTTCATCAAGCGTTGAAATGTTGCTGGCGCCCATTTAAGTCCAAACGGCATTTGTTTGAATTCAAAATGTCCATGTGGAGTACTAAAAGCTGTTTTAGATTAAGGATCAATCTCTACCTCTACAACGCCTTGATATCCACTAGCCATATCTAAGGTAGTAAAATATCCATAGTGCCCCAGTTGGTCGAATATATCTTCGACAACAACACGCCATTGGTTTTCGCCATTTACTCCTTCTTTCTTGGGAACAACAAGGAGGGGTGAATTCCATGGACTAGTGCTCGGAGTTATAATGTCATTTCTTAACATTTCCTCCACTTGGTCTCTTATTATTTTTTTTTGTACCTCTGGTAGTCTGTACATCTTCTGATTAATAGGCGGATGATCTTGTAGAATAGGGATTTCATGTTTAATAGAATTAGTACAGGTTAATTTATCTCCTGGTAATAAGAATATATCGTGGTACTCATGGCATATATCAAGCACCGCTTTTCTTTCTTCCTTGTTCAGGGCATCATCCCATAAAACTTTTTCCTCCAAAATTTTAATACGCTCCTTCACCGTGTGTTTATTCGTAGTGTTTATGCAGAACGCACCAGCTTTAATTCTCGTATTAACTTTATTTTGTTGACTTGCTTTTATGCGCTTATTACCTTCTTGTTCTGGCGGCGTTGCAAGCTTACGCGTTATAGTTTTCGCGCTAAAATCTTTTAAAGCAATAATATCGTAATCTAAGATTGGTTTTATTTCCATATCAATAACATTTAAACTTTGTTCACTTTCATTATCATTAAATAGAACAACTGTTATTTCCTTATCTACAGACTTTGTCAGACAGTTTCCTATAAAGATACCTGGTTGCAATTCTTTTGAGAAGCACACAAATTCACCATTAATTTTTGTGGAGATTTTTACCAGTTTTTCTGAACTTGCAGGTATGTGGATTGCTTTCTGAGTCTCAAACCTTACGAGTCGCTTTCGGCTGGCTTGTATATTTTCGCTCGGTTTGGAAAAACATCCCTTAGTTGCCTGATTCAGTAAATTGGCTCTGTGTTTTGTGTAAGTAATTTTTCCAAGGTTCTGTTTCCTGACTTATGATCGGTCTAACACAGTCAGAGCCCCTATGGAAACTACTATTCCGCTTCAATTCCTCTAAGCGGGCGTGAGAACCGAGTCGTATCGAGAATGGTGTCCTGTTCTTGTCTGTTATTGGAAACTCTAGTGTTTCTTTGGGACACTTAACATTGCAAGTCTTTGACAGGAAGTTATAGCCCAGTATCCCATCATATGGAAGGTTATCCTCATCGCTATCTTTGACCACATGGAATTCGCATGTTTGTGGATTCTTTAGTAAAAATTTCCCCTCACATGTTTCTGTCGTCTCGCCTTCCCCGAAGGCACAATTGAGGCTTGTTTCATTCCTTTCGTTGAGAGGAGTGTTCGATCGCAAAGTAGATTTTTTTAAAAGGCTAACGTCAGCGCCCGTATCGACTAAGAGTTCGACCGTGGATCTAGCTGCTACATATATTTAACGGAAATTTTACTGAACACTTGGGATTTTGGGCGGGCTGACACCATTTTTCTTCATCGTCTTTTAGGCTTCCGCGATGTCGACGCAAGCCTATTTTTAGTTTTCCGACTGGTTATTTGTTTGTTTCCGTATTTTACTCTTCCACTCTTATTTCGCTCGGCAATTATTTAACGTGTGCCCTTTTCTCTGACAAAGCTGACATCTATCTGGAATGTTTGTCATAGCTACTACCTGTGAATTCGCTCTTTCATTGAATTGCATTGAATTTACTTGAGCTCTGTTTGCACTCGGCAAAAGGGTCAACGGTCGCATATAATCAGCAAGTACTTGCTCTATAAGCGGGCGCTTGCCCCCAAAAACAATAACGCTAATTCTAGCGAATAATTTTTGCATTCAATGTGTCATCGCAAATATTTTTATGAATATGACACCCAGTCAAAGGTGCAAGAGAAGAATGCAAGAATTATTCGACTGATTGTAATTTAAATAGGTAAGCATTTTACATTTAAGTTATTTCATTATTCGTTTTTTTTTGTTGTCGCCTTGCATAGCCAAGCAACTTACTGCAATTTTAAGTTATTAGTAAATATGTATGTAGGTATTGATTTTCGAAATTAGTGATAGGTATGAATATATTAAGAATTGCTTAGTTAAGTGTAATTTTAATATAAATTGAATATGGTCTGTAATAAACGATCAGTATTGTTTTTAGTACCAAACAGTTGTCGTCTTTTATTTTGAGTTCACTTAATCCAGCTTCCCTTTCAGATTCTAATTTTGGTGTAGTGGTACAAGAGTCGCTGCACTCTCATCAAAAGCCAAGGTGTAACACCTTGACTTATTAAAAATTCATAGAGAACAAAATAGTTCTTGATCATTGGTGACCCCGACGTGATTCAGGTGAAACACTTGAATCGCAGTTCAACTATATTCAGAGCAATCATCTTGAAACCGTAATGGAGAAGCTAGCGAAGGAGCAGAACGCTGTAGGAACGGAACTGCAAAAGGTTTTGATAAACTACAAAAAGGACGGAGACGACAGAAAAACCAAGGAGTATTACGAAGAAAGATTGAAACGACTGGAATCATTCTGGTCCACCTTCGATTCAAATGACAGTAAAATTAGAGCCCTACCTAAAGTTCCTCTGGAGCATGGATACTTTACAAAGGCGTACTACGAAGAAATACGCGAAATATACGAATCATGCAAGACCCACTTTGAGGAACAATTACAGTCCTTCCAGGAAGACGAAGCCAGCAACGATGATTATAACGCAACTCAATCTGAAGACAAGTCAGCAGAAACTGCATCAAGGCCACTGATTACGTTAACCGAGTCAAATTCACCAGAAGAACAGTCTACTCCGTTGTTGTCTGAAGCCTCAGCAGATATAATAAGAATCATTAGAAGGCAAAGAGGGATTATACAATCTTTACGCCGTCTTATTGATAACACGTACGAGTCAGATGACTATCCCAAACAGTACTACCACATTAGACTCCAGACCTTAAATCAATACTGGGTCAAAATAGAGGAGGATAATCACTCCATTTGGGAGCTGGCAGATGACCCAAGCACAGTAGGCTATAAAATTGAAGAATATATTCAGCTCGAAGAAGAGGTGCAAAAACAGCAAGTGAGTCTCTCTGCTAAAATCGCAAGGTTTGATGCACCACAAGAGGCTGCAACCTCCATAACAGCCAACACGACACTCAAGCTGCCACAAATATCACTTCCCAAGTTTGATGGAGACTCTTTAAAATGGCGTCAGTTCGCAGACCTATTTACTGAAATGGTACACAAACAGCAGATGGCAAATGTTCAGAAAATGTGGTACCTGAAAATGAATTTGGTTGATGAAGCTGAAAGACTCATTAGACACTTGAGTTTATCTGAAGACAATTACACAGCTGCGTGGAAGATGCTCCATGAAAGATATGAAAATCGCAGACTGCTCGTATCTGCCCTGGTAAACAAACTATTATCACAGCCAAGTCATGCTACTGACGCTGCATCTGCGAACAATATAAAAAATTTACATGACACAACGCAAGAATGTCTCATGGCGCTAGAGAACCTTAAAATCTCAACTGCTGACTGGGGCCCCTTATTATTGCATATCTTGATAAAAAGGCTAGATAGAGCCACTCATACCTTGTATGAACAATCATTGACCAACCCAAGGGAAATACAGTCCATGAAAGAATTCTTGAAGTTTCTACAAACAAGATTTCAATCACTGGAAGCCCTGGGTAACAAACTAAGACATACAGAGGACATTCAGAGAAAATCCAACAGCGCCAAATCCTTGTCATCAGTTGTACACACCAACTCATCAATCAGGCACACTGCTTGTGTGGTATGCAAAGGAAATCATCCGTTATTCGCATGCAAGGACTTCTTGAAATTAACACCAGCAGCTAGATTAAGTCTGCTCCGCAAAAACGAATTGTGTGTCAATTGTCTAAGATCAGGACATAATGCCACAAGCTGCAATGCTCGAGGATGCACAAAGTGTAATAAACGGCATAACACCTTAGTGCATTTAACTACACCAGATCATTCATCATCAACACAAGTCAGAGATTCCAATACATTCCAGACGCAAGTAACTAGCAGACCATCTATATCGCCAGGGTTGGTGGATCAGGGTTCAACTGTAGCAACCATTACCAATCAGGGTCAAAGAAAATATACACTGCTCAGTACAGCTATAATAAAATTGATTAACAACCAAGGCAAATGTGTGGAAGGTCGAGCTGTATTAGATTCAGGTTCGCAAGTTAACCTAATTACTGACAGATTAGTCAAGAAGTTAAACTTGAATACATCAACTGACTCAATGTGCATACAAGGCATTGGCGACAAGAAACAGCGAACACAGAAAAGAATAAGTGTACAAATGCAATCCGCACTAAATGGCTTCTCTGCGAGATTGGAGGCATTCGTCATTCCACATATAATTTCACCTCAGCCGACGCAACTGATTAACACGTCAAAGTGGTCTATTCCACGCAATATTCAGCTAGCAGACCCTGATTTCAACCAGCCAGAACGTATCGATATCTTACTAGGTGCTGAATTCTACCTCCAGCTACTGTCAATTGGCCAAATAAGATTGAAAAATGATGGACCAATTCTGCAAAATACATTGTTGGGTTGGATAGTTTCAGGTAAGATCAATGTAACAAGACCAGCTACAGCAACATGCAGCATCTGTAGTGAAGACGAGAGCATAGATCAAAGAATTGAAAAATTCTGGAAACTGGAAGAGCCTATGGAAGTCAAGTCCAATCGCACTCCGTTAGAGAAGCGCTGTGAAGATCATTTCACTCAAACAACTAGAAGGAGTTCCGATGGGCGTTACATAGTAAAGCTACCATTCGCTGACGCCCCAAGTAAGCTGGGAGAATCCAAAGACATAGCCATCAGACGATTCTTCGCACTAGAAAAAAGGTTAGCTAAGAATCCCACCTTACGATGTCAATATACAGAGTTTATGAACGAGTATCTAAGGGCAGGACATATGGAACCCATCAACCTTGAGATTATTGAGCCACCATATTATTTCCTGCCTCACCACAGCGTATTGAAACCAGATAGCACGACGACACCACTGAGAGTCGTGTTTGATGCATCGGCAAAGACGTCTTCAAACATATCGCTAAACGAACTACTATATGCAGGACCAACCATTCAAGATGAACTCTTCGCCATCCTGCTACGTTTCAGAATGACACGATTTGTATTTACCGCTGATATTCAAAAAATGTATCGGCAGGTAATATTAGATGAAGAAGATAGAAAATACCACATCATAGTTTGGAGAAACCATCCAAATGAGGCTCTTAGATACTATCAACTATGCACAGTTACATATGGAACGACATCAGCTCCATATTTAGCAACAAAGTGCTTGCAAAGGTTGGCCCAAGAACGACACGAAAATTATCCACTTGGATCTCAGGTTTTAAAAACTGACTTTTATGTTGACGATGTTATGACGGGATCCAACAGCATGATGGAAATCCTCGAAATGCAAGAGCAACTTACAAAATTGCTTCGCGAAGGAGGCTTTACTTTGAGAAAATGGTGTGCCAACCATCCTAGACTCCTTCAAAACGTCAAACCAGAAGATCAAGAAGTGCAATTAGATTTCACAGATGAAACTGAAGAGCGGATCAAAACTCTAGGTTTGACATGGCTACCAAAGACCGATAATTTTTGTATAAAGGTCAATGAAGCCAATGAACAAAGAGTGTCAAAGCGAATAGTAGCATCAGACATAGCAAAATTGTTTGATCCTCTCGGAATGATGGCTCCTGTTATAGTCACCGCCAAAATATTTCTGCAAGAATTATGGCAACTTCGACTTGATTGGGATGCGGCCCTACCTCAAGATTCACACACCAAATGGATGAAATTTCGTTACGACCTAAGGCATCTAAAGAACATACAGGTTCCTAGACATGTTTTTGGCCATGAAACATCCAAACAAATGCAGATTCACACTTTTTCTGATGCCTCCGAGAAGGCGTATGGGGCAGCGATCTACATGCGATCCCTCAACCAAAGGGGATCAATTATAGTGCGCCTATTGTGCGCCAAATCCAGGGTAGCTCCACTAAAGAAGACAACAATCCCGCGTCTAGAACTATGTGCTGCTAACCTAGCTGCACAGCTTACCAATCGAGTAAAGGAAATTCTAGGAGCCAAAGACACACCCACATACTACTGGACAGATTCCGAGATTGTCCTAGCATGGATAAATGCAGAATCTTCATCCTTTCATACGTTTGTGGCAAACAGGATATCATCCATCCAATTATTATCCATAGTTGAACAATGGCGTCATGTTAGTTCTAAGGAAAATCCAGCTGATGTCCTCTCCAGAGGAATTTCTCCAGAAAAATTGGCAACCTGCAATATCTGGTTCTACGGACCACCATTCTTACATGGAAGTGAATCAATATGGCCTCCATCATATGTAAAAGAGAGGCAAGTTGATCTAGAAAGAAAGGGCATAACTTTATCAGCAACAACAAATGATGAATCCAGGAACAATGTATTAGAGAAGCCTATTCTTGACATCAATCACGGAAACTCATTCCGTAAGTTGCAGCGCATCATCGCCTATGTATTTCGATTTGTGAATAATACTAGAAGGCTAAATAGTCAAGGGATAAAGAGTCGCACGTTAACGACAGGAGAGTTAGACGAAGCCCTTTATTTCATAATAAAGAATATGCAAGCAGCAGAATTTAAGGAAGACATCAGCCATATTCGTCAATATAATGAAACGAACAAAAACAGTTCACTCAGCACTTTAACTCCATTCCTTGATGAGAAGGGCCTCGTTCGTGTTGGGGGAAGACTAGAAGCGTCCATGCTATCTTATGACGCACGCCATCCGATGCTGCTGCCATACGCTCATCAATTCACTAAGCTGTTAATGAATGACATTCACAAAGAAAACTTACATGTGGGTCCGCAAGCATTGCTTAATATCACTAGACAACGCTTTTGGCCTATTAAGGGCAAGTCAATTGCACGATCAATAGTACAGCACTGCACTCGTTGTGTAAGGGCAAAACCGAAAATGTTTACACAACTAATGGGTAACCTCCCAGCTGCCAGAGTTCAACCTGCTCGGCCATTTGTCAACTCTGGAGTTGATTTTTGTGGACCAATAACAATCCATTATCGTTTAAGAGGCAAAAGACCCCACAAAGGATACGTTGCAGTATTCTGCTGTTTCGCTACAAAGGCCGTCCATCTCGAGGTAGTTAGTGACCTAACCACAGATGCCTTCATCGCTGCACTAAAACGCTTCATAGGCAGAAGAGGTCATTGTCTCAATCTTTATTGCGACAACGCAACGAACTTCGTGGGAGCGAAAAATCAACTGCAAGAACTTAAAGAAATCATCTATTCAGATCAGTCAAAAGAAAGAATCTCTACCAATTGCAGTACAAGAGGCATTGACTTCCATTTTATACCACCAAGGGCCCCTCATTTCGGTGGACTTTGGGAAGCCGCAGTCAAATCTGCTAAACATCTATTACATAGAAGCATTGCATCAACGTCGTTAACCTATGAGGAGTTAGAAACTGTAATGATAGAGATAGAGGCGATATTGAATTCTAGGCCACTTACGTCAATGTCCAATGATCCGAATGACTTGACCGCCCTAACACCGGGCCACTTTCTTATTGGAGAGCCTCTAACATCCACAATTGATGCTAGGTCAGAACCGATCAAGACAAATCTACAGAACAGGTGGAAAATGATCACACACCTAAAACAAGAATTCTGGATACGTTGGTCAAGGGAATACCTCAACGAATTGCAATACCGCCTCAAATGGAATCGAATCTGTCACAATGTTAAACCAGGAAGAATAGTGATCTTGAAGGAAGATAATCTACCCGTCATGAAATGGCCTCTAGGTAGAATTTTAAAAACTTACCAAGGCAATGATGGATATATCAGAGTAGCAGACGTAAAGACTGCGACCGGAATTCTTCGGCGACCTATACATAGGCTCTCCCCACTTCCATGCGAAGAAGAGGCATCAGACTGCGAACCAACACCATCTGTATCACACAAGCAAGACAACCAATCCCATGAAGGTCTTAAACGCCAGCACGAATCATCTCAAACGGGGACGAATACAATCAACCAATCGAACGATATTACACCATCGAATCGAGACAGTAGACGCGCTAGAGAAGCTCCAAGGAAGAAAATGCGTCCTTCAATTGGATCTGCACTAATAAGTTTACTCTTAACTTGCTTGATTCTTCCAATCACTGAAGCAAATCCAATCGAAAACACAAAGTTTCATAATCGCCCGGGTATCCGGTTTGACAAAATGGGAACAACAAGCTTAGTGTCATCTGAATGGGATCTGGTGGTATACTATGATTTGAAATCATATTGGCTTGAGTATGCGGCATTAATCAAGGGTACCACTGCAGTGCAGCATCTCTGTAACCAGATCGACATTAACAGTGGTTGCACTCAGATACTTAAACAACTAGAACACATTAAGGAGGAGATAGACAGAGACAATGAGCTGCTTTCGGCCGATTCATCAGCCCTTAGACAAAAACGGGGAGCACTCAATTTCGTGGGAAACGTAGCTAACTCATTATTCGGAGTTCTCGACAACGAATACGCAGAGAAAATGTCTCAAGTCATTCAGGATATCAAGGAAGATGACAATCACTTACTTTCTCTCCTAAAAAATCAAACCTCCATAGTGGATTCCACTATTAATATAATGAAACGAGATCAACTAGCTACTCAAGAAAAATTCCACGCAATAAACAATCAGTTGAGTCAACTAAGCAACCAGATCGACACTACTGAAAAGGAAGTCTATCAACAAAAGGTACAGCACCTTGTGATGTCATTATCCCTCCAGTTAATGTTGATTATCACAAGTGTACAGAGGATTCAGTCATCTCTCATAGACACGTTAACCGACATCCGTCACGGAAAAATCAGTCCACTGCTGCTTGCACCCCAACAACTAAGGGAAGCAATAGCAATCATAAAAATGAATTTACCATCAACTTTGCGCTTGCCTATGAAACAAAATGAGATCTTACATCTATACCAACTAATGGTAGTGCAAGGACGGGTAGTTGACAAACTCGCAATCTTCCAAATTAAACTACCACTCATAAATGCAGAAGAGTTCGAGTTATTGAAGGTATTTCCAATACCATTCCTGATAAATGGAACACTAATGTGCATAACGCCGCATTCGACCTATTTAGCTATCAGCTCGCATCGAGACAACTATTACCCGCTGTCCGATCAAGAAATTTCGTCATGCGTGGCAACTGGATATGAGGAACATTATCTATGCAATCAGCATCATCCAATATACAACAGAGGGTCTCAAATCAGCAAGTGTGAGATCAGTTTCTTAAATGACGCACCTACTCCAAAGGAGTGTCAATTAAAGGAAATAAGAGACAACTCAGTATGGATTCAGACTCTCCATAAAAACAAATGGATATATGCACTTACGGAGGTCTTAACAATCAACGCGGTGTGTGAAAATAAGGCCTTTACTACAACATTGCAAGGATCTGGCCTCCTAACCATCCAACCCAATTGCATACTTAAGCATCATTCAGTTACTATCGAAGGGCAACATAAATATCCGAGTAATATAACAACATCATATGAGAAGCTGATTAATGATTTCAACACGTCAGTTTCATGGTCACCGGCCCCAGCCTTGGTAGATTCACCCACTTACCATGCACAATGGAAGGAACTGAGCCTCTTACAGCAACAACTCTCATCTCAAAATCTAGAGCTGCCGAAATTAATACACGAACGGACATCTCACACAACCATTATTGGATATATCAGTATCTGTCTTACAATAATTGTGTTCATATCATTAATTACAAAATTAATATTATCAAAAAGGCAGAAGCAGCAGTCTACAGTGCCAATACCCAAACCTAGGAATCACAAAGAGCCGGACTTTAGCGTCATCATAGATTGAACATTCGTTCAACGTGGGGGAGAATGTTTGCACTCGGCAAAAGGGTCAACGATCGCATACAATCAGCAAGTACTTGCTCTATAAGCGGGCGCTTGCCCCCAAAAACAATAACGCTAATTCTAGCGAATAATTCTTGCATTCAATGTGTCATCGCAAATATTTTTATGAATATGACACCCAGTCAAAGGTGCAAGAGAAGAATGCAAGAATTATTCGACTGATTGTAATTTAAATAGGTAAGCATTTTACATTTAAGTTATTTCATTATTCGTTTTTTTTTTTTGTCGCCTTGCATAGCCAAGCAACTTACTGCAATTTTAAGTTATTAGTAAATATGTATGTAGGTATTGATTTTCGTAATTAGTGATAGGTATGAATATATTAAGAATTGCTTAGTTAAGTGTAATTTTAATATAAATTGAATATGGTCTGTAATAAACGATCAGTATTGTTTTTAGTACCAAACAGTTGTCGTCTTTTATTTTGAGTTCACTTAATCCAGCTTCCCTTTCAGATTCTAATTTTGGTGTAGTGGTACAAGAGCCGCTGCACTCTCATCAAAAGCCAAGGTGTAACACCTTGACTTATTAAAAATTCATAGAGAACAAAATAGTTCTTGATCAAGCTCTTTGGTTAAAGGGTTTTCTCCTGCAATTCTGAACGATGTGTCCATAGTTTTGACAATTTGTGCAAAACCCTGACTTTTTCCTTTCAAAGCATTCGGCGAATGTGTGATTGGTTCTATTACAGAGGCTGCACCTCACCTTATTAATCATTGGAATAAAAATCTTGTGTTAAAGTGGAAAAAATTGAGTTTTTCGGTTTACATTTTTCTGTTCTTGTTTTTGATGTGAAAGGGCCTTTATACTCAAACCGGGTGGTTGCTGGGTTTCCCTGCCTCCTTTGATATCGATTTCTTGGTTGTGGTTCAATGAAAAAACTCGGTATTTTGTGGGATGGATTAGGGAGCAATGAATAGCCACTTGCAGCTATTGGATTCATTAAACCCATGCCTAAGGGGTTATGCACTATTGACATTGCCTGTCTTTCGGCCTCCTCTAATTTCTGAGCCTTTTCAAGTACAGAGGTCAACTCATTACTTGTGTCTTGTAACAGAAATATTTTATGGGTGGGATTTATTATCCCTGTTTTGAATACATAGATCGCAGTCTCTGTTAACTCGGCTTGTACTGCTGTAGCAGCCTCACCATTATATCGTTGAGAAATTTGAGACAGACAGCTTTTATATAACGCATGGACTTTATTTGCGAAATCTGTCAATGTTTCGCCAGGCATCTGATATAGTACTCGAAGTTCATTTACCAAGGCTACATAGCTTTTTGTGTTTACCAGTTTGCTATGAATCTTGGTTTCTAACTCACTGAAATACTCGAATTGTGTTCCCTCTAAGGAAGTAGCTGCTGTACCCCTAAAACGTGTGGGCAGTAGAGTTAAAAGATAGGAATTTGTTCGGCCTTTAAGCAATTCATTACATATTTGCAACAATTGGTAACACCGTTATCTCTGGTGCGAGGCTTGGGCCTATTTCCCCAGTTAAAATAGATATACTATTGCAGATTAACTGGTTTACTTTTGAAATATCAACGTTAGCCATGTTAGCGTCTTGTGGTATTGCTTCCGGTTGTTCCCGTAATTCTTCAGAACTGCAAAGGTGTGTTTCACCGTCTTTCCTAATTGTGATAGGGATTTAGTTCGTCTCTGATACACTCGACCTGATCTTAATGGCATAGGAATTTCGATATGACTTTGAGAAATTCCACTGGCACCTTTTTCGGTCGGTATTGTCTCTGTACCATCCGAACTATCTGAACTATGGTTTGGACTGATGTTGTCAAAAGAGAAGGAGTTTATATTTTTCCAAAATCGTTTTTGGGCTGAACTTAAGACGAAAAACGGGAATTCTCGTTTCGGCTTGACATCAAGGGGCATCGAACTAGCTTCTGGTTCATTTGATGTATTGTTTAACATCCCACATTAAGATATAGGTTTACCATTGCGGATATGAGTGTATTTAAACATTTTTTTTTGTGTAATTAGATACTGTTACGTGTAATAGAAAGAGACAACTGGTGACATCTACTGGCAATGGAGAAGTAAACGACTTTAGGTTCGGGGAATTGATTATGATAACTACAGGAAGGTTCAGGAATAGAATGAATAGAATGAATAGAACAGTCAAGAAGCTTCTGGAAAATAGAACACTCGAGAATAATCTGGAGAGTTTCTAGGGTATAAATATAACAGTTGTCATCGCCAGAAAAAGAGTCTTGTCTTAGACGTTGCAGTGTTAACAAGCAAAAGTAATAAACGTGCGAAAGTGTTGTAATTAGATTGCGATAATTGAAAGTACAGTATTAGCGATAATTAGAGTTGAGTTGATTAATAGAAAGTTTGTGAATTGTATAAGATTAGAGTGAAATAAAGAACTTCTATATTAAGTATTTAATATTGTGTTTTAAATAACGAACCAAAGGCCACGCTCGCAACAACTGGTGTCAGAAGTGAAATAAATTCGCGAAATAAAGTGGTGGCAATTGACTTAAAATTTCAAAGTGTGATCAGTTTTGTGAAATTGTGTTAAATTTTGATAGTTCTGGAAGATAATTTATATTCAACTTAAAGTGAATTACTAAAGTAATGGGGCGAAAATTCGAGGAGCTTCGAACGCAGGATTTGAAAGTGGAGTTAGGGAACCGGTCATTACAAACGACAGGTGCAAAGAAAGTTCTAGTCGAGCGACTCAGACAAGCTTTGATAGAGGAAGGAAAGAATCCTGAAACATTTGTTTTCGAAGAGAACTTGGAAGAAACCGAAGTTGAAGAAGAGCCTACAATGAAAATGGAACAGCTTTTGAGTGCTTTAATGAGCAAAATGGGAGCTCGTTCTGATGAACAAAAGAATTCTCTCGAGGAACAAAAGAAATAAATCTATGGAAGCTCGTTTTGATGAACAGAAGAATTCCAATGAGGAACAAAAGAATTCTCTCGAGGAACAAAAGAATTAGCTGGAATCGCGTTTAGATGAGCAAAAGAATGCTTTTAAGGAGCAAAAGAATTCTTTGGAATCCCGGTTAGATGAGCAGAAGAAATCTATGGAAACCCGCTTGGACGAACAAAAGAGTTCTCTGGAGAATTGTCTAGAAACTCGTTTAGAGGATCAGAAAAATTTTCTAAAAAGTTCTTTAGAAGAACAAAATTTGAAAATTGAAGGAATTGAGCACGAATTTCAACAAAAGGTTTCGGAAGTTCAACAAAATGTCACCGAGCAACTTGAAAACGTTAAAGCAGATCTGGAAAGATTAAGGCATCGTCAGCCTCTAAACGTAGCAGCTGAAATATCCGGTGCAGGTAGAATGAAGCCTCCAATATTTGATGGACAAAATTCGTGGCATATCTTCAAGAGACAATTTGAGGCAGCTTCAGAGGTAAATGGATGGAATAATGAAGACAAAGCTATAGCTCTGGTGTTAGCACTTCGAGGTCCTGCGTCAGAACTCTTACAAACTGTTCCGATTGAAAATCAACGTAATTACCCTTCATTAGTACAGACGATAGAATTACGTTACGGAGATGAACACATGCAGCAAATATATCGCCTACAGTTACGCAACAGGATTCAAAAGCATGGCGAATCACTACAACAATTGCAGGGTGATGTGGAAAGATTAGCGCATCTTTCATACTCCAGCGTGAATGTGGATTTTCTCAATGAAGTGACGACGGAGGCATTTGTGAACGCTATTGCAGATCAAAACTTACAACATGCATTAAGGATAGCAGGAAAGAAATCAACAGCAGAAGCACTAGCCTATGGATTAGTGTATGAATCCGCCAGACAAGCTTCACGGAGTGCAGTACGCATGAGAGAAATTTCGGTGAACGAATGTACTTGTAATAGAATGCAGCCATCACAGAGCACTCCTTCACGTGGTATTCTGCAATGCTGGAATTGTAATAGACCGGGACACCTACGAAGGGACTGCAGAAAACGCCGACGAGTGGAATCCCTAGATAAAGTGAGGAATTGTGGAATTGCAAAGATATCGAGCTGGGCAGCAGACTTGCAATAGATTGCAGTTATCACTGAGCAACCCTTCACGTAGTGTTCTTCGATGCTGGGATTGTAATAAATTGGGACACCTTCAAAGCGACTGCAGGAAGCGCCGTCGAAGGGAATCAACAGAAAAGAAAGAAAGAGAAGAATGTCCAACCTTATGGCTTTGAGATGCAACATAGGAAAGGACTTATTCATGGAAATGCAGAAGCCTTTGTACAACGTCCATGCAAACTTGAATGCAAACATTGCGGCCGGGTGGAAGAAAAAGAAACAACAGCAACTATACAGTTGGTAACTGTGGAACGATCAACAGGTTGGGACATCGAGAACTTGCAAACAGCGCAACGAGAAGATCCGGACATATCGCCTATTCTTGCTTGGAAAGCAGATATAGAAAAACCAGAATGGAAGGGTATTTCAGGGATGAATGAAAATCTGAAAAGCTACTGGGCTCAATGGAATTCTCTTCATGTGGAATGCGGTATTTTAAAACGCAAATGGGAGGCACCTAACGGTAAATCATTCCGAATGCAAATAGTCTTGCCGGCATCAAAGGTCAACGATGTTCTAGGTAAAATGCATCGTGGAACATCTGGAGAACATTTGGGAGTGAATAAAACAATTTCTAAAATACGAGAAAAGTTTTATTGGACATATGCGGGAGGATGTGGAGAAGTGGTGTCGCAGATGCACTGTGTGTGCTTCTTACAAAGGGCCGCCACATAGCAGCAGAAAGGAAATGTATAAGTGTAATACCAGAGCCCCTTTGGAAAGGAGAGCTGATGTACAAGAAGCCACGAGGACAAAATTAGCAGTAAATGCCAATCGGATGAGGACCCGCTATGACTTACGTGCGAATTTAGCAGGATTCAATGAAGGTGATCTTGTTTGGCTGTACAACCCGAACCGACGTAAGGGACGTTCTCCAAATTCACAACAACACTGGGAGGGACCGTATTCAGTAGTAACTAGAATAAATCACGTAGTATACAGGATTCAACGTGGTACAAGAGGCAAACGAAAAATCGTTCATCTGGATCGCTTGTGTCAATATTACAAGCATCAAGACCGTGGACCACCTGTTGTTCGGGACGAACAATTGTAAGAAGGGGGCAGTTTTACGTGTAATAGGAAGAGACAACTGGTGACATCTACTGGCAATGGAGAAGTAAACGACTTTAGGTTCGGGGAATTGATTATGGTATCTACAGGAAGGTTCAGGAATAGAATAAATAGAATGAATAGAATGAATAGAACAGTCAAGAAGCTTCTGGAAAATACAATACTCGAGAATAATCTGGAGAGTTTCTAGGGTATAAATATAACAGCTGTCATTGCCAGAAAAAGAGTCTTGTCTTAGACGTTGCAGTGTTAACAAGCGAAAGTAATAAACGTGCGAAAGTGTTGTAATTAGATTGCGATAATTGAAAGTACAGTATTAGCGATAATTAGAGTTGAGTTGATTAATAGAAAGTTTATGAATTTTGTATGATTAGAGTGAAATAAAGAACTTGTATATTAAGTATCTAATATTGTGTTTTAAATAACGAACCAAAGGCCACGCCCGCAACAATACTATTAATTTTCACTAATTTTCATTAACGTCACTTGACTACTCTTAACCTTGGAGAAAAAAGATAAAAATTGTCAACTGGAGGTTGCATGGAGTTTTTATTGGGAGTGGGGTTAATTAATATTGAAATGTGTATCATTGAAGCGTTTTTGGTCTTTTAAAAGATGTATACGCACACAATCACAATTCTGCGAAAATTTCAAAATATTAAGGATAAATACCAGAAGATACAGGGTTTTCCAATAAGAGGTGTTATTTTGATATTCAAAGCAAAATGCCATTTTTTGAGATAAATGACCAGATCTTTATTTCATTATAAAGAGGAAGGTATGCCGTTAATAATGGAAAATAACATCAGCCAAATGACCACCACGACCACGCCTATAGGACCATATCCTTTTCATGAAATTTTCCATAACCAAATCGCAAAGTGGCTGCCCTATGTCCTCGATAGCCTCACGAATTCCATCTTTGAGGTCTTGAATCGACGCTGGGCTGTTGGCGTAGACCTTCTCTTTCACGTGGCCCCAAAGGAAGAAGTCGCAAGATCTCTGTGGCCAATTGTGATCACCTCTTCGAGAGATAACACGGTCCGGAAACTTTTCCCGTAAAAGATCAATGGTTTCGTTGCTTGTATGGCACGTAGCGCCGTCTTGTTGAAAGTAAACGTTGTCCAGATCAATACCATCCAATTCCGGCCATAAAAAGTTATTAATCATCTGCCGATAGCGCAATCCATTCACCGTAACTGTTGCTCCAGCCTCATTTTCGAAAAAGTAGGGTCCAATGACCCTGCGGGACCATAAACCGCACCAAACAGTCACACGTTGAGGATAGAGAGGCTTTTCAACAATAACTCTTGGGTTTTCCGAGCCCCAAATGCGACAATTTTGCTTGTTGACGACGCCATCGAGGTGGAAATGGGCCTCATCACTCAAGATGAGTTTTCAAGGACATGATGCATTTCAAGGACCCAATCAACAAAGACTCGACGTTGTTGATGATCGGCCGGCTTGAGTTCTTGTGCTAACTGAACTTTATAAGCCTTAAGACCCAAATCTTTATGCAAAATACGGTTTAATGACGTTTGTGGAATGCCTAATGCCAAAGAACGACGAGGAATGGACAAACCTGGGTTTTCTGCAACACTTTCGGCTATAGCAGCAATATTCTCGGCTGTTCTTGAGCGACGTGCACGGGTTTTATTCTTCACATCACTAACTTGTCCCGATAGCTCGAATTTTTCTACCAATTTCTGTATTGCGATCCGACAAGGTGCTTCACGACGACCCAAAAATGTTCGAGTTTTACGAATCGTCTCTGCCACATTTTCACCATTTTTATAGTGAGTTTTAATAATTTCAATGCGTAGTTGAATCGTGTATCGTTCCATTTTTATTAATGGCGTAGTTTCTACTTGTCAAATGTCAAAAAATGACAGCTCCAAAAGTGGCATCTACCGAAATAGCGGTCTAATTAAAATAACACCTCTTATTGGAAAACCCTTCAGTTATCACTGTATTGTCTAATTAGAATTTGCACAGCTTTAAGAGTATCTATTACTCACATGTGCTTTAATCGTGATAAATTGAAATTGAAGTCGAATTCACAAACTATATGATAACTGGGCCAGCATAATAACATCACAGCAGTTAATATAACGGGACTATATATATATATATATTTTTATCACTGTGCGTGATTGATAAGGCAAAAGAAAAAAAAAATTTTGTTGTATATATGTAATGCGAGATAACACAAAATAAACACTGTAATTTAACACCTTCCTTGTCCAATACTTTACCTATATCAAATATAAAACCAAACCAAAGCACACAAAGAAAAAAAAATTTTTGTAATGCGACAACAAAAGTAAATTTCTCTAAATTTTCCCTCCATTTCTTTTTATAATTAAAATTTTTACGGTTTTTCCTTTTTTTTTTATGAAAATGTATAGAAATATGTAATTCACTATGCTACAATGCATTATTTTAGTAAATAAATTTTAAAAGATTAAATATTATTCCTATTTCTGTGTTCTTAATCTTGTTTGTAATATAATCTTGTAATAACATTTTTCTTTTCAAACCTCCTGGTTGAATCCAATTTTACATACTTTTTTTTTTTTTATGTTTTCCTATGTTAAAACTCTTTCTGCATACGCTTTACTCCAGGAAGATGTACGGGAAGAATAAAATTTGGAACGTGAATTAATTGTTGTTTTTCCTTGTTACCCTCTGTCTAGTCTCCACTGGATTCCTCGTTGAAGATCAGTCTTTAGGCAGATTGAATAGCACCCCAAAGTCAGACTCAACTCCGGGTTTAAGGATTAGGGTTTCTTGTCCACACTATTCAATCCTACCGACTGCGGCAAATTATGTTGAGATCTCCAGTACAGATTCCAATGTTGTCATCATACTTATATTGGGCTGAGTTGAGCAGGTCACAAAAACACATTACTTAATCGTTTTTAACTTTATTCATATATATAAATTATTTATATCTTTACATCTCGTGTATAGTAAACCGTAACTTGATTCCTCTCACCGGCATATTTCGCAGTGACGCGCTTTCACAACAAACCCAATAATTCTGAGTTTGTTATGAAATGCGATACACTGCAAGTTTTAACAGTGCTAACGTTTAAGCAAGGCCTGTTTGCATTTATTGTGTAAGGTCTTGCTTTTCGCCACCAATTCTTGTTTCACATAGATTAATTGATTATTTATATTCAGAACAAGAATCGATTGATCTCTATTCACAACATTAGGACAAATACGATTAGACTGCCAGGGCGAACGAATAGGGACGCGTGTTTTACCTTGTGATTTTTATTTTAGAATAGCAGCTCCAGGAGGCCTCCTCGAGGAATGCAGCGAGCTGAACACTTTCGTGGATAATTACGGTGAGTCACTCTTCCTTAATCGCCCAAATAAAAGAAAAATAATTAACACGCGATTTAAGAACTCAGGCATTCTTTTGCGTTCATTTAAATGAGAACTAAGTCCGAACACGACAAACATTTGAATAATTTAGAAAAAAATACACATTTTTGGGGATCAATGATTTCCGCGGGTAATAATATTATTTATTAGTGGTTGTTTTGAACTATAATTTCATACCATATATATACGTATTGTTGCGAGCATAGCACAAATTAAATAGTTATCAGTGTAACTTTAGGGGGCATCATAACAATCACTTAGCAATTACATATGATAACGAATGTTTAAAGGATAGACCGGCAATAACGAGTAGTGTTAGTACCTATGTACATAAGTAGTTATGTTTCCCGGTTCCTAATGTCTTCTTGTTTACTATACAACTATAATAGATTTTAAATGGTACAAGATACATTTAGTACTTCGATTGTCACCGAATTAGGAAATGCGACTTATGTACTTACTAAAAATAAAATGAATATTTGCTTTATTTATCGAGAAGACATGGGGAAACCGCGTACGTATTAATTAATTTTCATTGCGAAGAAGCCAAATAACGTCAAGCAACTTTAATGTGCGAAAAAAAAATTCGTATAAAGTGCTAAAGATAATTTTGTTTTAAATGCTTTGCTAGTAAAATAGCTATTGAAGTGATTAATTGTTCTAAACAAGTGTAATTTTTGCATTTTTACGTGTTCATTTAACGGAGATATATAAGCTCTTACTAGATACTGATTGTTAAAGCTATTAGTATTAACATTTCTCTGAACAATCATTTCATATCACATCATTTAGTAGTAGTAGCTTGCGACCAGAATTTGCGAGTAGTTATTAAAAGTCAGTAATATCATTATGTTTAAACACTAATCCTCTACCATATAATTTACTGTAGTTGATTTAGCGATAAAACAAAAAAAAGGAAAAATTAATAATTTTAATTAACATTTATGTAAGATTGATATTAGCAGTTAGCCTGATGTTGCAAGTCTTGAATTACTGAGCTAATAAAAATTTTCCGCTATGTTGTGCATTTCGGGAAAATAAATTATATCAAGCTAAATACTTTTTGCGGACCCTTGATCACTGAGTGGGGAGGAAATGTTAACAGTGTCAACTAATTTCCGACCTCTTTCCTAAATCTGTTTTCAGGTAGCCGTTACTGTCGCCCGCCACCAAAGGTTTTTCCAGTTTTCGTTTCACAATTACATCCAGTTCCTCTGTAGTATCTTCACGTATGTGAAGTTCCTGCAAATTTCTTAACGCATGCCAATGGAAGCTATGTACTGCTAAGTTCAGAATCCTTCTCTCCCCTCCTCTTTCTCTAGGGACAAGCATGATACGTTCTCGTCGGAAAATCAGTGAGTGACTGTAGTCGCTCTTTGCATAATACTGGGATCATCTGTACATCGTTGCCAAACAGATAATATTAGGGTTTCTTCCGTTTGTAGGTTGGCTGGTGTTTAGGCGGAGTGGGCTGTATATACGTCAATAGGTTCTTCAGACCATATGAGCATGCCTGCGGCTAACTTCCCCTCAGCAGAGGACCTACCACCTGTCCTTACTATAGAGAAATCCATGTTGAAGACTGGCTTCTGTTCTTCGTTTTTTTTCCAGTCCCGTTTTCTTGTCAAATCCCTACAATTCTCTTATGGAACTTATTTGCCCAATAGTTTTTTTATCTCTGCACGAAATATTGCTGCGTTATGGCCACGACGGCTGACTGGTGATTTCTGTTTGGCCCACCCCATGAGCTCGACGCAATAGCCGAGGCGAGCTATCGTGCCGGCCAGTCTATACCCGTCGTAGAAAGAAGCAGCAGACTTCGTCCTGTGAGATGACATCATCCTAATCTTCTCGAAGCTTTTTAAAGTCAGGCTACCTAACAAAACATTGGAATTGCAAATTTAATTAGAATTAATGACTTAGATTTATGTGCGGAGGGTCTAACTACAAATATGAGAAGCGTCTTGGAAAAGTTTAAAGTTAAAAAAATTGTAAATAATAATGAGAATAAATGGTTCACGCAGAAACTGCTGTCGTGTCCCAAAGCAAAAAGTAAAACACAGTTGGATAAATGAGAACAATCGAATTAATTTAACTTATGTACTTCTTTATTTACCGCAAGCCCCAATATTCGGAAGTAAGCTTTCTTTGCTCACAACGCGGATGTAAACAAACGACAACAACCTTGTCGTTTGTTCTACCGGTTGCAGCACCTGAGTCGCTTAGTAGTAAACAATCGCTTTACATAAAAATTATCGTGCGAGGTTAATTGTTATCGTAATCGTCGATTGCTCCACTAAGCGCTTATCGTAGCCATCTGTTGAGCTAATCAGCGAAATAACCGGCAGTTGCAGAACAGTACCATGCGAGGTTACTGTTTAGCAATTGCTAATTATTTCTCTAAATTGCGCCCTTGGCTGCATGCAGTATCTTCCTCATATTGGCCCATAACATCCCCCCCCCCCTTGGAAAAACTAGTTTCCGCAGGGAACTAGATCTGGAGAATGCAATCAATTAAATAAACTGAAAATATCTTAATCCTCGCTTGGTTCAGATTCTTTACATTATATCATTACATTTCTGTACATTACATTACATTACATTTTTACATATTTCGAAATTTTCTTATTTTCTTTTTCTAACATTGTTAGATTTAACATCATTTCACATTTCTCTTTTTACTTGTCATATTTAATTTCTCTTTCACCATTTATTTCTTCCTTAATATTTTTTCCTATGTTCTTTTCTTATTCTCTCTTAACATTAAACAATTTTTTCCGTATTTTCTTTTCACAACATATCTATATTAACTTTCTTCTTTTTTTTCCCCAATTTCTTTCTAACATTTGACTAATTTAACACAGTATCAATAGTAACTACGCATTGCTTTTTTATACATTTATCGGTTATATCCCTTTATTCCATTTTCACATATTTTAAAATTTATCGTAATTCGCTATTTATTTTTATTACATTAATAATCTATGATTATCTTATTCCATCAAAATTCTTAATTAATTTATCTCTAGGGATCCTATTGTTTATCTAATTCCAAAAATAACAAATAGCAACCACAACAGCACAAAACAAAATTCCTTTACAATCAATATTAATTTTCTGGATTTTCTTATGGGTACGATGGAGTTCTCTCAATTATATTGAGAGTCCATGCGTACTTAAAGATTCCATATAACATCATGACAGACTTCTCAACATTAAATGTACGCTAGTAATTCCATACTGCTTCAAATTCGCGTCCATCTCTATAAGCTTAGGTGGTCCAGGGCTCGCAGAGCTATTGCCTTTCATCTCATTTTCTTATTTCCGCTGCTTACTTCATAGTGTCGCTCTCATCTGCATACCGCCTGCGCTCTGGAAACGGTGGATACGTCGAGCGTAGATTTGAAGATCTTACCTATTCTTATTTGACATATGACAACCCTTGTGTTCCTCTTAAACTAGGAGAAATGAACTACACAATTTTTCTAATTACTCTTTATTTATTTCAGCAATTATATTTAAAGACAACAATAAAAATTCTTCTCTATTAGCTTTTCTTTTTAATTCAACATCTTTTCTCTTATTATTTCTTTACAATATCTTTTTTTTATTGCTATATTATTCGATCTTTTTAGGCTTTGAACATTTAATTATCTTGATACATTTAATATTCTTCTTCTTTTTAATTTCTCTCTTTCTTTTTTAATTTCTATTACCTAGATTACTTTCTTATTACTTTTATTTTTTCTTTCGACTTATCCAGTAATACTTTTTTTTTATTTCTGCTTTTAAATAATATTATACCTTTTTGTTTCTTTTGGATATTTCCTTACTTATTATTCTATACCTGAGTTGTCGTGTTACCTCAGCCTCCAATAAAACAGGCACTAGACTATCCTTATATCTTCTTGTATTTTCTTTCTTGACCTGTAAATCTATAAAGCTATGTCATATCATTTAAATTTAGAAAAAATCGCCCCTCAAATCACTTACAAAATTTGAAGGCCCCTGTTGAAAACCTCGGCTGAGCGTCACTTTTCCCGGACACTTACCAACATTTTCCCCATAAGGTGTCATGAAACTTGCAGTAGAAGTCCAATGCTCCGCACAACTGAAGTTCGGATCGCATAATTGCTGCTTAAATTCTCATCTACCCGATTTATTCCTATATCCTTGAAATTTAAGCTTACCTCTTCGCCAAAGCCCCTGAGCTTGCTTTTGTTGTGAATAGAAATTTTTCCTACCTTCATAATTCCATACAGGTCTTTCAGAATACTTACGCGGTTTTTTATTCGAGGAATTTGATGCTTTTACCGGACAGGCTCTTGCATTAGCGATTCTTACAAATGCAAGTCTAACCATCAAACTATTTCCGCTGTGTTCACTGCATATACGTTGACTGCTCAACCCTTCGCCAGATTGGTCGGTTACAGGCTTGTTAAGCTCCGAACTTTCGTGAGGTGTGATAGGTAAATGGAAATGGGTCCTGCCATGTAGGTACTACTTTTTTTTTGCCGTGTTGAGTTTTTCCTTCTCTATCTCGGCCTGAAATTGATTTTCTTGACTTCTACTCTGCCAAGCTGTGGCTCCCACTTGTGCACAAGCTGCGATATTTTCACTAGAAGTATTTTCTTTCATGCGTTTGCTGGCGTCTTGTATCAGCAGCTTCTTATTTACGCAGTCGATTATAGCTCTGTCACTGAGGAAATCCATTCCAAGTATACCGTCGGCTGGAATTGAGTCCGTATCACTAATGGTATTAAATCTACATGCATGCTGGCTGTTGTCTATCTGCAACTTTGCCTCACAAGTGCCTATGGAACTCCTAGCGGATCCGAACAGTCCTCCAATTCTGATTTTGTGATGTGTCTGTACGGGCGTAGTCCTCTTTATCCTATTAACTTTAATTATTCTACAGGTAGAACCGGTATCTATTAAAAGTCTCAACTTACCTTCTAATGCTATGTTCGAGTGGACTGTTATGACAAACTTACTCTGAGAATTTCATTTTTCATTCTCTGCTAGATATTTCTTGAGACAATTCTCTGTATAGTGGTCCCGTGTTCGGCAGAAGTGGTAGTAAAGCCTTTCCCCTGCCATAAACAATCTTTCATTAACGCCTTTCTTAATATCTGCGACTCTGACATGATGTATTTGAGAGTTGGATTTTTCGCGCCTATACGGCTGCCATTCCCTAGAAATATGCTCCAGTTGTCCACGTTTGCAGCATTTTATAATCCTTCCTCTGAGGAATTCCGGTGCTTCCTTCTCCGTCTCTGGTGCCATGGTTTGAAGCATTTCCGAATCTTTTTCGAAGTAGAGAGCTTCCTCTCGAACTTCTTCTAGTGCTTCGAATTTTCTTCCTGTTAAGTATACCCGTGTGGCCTGACTACCGACACCAGCTTTAAAAGTAGCTTCCGCGTCGACCTCTAGCTCTGCTATCAAACCTACATCCTTATTGGGGTAATTGGCTGACACCGCAGACTTAATCTGATCCAGCAGCTCCATCATTCTATCTGCAAACTCTCTAATATCCTCACCAGGTCTCTGCCTACAGGCTAACATTTCAGTGCTAATTCACTGAAAGACATCCGTGGCATGTAGGCTGTTTTAACCGCCTGCTGCAAAGATGCAAATTCCTTTGGCTCATGTGAGCTTATTAGATAGTAAGCGTCATCGGACAAACGGTATTTTATGCATTTAATAAAAATGCTTTGCTCTGCTGCTTCCAGTCGATCGTGTAAGTCTTTGCTGCAACTGAGGAAACGAAAGACTCGGAAAACCCAAGAGTTATGGTTGAAAATCCTCTCTATCCTCAACGTGTGACAGTTTGGTGCGGTTTATGGTCCCGCGGTTTCATTGGACCTTACTTTTTCGAAAATGAGGCTCTAGCAACAGTTACGGTGAATGGATTGCGCTATCAGTAGTTACGCTATACAGGTTCTGGACCACTTTTTCCATACAAAAAGTGTCCGGAAAATTCAAACTATTTTGCTGGCTCTAGACCGGGGTTCTGGGCCACTGGGGGAATCCGTCTAGTGGTCTACGTCACAGGGCCTGCCTGGGGACTTCCTTCTGGATCACTGAGGGTTCTGGGAGGTCGAGGAGAGGGGGTAAGGGGGCTTTTGTACTGCAATTTTGACATTATCTTGAAGTTTTCTTTTAGGAGGATACTTATGCCAACAACAACAACCAATGTAGGTATGTTGACTTGGATATGTCCGATAATCAAATTCTGAATAATGTAAACAAAATCGCAGCCGAGTAAAGTAAACAAATTGAGCGATATTTACACACACACACACACACCAGGGGCCAGGTGGCTGGTAATTTGATATCGCCTCTTCGCACAGGTCTACATCACAGGGCCTGCCTGGCGAATTCCTTTCCTACCGTCTGACTGACCAGGGTATGACGTCATCTGGTTGGCTGATCCCCGTCAGCTGATTAAGCTCTGTCATAGCTGATTTTTTAAATAAAATAATGTTGGATTTTGCTGGAATCGAACCGAGAACGCTTGGTTTTGTAAAATCCGATGCGCTCTACCATGAGACCATGGAGGTGTTGTATGAATATTCTTTAAAGTTGCTATATATGGGTAGAGCTCTATACCAGAGGTGGGGGATTAACCGGTACTACCGGGATGTGTCATTTGGTCTTGACTGCACCCTAGTAAGCATAGGGTCAGTTTGGCCAGACAGATGTGACGTCACCGACCCTGAGTTCATTGACCTTTGACCCATGACCTTTGACCTTTGACCCTTGACCCTGACCCTGATGTCATTGACCTTCACACACACACACACACACACACACACATGCACACGATACAATTTGAGGTATTACGTCACAACTCACAAGTCCTTGCTCATGACATTGGCGTCTCAAGCTCTATCTTAGCTGAAATAAAAAATTGGCTTTGTGTTGGAATCGAACCGAGAACGTCTGGTGTGAAAATCAACAAAAAAAAAAGAAACCCCAAGACTTATATCATTGAAAAATTGTGTCAATGGATTCTAGATGGTGGGTATGCGGAGGGGGGATAATAAAGATAGGGAGGGGGGGTAATGAAATTTTCATCAGAAATCCTCTACGGGCTCTGGTTTTCGAGATATTAGCGTATTAATAATTCAAGTTATGGCAATTAGCACCTTGATTGGTAATTAGCTAAGGGGTTTGTCATGCTTGAAGCTTTCTTAGCTGAGCAGATAACGAATTTCGCAACATGGCATCATCACCTCGGTTTTTGTTGTTTCACCTTGGTTTTGCTGAACGGAAGTTGCAGATATCGATCATCACAAGATTCGTAAACAAATTTTCACATCCTGTTGTAAACAAATTTAAGCAACATCAGCACATTTATTCTTATCATGTAATTTGATACCACACTTCCTGTAAGCCGCCCAATTCCAAGAATTTTACTGATCGACACGTTTCATTGGAATTCGTAAACAAATTTTCACATCCTGCTGTAAACAAAGTTAAGCAATATCAGCACATTTATTCTTTTCGTGTAATTTGATACCACACTTCCTGTAGGCAGCCAAAAAAATTTTATTGTTCCAAAAATTTTACCAATCGAAACGTTTCATTGGAAGGTAAACAAATTTTTACATTTTCTTGTATGTAAACAATCTCATTTGAAAAAATTCGACCAGCAGAATAAAGTAATCAAATTAATTTGAATGATTTTTTTATTGTGTAATTCGATATCATCTCAGCCTATAAGCAAATTCATTGGAATTCATCCTGTGCAATTTTAGCAGCAGGATCATTCATGTTTACAAACCGTTGCTATAAAAGCGCAAGCAAACTCTTGAGGAGCACCAGTCAGTTTTAGTGAGTCTCAGTGATAGGTTAAAAAAAATAAAATAAAATAAAAATGACAACCGCGCTAGTAAATAAAAGTTTTTCAGTAATTGAAAATTTGCGAAAAGATGTGTTGAAGTGTTTAACAAATTCAGATAATAAAGACTATATTGTTAAAAAGTGCAACAGAAACATACATAAATTTCAAGTTGCATTTCGGAAGTGCAATAAGAGTGCTAGGAAACGACATTTCGAGAGCTGTCTCGAGCAAATTAAAGCATTGAGAGCACTATTGAGAACTCCCCGTCGAGGTGGAGGAATTACTCGTGTAAGAAGAAGTGATTTTGTAAAGTGGGAGGAAATAAAGACAGCGTTCGCAGACAGAATTCGACAAGGTGTTATTGCAAATTTAAAACATATCGATCCGAAGCTATTTATGCAAGACGCTGACAAATTATTTACGCGCCGCACTAAGAATACATTAAAACATTATTTTAATATTAAAGTTTCTACAACGTTTTGCGGTGAATTTGTTAAGGAAACTGGTGACAATGAAATTATAAAAGACATTAAATATTTCCAAGCTAGAACTGCTGCAATTAGTGCAGATGATAATTTAGAGGAGTGGTTTAAATCAAACATTTTGGATCCAATAAACACTCAGCTGGAAGAATTCCAGGAAAAACACAGTGGCTGGGCACTGTACTCTATAATACATCTAGCAGTACACATCAACAAGTTTGAACAACTCCGAGGATCTTCGTATATGCCCTTACCAAAGGAAATTGCATCAAAGAAAGCATGCATTAATGTGAAAAATAATGATGAAGCATGCTTCGCATGGGCCGTAACATCAGCGCTATATCCACATTACTCTACAGTACTAAATTTAACTGGGATAACATTCCCCATGGCACTTAAGCAAATTACCCAATTTGAGGACCAGAACAATTTATCGGTAAACGTGTTCATCCTGGAGAAAGAGCATTTCCTCACCACAGTTCCAGTTAGACTTACGAAACACAGGATGGAGCGACATGTTAATCTCTTAATGCTACAAGATGACTATGACCAGGCTGATGATCATATGGATGATGATGATGATGCTGGCAGATATCATTTCTGTTGGATTATAGATCTTTCGCTCCTTGTTTCAAAACAAACTTCAAAATGTAACTATAGAGTGTATATATGCGACAGATGTTTGCTCTACTTTTACTCTGAAGAAAAATTAACATCACACACTCCCGAATGCGAGAAGCAAAACGACTGCAGAATTATGTTTCCCTCAGAGGAAAAGAAATAGTTGGAATATAAGAATTATAACCATAAGAATCCAGTCCCGTTTTGTGTGTATGCTGATCTTGAATCAATATTAAAGCCGATTCAGGGAAACGATCAAAATACACAGCGAATCCAGGAACATGAAGTTCACAGCATAGGATTCTATTTCCACTGCAAACATGATGCTAAGCTCTCATATTACAGAGCATATCGAGGCAAGGACTGTCAACAATTGTTTGCATTAGAATTGCAAAAAATTGCCTCCATAGCTGTACAGGAAAAGCTGAACATCAGGCCAATGCAACCCTTGACTAAAGAGGAACGGCGTTCACATATGGAAAATACTTGCTGCCATATATGTGAAAAAACGTTTGCAGCCGATGAGGAACGAGTCCGGGACCATTGCCACTTAACAGGTAAATACTGAGAAGCATAATTCAATTCATTTCTTTTCATAAATTCTTTTAACAGGAAAATACCGAGGGCCAGCGCACAATGCATGCAATCTGATGTATCAAGATTGCTCCATAGTTCCAGTCATTTTTCACAATTTATCTGGATATGATGCTCACTTCATTATTAAGGATATAGCTACATCTTTCCCAGGAAAAGTTGATCTCTTACCAATAAACAAGGAAAGATATATCTCGTTCACCAAGCACATGGAAGGCAGCCATATAAAATTCAGATTCATCGATTCCTTCCGTTTTATGGCAGAATCTTTAAATAAGCTATCATCATTGCTGCCAATGGATAAATTAAACACTACAAGATCAGTATGGCAGGGATTGGATGACGACACTATCAAACGTCTTACGCGCAAAGGTGTCTTCCCATATGATTTTATTGATGACTGGGATAAATTGGATTTCCAGAACTTGCCAACACAGGAAGCGTTCTACAATAAACTAACTGAGAGTGCTATATCTCCTGAGGACTACAATCATGCTGAAGAGGTCTGGCAAAAATTTGAAATACAAACACTTGGTGAATATTCAGATCTATACCTTAAGACTGATGTTCTCCTATTGGTCGATGTTTTTGAGAACTTTCGAGAAGTGTGCATGAAGACGTACAATTTGGATCCAGCACATTATTACACCATGCCAGGCCTAACATGGGATGCTTTGCTGAAATACACTAATGTGAAATTAGAGCTGATAACCGACGTAGATATACTGCTATTCATAGAGAGAGGCATTCGAGGTGGTATAAGTCAATGTTCGAACAGATATAGTAAAGCAAATAATAAATATATGGATGATTTTAAGCCTGAGGAGAAAGAGAAATACTTGATGTATTATGATGTGAATAACCTTTATGGATGGGCCATGTCACAGGATTTACCGACCGGAGGATTCAAATGGGTTGATGTTCCCAATATTAACGTTTCCGAAATTCCTGATGATTCTCCAACTGGATACATATTCGAAGTCGACTTGGATTATTCTCAACATCTACATGATAAGCATAAGGACTTACCGGTTTGTTCTGAGCATGCAGCACCACCTGGAGCAAGATTAGAAAAGCTTTTGACAACATTACATCCAAAAACTAAATATATTATACACTACCGAAATTTGAACCAATGCTTATCACATGGACTCATCTTGAAAAAAGTGCACCGGGTTCTTCAATTCGACCAATCAGCTTGGCTTAAACCATATATTGACTTAAATACTACCAAACGGATGCAGGCTACAAGCAATCATGAGAAGGACAGCTATAAAAAGATGAATAATGCAGCTTTTGGTAAGACCATGGAAAATGTGCGCAAGTATAGCGATATCAAGCTTTGCGTAAAGTGGGAAGGTCGCTATGGTGCAAAAGCTCGGATTGCGGCACCCAACTTCCACAGTGCAACGATATTTGATGAGAATTTAGTTGCTGTGGAATTAAGGCGACTCAAAATCTTATTCAATAAGCCTCTCTATATTGGAATGGCCATTATGAAAATTTCAAAGGTATGCCTCTACGATTTCCATTACAGTTTTATGCAGCGTCAATTTGGAGATAAATGTAAAGTCATGTATACAGATACATATTCTCTAATATATGAACTTGAAGAGAAAAATGCATATGAGTTCATGGCTGAAAATATAAACAAATTTGATACAAGTGATTACCCAGAAGATAACCAGTTCGATTTACCGCTCATGAATAAAAATATTCCTGGTCTAATGAAGGATGAGCTTAATGGGAAAATCATGAGCGAATTTGTAGGCTTGCGCTCGAAAATGTACAGTCTGCGTATAAACGATGGTAAAACTGTAAAGAAAGCAAAAGGAGTAAAGACTAATGTAGTCCAGAGGCATATCAATTTCGAAGACTACGTCGAATGTTTGAATAAGAAGGGAGTATTAACTGCTAATCAGAGCTCCATGCGATCACATAACCATAATGTCTACACGATCAACCAAAAGAAGATTGCATTGAGTCCATATGATAACAAGCGGTATATTATGAGTGGGACAACGGATACTATGTATTGTAAATAAAAATTGTATTATAGCTAAAATACCATTTAATGAAATAGTTTGTTTTACTTGTAGGTATTATAGTATAAGATATACATTATTGTAAAATAAAGAAAGTGTTATTACAGTTATAAGGAAACCGATTAAAGGAATTGAATGATACACTACGAATTAAATGTTAATAATAAATCAATAATGATATTTTATATATGGTATTCTTTTTATTCAATTTCCCTACTAAGTCCAGAGCTCCCGAATAATGTGCTTGATTATACACTTATATATAATACACTTCCGGATGAAGGTCAAGGGTCAGACGCCCTTCCGGTTTCAAATGTGATGCCGGGGGTCAAGGTCGAGCCCACGTGTAAATGTTTTTTCTCAAGCCGTCCTAACATTCTGGGTAAAACGCTCAACCGCCCGATTAGGAGCTCGCTGTAGTGGGCAAATATTATTCGGGAGCTCTGGACTTAGTAGGGAAATTGAATAAAAAGAATACCATATATAAAATATCATTATTGATTTATTATTAATTGAAAAATATTAACATTTAATTCGTAGTGTATCATTCAATTCCTTTAATCGGTTTCCTTATAACTGTAATAACACTTTCTTTATTTTACAATAATGTATATCTTATACTATAATACCTACAAGTAAAACAAACTATTTCATTAAATGGTATTTTAGCTATAATACAATTTTTATTTACAATACATAGTATCCGTTGTCCCACTCATAATATACCGCTTGTTATCATATGGACTCAATGCAATCTTCTTTTGGTTGATCGTGTAGACATTATGGTTATGTGATCGCATGGAGCTCTGATTAGCAGTTAATACTCCCTTCTTATTCAAACATTCGACGTAGTCTTCGAAATTGATATGCCTCTGGACTACATTAGTCTTTACTCCTTTTGCTTTCTTTACAGTTTTACCATCGTTTATACGCAGACTGTACATTTTCGAGCGCAAGCCTACAAATTCGCTCATGATTTTCCCATTAAGCTCATCCTTCATTAGACCAGGAATATTTTTATTCATGAGCGGTAAATCGAACTGGTTATCTTCTGGGTAATCACTTGTATCAAATTTGTTTATATTTTCAGCCATGAACTCATATGCATTTTTCTCTTCAAGTTCATATATTAGAGAATCTGTATCTGTATACATGACTTTACATTTATCTCCAAATTGACGCTGCATAAAACTGTAATGGAAATCGTAGAGGCATACCTTTGAAATTTTCATAATGGCCATTCCAATATAGAGAGGCTTATTGAATAAGATTTTGAGTCGCCTTAATTCCACAGCAACTAAATTCTCATCAAATATCGTTGCACTGTGGAAGTTGGGTGCCGCAATCCGAGCTTTTGCACCATAGCGACCTTCCCACTTTACGCAAAGCTTGATATCGCTATACTTGCGCACATTTTCCATGGTCTTACCAAAAGCTGCATTATTCATCTTTTTATAGCTGTCCTTCTCATGATTGCTTGTAGCCTGCATCCGTTTGGTAGTATTTAAGTCAATATATGGTTTAAGCCAAGCTGATTGGTCGAATTGAAGAACCCGGTGCACTTTTTTCAAGATGAGTCCATGTGATAAGCATTGGTTCAAATTTCGGTAGTGTATAATATATTTAGTTTTTGGATGTAATGTTGTCAAAAGCTTTTCTAATCTTGCTCCAGGTGGTGCTGCATGCTCAGAACAAACCGGTAAGTCCTTATGCTTATCATGTAGATGTTGAGAATAATCCAAGTCGACTTCGAATATGTATCCAGTTGGAGAATCATCAGGAATTTCGGAAACGTTAATATTGGGAACATCAACCCATTTGAATCCTCCGGTCGGTAAATCCTGTGACATGGCCCATCCATAAAGGTTATTCACATCATAATACATCAAGTATTTCTCTTTCTCCTCAGGCTTAAAATCATCCATATATTTATTATTTGCTTTACTATATCTGTTCGAACATTGACTTATACCACCTCGAATGCCTCTCTCTATGAATAGCAGTATATCTACGTCGGTTATCAGCTCTAATTTCACATTAGTGTATTTCAGCATAGCATCCCATGTTAGGCCTGGCATGGTGTAATAATGTGCTGGATCCAAATTGTACGTCTTCATGCACACTTCTCGAAAGTTCTCAAACACATCGACCAATAGGAGAACATCAGTCTTAAGGTATAGATCTGAATATTCACCAAGTGTTTGTATTTCAAATTTTTGCCAGACCTCTTCAGCATGATTGTAGTCCTCAGGAGATATAGCACTCTCAGTTAGTTTATTGTAGAACGCTTCCTGTGTTGGCAAGTTCTGGAAATCCAATTTATCCCAGTCATCAATAAAATCATATGGGAAGACACCTTTGCGCGTAAGACGTTTGATAGTGTCGTCATCCAATCCCTGCCATACTGATCTTGTAGTGTTTAATTTATCCATTGGCAGCAATGATGATAGCTTATTTAAAGATTCTGCCATAAAACGGAAGGAATCGATGAATCTGAATTTTATATGGCTGCCTTCCATGTGCTTGGTGAACGAGATATATTTTTCCTTGTTTATTGGTAAGAGATCAACTTTTCCTGGGAAAGATGTAGCTATATCCTTAATAATGAAGTGAGCATCATATCCAGATAAATTGTGAAAAATGACTGGAACTATGGAGCAATCTTGATACATCAGATTGCATGCATTGTGCGCTGGCCCTCGGTATTTTCCTGTTAAAAGAATTTATGAAAAGAAATGAATTGAATTATGCTTCTCAGTATTTACCTGTTAAGTGGCAATGGTCCCGGACTCGTTCCTCATCGGCTGCAAACGTTTTTTCACATATATGGCAGCAAGTATTTTCCATATGTGAACGCCGTTCCTCTTTAGTCAAGGGTTGCATTGGCCTGATGTTCAGCTTTTCCTGTACAGCTATGGAGGCAATTTTTTGCAATTCTAATGCAAACAATTGTTGACAGTCCTTGCCTCGATATGCTCTGTAATATGAGAGCTTAGCATCATGTTTGCAGTGGAAATAGAATCCTATGCTGTGAACTTCATGTTCCTGGATTCGCTGTGTATTTTGATCGTTTCCCTGAATCGGCTTTAATATTGATTCAAGAGCAGCATACACACAAAACGGGACTGGATTCTTATGGTTATAATTCTTATATTCCAACTATTTCTTTTCCTCTGAGGGAAACATAATTCTGCAGTCGTTTTGCTTCTCGCATTCGGGAGTGTGTGATGTTAATTTTTCTTCAGAGTAAAAGTAGAGCAAACATCTGTCGCATATATACACTCTATAGTTACATTTTGAAGTTTGTTTTGAAACAAGGAGCGAAAGATCTTTAATCCAACAGAAATGATATCTGCCAGCATCATCATCATCATCCATATGATCATCAGCCTGGTCATAGTCATCTTGTAGCATTAAGAGATTAACATGTCGCTCCATCCTGTGTTTCGTAAGTCTAACTGGAACTGTGGTGAGGAAATGCTCTTTCTCCAGGATGAACACGTTTACTGATAAATTGTTCTGGTCCTCAAATTGGGTAATTTGCTTAAGTGCCATGGGGAATGTTATCCCAGTTAAATTTAGTACTGTAGAGTAATGTGGATACTATGAGGTCCTATCGGAGTGAACATTTGCAGGATATAGCGCTGATGTTACGGCCCATGCGAAGCATGCTTCATCATTATTTTTCACATTAATGCATGCTTTCTTTGATGCAATTTCCTTTGGTAAGGGCATATACGAAGATCCTCGGAGTTGTTCAAACTTGTTGATGTGTACTGCTAGATGTATTATAGAGTACAGTGCCCAGCCACTGTGTTTTTCCTGGAATTCTTCCAGCTGAGTGTTTATTGGATCCAAAATGTTTGATTTAAACCACTCCTCTAAATTATCATCTGCACTAATTGCAGCAGTTCTAGCTTGGAAATATTTAATGTCTTTTATAATTTCATTGTCACCAGTTTCCTTAACAAATTCACCGCAAAACGTTGTAGAAACTTTAATATTAAAATAATGTTTTAATGTATTCTTAGTGCGGCGCGTAAATAATTTGTCAGCGTCTTGCATAAATAGCTTCGGATCGATATGTTTTAAATTTGCAATAACACCTTGTCGAATTCTGTCTGCGAACGCTGTCTTTATTTCCTCCCACTTTACAAAATCACTTCTTCTTACACGAGTAATTCCTCCACCTCGACGGGGAGTTCTCAATAGTGCTCTCAATGCTTTAATTTGCTCGAGACAGCTCTCGAAATGTCGTTTCCTAGCACTCTTATTGCACTTCCGAAATGCAACTTGAAATGTATGTATGTTTCTGTTGCACTTTTTAACAATATAGTCTTTATTATCTGAATTTGTTAAACACTTCAACACATCTTTTCGCAAATTTTCAATTACTGAAAAACTTTTATTTACTAGCGCGGTTGTCATTTTTATTTTATTTTATTTTTTTTAACCTATCACTGAGACTCACTAAAACTGACTGGTGCTCCTCAAGAGTTTGCTTGCGCTTTTATAGCAACGGTTTGTAAACATGAATGATCCTGCTGCTAAAATTGCACAGGATGAATTCCAATGAATTTGCTTATAGGCTGAGATGATATCGAATTACACGATAAAAAAATCATTCAAATTAATTTGATTACTTTATTCTGCTGGTCGAATTTTTTCAAATGAGATTGTTTACATACAAGAAAATGTAAAAATTTGTTTACATTCCAATGAAACGTTTCGATTGGTAAAATTCTTGGAACAATAAAATTTTTTTGGCTGCCTACAGGAAGTGTGGTATCAAATTACATGAAAAGAATAAATGTGCTGATATTGCTTAACTTTGTTTACAGCAGGATGTGAAAATTTGTTTACGAATTCCAATGAAACGTGTCGATCAGTAAAATTCTTGGAATTGGGCGGCTTACAGGAAGTGTGGTATCAAATTACATGATAAGAATAAATGTGCTGATGTTGCTTAAATTTGTTTACAACAGGATGTGAAAATTTGTTTACGAATCTTGTGATGATCGATATCTGCAACTTCCGTTCAGCAAAACCAAGGTGAAACAACAAAAACCGAGGTGATGATGCCTTGTTGCGAAATTCGTTATCTGCTCAGCTAAGAAAACTTCAAGCATGACAAACCCCTTTGCTAATTACCAATCAAGGTGCTAATTGCCATAACTTGAATTATTAATACGCTAATATCTCGAAAACCAGAGCCCGTAGAGGATTTCTGATGAAAATTTCATTACCCCCCCCCCTCCCTATCTTTATTATCCCCCCTCCGCATACCCACCATCTAGAATCCATTGACACAATTTTTCAATGATATAAGTCTTGGGGTTTCTTTTTTTTTTGTTGATTTTCACACCAGGCGTTCTCGGTTCGATTCCAACACAAAGCCAATTTTTTATTTCAGCTAAGATAGAGCTTGAGACGCCAATGTCATGAGCAAGGACTTGTGAGTTGTGACGTAATACCTCAAATTGTATCGTGTGCATGTGTGTGTGTGTGTGTGTGTGTGTGTGTGTGAAGGTCAATGACATCAGGGTCAGGGTCAAGGGTCAAAGGTCAAGGGTCAAAGGTCAATGACCTCAGGGTCGGTGACGTCACATCTGTCTGGCCAAACTGACCCTATGCTTACTAGGGTGCAGTCAAGACCAAATGACACATCCCGGTAGTACCGGTTAATCCCCCACCTCTGGTATAGAGCTCTACCCATATATAGCAACTTTAAAGAATATTCATACAACACCTCCATGGTCTCATGGTAGAGCGCATCGGATTTTACAAAACCAAGCGTTCTCGGTTCGATTCCAGCAAAATCCAACATTATTTGATTTAAAAAATCAGCTATGACAGAGCTTAATCAGCTGACGGGGATCAGCCAACCAGATGACGTCATACCCTGGTCAGTCAGACGCTAGGAAAGGAATTCGCCAGGCAGGCCCTGTGATGTAGACCTGTGCGAAGAGGCGATATCAAATTACCAGCCACCTGGCCCCTGGTGTGTGTGTGTGTGTAAATATCGCTCAATTTGTTTACTTTACTCGTCTGCGATTTTGTTTACATTATTCAGAATTTAATTATCGGACATATCCAAGTCAACATACCTACATTGGTTGTTGTTGTTGGCATAAGTATCCTCCTAAAAGAAAACTTCAAGATAATGTCAAAATTGCAGTACAAAAGCCCCCTTACCCCCTCTCCTCCCCCTCCCAGAACCCTCAATGATACAGAAGGAATTCCCCAGGCAGGCCCTGTGACGTAGACCACTAGACGGATTCCCCCAGTGGCCCAAAACCCCGGTCTAGAGCCAGGGAAATTGTTTGAATTTTCCGGACACTTTTTGTATGGAGAAAGTGGCCGGAATTGGATGGTATTGATCTGGACAACGTTTACTTTCGACAAGACGGCGCTACGTGCCATACAAGCAACGAAACCATGGATCTTTTACGGGAAAAGTTTCCGGACCGTGTTATCTCCCGAAGAGGTGATCACAATTGGCCAGCGAGATCTTGTGACTTAACACCTTGCGACTTCTTCCTTTGGGGCCACGTGAAATAGAAGGTCTACGCCAACAGCCCAGCTTCGATTCAAGACCTCAAAGATGGAATTCGTGAAGCTATCGAGGACATAGGGCAGCCACTTTGCGATTTGGTTATGGAAAATTTCATGAAAAGGATATGGTCCTGTAGGCGTGGTCGTGGTGGTTATTTGGCTGATGTTATCTTTCATTATAAACGGCATACCTTCCTCTTTATAACGAAATATAGATCCGATCATTTATCTCAAAAATTGGCATTTTGCTTTGAATATCAAAATAACACCTCTTATTGGAAAACCCTTTATGTATGTTCTGCGACACTTTTTTAAGCCCCCAGGATTTCACCACAGATGGTGCCACCGTCGCTAGGTGGTTTGAACCCATACTAATGTAGGTTTATGTCTCGGCTGTATAGGTTTCTGTCTTGGCTGTATTGGTTTGTATCATGGATACACCATTGTACCTTGGATGCACCATTGTGTCTTGGATGCACCATTGAGTCTCGACTGCGCCCTAGTGGGATTAATCGGTACTACCAGCATGCTCTGGGATGTGTCATTTGGTCTTGACTGCACCCTAGCGACATTGCCCGGTACTACCAGCATGCTCCGGTACTACGGTTTTCTAGGATAGATATGTGGTGCGCCTAAATGTAGGCTTTTGGCTTTGAACTAATATTAGTAATAATTAAAGTTAACGCTAGGAAATTTTTGTTCATGCCAATGGATTCTAGATGGTTGGGGTGGGCGTACTAGGGGGGATGAAATTTTCATCAGAAATCCTCTACGGGCTCTGGTTTTCGAGATATTAGCGATTTTACCTTTTCAGATTTAGTTAATATTATTAATAATTCAAGCTACCTAGGATAGTTTTGTTCATGCCAATAGATTCTAGAAGGTGTTATCTGGGCGGCGGTTAGAGGGGGAACAAAATTTTTATCAGAAATCCTCTACGGGCTATGGTTTTCGAGATATTAGCGATTTTACCATTTGAGATATAGTTAATATTAGTAATAATTCAAGTTTTTTTTTGCTCATGGGGGTGCTGCGTCTAAATGTAGGCTTTTCTTATTATGATTGGTCTTGAGCGCCTAAATGTAGGCTTTTGGTTTTGAACTAATATTAGTAATAATTAAAGTTAACGCTAGGAAATTTTTGTTCATGCCAATGGATTCTAGATGGTTGGGGTGGTGGCATTAGGGGGGACGAAATTTTCATCAGAAATCCTCTACGCGCTCTGGTTTTCGAGATATTAGCGATTTTAGCTTTTCAGATATAGTTAATATTATTAATAATTCAAGCTACCTAGTTTTGTTCATGCCAATAGATTCTAGAAGGTGTTAGAGGGGCGGGGGTTAGAGGGGGAACGAAATTTTCATCAGAAATCCTCTACGGGCTATGGTTTTCGAGATATTAGCGACATCTGTTTGGGCGCATACGCCATTTCTTGAGTAAGGTACTCTAGCGGACTTAGCCGGAACTACCAGCATGCCTTTATTTTGCTGTTTTCTTTTATTAGCGGGAGAGTTCTAGATATCGGCATGACATCATCATGGTTTTGCTGCACCTAAATAAGTTTTCTTAGCAGGGAAGTTGTAGATATCAGCATCATTCGAATTTCACAACATGATATCACCATGAACAGATTCTACAAGATGTCAGTGAGGGTTCTGGGGTAAGTGTGTATTGAAAAGTCTTATGTTTTATAAACATTTGTTTTTATTACCAATAAAATTTCTTATTACGAAAGTATTTCTTATAGCACATTGTCCAATATGAACTTGGCAAGATGGCGCATTTGTGTTAATCTCTATTAGTTTTCCACAGTTGTATTCATCTTCGACGTTGATAATGATTTCACCCTCTCCAACTATCTTCTGCATCCAATGAACTTTTTCAGCTCCCTTTACATATATGGTTTTGTTTCGAAGCAGTGGTGCAACTATAGTGTACAGCTTCTGATACGGTATGTAGCCATCATCCCAGCGGAATCCATGAAAATTGTGTTGAAGCCATTTTACTTGTCTCTTTTTTGCAGATGTCAAATCTTTGTATCTGAACGGTGGTTGAAATATAAAGTGCTGCATCTGGTTTTCATTGTTTAAAATTTCCAGTTCTTTAGTGATGAATTCATTGAGGTTTGTTTTGAATCCTTGGATGTCTACGATGACAGTCATCATCTTAATTTAACTTTCTAACTTCACTTGTCAGCGGACTGTATTCTACTATTCGATCGTGTAGAAGCAGGCAATATGCTGTTGTATTAGCCGGTATATTTTCAGATGTCTTGAATTCTAGATTTATGTCAACAGTTCCAGTTTTTATTGCTTCATTTTGATGTGAACAATCAATGACAGCGATCGGAGCATCGGTTTTGAACTTTTCCCATGTGAGGAACGGCTGCTACTGATGACCATAGTATGATTGTGTAAACTTTATATACATCTCATACAGCAATGCGTATCTATTCAAATCAAATTTCAAGTTCAAATCATCGTAGGGATATGATTCTGAGTTCAAATGAACTGTAACATCGGTGAGTTTGCAGTGATAAAATTTGCTAGCATCCTTGGTGTAGCATATTACAGAATAGCTGAAATATAACTATACAATGTCATCATTGGTCATCACCGAAATATAAGTAGCAGCGCTATAAAATAATAATACGCACAACTACTAACCCACGTCTGGGTATCATCAGCGATCGATTAGTCTATAAGTTAGCAAGTAGTCAGTCTGTACTGAGTCACTTAAATATAAGGTTATACAGTACTCGGTTGTTTCAATATAACTTATAAAATAATACATGGCGCAGCCGGTCGTTAAAAAAAAAAATTTCTTAAAATCAGCTCAATCAGTGCAATTGTGCAAAAATAAATTAGAAATAAATAAAAGCGGTAAAAATAACAATTAAACCGATTATTGATTTTACTTAAAGTAAAAAATTAAATCGCATGCCTAAAGTGAACACGTGTCGTGCCAACAAGTGTAGATATCAGTGAGACGAAAGATCATAATCCACTGCAACGCAAAAAAAAAATCGTTTCAATAATGAAACAAATCAAATAAACTGATCTATATACCTACTGAATGGGAAAATCGAAAGTAGGTAATAAATCATTAAGTGTATTACCGAGGCCAAAGGGAAGACCGCCCAAGAAGATCAAAATAATACAAATAAAAACTCCGATGGATTATATACGGAAAATCGAGCCACTAAACCTGCAAGGTGTCAACCTTTCCGAAAATTGGAGAAAATTTCACCAAAACTTCCAGATCTTTGTAACGGCAGCAGAGCTAGATAAAAAATCTGATAATGTAAAAGTTGCTGTATTCTTAAATGCAATAGGGCCTGATGCGGTTGAAGTCTTCAACTCCTTTAACCTAGCAGCGGAAGAAAAAGAAAAATATGAAACCGTGGTAAAAGCCTTTGAAGATTTTTGTCGGCCTAAGAAAAACGAAGTCTACGCGAGTTTCATATTCCACAATCGCAATCAACATACAGGGGAGCCATTCGATAATTTCCTGATGGATGTGCAGAAATTAGTTCGCAACTGTGGATACGCTGATCAAGAAGACCGCATGTTAAGAGATAGGATCGTCTTAAGTACACCCGACAAAAATTTACAACGAAAACTATTGGAAACTGAAGGCTTAACCTTAACGAAAACAATCGAAATGTGTAGAACGAGTGAGGCATCGAAAAGTCAACTGGAGCAACTACAAAAGGGTTTATCAACACTGGACGTGGTAGCAAAAGTTCCATATAAAAAATTTAATTATAATTTTACTAAAACTAATTCACATTACAGACCGATGAATGACAATAGGAAAATAGTCAATAGAAGTAGAGATCAGGAAGCAGGGACATCACAGAATTTTTATCAAATTAAAACAAAAAAGCAGACTAAAATGAATTGTAAAAAATGTACACAGACACATGCTTATAGGAGTTGCCCAGCTTATGGGGTAATATGTAAAAAATGTGGGAAAAAAAAATCATTACGCAGTAGCATGCAATACAAAACCAGTCCAGGTACGTGAACTACAGAATTTTGAAATAAATAATATTGACAGCTTTTACATTAATACATTAAATCAAAAATCAAAAGTAGAAAAATCTTGGTACGAACATGTTAAAATTGAAGATAAAATTATAAAATTTAAATTAGATTCCGGGGCAGACGTTAATGTGCTCCCCTTAGAAATGACCAAGATGTTTAAAAGTTTAAAAATTGTTCCTAATAATATTACAGTACAAGCTTACGGGGGAACAACTTTAAATATTATAGGTACAGAGATTACAAGATGCATAATACGAAATAACATAAAAAATATTAAACTGGTCATCACTAAAGAAGGATCCATTCCGATTCTAGAATTAGACACTTGCATAAATTTAAATTTAATAAAACGCGTAAATATGATTAAAAAAGAATTAACAAAAGAACAATTTATAGAAATAAACAAGGACTTATTCGAGGGTCTAGGAACATTTGTAGAAAATTTTAAAATTGAAATAAAAGAAAATTCCCATCCAGTAATTAAACCAGCAAGACGAATACCATTAGCAATTAAAGATGCTGTAAAATGTGAACTAAACCGATTAGAACGCCTAAAAATTATAGAAAAATCTAAAAAAGCTTCAGATTGGAATTTATCTTGATGATATCCTCATAGCTGCGGAAGACGAAGAAAAGCATGATGAAATTTTAAATAAAGTTATCAAACGCGCGCGGGAACTAAACATAAAATTTAACATGGATAAAGTTCAATATAAAGTGCTTGAAGTAAAATTCTTAGGACAGATTATCTCGAAAAACGGGGTCTCTTGTGATCCTAATCGCGTCGAAGCCATTTCCCACTTGAAACCACCATCCAATAAGAAAGACTTACAAAAGTTGTTAGGCTTCGTAAATTACGTAAAAAATTACGTCCCCAACCTGTCTGAGGCAACACAGCCATTACGAGAGCTACTTAAAAAGAATACAAATTTTAAATGGGAGCAACCCCACACAGGTTGTCTTAATAAAATCAAACAATTAATAAAAAACGCATCATCATTACGATTCTTCGATGAATCTGCAGAGATAACAATAGAAGCAGATGCATCTTAATTTGGTCTTGGAGCTTGCATGAAACAAGGACAGAAACCTATTTATTTCATATCTAGAAGTCTTTCGGAAACAGAACAGAAATATTCTCAAATCGAAAAAGAACTTCTGGCAATTGTTTTTGCATGTACCCGATTTCATTTGTTTATTTATGGTAAAAAAGTTCAAGTAATAACTGACCACAAGCCGCTATTAGGCTTATTTAACAAAGACATAACAAAAATCCCAAACTCCCGCCTGCAAAGGGTTATGCTTAGATTATGTAAATATAACATACAACTAAGCCATAGTCCCGGTAAAAATATGCATATTTCAGACGTACTGTCACGAAATGTTAGTAGTGAAGTATGTGTCCCCGAAATAACAGACCTCAACGTGGTTATACATACCATAAATGTTAGCGACAGTAAAAAAGATCAGTTCATAAGAGAGACCCTAAATGACCCAATATTAAAAGAATTAAAGCTAACTTTAGAAAATGGATGGCCTAAAGACAAGTCAAAATTAAAAGATAAAATAAGATATTTTTGGAAATTGAAAGATAATTTAATTTTAGATGGAGAAATCATATTCTTTAATGAACGTATTGTAGTACCTGGCTCAATGAGAAATGATATTTTAAACTTATTGCATAAATCACATCAAGGAATCGAAAAAACGAAAGCCAGGGCTAAAACATCCGTATTCTGGCCAGGAATTAATGAAACCATTTAAAACTTAATAGCATCCTGCAATATATGCCAGAAATACCGTAATGCTAATAAAAAAGAACCATACAAAGCTCATGAAATCCCCAAACTACCCTTTGATAAAATAGGTATGGATATTTTCGAAATACATTCAAAAACTTATCTCTTAGTAACAGACTATTTATCAAAATATCTTGATATAATACCTATAAAAAATAAAACATCCGGAGAGATCATAAACAAATTAAAAAATATTTTCGCAATATACGGGTTACCTCGAATTATTATCGCAGATAATAACCCATTTGGATCATTCCAGTTCCAATCGTTTACTAGTGAACATGATATTAAATTAATTACAAGTAGCCCTTATTATCCTAAATCAAATGTTGTTGATTGTTGCAAAAATCAAAAGACACTAAGGAAGAATTATGGTTAGGTCTATTAGAATATCGAAACACACCAACCAAGGGTTGCGATAGAAGTCCATGTGAAATTTTAATGGGACGACAACTTAGAACTTTACTGCCTATTAAATTATCAAAATTTGACAATACTAAATATAACAACCATTATAATAAAGTAAAGCTTAACAACCATCGGAATGAAAAATACTACAATCGGAATGCGAGACCAAGAAAAATCTTTAATGATGGCCAGCCCATATGGATTAAAAATAAACAAAATTGGGAACAGGGAAAAATAAATAAAAAACATACAACTCCACGCTCCTATTGAGTGGAGAAGGAAGATGGAACAATAATCAGACGAAATTCATTCTTTCTGCGTTCACGTACCTAAGATTGGAAGAATATCTAACAATTGAATTGCATTTAAGAAATTAACATATATAGAAAAACACATAAATGGATGATATAATATTAAAAAACCAAAATTATTGAAATATATTTCATAGTAATAATTACACTAGATTAATAACTATGTTACTATAAGGCTTACTTAATTCACTATTAGAATGTAGACATATGTACATATCAGATTAAGAGAAATGAATTGATAGATGAAATAACAATCCCAACTTAGTTAAGTTAAAAGAAAAGGGGAGGTGTAGCATATCACAGAATAACTGAAATATAACTATACAATGTCATCATTGGTCATCACCGAAATATAAGTAGCAGCGCTATAAAATAATAATACGCACAACTACTAACCCACGTCTGGGTATCATCAGCGATCGATTAGTCTATAAGTTAGCAAGTAGTCAGTCTGTACTGAGTCACTTATAAATATAAGGTTATACAGTACTCGGTTGTTTCAATATAACTTATAACATAGTACACTTGGTTTTATCATTCCTTCGATTCGTTTGTAATGCTAAGATAATAAATCGAGGTTTCTTCAGTTGAGTGGAAGTCTTAATTGACCAGGTTTGATGCGTGGATTCCGGTAGTACTGGATACTCATATATGTCCCAGCTGCGGAATGGTATTTGTATCGGGCGACCTCTCCCGATAATTTTAAATAGTTGCAGCTTTTCATCATCGGATACTGTAACATGCGGAATGCTCCATTGAAGTTTGGTAATTTCAATTTTCACCACATCTGTGGGTGATATAATGGCATTATCGTCTGTCCTGCTACGAATCAATACGAGTTCATGTTTGGAATTTATCAGAATTTTCTTGTAATCTTCAGCAAATCCCAATAAATATTTCAGAGGTACACAATAGTTAAACAGTCCATTGGCTGGTATAACGGATGAATCAGGTGACCAACTGCCGTTGAGTAGTATCCTGCTTACATTTGCATTTAGCGATACGTAGTTTTTTAATGTTGTCGCAATCCCAAGATTTCTTGTACGATCGATTTCCACTGCATTCAATTCATAGCGTATTTCCTCTTATACGTTTGGTGTTCACAGGCAAATAGATTACATTTTTGGGTACCTCCACTATTTTATACCCAGGTCCAACGTTCGGGGAAAACTCGTGGAGAGTGTGTACTTGTGTGTTGTTGAAGAATGATCCTGATATAATATTACATTCGATGCGTATAGTATTTACTTTAATGATGTTGACTGGAAACTCTAATGTATGCACTATATTAGCAGTCAAGTTTCTTTTACTGAATCCTAGCAGAGGAGCTATGGATCTCTGTTTTTCAAAATGTATTTCTTCAGTTGCCTTAACTTCACTCTTCAATGTATTATTGTTAGCCTTTATCGCAACCTTTATCCTTCTCCCTTCTTTATCCAAGTATTCTTGTACATATTTTGATATATCATCAATCTCATAGGATCCAACAGGTATCTCAACAACCTCATTCCCTACATGAACCAGATTATTGCTCACATCAATATTTGGTATAGAGTTGTATGTTTGAAAATCAATTAATCCACAAACATAATCCGTTGCTAGCTCCAGTGGAGGAAAGTACTCAGCAGTGAGTAGAGATGAATTTCCCGTGAGAGTAAGTGTTAATGACATGGGTTGATAATGAACTATTACAATTTCAATATAGATACATTTATTTATAGATAATAATTAATGGTTATAACAATTATATAAAAGCTCTAAACATAAGTGACCGCAAATTACTGCATCATAGTTCTGATAAGAACTGTAGTTGTACGTAATATTACTACCCAAGTAGTTTATGAGCTCGCTTGGTGGTTGAAGATTGCCAAAGCTATCAAAGTATTCGATGTTATCACCTTTCTTGTAGTACGCTACCCAGTGTGTACCTGCTCCAGTTGAGATGTCCAAGTTCACAATACCGCTTTCTCGCTTCCATGGCTTTTTAGGTAGATTATCATGCATAAATACTCCTCTGAAGTGTGGCAAGTGTGTGGTATACTTGTGAAGATCCAACTCATTTAGCGGTCTTTTGGGTAGCGTCTTTAATAGTTTTTTGGTTGAGGTTGTAGATAGAGTCCAAGTCCTTTTCTGTACGGCTTCAAGAACAGCTCGTTTCCATTTTTACCAACCGCTATAGTTTCCATTGCTTGGTTATGACGTTTGCTTTCTTCCAATTTTGCCTTTGCCGCACTGGTGTCATTTACTGCTTTCGCTATGCCTGCTGCACCTCCCGATAGTGCTCCCAATGCTGAAAGCCCAGCAAACAACGGGATGAGGAACGGAAGTGCCCCGCCAACCTTTGGTAGCACTCGTGGAGTTTTAATTGATTTCTTCTTTCTTTTCACAATATTTTTAGCTGCACTAAGAGCTATTTTTGTAGCTTCCATCAAGTCTTTTGGTTTTCTGACTTTTAAAATTTTACGTGCATTTCGTACTGCTTCTCGGAATGTGGGTTGGCGTTTATTTTTAGCCTTAAGACCCATACCTAGCTTAATTTTAGCCTTCATTGCGTTTGTTATAAGCCAGGCGTTGGCACGTTCACTCAAATTTGCATCCGTAGATTTTGCACGCTGCCAGGCTTTTTCAGCTAATATTTTATCAGCTATATGTCGATCACTTGTATCTTTATGTCGCGAGTATGCTATATCATGTTCCTTGCAGGCTGCATCCAGTGCATTAATGCCCGGATCTCCTCTCGCCAATCTTTGTTGTAACTTTGTTCCTGGCCCACAGTACTGGTATCCTGGTAGATGTAATTCTACAGGTAATTTGCTGATGACTGAATTTAATAGTCCTCTGCCCCCTTTCAAAGATTTTCTGGAGCGTTTCGATTTGTGATCCGACATCTTATAAGGTTCCGATGATACTGTTGAAATGTAATATAAGCAGGTGTATTTATAGGAATCCCGTTAGTCTTCAATATGCGGTTCATTAAACAACAACAAGCTTTTCCTGTTCGAAATGCTGATGTAGCTGTTATGAAGGTGAAAAAGAAGCATGGTCCCCTATTGCCTAATAGCATAAGGAGCATCATTGTTGATGTTATGATAAGTTCGCTGGAACATCCCAATGGCCTGAGATATAAAAATATTTACATATATTCAAAATCTTTACATCAACCAAAGTATGAGTACTTGAAGCGAGTGATGACTCCCATATCAGGATTGGGCTATTATACATTCTCAAACAACTGTGACGTTCTACCTCCAGAGGAAGCCAAATCACATTCAGTGTTTATTTTCGATGATGTAGCATGTGAAAAGCAAAATAATGTGCGATCCCTTTTTTGCATGGGTCGTCATGAAGATATAGACAGCTTCTATCTCTGTCAAACATATACGCATATACCAAAGCACTTAATACGTGACAATGCTAATTTAATCATCTTATTCCAGCAAGATGACTTGAATTTGAAACATATCTATAATGATCATGTGAATACAGACATGAAGTTTGATAAATTTCGAAGAGCCTGTGCTGAGTGTTGGAAGGATGAAGTTTCTTGATGATTGATAAGGATAGCTCATTAAACAAGGGGCGCTACCGTAAAGGATTTGATACCTTCATTGTACTATAAAAGGGTGAAACATGTGAAATCTTGATAAGTCGAAGTTGTAACTCAGACGGAAGCACACCGAATCCTGTGGACCTGCTGAGTAGATTAAAGCTGTTCACCTATTATCAGACCTGTTTGAAAGGCTGTTAAGCTGTTATCAGAGCTGTTTGAAAAGCTGTTAAGCTATTATCAGAGCTGTTTGGAAAGCTGTTAATCTGTTATCAGAGCTGTTTGGAAAGCTGTTAAGCTGTTATCAGAGCTGTTTTAATAGCTGTTAAGCTGTTATGAGAGCTGTTTAAAAGCTGTTAAGCTGTTATCAGAGCTATTTTAAAAGCTATTAAGCTGTTATCAGAGCTGTTTGAAAAGCTGTTAAGCTGTTCTCAGACCTGTTTTATAAGCTGTTAAGCTGTTATCAGAGCTGTTTGGAAAGCTGTTAAGCTGTTATCAGAGCTGTTTTAAAAGCTGTTAAGCTGTTATCAGAGCTGTTTTAAAAGCTGTTAAGCTGTTATCAGAGCTGTTTAAAAGCTGTTAAGCTGTTATCAGAGCTGTTTGTTAGTCAAATTTGACACAAAAGATGTAAAAGAAGAAGAAGAAGAAGAAGCAGAAGAAGAATCCCAATGAGGTTGTGGAACCCTTTACCCGTCCAAAACGAAAATATGTTAAAATGGAGGCTAGTAGCACACCTATGAACTATGGAGATTATTCCTTAACATCTGAAGAAGAATTCGCAACACCTAAACATTGAAGTACAGTGACAGAAAGGTCTCCTGTCACCTCCCCCGATACGTCTAAATACATAGTTTCAAACTATTTAAAGCTATTCACTGATAATAGCCCTAAAATTGATCCAACCTATGAAGTTTACTATGATGACAACGCGTGGAGAATCGGTAATTCAACGTTTGATGTTGATGATGTAGGAAATATTGTTATCAAGGGGAAGAGCTATAAAACAACTTTGGGGTTATGTGAGCTGCTATTTATGAAAGATCCTGTAAAAAGTCTATATACTATAGAGGATTTAACTAATTATGGATCTATTTTGAGAGATACCAATGCATATAAACGTGACTATACTGAAGATGGGCAAATAAAAGGTACTAGAGCGGCTAAGTATAAAGCTATAATCAGTAAACTTATATAGCATAAAGGCATGGGACTAATGCGTCTGCCTAAGGAAAACATTGATCAGATTTACTAGGATGATCCAAATGAATTAGTGTATAGACTGCTCCTTCTAATGGCATCAAAGCAGGCTGGAAACACCAGTCACAACAATGAAATTGTATCTATACTGGAGGAGTTGCGAGAAGCAGATATTATAGTTTAAATACTACTCCATTGCCATACTTCTACACAATCTACAGATGAGCGTTGACAAGTTTGGACGTTTCTCTAAGCGGGAATATCTTGGGAAACCAGGTGAACGTGGACCAACAGGAGCTCAGGGGCCAGCTGGTGAACAAGGAATTCAAGGCCCAGCTGGTAAACAAGGAGCTCAAGGTCCAGCTGGTGGACAAGGAGAGCGGGGTATTGGATTTAATTTAACGATAAACGGAGACTACGATCTAAACTCAAAGTGTATAAAACGACTTGGTAAGCCCCTTGCAAATGATGATGCTACTACCACAGACTATGTTGACAAGAAAATTAAAATAAGTGTGGAAGAAATAAGAAAAACTATTAATATAGAGGTGGCAAATTTAACGCTATATGTATATCAATAACGAAATCGCGAAGATTGAAAACTATCTGTTTACTTCAGTAATAAATAAGAAAGACTTGACACCAAAAAATGGTGAATATGAGTAAAAACTCTTGAGAAATCTGTTTCATTTATAATTACGATGAGTAAGAGACAAGTGCTAAATGAACTGCATAAACCAGCGAGAAAAAATTTTAAACGACGTCGTGTGATTATCAAAGGACTAGATGACTTGTGGCAGGCAGACTTGGTTGAAATGGATCCCTACAAGTATGTGAACAAGGGTTACCGCTATCTGCTGACAGTAATTGATACCTTCTCCAAATATGCATGGGCAATTCCAATTAAAAGAAAAACTGGTGCAGAAGTAAAAGATGCCGTGCAATCTATATTAAGCGAGGGACGAATACCTAAAAACCTGCAGACTGATGATGGAAAAGAATTCTACAACAACCTGTTTAAAAATCGAATGATGAAGCATGCAATTAATCATTACTCTACGTACAGTTTCCTCAAAGCATCATCAATAGTGGAACGATTTAACCGAACTCTGAAGGATATGATGTGGAAGGAATTCAGCTTTAATGAAACTTATCAGTGCATTGGTATGGTAAAGAAACTGCTCACTGAATACAACTCAAGGATACATCGAACTACAAAAATAGACCACGTGATATATCAACATCTCCAATGAGAAACAACTGCTTTCAACTGTATACAATCATATAAAAACTGTTGTTCCTGCAAAGTATAAAATTGGGGATTTTGTACGCATCAGCAAATACAAGCATATATTTGAGAAAGGCTATACACCAAACTGGACAGCTGAGATTTTTAAAATTATTAATGTTCAAAACACAAACCCCATCACATATCGGTTGGAAGATTATCAAGGAAATCCAATCACAGGATGCTTTTACGAATTGGAGTTGCTGAAAGTTAAACACCCAAACCTATACCTCGTAGAGGAAATCTTAAAGAAGAGTGGAGATAAAGCTTACGTTAAATGGCTCGGATTTTCATCAAAACACAATTCTTGGATCAATAAAAAAAAATGATTTATAATTTCTTGAAAAACACCTATAATACAATTTTAAATAAATTTATAATTATAATACTTTAATTATTTTAATAAATGAAATTAAAACTATAATACATAATTTATTTACACTAGACTTAGATTCTTTCAGCGGTTTCCACTTGTTAATCTGATGAAATGGAGTAATGCCCCCATGGTAGAGTATCCGTCGTTCCGCTCATAATATGATAAGCCACACACATTCTACCCAAGCCTTGGAACAGGTAACGTAGCCCAATCCAACACAGCCATAAAATCCTATATCTACAACTTCCCTGCTAAGAAAACTTATTTAGGTGCAGCAAAACCATGATGACGTCATGCCGATATCTAGAACTCTCCCGCTAATAAAAGAAAACAGCAAAACCAAGACATGCTGGTAGTTCCGGCTAAGGCCGCTAGGGTACCTTACTCAAGAAATGGCGTTTGCGTCCAAACAGATGTCGCCAATATCTCGAAAACCAAAGCCCGTAGAGGATTTTTGATGAAAATTTCGTTCCCCCTCTAACCCCCGCCCCTATAACACCTTCTAGAATCTATTGGCATGAACAAATCTATCCTAGGTAGCTTGAATTATTAATAATATTAACTATATCTGAAAAGCTAAAATCGCTAATATCTCGAAAACCAGAGCGCGTAGAGGATTTCTGATGAAAATTTCGTTCCGCCTAATACTACCACCCCAACCAATTAGAATCCATTGGCATGAACAAAAATTTCCTAGCGTTAACTTTTATTATTACTAATATAAATTCAAAACCAAAAGCCTACATTTAAACGCTCAAGAAAAATCATAATACCAAAGCCTACATTTAGACGCAGCACCCCCATGAGCAAAAAAAACTTGAATTATTACTAATATTAACTATATCTAAAAAGATAAAATCGCTAATATCTCGAAAACCATAGCCCGTAGAGGATTTCTGATGAAAATTTCGTTCCTCCTCTAACCCTCGCCCCTATAACACCTTCTAGAATCTATTGGCATGAACAAAACTATCCTAGGTAGCTTGAATTATTAATAATATTAACTATATCTGAAAAGGTAAAATCGCTAATATCTCGAAAACCAGAGCCCGTAGAGGATTTCTGATGAAAATTTCGTCCCCCATAGTACACCCACCCCAACCATCTAGAATCCATTGGCATGAACAAAAATTTCCTAGCGTTAAATTTAATTATTACTAATATTAGTTCAAAACCAAAAGCCTACATTTAGGCGCACCACATATCTATCCAAGAAAACCGTGGTACCGGAGCATGCTGGTAGTACCGGCTAATGTCGCTAGGGTGCAGTCAAGACCAAATGACACATCCCAGAGCATGCTGGTAGTACCGATTAATCCCGCTAGGGCGCAGTCGAGACTCAATGCTGCATCCAAGACACAATGGTGCATCCAAGGTACAATGGTGTATCCAAAAAGAAAACAGCAAAACCAATGCATGCTAGTAGTTCCGCCTAATGCCGCTAGGTAACCTTACTCAAGAAATGGCGAGCCCGTAGAGGATTTCTGATGAGAATTTCGTTCCCCCTACCACCCCACACCACCTAGAATCCATTTCCATGAGCAAAAATAACTTGAATTATTAATACGCTAATATCTCGAAAACCGGAGCCCGTAGAGGATTTCTGATGAAAATTTCATTACCCCCCTCCCTATCCTATACTATAATACCCCCTCACAAACCACCCATCTAGAATCCATTGGCATGAACAAAAATTTCCTAGCGTTAGCTTTGATTATTACTAATATTAGTTCAAAACCAAAAGCCTACATTTAGGCGCACCACATATCTATCCAAGAAAACCGTAGTACCGGAACATACTAGTAGTACCGGCTAATGCCGCTAGGGCGCAGTCAAGACCAAATCCATCAATAAAGCTTCCCACCCCCTTCACAAATATATAGAACTGAAAGTGATCTCGTACCCCCAAAACTCGAGATGAAAAAGTTGATGTCAACTTAGAGGCTACGAGTCTGAGATGAAAAATAAGCGAACTCCAGAAACAAAATCGAAATCCTATGCTATTTCCCTATGCTGGAGAGCACTTAAAGTGGTCTCGTATCCCCAAAGTGGTCTCGTATCCCCAAGATTCGAGATGAGAAATAGGCGAACTTCAGAAACAAAATCGAAATCCTATGCTATTTTCCTATGCTGGAGAGTGCTTAAAGTGGTCTCGTATCCCCCAAATTGGTCTCGTATCCCCAACATCCAAGACATAAACCAGTACATCTATGGCACAAACCCACATTTAGTATGGATTTACACCACCTAACGACGGTGGCGCCATCTGTGGCGAAATCCTGGAGGCTTAAAAAAGTGTCGCAGAACATACATAGAACAACTACTTTTTGATATAAAATTAATAAATTTGTGATTTCTGTAAAAAAAAAATAGACAGCGGTGCGAATTTCCCCCTAAAGGGGGGAAATTTGCACGATCATTTTTCGGCCTTTTTATACTGTATGTGCATTTTTAGTTAAAAAAAAATGACGGTGCGAATTTCCCCCCTATAGGGTGAAATTCGCTCGGGTGCGAATTTCACTTTTATTAGGCGCGCAAGGGAAATTCGCACTATGGGGTGCGAATTTCCCCCCAGCCGTAAAAAAATTAGAAATTTGGAAAATTTAATTTTTTTCTTATGCTCTATTCTCTGTTGTACAAAATTAAAACATTATTTCTCATTTTTCTCGTGAAGAAGTAGGCAGATCTGACAAATTTGACAACTGTCAAAGCTTTAATACGAGTGGACTAAACGGCAGCCGGATTAGTCCTACGTAAGTCGAATTACGTAAAACTAGTTCTAAATAACTACGGTCTAAACGTACTCATTGACTTGACGACGTGAACGCAATTTGGTTTATATGAACACTCCCTAAAATGCCCCGTCCGCCTACAACACATAAATTAAAAGAGTCGTGTCATGTACACTTCTCAGTACGACCAAAACGACATTTTCTGAGTCAAATTGACAAAAGTCGACTGCAGTCGCCGGTCAACTTTTACTTTTTAAATTTTTTATTGCATACATATCGATTGTTGGTCGTTTGTTGGTGTTTGTTGGCTTAATTTAAACGTTTGTTGGTTAATAGTTTTTTCGAAAATCTAAAAAGAAAATTCACCATCAAGTTAGCCGGAAAATTCTTATTTTTAATTTTATTTTATTTATAACCAGCACAATCAATGCGTAATCGTTTGTTGGACTCGTTTTTATTAATAAAATCGTTTGTTGGACTAGTTTTTATTAATAAAATCGTTTGTTGGTCCCCCAATTCTTCGCTAATTGCAAAAATAATTTACCTAAGTTAAACATGAAGCTAGCTACATCTGAAGTTGTAGCTGATATTAGCCAAATTCAAATATTGTAGCTGGAGTAACACCAACATGATAATGAAGTAAAGTCATATATTTCATGTATTGACAATCAACTGTAGCTCTATCAAGTTCGTCAGTCAACTTTTACTTTTTTAATTTTTACCATGTCAACTTTTACTTTTTAAATTTTTTATTGCATATATCGATTGTTGGTGATTGTTGGCTTAATTTAAACATTTGTTGGATAATAGTTTTTTCGAATCTAGAAAGAAAATTCACCAACAAGTTAGCCGGAAAATTCTTCTCTTTAATTTAATTTTATTTATAACCAACTCAATCAATGCGTAATCGTTTGTTAGACTCGTTTTTATTAATAAAATCGTTTGTTGGTCCCTCATAGTTCCATCACATAGCCGAGAAATTTTAATAATTATGTGAAGTCCAACTACATGTGATCCAGTTGATTTAAATCTTACAATTGAAGTAATCAGTTTAACATCATAAAAGCCGATTTATGTGCTTTAGGCATCAACAAATTAGTTTTCGCTGTTCAGTTGTTAGCTTATCAGAGCAATGAGGAGATACGTGCTAGTCGTTTTCTGCAAATTCATACCCCGCCGCAAAGATTTAAAGTGCTTCTTGTGAGATCTGTAACATTTTTAAGCTCTTTCACTTTTCAGTGTTAAAATTACCAGTTTAGAAATGGTATTTTTCTTCAATGAAAATTTTTAAATAAATTTAATAAAAATTCATCAATATCCTTGACAGTAGTTGTCAATGCATGAAATATATCAACACATTGCTTCTACTTCATTATCATATTGTGTTACTAGAGCTTCAGCCGCAAATTATAATTTGGCTAATATCGGCTACAACTTCATGTGTAGCTTAGGTAAATTATTTTTGCAATTAGCGAAGAATTGAGGTACCAACAAACGATTTTATTAATAAAAATGAGTCCAACAAACGATTATGCATTGATTGAACTGGTTATAAATAAAATTAAAAATAAGAATTTTCTGGCTAACTTGATGGTGAATTTTCTTTTTAGATTTTCGAAAAAACTATTATCCAACAAGTGTTTAAATTAAGCCAACAATCACCAACAAACGACCAACAATCGATATATGCAATAAAAAGTTTAAAAAGTAAAAGTTGACATGGTAAAAATTAAAAAAGTAAAAGTTGACCGACGAACTTGATGGAGCTACAGTTGATTGTCAATACATGAAATATATGACTTTACTTCATTATCATGTTGGTGTTACTCCAGCTACAATATTTGAATTTGGCTAATATCAGCTACAACTTCATGTGTAGCTAGCTTCAGATGTAGCTAGCTTCATGTTTAGCTTAGGTAAATTATTTTTGCAATTAGCGAAGAATTGAGGGACCAACAAACGACTTTATTAATAAAAACGAGTCCATACGCATTGATTGAGCTGGTTACAAATAAAATAAAATTAAAAATAAGAATTTTCCGGCTAACTTGGTGGTGAATTTTCTTTTTAGATTTTCGAAAAGCTATTAACCAACAAACGTTTAAATTAAGCCAACAAACACCAACAATCGATATGTGCGCAATAAATAATTAAAAAAGTGAAAGTTGACCGGCCAACTTGATGGAGCTCTTTTTCTCATGTACTTTACAGGAACTGTCAAACGCCGGCTGCGCTCACGCTCAGCTTAGTAGCGAACGTGTTCGCGGAAAAATCGAGAATTCGAGAGTCGAACGGAATGTATACAGTACATGCAGATTTGGTCGCACCAAACAAAACTGGCTGATTTCACAGAACGTTTTTGTTACGGTTGCGGTTTTCGAGAATTTAGCGATAAATAATAGTCAATCTTAACAATTTATAAATTTTGTCCTCTATGTGCATAATAGAGCAAAAAAAGAATGTCGAATTTTAAGAAGCTCTTTAAATTTGTCGCAAGTCAAAAAATAACTCATGTGGAAGAGAAGAGTCTACCTGGGACTGAAAGTGCAATAATTTGTAAGTATTAATATCTCCTTATCCTCAAATATAGTGTCAGTGTATACAACAAAGCTTTTTGTAATATTTACAGGCGGTTCATGTAATCCGCCACCTTCTTTTCATCCAGCTAAAAAGTATTCCGACATTTTGGGCTTAATTGCGTTCTATACAGATCCGCAAAGTAAATTGCAGCATCATAATGCTGAAGAATTTATAACTAAGGAATTTACCGATGGATTTAACTGCCAGTTACTTGGCATTACGTGGGGCAAGTAGCATTGTCGGCTAAGTTTTGGAATATAAATTTGTTGCGATAACAAAGGATTTGTAGAAAAACAGTTACAATATAAACATTTGTTGACTCATGAATATGACAAAATCTAAAAGGTGAGACTAAATATTTAATTATGACCAAGTGTACTTACCACAAATTTACATTTAGATACGCAACATGATGCGGTACACGAATTAAACTCTTCCAGTCAACTGTTTTGCAGATTGTGTTTGGTATGTGCATCAATGTAGAGATTTCTGTAGATTTTTATAAATATTTAATTATAAAAAAAAACTGATAAGAGTTGCACTTACGTTTCAATATCAATGAAATAAATATATAAATGAAGAACGCAATGAATAACGGAAACAAGTTGGTTGCTCTAAATTTGATCAAAAATCAGATTTTATAAATTAATTTTTAAGTTATTTGAACCTCAGCCTTTATTAAGTTACATTATTCACGTTAATTTTTACTATTGTAATTGTGACATGTATGTATGTAAGTAGAGTATATTAATTTGCATAAATTTATTTTTCGTTTTTTCCATTAGTTAAAGTCAAAGTGTATTTATTCATAAACTCCTGCTTATAACGTTGGGCTCTACGACAATATATAGTTTGAGAATTAGCTTAATCAATTCTACAGCAAAACAAACAAACAATATATCAAATTAAATTAACAGCTTATACAGTCTTAAACAGTCTTATCGATTTATTAATTTATTAATTTAACTACAGCATTGAGAGGATTAGATTAAATAAAGTTAATATAGCTAGATCTAGTGGGATAATATATAATAGAATATACATAGTAAACATATTACAGATTATAGATTACAGACTATACAGTATTAAGAATTATGAATTATGAGTAGTATTGAAATTAAACATCAAGAAAAGAAAGAAAACACATTGTGTAAATTATAGATTATCCAATATGGTTTATGCCGACTATCTGTCCTTTCGAATAATATACCGCAATGAGTTAAGTTAACAAGAAAACGAGAAAACCTTATACCTACGTTTTAGAGTCATAAGGAGCTAAGTACAGCGTTAAAACAAGATACTGGACACTAAATATTGCGGAAAACCAGTTTGGATCGATTAACAATTGGGTAGTAATAAATCTAATTCAATATTGGAACATGACATATACTAATAAAAGAAAACTGAACAAAACGTTAATTAAAACTAAACTAGTACATTAGGACCCAGCAAAATATAAATTATGTACCCATAGAGTAGGCCGGCCCCATAAATTACTGAACTTAGATATACTAAGTATCAAGATAAATCGAAGGATAGATATCAATATAAGGATATAGTGGGAGCCTGATCAATAGATTTAAGGAAATGTAGAATAATGAATCAAAGCATAAACAGAGACATAACGGTCAGTTGTTGTTAATACGCCATCACGTCTCATATCGCCAGCCAAAAGGGCACCGGGACTTAAGTAGATTAACAGATTAGATTAACGGACTGATAGACCATTAGTTTAACCACGGGCAATCCCCGCATCTCGATATCCTAATATCACCCGTCAGCCGATTCCAACTCGTGACACTTCGCGAGAAAATACTTTTACAACCAAACTGCGTATTTACACGTGGGTAAATAAGCCTTTGTTGTCCTTCCTACTCTAAGAGAAGCGGCTTTGCACATAATCAGGCAGAAGGCCAAGTCTAGCCCTATGTATAAACAACAAAGCTTATAGTTCGTATATACATTGCAGCGACTCAGGTTGATGGTTGACACCAATTCCTGCAACCCATCTGCCTGTGCCCCTGCATAGAGCTGGATGTCGTCCGCGGAGATATGTAAACCCACCCCCCGCTGACGTCATTAATGAATACCGAGTAGAACAGGGGAGCCGGGACAGCACTTTGTGTCTGTCAGACACGTAGCTGTTAATCATCGTGCAAGCAGTATGAGAGAAGCTGAGATCTGAGCTTGGATATCATCTTTGCATGAGGGACCGATTCAAAAGCTCTGCTAAAGTCCAGTAGCACATGAATGACAGAGAGACCCCTGTCGCACTTGCCTCGAATGTCCGCCGTGACCTCCAGAAGAGCAATGTTGACGTCTGAATCCCGATTGGCTGCTGTTAAGGAGACTGTTTATGCTAATAAAATAATGAGTTTAAGCATTTTGGATATTGCTGGTAGAATGGTGATCGGTCTCCATTCCGAAATGTTTATAGGGGACGCAGTTTTGGGAATGGGTGTTATCATGCCAACTTTCCACCTGCCTGGGAAGTGTGAGCTCGTTAAAAGCCTGTTAATGAGGTGGGTAATTGCTGGTAAGATATAAGGCAGTATTATTTTATAGAACTTTATGGGCGACATCTTTATATCCAACCGAATTGGTTTTGACACGCAGGAAGACTCCATCTCCCATACTTTACTTAGACTGAAATTAGGTCTATTGACATCATGGTTGTACGAACCTCTGAGGAGGTTGTCTCACACAAAATTATAATAAAAGTGCAAGTTCCAATGATAAAGTCATTAAATTTCGAAAATACTTGTTTCTTAACACTTGGCGACAAGGAAAACGCTTATAAGCGAAACTTATTATATGTATATAAAGAAAACTATTTCAAATTAACAATAGACATAAATTCGGCTTTAATCCTACTTAATGCTGCGGTTTAATTTGAAATTAGACAGAAAAAAAGCAATGGTTAGTATATTTATGATACCTGATTATAAACGTTATAGTGGTTTATAGTCTAGAATTCTATACACTTTAAAGCAGTGTATAAATTGGGCATGAGAAGAGCTATAAATGTTATGCGGTCTATAATTTCTGCAGCTAAAGCACTGGAAACAGTTTAAAGTACTGTAAATAGTTTAAAGCACTGTAGATAGTTTAAAGCACTGTAGACAGTTTAATGGTTGGTAAAGGGTTACCAGATCTACACGCGAAAGGTGTATATATGTTTTAGATATGAGAAATACTATAAACGTTAAAAAGGTTTATAGTTTCCAGATGGCTACAACAACTCCAACTGTATAATTTAAAACACTATACAATTGGTGGCAATTTAAGAGTTTAAAGCACCGCTTGGCAGTTTGGTAATTTACAATATTACCTAAGACTGCTCAGAATGGAATGCAATGATTTTTTTTTTCAATTTTCAATTTATTGACCTCTATATTGATAATGTTTCTTATATACTAAAGTACTATTCTATAAGACAAAAGCTTAATTAGACAGGGCAGATTGTCTAGCCATATTCCCTAATCTAGAAATGGACATTTATTCACTTGCAAGTTGATTTCATATACCTGCCAGTGGCCATCGTAAAATAATATATATCGAGAAAAATGGTAAAAAAAACACTCGTTAAACGTAACTTAAACTAAGCGGGGACAAACTCTTTTGTTGAAGAAAACATGTGTTATATGCTAAATTGAACATATGTATGTATATCTATTTAAGTTTCGATTAATTCTAGATTTAAACATAGTGTATTTTAAGTGTTTGAGAGCATGTCTTACGTGCTAAATTGAGTAAAGTATATATTTATTATTTATATATGGTTGAACTACTATTTTTAAAAGTATTAGTTAGTTCCGTCTAAAATTGACAAGTATTTAGGTATATAAAGCATATTAATCAAGAAAGTGCCAACTCAGTCAAAGATATCGTTTTTATATCCTTCTTACTGAGCTATGTTATAGACAAAGTGAGATGTTTGCCCTGGATGGGTTATGGAAGTGTATTAATTGATTTGTGACGTTGTATAGTGCATTTTGGTAGTTTAGATGCTTAATGTAATATGGGATCTTGTATTTGTTTCTTTCGTCATTCATGTAGTCAATTGGGAAGATGCTGCAGTCGTTCAGTAGTGGGTTATCTGTTACGTCTAGCCTGTTGTAGAAATTCAACGCTTGCTTAATTATTTCCATATCGATTCTTGTGATATTGTTTTTTTAATATATGTGTTTTATTAGCAAAATATTTAAACTCGTTCGGCTTTGTAAAAAGACCCGTGCATCTCCTTAGGGTGGCTCTTTCGAATTTTCTTAAGCGTTCCATTTGATTCGAGGAAAGGTCGGTCCGAATTGGGCAGGCGTACATTAGTATCGGACGTATAAGTTGTTTATAGTAAATGATTTTAATTTTTTTGTTTAACATGGCCTTGGAATTTAGAAGGGGTCTGAGGATATGATACGCTATAGTGGCTTTTTGCAATATGTAATCAATGTGTATGAAGGGCTTCAGATCAGAGGTAAGCGTGAGGTCTAGGTATTTGACCTTGTGTTTTTTTTACTATGGGTGAATTGTATATTCGAAGACTTGTTGATTGAAGAAGTCTTTTCTGGCTAGGTCTGATTGAATTACTGCCTGTGAAAGCAATTGTTTCGCATTTGCTAGCATTCACTTTTAGTTTCCATTGTGCTAAAAACTATGACACTGAATTTAAGTAGCTATTCATAAGTTGTGTCGCTCTAATTATGTCCTTTGAGGAGATGTAGATTAGGATACCGTCTGCGTAGAAAATTGTTTTTTGATTCGGGGATATCTTGTTCGGAGGTGGGAAGTCAGCCGTGTATATGTTGTATAAGATGGGGGAGACGATAGATCCTTGGGGGAGGCAAATTGTCGGTGAAAATTTGTTGGGGAGGAAAGTTAGGCTTGTGAGCATTTTGTGTATCAGTCCTTCGACCCACACTGTGTCGAAGGCTTTTTCTATGTCGAGCAAACAGGCCATTGTAAGTGTTTTCTGGTTCAAACTATGAGCAATATCTGTTTTGAATTTCAAGAGGGCGTGGGTGGTGGAGTGAGTTTTTGTGAATCCAAATTGGTTATGGGGTATTATATTATGGTCCTCAGCGTGGGAAAGTACATATATTCTCTTTTAGGCAACATTCGAAAAGTTTTCCGATACAGGGGAGGAGTGATATTGGCCTATAGCTGGTTTTGAGATTAGGGGGTTTGTTATTTTTAAGAATAGGTATAATGTTCGCTGATTTCCAAGACTTTGGGAAGTAGCCAATGTTGAGACAGTGATTGAAAATGACCGTTAGCTTTCGAATGAAGGAGGGAGGGAGCTTTTTTATGATGTAGTTAGGAATATAGTCTGGTCCGCTTGATTTTTTGTTTTTACGCGTTTTAATGTATACTGCTTACTGTTTTTTAGTAGTGAAATTTATTGTGTTACTAGCAATATTATATGGTAGGTTCATTTGTCGCCTTAGCTGCGGGTGATGAGCTGGAGTACTGCTGTTGAAGGTAGTGAGGCTATTCGGAATTTAAGGAAATTAAAGGCGGGAGAATATTTGTTTATGTGTAGGATTTTCCTAAGTTTATTTTTTGTTTCAATAACCTTCAGCGTTATTTCTGGTAATTGTATTTGCGAGTTTCTTTTTAATTTTATTTTAGGTGTGGAACGTTCAATAGCGTCCGTGACTGTATTGTATACCAGAGCTATCGCTTCATCAATTTCTTTCGGGTTAAGATTCCTGTTTATTGGTATGGAAATGTTTTGGAGGTTTTGGTGCGTTGGTAGTCTAACGGATGCTATGTTAGTTTTATTGAAATTGAGTATTTTCATTGGTGTAGGTAATAGAGCTTTGTCATCAGCTGCGATGTTCAGACACAGCGTCATGGTCGGATTCGAAAGGTATTGTTTCCAGATATGGTCTATGGTTTGGGTCAAATGTTATAAGAGGGATTAGTTGCTGCTCTGTGAAATGTTCGGTCTCTGCTGGAGAGAAGGTTGATGTTTTGACATATGGAGTTTGCTGTGTACCAGTTGTACAGTGCCATACTTGTGTCGTTTGACCTGTTGTTAAGCCAGAACGGGTGTCTAGCGTTCAAGTTGCCCCCTATAATGAAGTAGCTCCTTTTGTTGGGCTGCGTATTTTGTGTAAGCTGTATCAGCTTATTTAATTCGTTTGGGTCAAAAGTGCTTGAGTACCCGTGGGTATTATAGGCGGCAGATATGAAATAATCAGCTTTATCGCAAGTTAGCTTTATTGTGGTGTGCTCAAAAGTATTGAGAGGGTTATGTAGATGTACAATTGTGTAACTTAGGGATTAGTGGATTAGGATGCCTGTACGTCCTCCGTGGTCTGTCAGTCTATCGGATCTGATAAAATTGTACTTTTTGAACGACACTTTATGCTTGTCCTTGATTTTGGTTTCCAAGATGAGAGTATATGGGGCTTGTTGTTTTGGAGGAATATATCTAGGTTATGGCGTTTACCTTTATTTGAGAGTTGGTTTTAAGAGCAACGATTTTGATGTTTGCACTGGGACGTGGCTCATTTATGGTGCCGATATATCTGAACCAGAAACGAGAGCAGAGCAACCCTTTTCTCATCCGTGGAGGGTTATGATTGGTACTGCGGTATGAACCGGTTAGTTTTAGCTAATATATTAGTGAAATTGTCTCCTAATAAAAGTTGACATTCATTGTTGAAGAATGATAGTGGATTATTTATGGAAACACTATTAGGGAACTTCTATTATTTGAAAGCGTACTGGCAAATGACACAGAAGGCTTAACGTAGTTGTTCATAGATTTATTTTTAACGCATCTCGAATTTTATCTTTCCTATCTTGCATCCTCTTCATGAGGCTGAGATATTGTGGGCAGTTTCTGTAGTTAGCTGGGTGTCCTGTCTCCCAGCAGTTAATGCATTTGGAATCTGTATTTTCTGTTTTAGGGCAGTTTTTGGGAGGGTGAACAGTTGTGCACTTGACACATCGCTATTGCATCTTGCAATTTATCGCTGAATGGCCGTACCTTTGACAGTTTTTACACTGCAGTACTTCGTGCCTTAATAAAGGTTCTACGCGGATGGTTTTGTACAGAAAATATGGCGCTGTTGTCCAAGCCTAGAAAACTTGAGAACGCTTCGACCTGGAAAGCTGAAATTTTGTACACGGCGTTTAAAAATAAGTTATCGGGCAACTCCTTCTTAAGGTTGTTATACAAATATTTCGTGGACACTGCCTGACAACGAGAAGACGTAGAGAGCGAAAATTCGGTACATTGTGTTTTCAGTAAAAAAAAAAAAATTTTAAAAATGGGCAAGTCAGGTAACTCCTTGGTGTTGCCATACAAAATTTTGGATTTTCACTGTATATTTGGAAACTGCCAGTGAATATTTAAGATTATGTAAATCCTGAATGTTGGCGTTGGGAGCAAGCTGTATTAGCCAGATTAGTAGTTTTTCATTGTCATTGATTGACTTTCTGGTCTGGAAACTGGAAACTTTAATGATTCCTTCAATTCCTTTAATGGCTAGTTCTTCTTGAATTTCCTGTGCTGTGAATTCGTCGGATATTCCTTTAAATAAGTAATGTTGTTTCTGTGTATTATCTAAATACTCTTTCGTTTTGAGAAAGTCGTCTTGTGGTTTTATTGCTTTTTTTTTTGCTGTTGCATGCTCTGTGGCTGTAGAGTAAGTTGCTTTTGTTTGGTGTTCTGCTGCCGTTGCTGACTTGTTACTTTTAACGCGTTGAGTTCTTTCTGGAGTAGAGCAATCATGTCCTGCTGCTCTCTTAATATTTTTTCCTGCTGCTTGATTTGGCTTAGGTAATGTGCCAATATATCCTTGTATGTCTCAAGATGGGTTTCTTCTTCGATGTAGGTGCTCATGTTGTCGTCCATGTGGTGAACTCTGGGATCCAGGGATCTTACTTTACTTAAGGTTTTCAGTTGCTCTCTACGACTAACTTGTGTAGGGCTGTTGCTTGTTCTTTTTTGATATTCCGTGCCGTATGACGGACTGGGGTCCGGCTGTGGCGCATTGTCTTGCATTCTTTGTTCGTTGCGGCTATCTGGAATTTCCTTGAGATGCTGTTCTTCCTGTGTCTGCTTTCTTATGGGTTTATTCACTGTCTTTTTGATTTGTTTAAGCATAGAGATTTTCTTAATCACTTTCTCTTTGCATCTATTTTTTAATATTTCAGCTTTTTTATCTTGGGGATGCTCCCCCACTTGCTTCTTCCTTTTGGTTGAGGTCAGGCTATATACAGATTCATTACTGGGAGTGGAGCTACAAACTGACTCGGAACTGCCACTCTTCGTTATGGTAGATGCGCTACAATCGTCTTCTCCGCAGTTTTCCGTCGTTTCGTTGAAGGATTTTATTAGTTCGGCCACATTTTCCATATGAACGAGGCACGTCTCTCAGACAGCCTATTATGAACCACTCTGGCTTCAAATAGTTTAGATTATATTTTAAATATAAATTTCTAATTGTTTTTTATTAATTTTCAATTTGTAGTTTTTTTATTATTTTTTAATGTTACTTCACTTTAAAAAAGAGACAAGGCTCTTATTTACCGGGGGGAGACCCCCACTTTTCAATCACTTGCTATTTTCCTTGAAAAAGAAATTAATCCGCTGGGAAATAGATTTTTTTTTTTCAAAACAATTGTTTCTATTAATGTTTGAGCTGTCACAGAACATGATTAAAAATATTAAAAAAGCAACCGGTCTTGTCGACAAATTTTCAGTGAATGATGCAATGATTTGAACGCTTGCCTTGCCTCTGCTTATATAGCCAGTTTCTTCGTTGCAAAGACTACTGAGGTGAAAAATTGTTTGGCGGAACCTTGGAAACGTTTTTATTAGTTAAGTTGATTTGGCTTGGTGTGCGACACCGGTAGTGCTGTCAAAGATTTATTATTTAAGTTAATTTGATTTGATGTACGACTGTACATTCTCCTGCCTCGATTTGAATGCTATGTAATAAGTGTTTGGACAGTGACCTTGTAAATGCCCTTTTTATTCTTGGAAAATTTTATGTAGCTATCGTTTCCGATGTTGTGTATCGTCGGTGATACTGCATAACCGCGAGACTACTAATGTCACTACCCCGTAAGTTAAACACAAATTTAAAATTTCAACAGATACTAAACTTTTTTTTTTATTATAATGACTAAATTATTAGTACTGAGCCGTAGGATTGGACGACAAACATGTTTTGGATTTTAGGCATAAAATTGATAAATCAAGTTGTGGTTTCTTAGCTACGTCTTTGCTACTCTATTCAGATACGCGATTATGGTATTGCTAGTCTCGCGGTTATGCAGTATCACCGACGATATGTAATGCTGTTTGGCCGGAAGTACCTTTGACCAGGGAATGCCCGGAGCTTTTATTTTGTTTAACATATCGGGAGATATTTGTAAACTCCCCCTTATGTCATCCGGAATCTGGTACCTTTTATGTTTGTCCTTTTCTGGTGATGTATTGCTGGAGTATTTTGTGGTATTGTTCTTTTGGATGTTGTTCCAAAAATAAATTCTTCTTGTGGGCAATATACCTAATATCCTTTTGGCCAGTGTTTTTATGAATGCCTGAGCCGGTCTGCACTCAAATGGTTTTTTTTTGGTGGAGTTGTCGGTTTTGGTCCTCTTGTAGGTGTGTTTGGTATTGGTGAAATTGCCCTTATTCGATCTCTGTCCATCTCATATATAAATATCCTAATCTCCTAAACTGCCTAACCCATTTCAATGAAATTTTGTGAATGTGTTTGGTTAGTTCTAGCTTGAAAGCTAGGATAGTTTTGGACACGAAAGATGGCGCTGTTGTCCAAGCCTAGAAAACTTGAGAACGCTTCGACCTGGAAAGCTGAAATTTTGTACACGGCGTTTAAAAATAGTTTATCGGGCAACTCCTTCTTAAGGTTGTTATACAAATATTTCGTGGACACTGCCTGACAACGAGAAGACGTAGAGAGCGAAAATTCGGTACATTGTGTTTTCAGTAAAAAAAAAAATTTTTAAAAATGGGCAAGTCAGGTAACTCCTTGGTGTTGCCATACAAAATTTTGGATTTTCACTATATATTTGGAAACTGCCAGTGAACGCGTCTATGTAGAGAGCTCAAATTTTGTACACGCCGTTTTGGAAAAATAATATAAATTTAAGCTCAAAAATGGTTTAAATCAGGGAACTCCTTCGTAGGGTTGCCATACAAAACTTCGTTTTAACTATATATTTTGGCACGCACGAGAACGCGTCGACGTAGAGAACTAAAATTTGGTACTTTGTGTTTTCATAGCAATGGTAAATAAAATTACAAAAATGGTCCGAATCGCCATACAAAACTTTGTTTTTTCACTATATATTTGGAAACGCGTCGACGTCGGGAGCTAAAATTTTGTACACGACGTTTTCATGAAAATTGCAAATACAAGTTCAAAGATGGTCCAAATCGAGCGAACACTTTTTGGTGTTGCCATACAAAACTTTAAGTTTTCACTATATATTTGGACACTGCTCACGTCTAGACGTAGAGAGGTGTACACGAGAATTTCTTAAAAAAATTTAAATTAAGTTCAAAAATTGAGCCAATCTGGCAGCTCCTTCGCAGGGTTGCCATACAAAAAATTTGCTACTTGGTGTTTTCATAGGAACGGTAAATATAATTTCAAAAATTGACTACATTGGGTTATCCCTTCTTAGTGATGCCATACAAAACTTTTGTTTTTCACTACATACCTGGTAGTTGCTTGAGAAGGCTTCGATGTACGAGAGGTCATATTTTGTACACGGCGTTTTCACAAAAATTGCAAATACTGTTCGAAAATGGACCAATCGGGTAGCTCCTTTGTAGGGTTGCCATACCAAAATATCGTATTTTTACTATATATTAAGGCACTGCATTGCGTCGACGTAGAGAGCTACACTCTCCCACAGACATGAATGTATGCATGAACACTCAGCACGCACACAGAGTGAAGCCCTAGAGTACGGAATCGTGCGATCGAGTCAGATAATAGCTTTGATATTATTTATCTCTAACCACCCCACCCTACCCCCACCCTGATACCTGATTTAAAGTACGTTTAAGATTTCTTCAATAAGAGAAATTTTTTTTGTGATTGGTCTTGTTAGAAAATTTTTGGCTGTTTTTATAGTTACAGTACGCATAAGATTATCACGCCTCCTGTGGGTATCCAAAACGCGACCCAATACCCATTGCCCAGGAGGAAGGTTATTTTCTTTAATAATGACTGCTGTTTCTGGACGTAATTCTATTTTCCTGTTGCCATTTACTTCTTGTTTGTAGTTCGTTTAAATAATCGGTCGACCATTTTTTCCAAAATGTAAGTATTGCCATCTCTTCATTGAATGGTAGGGAATGTCTGGTAAGGCCGCTTTAATGGGTGTTAACAAGTGTTTGCTCGTTAAAAAATGTCCGGGAGTCAGATAACTCTTATCATTGGGATCGTTTGAGATTGGAATTTAAACATGCCTCTATTTGAATGAGTATTGTAGACATTTCGGCGTATGTATACCTAGCATTATGTATAATTTTGTAGAGATGTCTTTTTGTAGATTTTACTCCGGCTTCCCACAAACCTCCGACATGTGGGTCGGATGGTTGATTGAAATGTCATATAATATTCAAATTTGTAAATTCTTTTGCTATGTCAGTTTAATGATATCGTTAAAATCTTTTTGTAAAGCTTTGTTGGCTCCGATAAAATTTGTGCCTTGGTCTGAATACATATGTGAGCAATTACCTGTTCGAAAAGCTGCTAAGAAGGCACAGGTTGATAGTTCGGTAGCCAGTTCTATATGGATTGCCTTTGTTGAGAGGCAAATAAATATGCAAATATACGCATTTGTTAGTATTGCTGATTTGATTCTAGCTGTTTTTAATGCGTAATCGACTCCAGTATGAATAAATGGTAATGATTGTGTGAACCGAGCGGAAGAAAATGAGCTCATTAGTTGGTTTGAAATGTTTGCAATATATCGCTTACAGATTGTGCAGTTTTTGATTCGGGAGCGAATCGGGTTTCTGGCGTTTGTTATCCAAAAATTAGTTCGTAAAGTGCTTAGTACTAACCGCGTACCACCATGAAGGGTAGTTTTAAGGCAATTATCAATCAATATGTTTGAGATATGAGTTTTATTAGGAAGAATGATTGGATATTTTTGATCATAATCTATATTTGAATGTGAAAGACGTCTTTAGTGTAAAGTGAGGAGAGGTATCCGTGTTGTCTTGAGGATAACTCACTTAACGAGTTTTATGCTTCGGTGTATATATCTTGACGGTTTTCTGCGCCAAGAGGTGGATGACCAGAGTCTCACTAGAGGTGGGAATAACTCTCAATGATGCTCGTGCGGGCTGGCGTGGTCCTGTTCTATTTTCTGAATGTGCGTTTGTACGTAGTCCTTTTTTATTTTCTGAGATCGGTGACTGACACGATCCCGTACGCAATCCGGATCGTGTAAGTGGTAGCTGGTAAAGACGGTTTCTTTAGTTTCTTTTATATATCGGAAGATTCATCTGTGTGAGAAGTGTCATGGTTGCTTAATACGTCTTCGAGACCTGGATGAATAAAACGATCAGTGACTGACTGACTTGGCACTTAGTTGTCTAACGGCGTGTGTGATGATGATGGCGGAGTGTTATGTATGACAATAGCATCGGTGTGCTGGCCTTGGTAGACATCAGTGTCGTTTTCCTTGAAACAGGGTTTCAACCTATCGATTGAAATGTTTGTCTCTCTGTTTCGTATCTTCAGAGTATAAAATTTGTCTTTGCGGCTAACGATTTCATAGGGACCTTGATAAGGTGGTTTGAGCGAGGCCCGGACTGAGTCCGTACGAATAAAAACAAGGGAGCAATTGGCGAGTTCTTTAAATTTGAAGAATGACTGTCGAAAGTGATTTGACGCCCTGAACTGGTCTGATTTCTGAAAAGGTATTCCGGAGTGCAATAATAAATTCGTTTTGGGGCTGGCTTTTTGAACCGTGCAAAAAATCGCCGGGAAGACGTAAGTTTTCGCCGTATACTAATTCTGCCGGAGTTGCTTGAAACTCTTCTCTGAAAGTTGTACGCAGCCCTAGTAAGGCTAAAGCAAGGACTTTAGACTATGATTTCTCTTTATATGCCATAATTGTTGCTTTTAGCGTTCTGTGCCATTGTTCTAGAAAACCATTTACCTGTGGATGGTAAGCTGTGGTTCTATTACGTTCAAAGCCTAATAATTTAGAGAGTTCAGCGAAGAGGGCTGACTCGAATTGGGGTCCCTGATCGGTGACGACTGCTCTGGGAACTCCAAAGCGCGATTACCAATTTCGGAAAAATGCTTCTGCAACCGTTTCTGCGTCGATGGTAGACAGAGGAATAACTTCGGGCCATCGAGTAAACCTGTCAATGATGGTAAGACAGTACCTGAAACCTTGTGAAGGAGGAAGCGGTCCAATTATATCGACGTGAATATCCTGAAAGCGGTGTGAGGATGCCGGAAACGTACTTGGTAAGCTTTTTACGTGTCGTGACACTTTGCTTTGTTGGCAGGATAAAAAGGACCGTGCCCAAGAGTTAACGTCCTTATTTATGGAAGGCCAAAAATAGCGGCGGGAAGTAATTATCTTGTTCGAGGTGCGAATACCAGGATGTGCAAGATTATGAATAGAGTCGAATACTTGTGTTTTGAATTTTGGTGGAATAAAGGGTCTGATGCCAACAGGAGAGACTTCACAATGCAGTTGTTTATTGGTACCAAAAACTGGAAGCTTTTCGAATTTGTACTGTGAATTTTGCAAAAGGTCCTGAAACTCGGAGTCTTCGGTCTGACTATCGGCAATAGATCCGAAATCAATAATACTGGGGATGTGTATCTCGTCTACGCGTGATAAAGCATCGGCGACAATGTTGTCCTTTCCGGATATGTGCCTTATATCTGTAGTAAACTGTCCCACAAAATCCAAGTGTGTTAATTGCCTTGGGGGAGGCTTTCTCCGGCTGTTGTTTAAAAGCGAACGTTAATGGTTTGTGATCGGTGTACAATGCCTAGGTAGGCGGCAAGCAGCTCTCGGTCGTAAGCGCTATAATTATGTTGAGCGCTGTTTAGCTTGACCGAATAAAAACCAAGAGGTTGCCAAAGGTTGTCCACCTTTTGGTGAAATGCAGCGCCAATAGCTGTTAAATATTGGTTGAGAAGGACGTGGTGGCTGGCCGCATGCGGAAGGAATCTGCGGTAAAAGTTTACTATACCTAGGAAACGTCGCAGTTCTTTAACAGTTTTTGGCGTTACGAAGTTCGAAATTGCTGACACACGTTCGGGAGATGGTTTAATTCCTTGGGGTGTGACTAAATGCCCTAGGAATTTGACCTGAGTTTGTAAGAACTTGCATTTGTCCAAGTTTATGATGAGACCATATTCTTTCAATCATGTGAAAATTTGTTTCAAGTGGGTAATGTGTTCTAATTTAGATCGAGAGGCAATAAGAATGTCGTCCAAATAGACGAAGCAAAAAGCGAATTCCTGAAGCACAGTGTGTATGAATCTTTGGAAGGTTTGTGCTGCATTGCAGAGACCAAAGGTCATGCGAGTTAATTCGAAGAGTCCAAATGGAGTGCATATAGCCGTTTGGGGAATGTCTTCCGGTTCAATAGGAGTTTGATGGTATGCCTTAGTCAAATCTAAAGTCGAAAAATATTTGCAATCCTGCAAGTGGTAAACGAAATCGTGAATAAGCGGGATAGGGTAGCGGTCAGGAACGGTACTGGCATTCAACCGCCTGTAATCTCCGCAAGGTCACCAGTCGCCATTTTTCTTCATGACGAGATGTAAAGGAGAAGACCAGCTACTACTTGAGGGTCTACAAATTCCCTGTTTAAGCAAAAAATCGAACTCTTTCCTAGCCGCAGACAGTTTCTCGGGAGATAGTCGTCGCACTTTTGAAACAATGGAAGGTCCGTTAGTAATGATGCGGTGCGTTATCTTGTGAGTTACATGATTAATGAAACCCGTCTCCACGGTAATGGCCTGGTACTCACGTAACAGCTTTTGTATCTAATTGTCTACTTCAGGGTCGATGAGCACTGATAGCGCTGAATTTTGTCCTATTACCTGTTGTCCAAAAGATTTCAGAGTAGTAAGTGGATCAATAAGTGTTCTCTCCTTGACGTTGACGAGCAGCCCGTAGTGATCTAGGAAGTCTGCTCCTAATATGGGTTTAGGTACGTTTGCCAAAATAAACTGCCAAGGGAATGCTCGACGGAGGCCTAAATCTAAAGTTAGGATTTTTCTGCCGAAAATGTAAATGGTTGAGGAATTTGCAGCGACAAGACACAGATCAGATTTGTTTCGCTGGTCGGTTGGAGTTGCCGGAATGACTGATACATCAGCTCCAGTGTCGATTAAAAAATGTTTCTTTGACGATCTGTCGTATAAGTAGAGAGGACTATTTAAGAAGCCTCTTGCACCCGTCGTCAATGGTGGAGGGCTGTTTAGTTTGTCGGAGGTTGTGAAGTAATAGCCGAGTTGGCGCGTAATTTTTGTTTGTCGAATGAATAAGGCGGAATACATTTCCTTGCCTTGTGTGCGTACCTTTGGTGGTACCAACAAAGAGAATTTCTTTGGCTTGACTGGACACGGGATGATGGGGATCTATTTCTGGATTGACTTCTGGACTGGAAACGGTCATTATGACGTGGATTGCAATTGAGCGTTAATGAGTTTGTGACAAGCTTCGCTAAGTTTCGGACTTCGTCGGCTATTTGAGCAAGTACAGAATTTTGATAATCAGCTCCTGTGGCAACAGAATACATCTGGGGATTAGCATTTACTTCCACGATTGTGTCCGCACACGTAGCTAGTATCTCCAAGCTTCCTGTATTGCAGACTAAGATAGCTTGTATGTGTGCGGGTAGACGTTGAAGCCAGAATTATTTTAAAACATCCTCGGGCAACTTTCCATTATTTAAACTCCGCATTTCCCTAAGTAAGTGCGACGGGTTCGAATCACCTAATGGCAGTTCTGTCAATAATTGCTTTAAACGTCTGTTAGCGCTACCTGTGAGTCTAGAGACCAATGTACTCATCAACCTGTCGTACTCGTTGCTTTCCGGTGGATTGTCAACGATATCGCTTACTATTTTAGCACTATTCTCGTCGAGAGAAGCTAGAGTGTGGTAATACATTGTTTGTTGCTGCGTAATTCATGCCAACGCAAAATGTGCCTCCAACTGGCGGAACCACAGCCCCGGGTTACTCTTCCAAAAAGGTGAGCACTTAATTGCGACTGCATTAAGAGAGATCTCCGGTGCAGGAGTTGTTGATGTGATACGCTAATTTGCTGGAGAAGGGTTGTCATGGTCTGAGCTAATACCTGAGAGATTCTCAGCAGAAGAGTAAATATCCTGCATCTTTAATGAGCAACCACAGCAAAGCAAAGCAATCAAAAACAAAATATCGTAATAACTTCAACGATGTGAAAGAAGCGAAACCACACCAGGTGGATTGACCAATAAAAGGGGGACTTCAAGGATTGGAAAAGGCTTCACAAATATTTTAGAATGAGGAAAATAAGGAGTGTGATAAAAAAAACTATGTCGGATTAGTGTATGACACAAACATTTCTTAATATAAAAAAAAAAGGAAATTGTAAATAAATAGAAAATAAAAATATTAGTATATTGTTTTACCCTAATGCTGGTAATATTGTGATCAAACCTTGAACGCCTTTGCTACAACTGTATATTCTACTGCACCCCTTTAGTACCTTATCAGTGGAGGGAGGTAACTAACCGGGTGACAGAATAGCCTGCGCAAAATTTGTAGCCTTGTAATTCTGCTTCTACCTTAGGAGGCTGCTTGTTTCTTCATTATGTCGGGGGTCACCAGTTTTAGTGTGAAGTGAGGAGAGGTATCCGTGTTGTCTTGAGATAACTCACTGCACGAGTTTTATGCTTGGGTGTATATATCTTGACGGTTTTCTGCGCCAAGTGGTGGATGGCCAGTCTCACTAGAGGTGGGGAGAACTCTCAATGATGCTCGTGCGGGCTGGCATGGTCCTGTTCTATTTTCTGAATGTGCGATTGTACGTGGTCCTTTTCTATTTTCTGAGATCGGTGACTGACACGATCCCGTACGCAATCCGGATCGTGTAAGTGGTAGCTTGATTTTAGATAAGTCAAAGACGGTTTCTTTAGTTTCTTTTATATATATTTAGGGTGCTCGAAACGGATCACTAACTTGAAAATGCACAACTGAATTAATAATAACAGTGCTCATCGAGTTTAACTTGAATCACAACAATATTAACGACTTAATATTACTACTAAATATTAATTAGTCATAGTCCAAAAAAAGGACAGACGACAGAAATTCTTTTTAAAAAAATATTCTCAACGCTAGGAAATATTTCGCGTGATTTTCAGTTAGCAAAAGTTGACAGACTAATTTATTTTGATTCTCTATTTTCTTTTTAGAAAATAACCGCCTATTTACTCCTTACCTTTTCCAACCTTCAAAGTTATTTTTGCTCAGTTTTTAGGTCCTTACAAATGTTCCACGTGAAGTTGCTTACGTTTGTGACTCCATTGCTAATTGAAGACTGGCCATCATAGCCCGTTGTGAATGTAGCCACACATCCACCGACCCTTGTTGTCTTAAAAGGGATGTAGAGATAAACTTGGACTTTTGTTGTGAGTCTTCCAATAATTGAGTTAATTTGATCTCGGCACATCTTCCAATATCGATTTCCGATAATAATAGCTTGTTGTCATATCATCGATTTTCTTTAGGTTTTTGATAATTGTGAATGAACCTCAAACAATAGGCCATCACGTGGATAGTTTTAGTAATAAGACTAACTCGTTCTAGTAATAAGACAAACTCATTCTAGTAATAAGACTAACTCGTTCTAGTAATAAGACTAACTCGTTGCTTCTACATGTGTTAGTAAAATTCTCGAGTTTTTTCTTTTCCAGATCCGTGTTGAAAGAATTAGTTTGCTTTGACCAAAATTCCTTGGCTTCTTGAAACCATGATGCCACCATATTTCTAAATCGAGTAATTACCTTGGAAGAACTCCTCTGGATGCTGCATCTGCGGGGTTGGTTTTTGATGAAATGTGTTTCCATTTAGTATCTGGTAATTTGGTATGGATTTCTGATACCCTATTGACAATATAAGTCTTCCATATTGATGGATGAGATTGTATCCAAGCCAGAGTTGGTGGAGTCTGTCCATGTAAACATTGGTATGTTTTGTAAGTTGAGGTCGTATTGCACTTGATTTAACAACTGTCCCAATAGTACAGCATCATATAGCTCTACCCGTGGAAGAGAAATACACTTGGTCGGTGCTACTCTAGTCTTAGATGTGACCAATTGTGTACAATTTTGGTCTTTATGTATTGTTTTTAATTAAATTACTGCTGTATAAACATTGTAAACGCATAACAGAAACCATGTAATTCTATAGTTTGGACATTTGGAGTGAAGTTAGTCCATCTTGAAATTTTCCAAACTGACCGAAACGTCTTCATCCCAATTACATCCGGATAACCATAACTTTTGTATAAGAATTTTGGCTAGAATAATGGCAGGTGCTAGCCAGCCCAATGGATAGAATTAAGTGGATATTTCTGATACTATATTCCGGTTTGTATATTTAGTATTTGGAGATGGTAGATTGACGGAGAAATATCTGTTGCTGTATGCCATATACACCAAGACTTTTAATGCGTTTTCTGATAAATTGAGAATATTTTTTATTTCTCTGTCAGATTCGGGAATAGGTTCCAATAAACGTGGATGGTTAGTTGACCATTTAGGAAGGTTAAAACCGCCTTTTTGAAATATATTTAACAGCTCAGTTTGCAATTGTATTCCTTCATTGAGGGTATGAGTACCAGAAAGTAAATCATCTACATAGAAGTCCTTTTTAATACTTTCAGAATCCAGTAGATAACTATCTTTTCTCATCCATGGCAAGTTGATGAATGGTTCTGATGGCAAGATAAAGAGCAGGTGCAGTTCCAAAAGTAACAGTGGCTAAAACGAAATCCGAAAGTTTTGGTGATTGTGGTATACTTGCATCATACGATACATTTTTTCTATATCGGCTGATATTGCGTATTTAAATTGTCGCCATTTTAAAAGTATAATCCATAGTGTCGATTGATTTGTTGGTCCGAGCAGGAGCTGTTCATTTAAGGATTTGCCGTTTGATGTTTTTGAGGAAGCATTGAATACAACTCTCATTTTTGTAGTTGAGCTCTCTTTCATCACTGAATGGTGTGGGAGATAATAATAATCTATCTTGGCTTTATTACCTTGTTCTACGTCCAGTTGTTCTGCTGGTATCAACCTCATATAGCCAAGCGTTATATATTCTTCAATACAAGATTTGTACATTTCGAAGAATTGAGAATTTTTCTGGAGTCTCTGTTCTAATTGAAAAATTGTCTAAGTGCCATATAGTTCACTGATTTTATGGATAACACTTGGTGGAATACGTTGTGGAAAAAAAAACAAGTAGTATTTTTTATTATCTTTTTTTTAAGATGGCAATTAAGTGCCATATGTCTGGATTGTCCCAAATCTCGCATATTGTAGTCTTCGAATGGTAACTTGATTTCATATTTTTCATTATCTAAACGGACGTGATTATTCTTGTAGAAGTCTTCATTGATACAGTGGGTTGGTTGGGAATTTCTTCGGTTTCCCAAAACATTTTTATTTGTTTGTGAAGATCTGTGCTGTCGTTAATAGATGTTGTTAGGGTTGATATTTTATATTTAGATGTTTCAGGAATCTTTCCTGTTACATCCAAGATGAGTATTTTGAACTATTGGAGTATTGGGAGGCCCTTTAATAATTCCATCTGCTATTATTTGTGCATATATATCCGCACCAAGCAACATGTCTATGGGTCCAGGCTTGTAAGACTGTGATCCATCCGCTAATTGTAAGTTTTGAATGTATTCCCATTTCCGAATGTCAGTTGCTGTATGGGTCATGTCACTTAATATTTTAAAAATTATTACTGCTTCGACGTTTTCAGAGAACTCTTTGTTTAACACTTTTATCGTCTTATCGTTTTATTGTCGGCAGAAGCAGTGTGGGTATTTGCTAAGCCTGATATTTGCAAATTTATAGGTGTTTCCCCTTAGTTTAAGGCGTTTACATGCTGGCTCAGTAATAAAACATACTTTAGAGCTTTATAAGCTAAGTTTTGTCTAGCAGAGTAATTCTTGACTTCAGGAATAAAGTTTTGAGTAAAACATTCTTCGAAAAGATGATTTCCAGTAATCCAGGCTTTTAAGTTTGATTTACAAATAACAGGATGAGTATCTTTAGCATAGGTTTTTAATGCCCTTGGGTTTTCTGATCGATACACTAAGAGAGGCTTTAGTTTAAAATCACCTTGAGCATTAGAGCCCAATAACAATGTGAGGCGGTCTTTCGCAATTTTAAAACCGGGCATAGATCTTTCTTCCTGAGATATGTATGTTCGTGAGGGCATTTTTTTCCAAAGAAGCCCGGTCTCATCGATTAAAAACTTGATTTGCGAACAGTTCCTCTTCTTGGATGATTTTCCATAGATTTTCAGGAACATCACGCGCCGCTTCTTTGTCTGCACTAGCAGCTTCTCCTTGAACTGCGATATTATGCAATGTATACCTCTTTTTAAAACGCATGAACCAACTGCGGCTTGCTGCAAAAGTGTCCTGCTAAACATCGTCACCTTTATTTTCTTTTAAAGTTTTAAAGAGGCTCAATGCCTTACTTTGTATAATAGCAAGACTAAGCGGCACACAAAAGTTTTTCTATTTTTGCAATCAATTCATGTTGATTCCTAATGGTTGTTGTTTTCATGGAAACAGAATTTTTTATAGTAGTTGTAATTTGTTGTGCGCGGCATGTTTAATTGATTTGCTATCAATGATGTACTTCGGCCTGTAGAATTCAATGTTAAAATCTTAGACTTTACCTAAAGCGAAATTGAATGTCTTTCCCGTTTTTTCACTAACATGATTTTATTTTTTATTGGCCGCATTTTGTCTTACACGAGTAAATCACAAAATAGAACTGGTGCGAAACTTTCACGTGACCTGACGCGATTAATTACTCAAGAGATAAAGTGGATGTTATTCATGCTGGATTCTATGAAAAACAAAAATGAGAATTTTCTTTTACAGAGATTTTACATCTTCTTTCAGCTAGAAAATTTCTTATTATGAATAGTTTGAAAGGATTTTGAAGATATTCAAGAAGATTTTATCATTCGGGTAATCCTACGTTTTCCATTTTTTTTTTAAATTCGCACTAGGACAATGCATTGTACTTCTTTTTTCATTGATGCAAGAAAAAAAAAAAGTATGTGTTACATATTTATATATATATAAATTTAACGGGTACTCACTGTCACTTTGTGCACAGCTTGCCTTTGTTTGTTTCCCACTTTTGTAATCCCGGACATTTTTATTTACTGAAACACCGTCGGTTGCACAACTGTCTTTATTAACAAAAACTTTTCTTTATTATTCTTTTTCTTTTACGACCTTTCTCTATTAACTTCAAACTTCCCGCTTCACAACTTTTCTTTATTACTAAAACACTTCCTTTTCCTTTTTACAAGCTTTCTCTATTAACTTCACAACTTTTCTTTATTATTCAAACTCTGTGATCGCCCGCTAATATGCCATTAAACCGACTGTACTTGAGTTGGATTTTTCTAATCTCAAGTCTCGTTGTTCGGGATAGGAAAATGCTTAATTAGCATTCCTATCCTGAGAAAATTATTCTCGCTGAACATGTTTAAACACGCCCAGATTTATCGCGACGGACGATGGCTTGAAGTGTAATTTGATATTTTCATAAATATCTCGTCATCGTCTTGCCTTTGGTGCATACATTGTTGCACCCACGATTTATGCAACACTTGACAATGTGATAATAATAGCTTTTTCGGTGAAGACTTGATCGTTTCAGTGTAAAATTTCTATGCCCGATATGTACGTGCATACAATGTGCATACGCACATACATATCATGTATTAAATCTTACTGAAGGTAAGATTGGTCGTGTGGCTTTTTTTCTATCGAAACGACTTGGAATGAAACTTAAAACTTTTATTTTTCCCAAGTCGTTTTGTGGGAAAGTATTTTGATTATTTTATGCAAAGGAATTTGAAGAAATTACTTATGGCAATTTTTTCGCTTTGCAGAGAGATAAGCTAACCATGTTTTAAGCATGATTAGCTTATACCTATGTATCATGATTAAATAAATTATAATTGTTTTTTTTTTTTTTTTTTTTAATTACCTATTTTAGGTAATTTTGGTATTATGTAAGATATGTTTTTCTAATGCAAAATGAAAAAAAAAATTGTGTTGGTCAGTGAATGTGTGTGACGTAAAACGAACGAGTCGAGACGTAAATATGAAAATGGTCTCAAATTGTTGCTTTCCGTAGAACGAAACGCCCTAAAGCGAGGACTGCCTTCATACATAATATCTTACACTTGTATTGATTTGCTGACTTTTAAGTTTCTGGTCGTTGCTGATGCTGCTGCTGCGTTGTTTACCACGATGTTCGTCGGTTTAGACTCCTTTCCTCCCATTATTTCTTTTCTTATACTCTTGATTGTTTAAGCGTCTCGTCTCGAGGAAGTAATTTTTTTCTTCTTTCGTTACTGACAACATGCTACACGGAGAATTACTGCAGCATGTATGCCGGCCGGCTGTCATACCGGCAGTCCGCACGCACCCTAGCTCAAAAAAGGCTCGTACCTGTCAGCGGAGAAGAAGAAGACAATCGATCTGTCTTGCCAAACCGTGAAATCGAAAGGTCGTGAACAAAGTGAAGACAACAAAATCAACAATTTTCAACGGCATCGGCGGGAAAGCTAACCCTTACGTAAGTTCGCAATAATATTTATCCCTGTATATCCTATTATCAATTTGGAAAAAATATTCTCCTCATCACCAGGAGCAAATAAATCTATCACCGCCACCATCGCTATCAGCTAGAACAGCTCAAATCTGTTGGAGAATCTTCAATTGCACATGCAGCTGGAATTGCAGCAGCGATTGCAAATGTCGCAGCCCCTGATTCTAATTTACCAGCAGCAAGTCAGGGTGGAACAGGTACACCACAATCACCACCACAACAAATATCATTGCGGCCACTGCCTGCACACCACTCACCTTCACAAACGGTAACATTTCCAAAATTAGAAAATTTAGGATTGACATCCAGCAGTCTTAGTTTAACAACTGGTATTCCAGTTACAACAACACCATTAGGTAGTGCTCTAATCAATTTACCACTTAAAAGTGGAAGCGGGACCAGTGAATGGGGTGCATTTACTCGCCCACGAGGTGGTAACTCATATGCCCGTCCTCATAGTCTAAGTAGGCATATACGTTTTGAATGCGGTGTTGAACCGAAATTCGAGTGCCCTAATTGTCACAAAAGATCAAAACTGGTTGCTTAACAAGTTGATCTTGTTATTAAGCGTCCTATACTAGTTATAACATGAGGGCGTGATGGAAAATTTTTAATTTCTCTGAACGACATCGTCCATATATGTAAATTAACAAGTAAAAAATCTAGAATTGGTCTAAGACCAATTCTTATGATACCCTAGATGAATGCCCGTATTAAATTTCGTATGGTCACCGATCTATTCAAGTATTGATTTTGAAGTTGTTTTTCACATATATTTCTAGAACGGTTTGTCACAGAAAAAATGATTATAACCAATTTTATAGGATTACGTATTCTGCAGAATTTTTTGTACAATAAAAATGTCTTGGACTGATCGTTTTCAAAGTATACGTAAAAAACCAAAATTTTTATATGGCAACACCAAGAAGGAGTTTCCCGATTTAGTCCATTTTTGACATTTTATTTGCTAATGTAGTAAAAACATCATGTGCGAAGTTTCAGCTCTCTACGTCAACGCGTTCTCAGGCAGTGTCCAAATGTATAGCGGAAAACGAATCTTTTATATGGCAACCCAACGAAGGAGTTGCCCGATTTGTCTCATTTTCGAACTTAATTTTACTTTTTTTTTTAATGTCGGTGTACAAAATTTCAGCTCTCTAAGTATACGCGTTCTCGAGTTATCGTGCGCACGGACGGACGGACGGACGGACATGCAAAAATCGAAATAACTTTTAATATTATGAATGGGTGTCCAATCCATTTTGTTCTACCATCATTATGAATGACAAACTTAGTATACCCCTATGATTTCATCTAGGGTATAAAAAGAAGGTTTTTATTTGAAAAGACAACAAGGATACGTAATGATGAACTGGAAACAGGTATTATAGCAACACTTGAACCAACATTAAGACCCCATACTGAATTGTATCGTGTAGGCGCTGTATATACATTAGAAGAGCAAGATTTCGATAATAATAATAAGCTATCATATGTAGATTATCCTAGACAGAAGAGAAATCAAATATAAATATTATTATTATTATTATTATTTATTATTATTTATTTAATGTAAACTCTACACAATTAAGCCTTAACTTCTAATTATGTGTAGGTAGATATGCACAGAAACAATTAATGTACGAAAATAATTATTTATAATTAGTCTAGAATGATGGAAAATTCATAAATTCGTTATATATATACCTATTTATATGCACTTACTTATATTTACAAATTGATTTTAAGATTTGAAAGTAGATGTAGTTTAGTTATAGCTATAAATTCGAGAAATGTAAGAAAATATTTCGCCGGAAGCTGTCCCGACTGCCACGCCTTAATTCAAATGGGAGATCATTCCACAGCCTGATGGTCCCGACAAAAAATTGCCGTCCTGTAGCAACACTGCCTACACGAGGTAACAGCAAGGTCAACGTACGGTTAGAGCGAGCAAAGCTGATTTTTTCATATAAGTATTCAGGTTTACGAGAACAAATCAAATTAAAGAGGAATAGAACCGCTCGATACTTGAGATATGAGTGTAGTCCACATCCAAATAAATTTTTAACATATGATGATACGTGATCATATCGTCTCAGGTTGTACGCATATCTGACAGCAGAGTTGAATGCAACAGTTAATTTCCTCATTGATACAGAGTCAAGTTGGTAATATATTTCACAGCCGTAGGTAAGAATCGGGCATACTAAACTTTTAACGATTTTTAATCTTGTAAACAAAGGTAAAAAGTTAGCAGAGGCAGAGAGCTTGCGGAGAGCACCATAGACTTTAGACACAAGGCTGTTTATGTGGTCGCACCATGTAAGTGTACTATTTAAGATTATACCCAGATTGTTGACAGAATTTTTAAATTTTATAACACTATTATTGAGGAGGATCTGCGGGAAGTAGGATGTATCCAGTTCGTTCTTATAGATCACAATTGCGTTAGTCTTAGTTGTATTGAGCAATAGTTTATTATTCGTGGCCCATCGATAAATGCAAGAGAGATCATCATTGATTTTACATACACTATCTTCAATTAGACCGAGGGGTGAGGACAAGTATATTTGAACATCATCCGCGTACATATGATATTTGCTATAACTAATAGTAGTCACAAGATCATTTATGAAGAGTGTAAATAATAATGGTCCTAAGATTGAGCCCTGCGGAATGCCGCAAGTAATGCCGATGCTGTTTGAGAGTTGATTGCTACAGAAAACTCTCTGATACCTGTTGCTAACATACGAGGCGATAAGCTTACATGCCATACCAGAAAATCCGTATATGGATCGTAATTAAACAAAACAATTACAATAATTCTGATTGTAACGCAATTTTAAAGATTTTGTTTCATAGATTAGTCTGAAGTATAAATAATATATTACTTCAAGGTATCGTAACTAGAAAAGAAGTTTTTAATGAAAAACAAACTAAATGAAAAAGAATGTATGCACAAAATTTCTTTACTGTGAAGTGAATTTAATACTACAGGAAAAAGAAAACAAAAGAACACGAAATTCTTTAACAAAGTCTTCTCAAATTGGTGCCTTCTCAAAACGTATTATTACGAAAAAACAAGTAGACATAGCACATACACATATAATATTATATTTCCTATTTTTTTTTTATATTACGTATCTATAGTATATTATATTACATATCTATAGTATATTATATTATATATTTTTTTGTATTACGTATCTACACTATATTATATTATATAATACTTTCTATATTACGTATGCATAGTATATTCCATTACATAATTTCCTATTACGCATCGATATTATGTTATAGGGCTTATTTGTCGATCACGTACCCGTATAGTATATTGCATATTTCCATTCGTAATACGCCATAGCATTTGTAAAGTCCAATAACCGAATGAAGATACTAGAGTTAGAATTTCAGTTCGGGAAGATAAACGGTGTATAGATTTGTAAAGGAAATTCCGGACCGATTTTATGGAGTTGCTATCTCCTCTTTTTATTTCCATTTACAGGAATACAGTTGCTCCAGAAGGCCTTCGTGGAGGGACAATTTTTCATCAAGGAAATTATATACACATTCGTCCGGAGTCTGCCTCCGGTACTTCCCAAGCTTAGGAATAGTTTATAATTGTCCTAATAGAACACATTTGCTAATTCACTTTAACGTACTATCCTCAAGTAAGTTTTCTTCTGTATTACACTAAGATGCTACGGGGGTGAAATTAAGCTCGAATTATATACTTAGATCAAAAGTACGGTGCCTGTAATATATACATAGGAAAGCAATAATGTCCTCTGGAATAAATGCAGTAATATCGAGTAACATGGTGGATTATTAGAATTTTTGTTTCTCCTTTCACTTTCCCGGAGCCCTCTTACATGAAGGTTGTCTAGGCCCGCTAGTCTCTCTCTTTACAGGTCTACAAGAGACTGAAAATATCTGTCTTCAGAGTCAGTTGGGTGGTTGGGGCATGGCATGCAGGAAGGCAGACCATCTGCGCTTTCAATGTGGATGTAGGTAAGTGACGTAAAGGTCACTTCGGGACTGAATGTGTGCCGGCGTTTTGGTAAATAGGCACGTGCAGCCCTGCAGTCAACGCTGCCCGCCGAGTGATCTGTCAGCTCATGCTGGCAGTCTGGACTTCACATCCAAGCCAATCACTCAACATACTTCCATAACAAAATGGCGCCCAACGGGGGGTCACCTCAGTTAGACTTTGGTGGTCTAAATGTAAATTTTACTGGGGACTGGGACTTAGAGTGAGGTGGTCATTTGGCACTTTGCTAATTGACTGACCTCAAGACTCATATCCAGTGAAAGTTAATTGCGGACCTGAGTCTAATTGTTTAGCATTTGAAAGTTTTGGTAGAGTAACGTTAGAATTTTTAAAGTTTTGCTATTTTGAGATTTGATGAAAGTAAAGTAAAGATTTTTGAAAGTTTTGATATTTTGATTTTTGAAAGTTGATTGAGTAAAGTAAAGCAAGGTAACGTTTTAAAGTTTTTGAAAGTTTTTGGATTGAAGTTCGACTCTAGGTTTGACTTTGGTAAAGCCTCGAGTCTGAACAGGTGTCTAGTTTTTTATTTTTTTTTTATTTTTTGGAACGATCTTTCGCGCTGGCTTTCTTCCATGGAAATGGTAGGTGGCCTCACACTAAGACGACTTTTTGGCTTTCAGCTAACTAGTTGACCAGATTCATGACTCTGCTCAGTTGGAAGGTTAGCTGGACATGACAATCAGGTGAAGAGGAAGGAAAGAGTTGTTGGAGGATGGAAGTGATGCTGGAGACCTTCAGTAATCAGGAGTTGGCATACTTCTAACTGCCTGGCTGAAGAATCTCTAGTATCATTTTCAGTCTCTAGCTTCTCCAACCCGACTCTTCCCAGATTTCTGTGAGAACTCAAACATTTTGCATGCACACATTCACGTCGCTTGCTTACATCATTACTTCTGATTAGAGTGAGTGGCCTAGAGACTTTTATGTTTGGAGAGTTAGCTCCTGGAAAGTGAGGGAGAAATGTTATGAATTTCTTTCTTGTGGATTTTTTTTAACGTCTGAGCTAATATTTTTGTAGTTTTTCAAATACAGTTAGCACATATACTTTTTTCAAATACAGTTAGCTTTTATATCTTTTGACTGGACGACTGTGTCAGTACAAGTATTGAATTCGGAGTTTAGAATACTCCCAAATTTTGAAATTTCGTTTCCGAATATATTTGGAACTTTAGTAATTATGACCAGAATTTCTCTGAACTTTTGGTAAAAGAAAAAAATGTTTTTTGAAATTTTGGTATCTCTTTCGAACTTTTGGATTTTTTTTAAATTGATAGCTCTCTTATCTCGATTTTTTTGGAAATTTTGTTATCCTTTCCGAACTCTTGGTGATTTTTTTTCCAAGTTGACATTTCGATTATCTCGAGTGCAGCAGCGACATCACCTGCCTTTCCTTGCCTGGACTGCGTAAACTTTTCACGAAGGTTAAGACTATCTAGCCTGCATTCTTGAGTTATATTGAAACATATTGGTTTTACGACTGAGCGGTTGAAGTTATACAATGGCTACAGTGCGAACACCACCGCCAGCAACTGATATACCGATACAGGTGCCAGAAAAGTGCTGCATCTGCCAGGAGGGAGACTGGTCAGGCAAGAGGAAGCCAGTAAAGACGGTCTGTGGACAAAGCATGTCTTAAAATGTGGATTGGACAGCAGTCAAACTGCCCGAACTGCAGATTCCACCACACTCAGTATGATTTTACTGAATATACAGGGGCGGTTCCAAAAAAAGCTTTTACGAGGCCTGGCAATCAGGATACTCGATCGACAGCACTAGTCTTCAGCCTGCCACCACCTACGAGTCAACAAGCAAACCGCAGATCTCTGTCCCAAGGTTTACGGAATGTGCACTCTATGACCTTTTCGCAGCCCAATTCCAGAGTGAACAGCCCGCTACTTAACGCTCAGAGTCAGAGCTCAGCAGCGACTGAAGCCATGCTGGCAGGTCTGCGCCTGCAGATGCAGGATTTGGTGCGAGAAGGCCTCGAGCAGAGCCTAAATACCTTACGGACTGAATTGGCAAATAGTGTCCTCCTTCTATGGGTGATCCGAGACCACCACCAGAGTTTCACGACGAGCGTAGGCAGTCGTTTAACCGACCGTCTTCAGCTTTTGGTCAGCCTGGACCAAACTTTGCTCAACGTCCACCAGCTCCCTCTTATCGTATTACGTCAGGTCTAGGACAACGACGTTTTGGCAGCCCCATCCGAAGATGGAATATATCCTATGTTGTGTCTTCAGGGTTCCAGTAATTAATAACTCTGTATTCAAATGGAAACTATACTAATGTATTTCATAACTGAGTACTTCACAATTCAATGGTATATTATTCAGATTATGTGATGTTGCTTAAATGGAATGCACTGCAGTACTGATCTCTCTCCATCATTGCTAATTCTTCTACGGTTAAACTTCTCTTATCAGTGTGAATAACTAGAGTGGATGATGTTGGTATTATGTAATTAGGTAGATACGATGGTATGCCTACGATACGATGGTATGCATACACCCATATGGTTACAGTATATCTAACACCTTTCCCTTCGTAAAGAAGAATCCCTATAATTCCAGCGTTCTGGAGCTCTTCTAATCCTCATTGAACGTCTTAAATTTGGCTGCACTTCAAGTGGATCCTCTTGTTGCAGGCTGTTTGGTTCCAGCTGCTGCGTTGATGACTCTGAACGATCGTCTGGACCAATATTTCCCGAGTCTTTCTTTCCGGTCTGGATTATTTCGCCTTTTGTGTCCCCATTAATATATCTGGAAACTTTAGGTGTATCTGTAACGTCAGTAAAGTCAGAAGTTGGTAAAATTTGTCTGTCAGTTTGGCTAGGATTACTTCTACATATTCTGTTAGGTTCTTCCTGGTTTTCGGCAATGGGGTTGTTTTTACTGAATACAACTCGATCGTTTATAAGCTCGCAATTCGTCCTTCTAATTTGGTCTACATGTCGTAGGTACTTCTCATTATCTACCAACACCTCGTAGTGTAAATCACCTCTTTTTGTCCAAATAATGCCGAACTTCCATTTAATTTCTTTGTTTGCGTAGACTCGCACTTGGACCTTGTCGCCTATTTGATATTGAGGTATGCTTGGAGGGTTAACAGGTGTGTTCCTTTCCATAATATCTTTTCGCAAGTCTCTTTTGACAAGGTCGATTCTTGTTCTCATTGGACGAGAAAACATTAATTCGGCAGGGCTAATGCCCGTCGTGCTGTTTGGAGTTTTTCTTAGTTGCATTAACAATCTACATAATTTTTCGTCGATGGAACCTCTTTCATCCTTCATTGCTCTTAATCCTTGTTTAATTATTCTTACATATCGTTCAGCTTGGCCGTTTGTGGCGGGATGATATGGAGCGCTTCTCTTGTGGACAATCCCATTTGATTTAATGAATTTTTCGAATTCGTAGGATATAAACTGTGGACCGTTGTCTGTAACTACTGTGATGGGAATTCCAAATCTGCAGAATAACTTACGTAAAGATTCAATCGTTGTTGTTGATGTCATTGTTTTACAGGGAATTGCTTCCACCCATTTCGTATATGCGTCTACCACAATTAATAAATACGTGCCCCACACAGGACCTGCGTAATCAATATGATAAGCGTTGCCATGGCTCTTTCGGATACTCCCAGGTATGAATGGATATTTTCTTTGGATCTTCTTTGGTGAGGGCACAATTATAACATTTCCGGCACATCGCTTCTATATCCTTGTCGATGCATCGCCACCAAACGTAGCTTCTTGCCAGACCTTTCATTTTAACCATTCCAATATGAGCCGTGTGTAATTCATCCAAAATTCTTTTTCTAAGTGTTGCGGGTATCATCACTCGAACACCATTAAATATGCATCCATTCTGTAGGGAAAAGCTTGCAATGCTTTCCCCCGATGGAAGTGGTTTACCAGTTTGAAGAGCTTGGTAATATTCTACACATTCCTTATCTCTTTGCGTTTCTCGTTTAATCTCTTGGTGTGTAACAGGAAGTGTTTCAATTTGGTTCATTAGGAATGTGGACTGTGGATCTTGCACGTCACTTTGCTGTTGTGCTTGCTCGAGAGGAAACCTGGACAAAAAGTCTGCATTTGCATGGTCAGTTGTTCTTCTGTACCGGATCTCATAATTAAATCCAGACATAAAGCTGGCGTAATGTAGTAGCCGTAGTGCCGATGAGGCAGGTAGGTCTTTATTTGGATGCAATATTCTAGTCAAAGGCTTGTGATCCGTAATAAGCGTAATTTTTCTGCCATAACAGAATTGAAAAAATTTTCGAAGACCCCAATAAATGGCCGTGGCTTCCTTGTCGAGTTGAGAGTAATTCAACTCAGCTTTGCTTAAAGATCGTGATGCGAATGCAATTGGTCTTTCTTCTCCATTTTTTAATAAATGAGAAATTACCGCACCTAACCCAGTAGTTGAAGCGTCAGTCGCTAATATAAGAGGAAGACTTGGATCGTATTTAGTAAGTGTTTTAGGACTTGTAATTTCAGCTTTTAATCTTACATAGGCGTTTTCGCATTTTCCATTCCAATAGAACTTTGTCCCCTTTTTTAATAAAACATGTAAAGGAGCTAGCTTACTTGATAAATTTGGTATAAATTTTTGATAGTAGTTAATAAGCCCTAGAAAGGTTCGAAGCTGCGATACGTTATTTGGACGCTTACTCTGTATTATTGCTGTAATTTTATCTGGCATTGGCTTGATTCCTTCTTGATCTATAACGTGACCCAAGTATGTAATTTTGTTCAACAAGAACTGGCACTTATGTCTATTCACATGTAAGTCATTGTCGTAAAGACGTTTAAATGTAGCATCAAGATTTGTAACTAATTCGACATACGTTGAGCCCTGTACGAGTATGTCATCAAAAAAGCAAGTAACACCATGCAGATCTTGTAAAATATTATCCATGAAACGTTGCCAAGTGTTTGGACTAACTTTCACACCAAACATCAATCGTTTTACTTTATATGTTCCTTTGTGTGTAGAAATGGTTTGCAAAATTGAACTTTGCTCATCAGTTTCCATGTGCAGGTATGCTTGGTGCAAATCTAAAACACAAAAGTAACGGCCACCTCCCATTTTGGCAAATATATCCTCTATGCGTGGAATTGGATACGTGTCGTCCTTGATAACCTTATTAATTGTCGCCTTGTAGTCAGCACATAGTCTTAATGACCCGTCCTTCTTTACCACGGGGACTATTGGTGTCCCCCATGGAGAATAAGCTACCTTTTCAATAATGTCCGCTTGGGTAAGTCGTTCGATTTCCGCTTCTATTTTCTCCTTCAGCGCGTATGGAACAGGCCTCGGTTTAAAAAATATTGGCTGTATTTTCGAGTCTATTAATGTGATAGAGCACTTTATATTTGGTATTTTTCCCACTCTTGATGTAAAAATTCCGTTGTAAGCTCTGAGTAAATTATTAATTTTTTGTTTACATTCATTTTCACTAATTTCAGTTATATTTCCGGATATTGCGTTTATATTCAGACTTAGCCCCCTTATCCAGTCTCTTCCAAGAATTGGACATACGTTCTGGCCTAGCACATACAGTTCACCTTGAATTTTCTGTCCATTGCACGCAACTTCAACTGTACATACTCCTTTTGGATAGATAACTTCTCCCGTATATGTTTTCAACTTTACTGTTGTTGGTGAATAAATCTTATTTGGTAGAAGTTTCTTCATAGTATCTTCAGATAATGTTGATACTGCCGCGCCGGTATCGTATTCCATAACACATTCAACTCCATCAATTTGTACCTTTTGTAAAAATTTTTCACCACCAACTTGATTGCAACTCAATACGCTGTTGATATAAAAATACTTGTCTTCCTCTTCCTCCTCTTCAATTTGAATTTGCTTTTGGCACGCAGCAGAATTACTTGACCTTTGACCATTCCTCTTACTTAAACATACCGCAGCCACATGACCTTGCTTTTTGCAATTCACACATCTCAAGTTCTTTTCTCTACATTCACTAGCTTTATGATTCGGCTTCCCACACTTAAAGCATTTCCCGAAATTCTTCTTTACTTCAGGGTAATTTCCAAAGCGACTCTCCTTCTTTTCATCCTTATACTTATTAGCATTGCCTTTAAATTTGGGACTTTGCGTACCTAAAGCATGTATCGGCTTATGTACATTTCCTCGAATCTCTCTACTTTCACTTTTAGCTGCTTGTATTGCTAGTGCAAGCTTTACAATTTTTTCAAAAGTTGTACCGGCATCTTCCTGTAATAATCTCTCTCGAATGTCATTATCACGTATGCCTCTTATAAATTGTGATCGCAAATGGGTTTCAATTGTTGACTTTTTGCAGCTGTCGCACACAAAATTGCATTTGGATGCAATTCTTTTTAACTCTGCCTGAAAATCACCGATACTTTCGCCATCATGCTGCATACGTAATGTAAATTTGTGCTGTTCCGCTACCTCGCTGGCCTTTGGGCATACATGCACCCTCAATATATCCACTAAATCTGTAAATTTTTTGCTTTTGGGAGATTCCGGAGCCGTAAGACATGCAAGTGTATGGTAGAACTTTGGCCCTAAACAGTTTAAAAAAATTTGTACACGCTTCTTATCATTTTCAGCAGTGGAATCGTTTAGATTTCTAATTTCGAGGTAATTTTCTACACGTTCGATGTAGGACTCAAAAGTTTCATTCGACTCATCAAACGGTGCTAATTGAATACCCCTACAGTCAGCATTGTCAGCATTTGATTGTCGTTCCCGACCTTGAACCAAGTGCGTTAATACCTCCGAAATTTTCTGGATTGCTTCTTCCATTCTAGCAACTAATAAATTGTCACTTCGTATTTTTAAATTGTAATTTAATGTAACCAAATTTTTTTTTATCCACAATTTGTAGCCGTAAAAAGAATAAATGTATAATGTAATGTTCAGGTCTGTGGTTTACCGTTACCTGTTATCGTAATGTCTAGTACATACACCTAAGTTTCACTTACTTGAGGAATTCCTTTACTGTTTTTATAATCGCCGAATGTCCTCGTCGCCACTTTGTTGTGTCTTCAGGGTTCAAGTAATTAATAACTCTGTATTCAAATGGAAACTATACTAATGTATTTCATAACTGAGTACTTCACAATTCAATGGTATATTATTCAGATTAAGTGATGTTGCTTAAATGGAATGCACTGCAGTACTGATCTCTCTCCATCATTGCTAATTCTTCTACTTAAGCTTCTCTTATCAGTGTGAATAACTAGAGTGGATGATGTTGGTATTATGTAATTAGGTAGATACGATGGTATGCCTACGATACGATGGTATGCATACACCCATATGGTTACAGTATATCTAACATCCTATAGTGGCGACAGCTCTCGATTTACTGTCGATGAATTCGTGTTTAGAGTGGAAGCATTGACTTACTCGGCCTTGACGGAGATTTTGATCTCCTAGTACGGCACATGACAACCTTGCTTTCTGGTCCAGCGATGGACTGGTACTGGTCTCTCCTGAGGCAGAACTCTACGCCTTCATGGGAGTATGTAAAGACAGCTCTGTTAGCTGAATGGGGAGTACCGAAGGATGACCTTAAGGTCAAAGTCCAACTGATGCTGAGGAAACAGAAGGCAGGGGAGTCATTTGCTACATACTAGAGATGCGTAACTCAGATCTGAGTCGACTCAAAGATCCGGATCTCTAAAGTGAGTCAAGTGATCCGGTTCCCACTTTTGGGACAAGACGGTTCTAAAAGATGCATTGAATTTTGCCTCAATATTTCATGCAATGCTCTAGGTTCATTTAGGAATCGGAACGAAAGTGACAATATGTCTTCACGCAATGGAACAATGGCATTATTTGTTTATATGCACATATGTTGAGAAATAAGAGTGAGTGAGCACATAAATTCAATTCATAGATTCATACCATATGACAAGTAGAAACTTCGGTCTTCTCTATCATGTACACGAACAGGAGAGTGTGTACTCTGTACTGTGAGTGACTCTATACAGTTAAGAGAAGAGAATGCCTCCCTTCCTTCAGTTCAGTATTCTACGACTTGAAGTGAGATAAGTTGTGGTTGCCTTTGCAAAGTATATTGGAGTACATTTCTTCTTCGTTTTTATAATTTATGGATGTTGGTGTTACCATCCAGACTAACTTTCTGCGAATCGAATGTTCTTGGAAATTTTATTTCGCCGTAAGAATATATGCCTGCCTAAATAGAAAGAAAAATGTATATATACATTATAGATATATGGGTGTCGCATTGTATAAATAATAACTGATGTATACAATGCCACAGGTATTTCTTTTCAGTAAATTAAGTTAGTGAAAGACCAAAACAAATTCAAATTATGATATTATTGCATAACACAAGTTATTTAAAAAATAAATTAAATCAATTCAACAAACAAACGAAATAACAGAAAATACATAAGGTAACATAAATAAAGAAATAAAAATCATTGGCTGAGAAATTATTATAACTAGCTCCGAGTAAATTTTCGTTTTTAAGGATGAATTATTTATCGAACCGTTTAATGATTGCACAATTTCTAAAAAGAAAAAAATATATAACAAAATTGTAATAATATTAATATTCCCATAACTTACATACGCATATTATATGTTACTATTTAATAATAGCACCTGTGATAACTTCTTGGCTTTCATTCTGGATCTCTTTTCATTCAAAACTTGTCCAGCCTTGGAAAACATCCGCTCACAAGGTACAGATATCGCGGAAATATATAACCTCCTAAGAACCATTAAGTACAATCGAGGATATATAATTTTTCTTTGCTCCCACCATATCAAAGGATCCATAGAATCATCTATTAGAGGCTCTTGAAAATATTTTTCGAGTTCTATTATTCCAGCTGCTCTATTACTGCTGCCGCCTCTCGAAGCCTTCGATTTATCTTTTATCTCCATCCATAAAAGTTATGATGCTGATGACTGGTTAGTGTTCGTGCTGGCGAGTTCAGCAGCTATAGGCTCCTCCTCAGTTTCAATTCGCAATTGACAAATTTTAGTACAACGTATTTCTCTAGCTGCTTCATATTTTTGTTCATTGGAACATCCATACTTTTTTATCCTGGGATCCAAAATTGTCGCTTGAGCTGACAGTTCATTATCTTCTAGAGTTCGAAATCGAATTCTTATTTGATCTTTTAAAGACCTAATAAGTCTTTTGACCTCTTCTGGTCTCATTTCTTGAATCAGAAATTTGTCCATTTGCTTTGCCATTACATTATAAAATAAAATTGTTTTAGACAATGAAATTGTTTTTTCGCTAGAAATCTCACCCGTCACTGTGTTAAAAATTTCTAGCACAGTGCAGCTTTGCTCTACAATTTCCCATTCATTTGCACTTAATAACTCCAAGTCACTATTAAGAATTGCCAATGTGGATAAAACTGCATCCTTAATCTTTAATATCCGGAAAAGCATATCATACGTTGAATTCCAACGAGTGATGACATCCTGTTTCAATTTGAGTGGAGACAATTTCATTTGGTCCTGAATTTCCAATAGTTTCCCCATCGCTGTAGAGCTCTGTTTAAAAAACTGTACAATTGCTTTCACTTTGAGCACCACTGTTTTAATTTCCTTCAAGCTCGATAGGACAACCAGATTCAGCGTATGAGCAAAGCAGGGAATATGTCGCCACATACCAAGACGAACGGCAGCTGTTACATTCGCAGCATTGTCAGTAACAATCGCCGAAACCTTATTTCTCAAGCCCCAGTTATCAATAGCTGCTTTTAGGAAAGCGCAAAGATTTTCTGATGTATGCCTTTCATGAAATGACGTACATTCTAATAAAAAGGACTTCAGCTGCGTCTTTTCATCCAAAAAGTGCACCGTTAGAGCAATAAAACTTTCATTGTTGATTGACGTCCTTCCATCGGTTGTTAAACAGACAGAAGTAGATTTCTGTAAAGTTTCGACAACCCTATTCTTAACAGATTCATAATACTGCGGAATAAGGCTATTCGATACCGTTTTTCTGCTAGGAAGCTTGTAACCAGGACAGAGCATATTTACAAAAGTTACAAATTCGTGGTCTTCAACTATGCTAAAAGGATAGTATTCTTTTGCAATCATTTTAATCAGCTGAGCATCTAGTTCCTGGCTTTTCTTAATAGGAACCGGTTTTTTACATATCATGTAATTTGTAATGGCTGACTGAGTTGGTCTTGGAATTACCTGTCCAGATCCTGATGTTACCTCATCAAGTCTATCTCCAGTAGTCTGAGTTTTACCTTGGGTTTCTATTTCCGAAATAGTACTAGGTCCAGGCTGACCAGTAGGATTGAGACTCTCACTATCTTTTATATATATAGACACAGTCGGATGTCTGGTTTTCATATGTCTCACGAGATTTCCTGTTGAACCATGGGAAGTTTTTAAAACATTGGAACAGTATTTGCATTTAGCTTTCTGATTTTCATTATCAGTGCAGGAAAAATGATTCTTCCATACTTCACTGGTTTTTTTTTTGAGGACATCTTCAATTCTATTATACCTCCACTGTTTTTTTTTTTGAGGACATCTTCAATTCTATTATACCTCTTTTTCAATTCAAATCAAATCCAACACTTAAAACAGAGCTTACGACTTTTAAACTTACACCTAATAATTTTTCAGCAAAACAATTTTTATCTATTTTTCAAAATTAAACCAAATGCACTGAGGTTCAAAATACGAATGTACATTATCGCGAAAGTTAAAAAATCTTTATAAAACGAGAATTCCACAGAAATTGGTGATTTTCAAACTAACCATGTATTGAAGGAATGAATAAAATGAAAGAGTAATAATCTGTATATAACTACTCCCATATTAGCAAAAATTCCTGTGAAAAACTACGAAAATTAAGGTTTCATGTAAATGAATGTTCTAGTACAGTGGCGCACGTAAGCATTGTTAAAGCGTTAACAGGTCTAAAGTTAAAATGGAAGTTATTTTACAAGTAAATAATGCTCCTTATTCAAACATAATAGGACGTATTCAGCTAAATTGCAGTTGTGCACGGTTACAATCGTAAATAAGCCAATTTTGAAATAATATATGGTACCAATTGTTTTAGTTAGTTTCTTGCAATAAAAATAAAATTTATATAAATGAGTAAAATTGTGGGTATCTGTTATTATCACTGTGTATAATTATTATTCAATAACACTTATTTCTGCTGTTTCAAGTAAGGTTTAGTTTCGATTGAATATTCCTTCACGAAGGAAAAATATTTTAGAAAATTAATTAAGTAAAGTCCTTTTGCGTGTGTGGCAAAATAAGTTTATTAATTCCTTAAAATCAAGGCTTATTCCGAAGAGCATATCAAGCTCAGCATAGATTTTTGTAGTTTGCATTAAAATTTATCAAAAATCTCATTCTGTATCTTACGACAACACTGGCTAAAAATGGTTAACCTATGGTGAACGTGAAATGAGAGAAACGGCGGAATGCCTCGTTTTGTCTTAACAGAATGACAGAAGACACAAATCACTCCAGATCCAGAATTGTTTACTGAGCGAGTGCAACATTTATGGTTCTAGGGTCAGTAGAACTCAAATTTTAACTGACTCTTTTGAGCCGGGTTAATGAGTCGGATCTTTCAAAAGAAGTAGATCCGATGATATCCGTTTTGCCCATCTCTACTACATACCATCAACACCTGGTACATCTGCGTGATCAACTGCAAAGTCCTTTGGCGGACGGAGAGTTTCTAGAGATCGTGAAGGCTAATCTGCTTCCAGACATTCAGCAGAAAATCTGTTTACATCCCACTAACACCATCCACCAACTACGGAGTGACTCAAATACAGTCTACACAGCAGCGAATCACGACAGCGTGCAGCTGGAATGCCTATCGCAGCCCAAGAGTCAGCGAGGTGGATGAGTGCCATCCAACAGATGCCGAACAGCACAGGTCACCTGAACGCAGTGAGGAAGCCGTCCTACTATCCGCCCTAACAACACCTCAGCACGTTAGCTGCTGGAACTGTGACCAGCCCGGTCACTTTTACCAGCCCGGTCACTTTTACCAAGACTGCCGGCAGGAAAGACAAGTCGTGTTCTGCTATGGATGCGGACGCAAAAATATCTTCAAGCCCGACTGCAGCCATTGTCAACAGAAAAACTTGAGACGGGTCGGGAATACCACCACCTTTCTCGACCAGCGTCAACGTCACGCACGACACCTGCAATGAACACTCCAGTTCAAGCCTTGAACAAGGAGGAAGGTCCGCTCCATTAGTGGACCTTACCGACGAATCCCTGAATTGTCCCCTGATATCATTCAGTGATTCTGATGATATTAGTAAACCCCCTGATGGTACAAATATTTCACTGATAGAGATGGAGAATTTAATAGATTTCTCCGCAGATCTTCAAGCTCCCATTTCCACTTCTGGGAAGCCCACGACACTATTAGACACTTCTTTGGAAGAGTCTTTAATTTTCGATGTCCCGATAACACCGACAGCACCTTTAGCTGACAAGGTTACTGAGCAGGAGATTTGGCCTCCTGGAATTTCTGTACTGAGACGGCCACCAAGCTCTGTTCTGACGAGTGGGCGTGAGCCTGTTTCATACGTCTGCAGAATTATAATGCAGTAAGAGACCGAATCTTCTCCTCAGTAGCGGAGTTAGCTGATATCATGTATCCTGACCTGAATATTAGACCAAGAAAGAAAAGATCTACCGTTCGTTGGCGGGAATACTGTCGACGGATGAAACTGGAAAGAAAAAAACTGCCACAGATTTACGTGTCGATGCCAGACGACATTCGACCGTATGCCTAAGTAAAGCTGCTCGGGCGAACTGAGACCGGATTACTTGATAGTGGTGCCACTGTCAGTATTCTAGGCCAGGGAGCTCTAGAGAAGCTTGCAGAAGCAGAGGTTGAATGGAAGAGGTATCGGACACAGATACAAGTATCAAATGGTGCCATGACGACTGTGCATGGTCATGTGAACTTGGACATCACTTTCCGTGATAAGACCCAAAACGTGCGTTTTTACGTAGTTCCTGGGCTCATACAGGCACTATATCTACGAATAGACTTCTGGCGTCTATCCAGTCTAGATCAACAGCGTATAGAAGCTACTAAACCGCTTTTTCCATCTTTCGCCTCTTTAGGCCTGGGAAAGACATCTTTGGTCACTCACAAGATCGAGACGAATGACGCAACTCCGATAAAACAACGCTTTTATCCGATTTCACCAGCCATACAGAGTTTGATGGATGCGGAATTGCGACGAGTGCTATCGCTGGGTGTGATAGAGGAGAGCCAGAGTCCTTAGAGCTCTCCAGTTGTACTAGTGCGGAAGCCTGGGAAGGTTCGGCTTTGTTTTGACGCCAGGAAGGTCAACTCCGTTACGAAGAAGAACGCCTATCCGCTACCGCAGATAGACGCGCTTCTGAGTCGATTTCATCCGGAAAACTACATTACAAGCCTGGACCTAAAACACGCATTCTGGTAGATCCCACTAGAAGCTGATTCCAGAGAGAAGACCGCTTTTACTGTACCTGGTCACCCTCTCTATCAGTACACAATGATGCCATTCGGCCTATGCAACGCTCCACAAACGATGTGCCGCCTCATGGATAAAGTCATTCCTTTCGATCTTCGTGAAAATGTTCTCGTCTACTTGGACGATTTACTGATTCTGTCATCAGACTTTGACTCTCATCTCACATTGCTATCCCGTGTAGCGGATTGTTTGAGGAAAGCTGGTCTCACTATCAACGTTGAGAAGAGTAAGTTTTGTATCAAAGAGACCAAATACTTGGGTTTCATTGTCGGAAAGGGAGATATACGAACTGGCCCTGACAAGATTTCAGCCATAGTTGACTATCCGTCACCTAAAACTGTTCGGCAAGCCCGACGCCTACTCGGTATGGCGGGATGGTATAGACGGTTCATTCCGAACTATGCTGACTTAACTGCCTCCATTACAGACACGTTGAAAAACCCTAGTCAGTTCAAGTGGACAACTGAAGCCCAGACGTCTCTTGATTTGTTGAAACAAAAACTTACTTCTGCTCCGTTGCTAGTGTCATGACCCAATATTCAATTGGTGAAATTGTGACATCACGACTCGAGCTAGCAGCAGGTGTACAGGTAATTAAACGATTTGCAATAACTAAGCATTTCGCTTCGCACAGTGAAATGCCTGACGATTGCCAATTGTTTACTTGGAAACTGTCATATTTACTGCTGTATGTAGCTGGGCATTAAGTCATGGTTAAGTAATTCACTCCGCATAGTGAAATACTCAGCTGGGCTTACAGTTTGTTTACATGCAGTATTGGGGGCTTCCGCTGTCGGCAATGATTAACGTAGTACTTTGTAATTATGATTGCAAGGTATTGCGCTGGTCACTGGGTCAAAGTCGCTTCCGCCTGGTTGAATGGAGGTAAGCGCGGTCGTTTCGATAGATCGGGTTGCGTAGTTAGAAGTTAGTTTTGATAAAAGATGACGGTTCGGTGTTCAATCAGTCAGTTCAGTTGTAATTCGAGTGGTAATTACACAAGTATCGGCGACGGAGTGATAACTTCATTTAGTAATATTATAGTAGAATTAACTTAGCGAAAATAAAGTATTATCTTGGAATTACGGGAGTTTTTATAAAGTTTATTGGATTTTAACTGATTTTTTTGCTTTTGGGACACGACAAATTGGCGCAGCCGGTTAAAAAGTAGGTAAGTGTTATTCTTTTTTAAGGAAATATTTTTTTTTTTTTCATTTTTAGTTTTTTTTTTTTGTATTTTTGGGAGTAAAGCTTATTAGCGGCTCCATATTTTTGTGAATTGTAGGAGTTATGCTTTTTTAGCTTCTCCATTTTTGTTTTGTATTTTATGGGAGTTAATGCTTTTTAGCTGCTCCATTTTTGTGAAGTGTGGGAGTAAAGCTTATTATCTACTCCATATTTTTGTGAATTGTGGGAGTAAAGCTTTTTTTAGCTGCTCCAGTCTTAAGCTAATTTTCTTTTCAGGTTAGAGTTATGGGAGAAAAACAAAAAAGGGGTATAAATTGTTGTGATTGTGGTATATAGCATAAGATTGTTGTTGCGTGAGATTGTTTTTGGTTAGGTTGTCTGAGTTTTATTTAATGTATAGTGTGATAGTGTGGTATGTAAATGGAGTAGTTTTAGTAGTTCAGTATATTAAGTAAGTAAAGTCTAATTTTTCGGAATGTACGGCATATTAAGGGTTATAATTTTGGTCATTGGGAAGTTTCAAATGATAGGTAAAAAATTTACGGTATTCGCACGTATTGGAGCGTTAAACGTGGAAGAGGGTTCGGAAATATTGAATATTAGGAAAGAGCATTGTGAAACACCGGCGAAAAATTCAAGCTTTTGCGTTTAGGGTTTTTAAGCAATTAGTTACAGTTTAGGAGAAGTGTTTGAGAGTGAAGGGTAGATTAGGTAATGACTATAGATGTCATTGGGAAGAAGTAACGTTCTAACGAGGGAAGAATTGTTACGAGTAAAGGATCAGGAAAAGGAATTGCAAACCAGAACACAGGAATTGAAGAAGTGTCAGTTGATATTACAACGGTACGAACAGGATTGGAGGTATCTAGAAGAACATCTAATGGATGAATTGAAGAAACGATTGCCGATTGAGAACGTTAATAAGTTTTTAGAAGAAATAAATGAGGCTACAGTGAAAAGCACAAAGGGAGAAACGTTAGATTTGGTGATAACGTCTACCTTTGAACTTATTGGTAGAATTGAGCAAGAAACAGATCAAGCATTGAAGGAGTGCAAACAGGAAAACAGGGCTTTAAAAGGAACTATAAAGTCTTTAGAAAGGCAATTGGAGGAGGCAGAAAAGACTGCCACTGAACTAGAGCAAGAATTATGAGTCGCGCCATTACCACAGGAGGAGGGTCAAGTTCGAGGGATTTTTAAGAAGTGGTCACCCAAGAAATTAATATTCCACGAACAGCAGCGAGAAGAAGCAGCAAGTACTTCAGGGCAAGAAGAAATTTTGAAAGCTACAAAGCAGACCTTAGCAAAGACGAGTGAAGACCAAGTGCCGAAGGATAACACGAGGAATTCAGAAAAACTAGCAACGAAAACCATGGCCGATGTTTATGATAAAGTCATGGACTTGGTGTCCAGATACATACCAACGTTTTCTGGAGAAAGAACGCCAAAACTGTCGAAGGAAGTTCACCGTTTCTTGAGCTGCTGCAAAGATCTTTACGATCGTTTAAAGTCCGAGGAACAGCCAATCTTCATGAAATGTGTAATATATCGGTTGTTAGATGACGCATATTATCTAGTAAGTTCAGAGGAGCCGAAGGACTTTGAGGCGTTGCAGCAGACGATTCAAACTGCCTATATGCCAAAAAAATCGTACTGTGAGCTGCGAGCTGAAATGATAGCATGCGTACAAAGGCCCGGTGACGACATAAAAGACTATGCGGACGGACTTAAGGAGCTACTGTGTCAAACAAGGCGGCAGTTTCGGCTAAGTATCCAGGCAAAGAAGGGGGATTGATAGCAGAACTTGAGGCAGACGCGGTGGCAACGTTCAAGGCAGATGTTATGCAGCAGACTACTCAGCTATATTTGACGGGACGCAAATTTCGATCTCTGGATGAAGCACGTGAGGAGGCAGACTACTTTGAGATGGATGCTACGAGACTTAAAATTAAGGAACCAGGGCTGCGGAATTATACGAAGGAAGAGAACAGAGGAATGCTGGTACGTTCAGCAAAGAGGAACCTAAAAGGACGGGACTGCAATTGAGGCCAGCATTATCGGGAATGCACAAGGATTCCCCTAGTCAAACAAAGCAACCAAGACCTATTCAGTGCTTTCAGTGCGGACAATGGGGACATTTTGTACAGGAATGTAAAGAAAGGAAACAGACGCCTTACTGCACAAAGTGCCGGATATATGGACATGACGCAACTGGATGTAAAAGGTAACAAGTCAGGTTTACTGAGGCACTACCTAGTAGTTCGGTAGAGGGGCAATCGGAAGCAAAAGTTATACACTGCCAATTTTGTAGAGCATCTGACCACTACACCGAGATTTGTTTAAAAAAAAATTTAGTAGAGAATAATATTCAGCAAGAGGGAAACGGGAGGTGGCAGCTGGGGAACAATCCCGCAGCTGCCTTTCACTAAACAAATTAGAAACCAGATATTCGGGTAAAAAGGAGGGCATAGACATGGAATTAGAGCTAGTTAATAATTGCATCATCACAATAGAAGCCGACATTGGACTAGAAGATAAGCTTACATTATTGGTGGATGCGGAATCCACCTGCAATTTAGTTAAGGTAAATAAAATAAGGATGGATACACTGATACAAAAACTTAAATGTATCACGATTGGAGGGCTGTTTGGAGCTCAGCAACGTTCAATTGGAGCCTGCAAGGCGCATCTTCACGTAGGTAGGGGTAAGCAAGAATGTGAGTTCCAGGTAATACACAACACAGATTCAATACCGGTTGACGGAATATTGGGAATGGAATTCCTCAAGGATAAAGCTGTTATCGATTGTATTAATAGAAAATTGTCAATACAGCACAGACAAGTGTACAAGGAAGCACAACCAATTTTCAGGAACGTAACAGGAACCGAAAAAGTTGAACATTGCAGGGTTATAGTGTAGAACGGAAATGACTCTCCAGTAGGGAAGCAGTTCGGACAGTTTCAGCGGAAGTTCTAAGAGAGCGAACGAGTAATCGAATTGAAAACCTGAGAGAAGTGATTTATAAAGCTCGAGCTGCCTCTAAGAGTATAACCAAGTATTTCAGAGTAGAAAAAGAGGCAAATACTCAACAGGGTATCAAGGATAAAACACGTGGAAGCCCGGAAAGAGGAAATACGTTGGCGTCGGCTCTGCACAGAGGCGAAGCAGGAAAATCCTCTCTATACAAAGGAGATTTTGGTAAGGTTGCCAGAAGGAATGTGGGGGCAAGAGCAAATTCGGGAAGTACTTGTTGAAGGGAATGGGTCAGATTATCCTCGCACGGAAATCGAACCAGTTATTTCCGAAACTGTAGCCTTTGCGGAGGCGCGAATATGCGAAAAAGCTTCAATTCCTAAACAGGGCAATATAACCAAACCCCTCCCTAAGTCGAGAAATGGCAGGGAGTCCATAGTACAGCTGGAACCAAGAACGGAGCAATTGGTAAGAATCTGTGTCGAGAGCGAAGATGAGCTGGTGTGCGTGGCGGAAGAGATTATCCCAGGTGTGTACTGTGGTAATGCCATAATCAGGCCGGAGAATGGACAGGCGTTTGTGGGTATTGTCAACTCTAGAACTAAGCCGGTTGAGATAACGAACTTTCAACCCAAGCTTGAGAGGTTGGATAGGTATTCAGTGCAGCCATTGAGAGATAAGATAAAGGCGGTAAGTCGTTCTCAGCAAAGACTCGAATTACTGAAAGAAACACTAGTACTGTCGGAAGATTTAAATTGCGAAGAAAGAGAAGTGGTGTCTGAAATTTGCAGTGAATATAATGACATTTTTTACTTGCCAGGTGACAAGTTAACATATACTCCAACTAGGACCTTTAAGCTTCCATTACTGTAGAATACAGGGCCCATACACAGGAAACAATATCGTCTGCCGGAGGCTCACCGAGAAGAATGTCAGAAGCAACTAGAAAAGCTCCTAGAAGATGACATTATAGAGCATAGTGACAGCCCTTTTAATTTTTCGGTATTATTAACACCAAAAAAAGGAAAGGATGAACAGGAAATCGGAAGTATAGGTTATGTGTAGATTTTCGGGAGTTAAATAAAGTCTGCGTCCCCTTTTCGTATCCTCTGCCACGGATAGAGGACATCTTAGATCAATTAGGTCACTCTAGATATTTCTCTACCTTGGATTTAGCTAATGGTTATCACCAGGTGTTAGCTAATGGTTATCACCGGCTTTTAGTACGAACTTCAGCCATTTCCAATATAAACGATTACCGTTTGGATTGAAAACCGCACCTCCATTTTTTCAGTCTCTACTAAATGGAATATTAACAGGGCTTCAAGGTATCAAGTGCTTTGTATACCTAGATGATGTGGTAATATTCGCGAAGAATCTGGGCGAGCATAATAGAAAGCTAAGGGAGGTATTTCAGCGTTTTAGAGAAAATAATTTAAAACTACAACCCGCGAAGTGTCAGTTTTTACAGAAGAAGGTAGTATACTTAGGGCATGTATGTTCACAGAAAGGAGTAACTCCGGACCAACGGTTGTGGAGGCAGTTCAGAACTATCCTCGACCTAAAACGGTTCTTCAGGTGCAATCGTTTCTGGGCCTGGCGAATTACTACCGTAAAATCATTCTCAATTTTTCTAGGATATTGGCTCCAGTTAACAACCTTTTGAGAAAAAAGGTGAAATTCAGTTGGGGGCCAGCATGTGAGGACTCTTATAAAACCATTAAAGAGTCGCTCACTTCCTCTCCCATGCTAGGTTATCCAGACTTCAATAAGGAATTCACGCTTATCACAGATGCTAGCGGAGAATCATTAGGTGCCGTATTAGAACAGGATGGGAGGCCTATTAGTTATGCCAGCCGCACACTTAATCCTGCTGAGAGGAATTACTCCACCACGGAACGGGAAATGCTTGATATTGTTTGGGCGGTACGAAACTATAAATGTTACCTTCTGGGCAGGCATTTTAAAATTAAAACAGATCATCAGCCGCTCCGAGGGATTTTTAAGGTAAGGGACACTACATCACGCATGGTACGATTCCATCAGAAATTATCTGAGTACGATTTCGAGATTTCTTGAAAGGAGAACGGTAATGCGGATGCCCTGAGCAGGATACCCCAGCCAGTGGAAGGCACCAGCAAGAGAAAGAATCTCGCTGTCTTGCGGTTACACGAGCACAAGCCAAGAAGCCAGCAGGCAGAGGCTGAAGAGAAAAAAACCCAGATCCCTAGAGTGAATGGGAAGATATTGAGGAGGCCAAGAGAATGGTAGCAAGAGCGCTACACAGTCCAACACCCCAACATGTGACCGACCCGGAGGATATTCAGGTAATATTGAAGGATTATCATGATTCCCGATTTGGAGGACATTTCGGCGGAAACAAAACATTAAACAGGGTGAAACGCTTCTATCGCTGGAAAGGAATGAAGAATGATATAGCGAAATATACTCGTAAATGTAGGCAATGTCAAAGAAATAAGCATTCTAGAGCCATTAAAATGCCATTGGCCATAACAGAAGTATCGGAAAAGCCGTTCGATAAGGTATACGTTGACCTCGTGGGGCCATTACCTACAACAATGATTGAACCACAGTTCGTACGTGTAGTTACATAGATACTGATCTTTTCGGATTTCCCAATGACCAACTTCACGCGTAAAGTTCTTTGCAAACTGTTTAGACCTTACACCTTCCTGCCAGGTCAATGTACTAATCGTTTTTGCGTAGAACAGAGCGGCTATAGTATGAAAGAGATAGCAGAGTCTGGAGTTCTTTTCGAATACCTGGGAAAGACACACTTCTACACCCGGCATTGGACTATCCTGTCTACGTTGCAGATGCCAGATTTATCAGATGATTTGAAGTTCGCCGTCAATTGCAGCAGCCTGGTGGCAGGTCTTTGTACCGAAATTATACATACTGGAGTAAGAGCAAGATGTAAGGTAGCAGTGAGGAAATTGAGGATTCCATAAAAATTTACGCTGCACTTGATGATCTCAATGAGAAAGAGAATCGTACCTTCAGCCTTCTAGAAGACCAGATTACCCTTGTGAAGTCAACGTTCGACCTGTTTAATTCATCACGAGTAAGGGCAGAGGCGGAGCGAGAGCAAATTCGGACCCGGATCTCTGGGCTTATCACCGCGCAAAGAAACACTAATGGAGAACTAGCAGTATTGCAGCGCAGAGTTGAATTAAATGAGGTTCTGACACTACTGACCCTCCAGCTACGCGAGATAACCGACACGTTGAAGACCATTTCGAACATTACGGTCTCGCTGATCGTCGGGAAGTTACATCCTCTAATAGTCCACGCTCGGGAATTGACTGAGATTATGAGGAATGCCACGAAAGAACTGGACTAAAACGAGGAGTTTCAGGATTTCCAGTTATTAGTTCAGATTGCTAAAGTGAAGGCCATCTTGACTAACCAACGCATCCTGGTCAGAGAAGACATTCCCCAACCCCAGCGAACTTCGTTCGACACCCACAAAATCTACACCATCCCCGCAGCAGTAGATGAAGCCGGCTACCATATGTATGCCCTGGAGGCGGAATTTATTTCAGCCAACAACCACGAGAGGCAATATGTCTTACTAGATGACCACCAGTACCAGAGGTGTCAGCAGCTGATCACCATGACGGCTCATACCCATTTACTGTGCCCACAGTTTAGCCAATAATTACGGCCATTGGCGATAATTGCGTGTTAAACCTGTTTCGCAGTTTCAATGTCAAGACTAGGGCTTGTAAGGAGAAAGTCATCCCGAAATGGAGCTCTCTAACGCGAATGATGACCAGAAATCACGGGCTGTTTGTGATGGCCGAAAAAACAAAGCTGGAGGTCAACTGCCGCAATTCACCGACCAAAATAGGAGAGCTCGCATCGATAGGAGTATTGGACATAAAGGAACGCTGTCATCTGCAAATTGGAGATCTACTTATAACCTCCGAAGACGACGCTCACCGAAATGTAACTCTCTTTCAGCCCGCACATTCAGAATTACCTAAATGGGAAACCATAATGACACCAACTGGTCCAAGGAATCCCGAACATCCAAAGGGACAAACAGTAGAACTACAACTTCTAGCGGCAGATAATTTTAATCAAGCCTGGAAAGATCATGCTGAGAAGATAACCAAGGTTCAGAGCGCCATCAAGACTGAAGAAGTACACAGGCAGCAGAATCATCCGCACCATATCTATTTAGCAGCCACGTCTTTGACTGGGCTGATAAGCATCGTCAGCTTGACTTAAGTAGCAGTAATGATGTTCCATGTAAGACGCTGGAAACGTCAGCAAGGACGAGTAAGTGCTGGCAGAGTATCGATACTACCTACTATCCAGACATCCATTAAACATCCCACACCCACCTCAACAGAGCCGAACAAGGAAGGTACTGACAGGATAGAGTTAGTCATGCCAACAGCAGCAAACTTGCCAACTGGAAGCTTGCCGACCGTCGTGGGAAAACATCTCGTCCGGTTAGAGTAGCTATAATGTATTTTTATCCACTTGATTTAATTGGCACGGGCAACCGATAGATAAGGAGAAGAAGGTATTATGGCTAATAAGAATATTTTCAAAATTAATTCATTTTGATAAAATTGTAATGTAAACTTCATGTATATATGTACCGTGATATAGTAGTATATTAAGATTATAATGCTTCTGTTTATGTAGTTATGTATGCAGTATCATTAGGTAAAATTATGTATGGATAATAGAATTGATAATAACGTAGAACTAGCCATAGGAAATTGATTGTTGGCATTATAATTGCACTTGTCTTCTGTTTAAGGTATAAACTATTAGTATTATGATTACATAAGAAAGAAAATAAAAAAGAGACTGAAGGTGAAAATAAAATGAAAAGAGATATTATATGTGAAATAAATGATGCAAAATGTCGTAAAAGAATGTAAACCGAACCATAGTTATAAAAATTGTTTAGATGCTAGGGAATATTAAGTTAGATATTGTAACCTAACTGAGCACCCCGATCTGATTCCTCTTGGGAATCAGTTTTTCTCAGGGGGGAGGAATGTCGTGACCCAATATTCAATTGGTGAAATTGTGACATCACGACTTGAGCTAGCAACAGGTGTACAGGTAATTAAACGATTTGCAATAACTAAGCATTTCGCTTCGCACAGTGAAATGCCTGACGATTGCCAATTGTTTACTTGGAAACTGTCATATTTACTGCTGTATGTAGCTGGGCATTAAGTCATGGTTAAGTAATTCACTTCGCATAGTGAAATACTCAGCTGGGCTTACAGTTTGTTTACATGCAGTATTGGGGGCTTCCGCTGTCGGCAATGATTAACGTAATACTTTGTAATTATGATTGCAAGGTATTGCGCTGGTCACTGGGTCAAAGTCGCTTCCGCCTGGTTGAATGGAGGTAAGCGCGGTCGTTTCGATAGATCGGGTTGCGTAGTTAGAAGTTAGTTTTGATAAAAGATGACGGTTCGGTGTTCAATCAGTCAGTTCAGTTGTAATTCGAGTGGTAATAACACAAGTATCGGCGACGGAGTGATAACTCCATTTAGTAATATTATAGTAGATTAACTTAGCGAAAATAAAGTATTATTTTGGAATTACGGGAGTTTTTATAAAGTTTATTGGATTTTAAATGATTTTTTTACTAAATTGCTTTTGGGACACGACACTAGTGAGTGCTGTTTCAACTAGATGACGATGGCCATGAGAAGCCAATAGCCTACGGCTCGAAAAAGTTGAACTCAGCACAAAGAAATTATACAGTCACAGAGCAGGAATGCTTAGCTGCAATCTTAAGTGTACAGAAGTTCCGGGCCTTCATAGAACTTATGCCGTTTAAGATAGTGACTGATCATGCGAGCGTGAAATGGCTGATGCCTCAAAAGGATCACAGCGGTAGACTTGCTCGGTGGAGTTGGAAGCTTCAGGGTTTCGACTTCACTATTGAGCCCCGAAAAAGAAGCCTGAATGTCGTCCCTGATGCGCTGTCACGCATTCATTGCGACAGCCTGTCCACAAATAAAGATCCTGGGCCGGAAGTTGACCTTATTCGCCATATTTCAACTAGTTGGAATATGAAGAACTGAGGCATAAAGTTAAAACGTCTTCTGGCAAATTAACAGATCTTTGCGTCAGGGATGGCTTCGTGTACATTCGGACTTTTCCGAGAACAGGCGATCTGATTCAGGAGGAAGAAGCTTCGAAGCTTTGGATTCCACGAGGGCTTGTCTCCGACGTTATTTCAAGAGCGCATGATCCGCCACTAGCTTCTCACGGAGGTATAGGGAAAACACTGGAACGTCTGAGAAGACATTTGTACTGGCCACGAATGACAGTTGATGTCAGAAACTACGTAGGCGCCATTTTTAGACCATCTATGAGAGTCCCGTCTGTGACAGAACGACCATGGCAAAAGCTGTATACTGATTTTCTAGGTCCATATCCTCGGTCAGTGAAAGAAAATGTCTGCATCTTAATAGTTCTTGACCACTTTTCAAAGTTCCCGATTCTCAAACCTATGAGAAAAGCATCTACACTCAATGTGTTCCAGTTCATCGAAATGGAAGTGTTTCATGTCTTCGTAGTCCCGGAAATGATCGTCTCTGACAATGGAGTCCAGTTTTTCTCGACTCAGTTCACCAGATTACTGGACAAGTATGGGATGAAGCACTTGCGAACGGCAGTTTACTCGCCACAAGCAAACGCCTCAGAGCGAATAAATAGGTCTCTATTGTCATGGATTAGAGCTAGTTCCCTCAGGAGCTCTTTCCACCAAGCAATTGGTTTCTCTCCTTATCAAACACTTTTCGGTCAGCAAATGATTGAACATGGCAGCTCCTATTCCATCTTGAGGAGTTTTGGGACTCTAAATGAGCCTCTGAGAGTAGATGCTGAAGACAAAATGAGATTGATCCGTGCGAGAGTGCAGGAGAACTTACACCATGCGTTCGAACAGGGTTCAAGAGCCTATAATCGCAGGGCGAAGCCTGTTGATTTCAGAGTGGGTCAAGAAGTATTCAGACGGAATTTTGCCCAAAGCAACTTCCAAAAGCAGACTAGTGCTAAACTGGGACGAAAATTTGTCAAGTGTCGGGTTAGAGCCAAGAAAGGAAACTCCTTATACGAGCTTGAAGATCTGCAGGGGAAACCCTTAGGAGTCTATCACGCCAAAGACATCAGGCAGTGATAACCATTCTAGAAGCGTCATCTATCTACTGTCCCGTTTATTCCTGGTAGCCCTAAGAAGGCATCCAGCCAGCTCCACTGGTAAATTATAGGATATCGCGAAGCCCTCCTATTGCCCCGTCAATGGTGGGTGATCTGCCTGTTGGAATTCAACCTCGTCTTTGTCTGTCCGTCTACAACGTTTCGTTAATCGGCAGCCGTCGGACATGGTAGTACCAAATCTAGATCATGGTAGCCCTAAGAAGGCATCCAGCCAGCTTCACTCGTAAACTATAGGATATCGCCCTCCTATTGTCCCGTCAATGGTGGGTGATATACCTATTGGAATTCAATCCTGTATACGTTCTTTATCAATCTAACGAGTAATGAGGAATGCTTTCATTGGGTCGTGGGTCGAGACACACATTGGACGCCCGCAGCGATGAGGCCTATGTTTAAGACCGGCTAGCTCAGTTATGGTCGTAGCGTATTGCCTATAGCAATATGTTACACGGAGAATTACTGCAGCATGTATACCGGCCTGCTGTCATACTGCTTTTCCTGCCATCGTTCTCTTTGATTGCTGTTTTTGCTGTTGAATTTCTTGTTATTCTTGCTGGTTTTGCTGCTCCTACTACAGGTTTGTCAGCCGGTATAGGCCCGAGATGTTTGTTATGGTCGTAGCGTATTGCATATAGCAATATGCTATACGGAGAATTACTGCAGCATGTATGCCGGCTGGCTGCCATACCGACAGTCCGCACGCACCCTAGTTCGAAAAAAGTTCGTACCTGTCAGCGGAGAAGAAGAAGACAGTCGATCTGTCTTGTCAAACCGTGAAATCGAAAGGTCACGAACAAAGTGATGACAACAAAATCACCAATTTTCAACGGCATCGGCGGGAAAGCTAACCCTTACGTAAGTTCGCAATAATATTTATCCCTGTATATCCTATTATCAATTTAAAAAAAATATTCTCCTCATCACCAGGAGCAAGTAAATCTATCACCGCCACCATCACTATCAGCTAGAACAGCTCAAATCTGTTGGAGAATCTTCAATTGCACATGAGCTGGAATTGCAGCAGCGATTGCAACTGTCGCAGCCCCTGATTCTCATTTACCAGCAGCAAGTCAGAGTGGAACGTTCTGTCGCGGGTTCCTCCGTAGTGCGTTCGTCGCGAGAAGGACTGCGATGTACTTTTCGAAGAGAAGGTCGCTGGCCCTTTATTGTTCTTCTTGTAAAAATAAACGCTTGAGTTTGATGGTTTAAATTTATTTTTATTTCTTCACTTTGTTAATTTGTTGTACAGGTTTACTTTAAACTTAGTTCTTGAGGAAAATTCGTTTGTCAATTGTTATTAAAGCTGTTGTTAAAAAACTGATTCTTAAAAACTGACTGTTACAAAGATCGACAAAACTCACTGTTAAAAACTGACTGTTACTCTTTCTTATTTTATCAGAATAGGTGCCTTACCTCGGATGGGGGGTCAACCTTATTCTTTTACTTTCCAAAACTGAGCGTGAAAACTGACTGTCCGTTCTTGGTTAGATCGCGGCTATTTATTTAGGCAGTTTCAGTACTTGCCATTCAAAACAGGGAAATCCGCGTGAAGCGAATTTACTTCCTCATCTTTAAAAAATGAAAACACGCCCAGCTGCATAATATCATTGCAGCAGCACGCCGTTCAGGCAGATAAGCCGAATTGGCTGAATTGCTTCTATTGGGCAATGTTATACATAGCATGTATAAGCCGTTCAAGCATGAGCAAAGAGAATGCGAAGAAAATGCCTGCTATTGGGCAATAGAGAATACATAATTTGTATGTATACCGACATATCGTCACGACCATCAGTGCAGTGGCTTGAATCATGGCAAAGGTAAATATATGGTGCATGTTTGTTTATTTCCATGATGCAAGACCCAGCGCTGTGGGGTGTATATGACGGTCAATTTTTCAAGTGCATAAGCGTCGTGTACTTGAAAATGAGTTGCGACATTTTATGAGTTTCTGACGTTGTTTCCATGCGACTGCATTTTCACATATGGGGAATGTTTGTTCTTTGAACAATTGTTCATGCAGAACTAATGTCGAAATGTGTCGCATTGTTTATGCGGAAATATTTGCTCTTAGAAAGCGAAACTAATGCATGTAATTATACATGTGGATTTTTAAGATGAATTTTTGAAGGTTTATAGGTTTGTTTTCGTTTGAAATATCTTCCCTGAGAATTTAGAAAATCTCTACCGTGGGGATTGAAATTTGGATTTCCGGATATCGATGCTATTGATATTTGAGAATTTGAATGATGAAATGTAAATTGAATAAATTGATGGAGCTTTGGCGTTTGGCCTATTGGGGCAATAGAGAAAGTGATGAGGCTGTAGGCTCATTACACCATCCCCCTTAGAAAAAAAAGTTCAGAAGTGAACTTTCTGATTGATAAGAAAAGTAGTGAGTTCGGAGTCTGGTTTCACAGTGTGTTAATCTTTACTTATATTAATTAATTTTTATATCTCTAAGTTAGTTGTCAGTCATCTTAATGCATATTGTTAGGGTTATTCTAGATACACTAATTTCATCAATAGTTATTGGTTATCTTATAGCATATTTTTAGGGTTATTCTAGTTACATTAATTTTTTTGTTGAAAGTAAAAATTTGCATATATTTAGGCCTTAATTAACTTATCTAATTGTATCTAGTCTATGGGATATAAAAGTTACAAAAGCATGGAATTAAGGTCTTCCCTTTTTTTTAAAGTTACTAATATACAGTTTTACAATTCTCGTTTTCTTTTATTTATATGGTAAGTAATACTAAAACAAAATAATAAAAAGTTCAAAAGGTTTAAAATTATTTGCATATATAGTATATAGTTACATATATAATTTTAAGTTTAATTAAGCTTACTTTCGTCTTCTTTTTTTTTTACATATGCCTTTTGTAAGCTTTTTATGTGTATTTGAATTAAATCTTGTGGAAATTGGTTTCAGCGCATTTTTTTTTGCTTTAGCTACTGTATGTATGTAGGTGTTCGGTTGGAAGTGTCATGCTGAACTTCCTCCAAGTGATCATTATTATCTTCTTCTTTGCCTTTTTTCAAAAATTTCTTTCTCGAGAGTATTGCTCCAAAGACAATAATTACAATGATAATTATTGAGTAAGAAAGCGTGTAATGATGTATGTCATGAAATGACAAGTTTTTTAATTTATGTGATTCTATGTCTTTTTTAAGTTCTTGTAATTCCTGGTTGTCGTGAAATCTAATTACGTGTACTTGTTTTGCTATAGGGCTTTCTTGTTTTATTTGTGGTATTGTGTATGTGAGGTTAAGAGACGGTAGGTAATGATTATTGAGCTCTGTTTGCTTTATATTGTGTGCTTGTATTACTAGATCTCTAGTTTTTAAGTAACATCCTGAAGCTATTTGAGCTACTCCAGTGTTTTGTAGCATTTTAGAGCTGATTTCATCTCCACAAACAGTATCAATAGTAACTGGATTTTGCATGGAAAATAGCCATTTGTTTGGATGAGATAATTGAATCCAAAAATCTAACTGAGGTACTGTTTGGATTTTACAGTGAGATGGTACTTTGTTGCTATGTTTTAGTAAATCTATTTCACACAGGTTGTTGCTTGAATGTACATTGAAAATAGGATGGATTATTCGACACAGATATGATACTAGATCATGTGTCTGACAATTTTGAAGGTCTATTGTATTCAAGGGGTAATAATGTTCTCTATTGTAATCAACGACAAGATATTCTAAGGAAGGTTTAATGTATGCAAACTGATCTTTGTATGAAGTGGGTAGTGGATATGCTTTTATTAATTGATATTTTTTCTTGAAGGGGAGTGGAATTTTGAGATGAAATATTATTCTATTGTCGACTATGGCTGTACGAACGGAACTACAATTGTAATAAACTGTTTTTATCTTTATTTATGGGTAATGTGAGGGTATCGGGGATTTCTTTCTGTATTGTTTCTAAAATCATTCTCATTTGGTCAGGTGTGATAATTGAAGGATGGGGTTTTCCGTGGCGTACATCAGTTACTAGATCGATTAAAAGATTTTGAGTATATTGAAAACGTAGCATCATCAATGCTGTTAAAGAGACCATGGTTTCTAAGTCCGTGGTTATGTTTTGATGGAGTATCTGTGTGTTGATTTTGTTAACTGCTGATCTTAAGGTCGTCAGTTTATCTTCTATGTGTATAAACTGTTCCTTAATTGCTAAACGGGTTTTGTTAAAAATGTTTACTGTAGTGTCTATTATGAGGGTTTGGTTTTTAATTAAGTGTAATAAGTATTCGTGATCATCATCTAATTTCTCAATATGTGAGTTTAGCTCTAGTGCGTCATCAGCATCTAGTGTTTCGAATAAAGTTTTGCTCAACATGCCTACCGCGTTAAACAAGCCTCTCTTAAACCGTCCAGTTTCAGGTTTTAATAAGAGTGAATTTTTGTGTGTAATTGGTGTGTGATATCGTCGCACAAGGGTAACCTATCATGATGTCGTTCTATTAAATCACAAAGAATACGGGCGTTTTCTGTACAGTTACTTAATTTTTCTAATTCGAAGTTGAAGTCCCTAAGCTCATAGTAGATAAGGACTTGCCAATCGTTGCTGAATAATCCCACTCGTCCTACTTCTTCGAAATATATTCCAAGGTTAGCGCCTAATTGGGTAACACTTAATGGTTCCACATTAGCTGCTGTTGTGAGTGTTGCATGCCAGAAAGCAATTGCCAATAAGATAATCCTGTAGTGAGGATGTTTGATTATAAGTTAATCTATATATAATTTTAAGTTATTGTTATGCACTGATTTAGTCTTATTCTTATTCTTATCTTAATCGTAGAGTTCTCGGTGGAATTAATTCCAACTATTTCATACGGTCCAATCCATAAGGGAGATAATTTATTCTTCTTTGCATGATTTTTTAATAGTACCTTGTCTCCAATATTATATTATTTGGTTTTAGTACTTTTATCAAACGTAAGTTTGGATTTTTCTTTTGTGTTTATCAAACTCTCTCGAGCAATTTGATGACTGTGTTGGAGTCTTGCTCTGAGTTCATTCGCGTATTTGTCATAATTATAGTTTATGACTGGAGAAGTTTTAATAGTAGAAGGTATCTTTGGAGGAAATCCGTATAAGAGTTCGTAAGGGGAATATCCAGTACTAGTATGTATACTGGTGTTGTATACGAACATTGCATATGGGATCCAAGTGTCCCATGTGAGTGGATCGCGATTTACGTAATGGCGTAAGTACTCGGCCAGAGTCCTATGACTTCGCTCCAAGGTTCCGTTTGTTTGAGGATGGTATGGGGTAGTTTGTAATTTGGAAATTTTTATTAACTTACACATTTGAGTAAATATTTCGCTCAGGAAATTAGATCCTTGATCGGTTAATGTTGACTCGGGTATGCCATGTTTACAGACTATTTTTATAGTGAATGCTTCGGCGACTGTTCGAGCTTCGGTATTGCGCAAAGGTATCGCTTCCGTATATTTAGTAAGATCATCCTGGAAGGTCAAAAGGAATCTGTTGTCTTCGTGACTAACCGGGAGTGGTCCCACTATATCTAGTGATACCTTCTCAAAAGGTCTGTTACTGGTTGTGGTTATTTTCATCGGGATTTTCGGATTCTTAGAGAGATTATTGGTCTGACAAGATGGGTATTTTTTTATGAAATTTTCCACGTCCTGACTGAGTCGGGGCCAAGTATACATTATTTGGATTCTCTTAATTGTACGTGTAATTTCCTGATGTCCTCCTATTGGAGATAAATGAAACGTCTCTATTCTTTGTTTTTGTTCTTCAGTGCTGCTTACTACTTGTACGCGAGATAAAAAAATTTTAACAGAAATTTGGCTTCCTAATATGAAATGAATCATATTTTTTAGTTCTGAGAGCGCTAATAAATATATGTTCAGAAGTGATAAGTTTATTTCATTGAATTTATTTTGAATACAATGATTTTTAAATTGGGTTAATACGTTTAACACCTGTTTGTGATCGTCTATAGTTCTCATAGGTATTTCACTTTTAGCTATTATGTAACTATGTTTCTTCATTTGATAGCATTTTATATGGTCTGTAGTACGCTCATTTTCCATAGCAGGAAAGAGGTCTTTCAAATAGGACTCGGTTTCACCTTCAGATTTTGGTAATAAGAAGAATTTATGGTTGATACCTTTTTGGTCCAACAAGTGATCGCTGCTTTCTGTTATTAAATTATTAGCTGGGTGAACAGCTGAAATAGATTTACTGTATAAGTCATCCTGTTTCGGTAAGCTTGCCGTATTGGTTTGATTTTTAGCTTGATTTCTGGTCATTATTTTTACAGCTTTCTCTTCATCTACTACTTCTTCTGTAGGAATTATTCTACTTAGGGCGTCTGCGTTGGCGTTCAATGTGCCTGGTTTGTGTATGATAGTGTAGTCATACTCTTCTAACTTGATTCGCCATCTCATGAGTCGAGAAGTGGAATCTTTTAATTTCATTAACCAAACTAGCGGTTTGTGGTCCGTTATGATGGTAAAATTTCTACCATATACATAGGGTCGAAATTGTTCAACTGCATATACAATGGCTAGTAATTCCTTCTCAATAGTAGAATACCTAGTTTCTACTGGATTTAAGGTTCCACTAGCATAGCATATGGGTCGATCTTTACCAATTTCGCCTTGTGATAGAACTGCACCAACTGCTATGTCACTTGCGTCAGTTGTAATGATAAATTGTTTATCAAATTCTGGGTATGCAAGTATGGGAGAAGTGAACAGTTTTTCTTTTAGAATTCTAAAAGACTCGTCACAAAAGCTGTCCCACAGAAATGGTACATCCTTTTTGAGCAGTTTTGTTAACGGTTTTGCTAATTTTGAAAAGTTTGGTATGAATCGCCTATAATAACCTACAAATCCAAGGAATGCCTTGACATCCTTTGGTTTTTTAGGTCTGGGATAAGTTTTGACTACAGTTATCTTTGAAGGGTCTGGTTGAACTCCTTCTGCGCTTACGACATGCCCTAAATAAGCAATTTCTTTCTTAAGAAAGTGGCATTTATCTGGCTGTAATTTTAATAAATGACTTTTTAATCTTTCGAATACCTGTACTAATTTTGCATTGTAGTCTTTTAGAGTACATATATCCATAGATCACAATGTCATCGAGATACACAAAGCAGTGTAGTCCTTGCAATCCAGTCAAGACATTTTTCATCAGCCGTTGGCTGGTGCTCCTTTCAGTCCAAATGGCATACGGTTGTAATGGTAATGACCAAATGGTGTACTGAAGGCTGTTTTTTCCTTGTCTTTTCCATCCATGGGAGTCTGATGAAATCCGCTTGCTAAATCTAAGGTAATGGGTAGGCATCTCCTAACGTGGCTTCGTTTAGGCGCCTAAAATCCACTACGATTCGCCATCGTTTCTTCCCAGTTTCATCCAGTTTCTTCGGGACTATTAGTAACGGCGAATTCCAAGGGCTTCTGTTTGGACTTATGATTCCTTTATCCAGCATTTCGCCTATCTGCCTGTCGATTTCATCTCTTTGGGATTCTGGTAAACGATATGGTTTTACGTATATCGGTGTTGTATCTACTTTCACTGGTATTGTGTGCGTTGCTGCATCTGTACAAGTAAGGGAGTCATCCTCCAAATAGAAAAGCTCATTGTATTGTCGACATACGTCTAGTATGGTTTCTCTTTCTTCCTTATTACAATGATTCAACCTTAGGGTGTTTTCTAGTTTCTTCAACCTATTCTCTATGGGGTCATTATCATATTGAGCTTGTATGATATCATAATCACCTAAATATTCCCAAGATGGGTTAATTTCTTTTATCGGTAGAACTGCTTCTTCTTCGTTTGTGTTTAGCATCAAAATTTTGATGACCAGGTCTTCCTTTTTGCAGTATAATTCCCTGGTTTCATTATTAGGTATGTTGACTATGACTTCCGACCTAGGAGGTAATATAATTTTATTCTCTTCTATTAGATGAACACTGGAATTTAAACTGATGGTTTTCTCTAAAGAAAGCTTTGAATTTTTTATAAGTATTAGAAAGAGGTAATATATGATTTGTAAGAAGATCAGTGCTGTATTTTCTTTATATGTTTTATCAGTTTTTTCTGGTTCTTCCTTTTGTAAGGGATTATCTTGGATACTTATATTGCTCAAGTCAGCTTTATTTGGGCCACAGTTGTAGTGTCGTGTACTTAAATTGCTGTCACATGAATTAGATTGAGTTAGGCCGCAGCGTTGCGTACCTAATTCCCTATCACATGAAATGAGTTGACCTGAACCGCAGTCGTAGCGTCGCGTGTCCATGCCAATGTGCTTACTTGATATAAGTTTCAAGTTTTGTAATTCTTTTGGAACTTTTATTGGTTCCTCATTTAAATTATTTTCTTTTATATTTTTTTGATAATGCACTTTTTTTTTTATCTTCCTCTTTTATATTTTGTATCTTAGCCCTTTTAAATACCTCTACATTCTTTATTTGATTTTTCATTTTTTGTTTTATCTACCCCTTTAGTGGATTTCTCAGCTTTATTACTCTGAATATACTTATTTTCTCTAACTCTCTTATTTTCATCGCCTAGTTTTGAGTAATTTTTTATTATGCCTATTGATGGCGTTATTAATTCTATGTAACCTTCTGAACAATTAAGGTTGCATTTGTATTTAGTAAGGAAGTCTATGCCTAGGATTCCATCGTAAGTTAATTTACTACCTCCTGGGATTAAATGAAATGTTCGATTGTAATACCGTCAATTTGGCGTAGGTTATGCCAATTGTGGGCGTATAAGTTCCACCAAGAGTTGAAATTGTACAGCGCTCGTTTTCGTATACGAGAGCTAAATCATGAGTTGATTCTGCCTTATGAAGACTAATTTCTGCTCCAGTGTCTATTATGAAAGTAGTACTGGGTTTGATAGATACGTTTAGAGGTAACGAAATCAGAGGAGTGTTATGCTCTAAACTTATAGGTAACCTTATTGTTGAGGTTACTAGTTCAGCGGCTGCTGATGAATGACGGTCTGAGAGATAATTTGGCGGGGAGTTTCGCCGTCCAATTCTTCCCGCCCAAACTCGTTTCCCGTAAATTCATTTGTAGGTGTTGACCACATTACTTGCCGAAATTGTCGTGGTTGCTCTGGTTGTGGTTGCCTTTGTGTAAAGGACCGCGAAGGTAGTTGTGATGATGACGCTGTACGTTGGTGGCCTTGTTGGGGGCTCCGTGTAAAGCGTTCATCATATATCTTTTTTCTGCACTCATGGGTGCGATGATTTGCCTTGTGACAATAACCACATTATTCTATGGACTTCATTTTTTATATTTGCAAATGAGGGAAATGGGGGAAGTTGTTTTCGTTTAAAACAACTTTTTTTACGGTGGCCCCTTTTTTCACAATACTCGCATGTAATGATTGGAGGAGTATGTTGAGGTGAGCGGGAGTTGGTTTGTTGAGCCTCTTCTATTCTCTGATCGTGCTCTATAGCGAAAGTGATCAGTGCTCGTAGTCTAGTTTCTGCGCGAGCTTTAATTATGACTTTTAATTGGTCATTTTTAATGCCATCTTCAAATACCCTAATAGCATTTTGCTCATTTTCGCTAAGTAGGAACGCTCTTGATTCTAACTGGGGAGCTTCATTTAAAGTCCCATTATTTAAATCTGCTAACTGTTTGGTTACTCGGCGAGTAAAGTCTTGTACATTTTCTCTTGGAGCTTATCTTAGGCGTAACAGTTCACCCTGTATAGCTATTCGCGGGCGATGCTCCTGAAAATGAGACTTGAGCTCTGCCTTCAATTCTGCCCAAATAAGATAATCTCCATACTTGAAGAGATCATAGGCAGGACCCGTCAGCTTTGTCTTTAACAGGCTGAGGTACAACAGTCTGTCTGCCTCATTTTGGGCTTGTGAGAACAGTATATCACAACAAGCCAGAAATCTATGAAGCTCCTCCGTATTGCCGTCATACTCGGGTAGGAGATTTCGTGCCGCACTAGTCGTGAGTCTGTTTAGTGCTGGTAGTGCAGGAGGTGCAAGAGGTGCAGGGGGTGCAGGCAGTGGTGGTGCACCCTGTCCAAGAGGAACAACAGGTCTACCTCCGCCGCCATTGCCTTGAGGGTTTGCCATTTTGGGGAGGCGTATATATTGGGTAACTCGAGCTAATCGATTTGTGCTACGTTTGTGGCTTTGACCTGTCTGAGCTGAATAATTCTTAGCTCGTGTAACAACAATCTTGAAGTCTTGAAATATTTAGAGAGAATCCCAATGAGGAGCGAACTCAATGTACCATAAAACAAATGAAAAGGGAAACTCAAGAGTCTCTTGAAAAAAAAAATTTCACTACAGCTCACTTGAGTTAATTTAAACAGGAAAAATTAAAAAAAACATTTTTTTTTACCACTCAGAGAGGAGGAAATTGAATTTTAAGAATTTTAAGAAAAAAAAATCGCTTGGGTCAGAGAGAAAAAATTTGCTTTGTTAACTACTACAATTTCCACTCACTTTTAATTGTAAAAAGGTTTTTTTTTTCTTTTTTTTTTTTTAATTTTCACTTCATTAATTATTAATAACTGTTTCTTAAGCTTATATATGTATTGTTACAAAAGTGCCATTACCTGGGGAAGCTTAAAGAACGAATAAGCCAAAGGAGAAAGGAGGTAAAACGTATGTGCTGGACACAGGGCATGATTCGAAAAGGAATAAGTCAAAATTAAGATCTGCCCTGTATCTATTAATAGATCTGTATCGTACAAGGAGTAATCCTTACACAAGCGTAACCGAACTAATCGAACGAAAGCATCGATACTGACTCAGGTTTGTTTTAGAAAGAATTCCCCGTGAAAGGTAATCCTCCACCAAAATTGACTGTCTCAGCAAAACTATTTTCTTTCAGCGAACTAAACCGACCCCTTTACGTTCTGCAATTTCGCAATGAATAAACCTTCTGTGAGTTGATCATTTTCAATTTAGAGATGCAAAAGCGAAGAATGCCAATCAGCTTTAACAAGCTGGATTCTGTAATATTAACTGTGTTTGTTCCGTGAAGAGCACCACGAAGAAGAACCTGCAAAGAACACACAAAGAAAATTGGTTTTAAAACAACAAAGTCAACACTTATCTGAGCATTGAAATTTAGTTCCTCATTCATCCTTCACATGGAGTTGTTTTAGCTTCTATATAGTAGGTTTAAATTGCTAAAAAAAGAAAAAAAATTAGATAAAATTTATTAATTACTTTAATTCCAATTAACTATTAAAAGATTAAAGATACCTTAACCAATCTAGCACATATTCATAACACATAACACGTAAAATAAACAAGACGATTGCACACAAAACGAAATACAATGAGAACCAAATCAAACCATATCAATCAAAGATAAATAATAGAAATAAATTCTAAATTACATACCTCGCTTTCAAAAATCCATTATCCGTCGCTGTCAACAACGTCAGTGGCAATTGACTTGTCATGTCGAGTGGCTATCATAGGTGCGATGTTATTCTATTATCATAGTATGCGATCTCCGAAAAAAGAATCAACCAAAATATCGAATTGTGTGATAGTTTCGTTAACAATGATCATTGAACGAATACGAATAATTCATGATAGAGATAGCATGTTGCAAAGGGGAAATGATGTTTAATGTATGGTAATTGACTTTAATACTTATATGATTTGTTAATAACCAATGAAACTCATCTTTTCAAAATGATTGGTTTTACCGTACCTACTTTATGAAAAAGCCGTTTGACCTTACATTTTGAAAGCGAGGATTACTCACTAAATTTTTGAACTCTAGTCACGTCGGTCGGAATCTTTATATTAAAAACGAAAACTTTATAGAAATCTCGAGAACGGTTGCTTTTGTGTTTTAAATCGTCTTGTGCATTTTTTCTTTTCTTGAATTATAGTACATTGAACTCAAACAGTATTTTTCGAACATTGTAAACAATAAAGAAAAGTGCGTTTTTATCCATTTTTAAAGAACCTATTACCAAAGTGTGATTTGGTGCAGTGGAAAAAAGGGCGAATAGACCTATGTCATGAGAGTTCGATCCCAGAGCGGATAAATTTCTTTTTTGTTCATTGGGGAAATTTTTCATTTTAGAGATTACAATTATCCTCGTATTCTGGAAATTTATTTATTGGTCCTTCAGAGACGGATAAGAGGATTGTAGAAATCCTAAAACAAAACAAAAGTGAATTAGTGCTCCTGTACAACTGTTCTCATAATTGGACTCGCAATAAAGATCAAAGAAGACTGTAACAAGAAACTCTTTGTTTTATAAGATAGTCGGTTTCGGTACGGTTCGCGTGTGAACTCGATTGTTCCAGAACATCGCTTTAGTCCTCTGGGCCCCTACAGCAGAATCAACGGTAAGTCCAATTTTTCTTTATTCAATTACATTGCTTAAATTGCTTAAATAAAATGGAGGCATTAATCTACATGCAATTAGCACAAAAGGAAATCATGGAGAGATTTGTCGAAAATTATAAGAAAGATGGAAAAGACAGAAGAACTCAAAGTTATTATGAAAAAAGAATCAAAGACTTCCAGGAGCATTGGAATGATTTTAACCTCCGTCATAAGCAGATTCTAGCTCTTAAATATTCAGATGATACGCTTGCTAAAAAAAAAGTTAGCCTATTTCGAACAAGATATATATCTTAGTATGGAAGAATTTTTTTTCTCCAATTATTCGCTTATAGAAGACAGATTCAAAAAGGAATTCCCTCCTACGGAACCAGTAAGTGCAGAGACGGATTTAACACAAACAAGTATATTGCAAGAGTCTCATGGTTCTTCGATTAAATTACCGAAAATTTCCCTTGTTAAATTTTGTGGGGATTATACGACCTGGCCGACATTCCATGACCTTTTCAATACATTAGTTCATACGAACTTCGCTTTGTCTCCCGGTCAAAAGTTGCAATATTTGAAATTACATTTAAGTGGAGAACCAGAACACTTACTTCGTCATATTCAAATCACTGATGCAAATTATAAAACTGTTTGGAATCTTTTGAAGGAGCGTTACGACAATAAAAGGGTTTTGGTTAATACGCACTTGAAGATCTTATTATCTCAAGGTACAATTTCAAGTGAATCTGCACAGGCGGTTAAAGAATTGTTAGATACTACAACTGAATGTCTTCAGGCGTTAACTAATTTAGAAGTAAATATATTAGGTTGGGATCCAATGATCGTGTATCTAACCGTGCAAAGGCTACCCCAAGAAACACGACAATTATGGGAGCAGGATGTTAGTAAAAGCAGAGATTTAATAAAGTGGAGTCAATTAAAAGAATTTTTAGAATCTAGATTTCGAACGTTAGCAAATGTCGATTTATAGGGATCATAAAAATAATTTTAGAAGATCGAAACCATCAACGCAATCCTTTCATATTGCTAGTAATTCTGCCTGCCCTGTCTGTCTCGGTGGTCACAGCATTAGACAATGTCACAAATTTTCTTCGTTGAATCCGTTGAAAAGAATGGAAGTTGTTAAGATGAAAGGCCTTTGTATAAACTGTTTAGGGTCTGGTCATGTTATAGCTAACTGTCCGAGCCAACATAAATGTTACCATTGCAAGCAACGTCATCATTCGCTCCTGCATCGAAAACATATTGAGACAGACAACCAAAAAAAACCAAATGGATTTATTAATTCTAGTAATCATAACAATATTCATATTGATAGCAATTCAGCGCAAGTAGAAACAGCTCAAGTAATATCCGCCACAGCTCCTCCCTTTGTTCCTGGAAGCAAACCGTCCACTTCAGCAAATTTGAGCTCCTTTCTGGTAAGCAAGGTTCATAAAGACCAAGTTCTTTTAGCCACTGCGTTGGTAAAGATGGTCGCTCCGTCAGGTCAAGAGCAAATAGTTCGAGCACTGATTGATCAGGGCTCACAAGCCTCATTTCTCACCGAATGTGTAGTACAAAGTCTAAAATTGAAAAGAGAAGCTGTAAATGCAAATATTCATGGTGTAGGAAAAAGCTATGTAAGTCATGTAAACTATAGAGTAAATTTTAAAATAAAACCCTTAAAGGGCGAAGCAGAAATATCAGTCTCGAGTCTAGTCTTACGAAAACTTACGAATCTTCTCTCATCAAGAATAATTTTCGAACGAAATTGGAGTCATATTGAAGGGCTAGACTTAGCAGATCCAGAATTCTATAATCCTCGCAGGATAGATTTACTTTTAGGAGCTGATGTCTATAGTGAACTCATAATGGATGGTCTTATTAAGGGTTCAGTTGGTAGTCCGATAGCCCAGCAAACTGCTCTGGGGTGGATTTTGTCAGGAGAAATAGTCGACTCACCTGAAAACTCAGTCAGTGTGAGCACCTTTCACTTATGTGCAGAGCTAGATAATCAATTAAAGCGATTTTGGGAGCTCGAGGAGATTCAAAGTGAGAAAAGATTCACAGAAGAAGAAGAACTGTGTGAACAACTATTCACAAAGACTCATAGACGCCTACCAGATGGTCGCTATGAAGTCGAGTTACCATTTAAGGAAGACACAAAATACAATCATCTTGGAAAATCTAAAAACATCGCCCTGTCCCGTTTGCATCAAATGAAGGCCCGCTTTTCTAAAAATCCGAAACTGAGAGAGGAATACGTAAAATGCTTGGGAGAATACGTAACACTCGGCCACATGGAGAAAGTCTACACTAATGAGGATGATCATAAAACTGAATTAGATGGAATTCCGACATATTCATGCAGTTATCTCCCCCACCATGGAGTTATCAAGGAAAGCAGTACCACCACAAAATGTCGTGTCGTGTTTGATGCATCAAGGGCTACAGCTAGTGGGATCTCCTTGAATGATAAACTCTTAAAGGGACCCGTAATACAGGATGATTTGGCATCAATTCTAATAAGATGGAGAAAACATCAGGTAGCTTTCACAGCGGACATCGAGAAGATGTATCGGCAAGTTCGAGTAAAAAACAAGCACATGGAGTATCAAAGAATAGTGTGGCGGGAATCTCCAGATTCTCCAATACAAGGTTATAAGCTTCTGACAGTCACATTTGGTACAAAGAGCGCACCCTATTTAGCAACTCGAATCTTGAAACAATTGGCTTTCGACGAACATGAGAGGTATCCCATCGGCTCCAAGATAACCTTCACGGACTTCTATGTGGATGATCTGCTTTCCGGTGCAGACACTGTCAAGTCAGCTTCAGAATCACAAGAACAACTTTCGAAACTTATGATAGCTGGAGGCTTTTCCCTTAGAAAATGAATGTCGAATAATAATGAGTTATTAGAAACCATACCCGAAGATCATCGTGAAGGAAATTTGTCATTAAACATAAATGGTGAAGAGAGCATTCGAACTCTAGGTTTATATTGGAATCCTCAAGCTGATTTATTCCTGTATTCCATCCAGTTGGAAGAGGAACCACCGATTTGGACAAAAAGGATAATCTTATCGGAAATCGCCAGACTATTCGATCCGTTACGCTGGTTAGCACCTTTGCTAATACTGGCGAAAATCTTAATACAAAAGTTATGGTTATCGGGATTGGAATGGGATGAAGAGAATCCTTCAGATCTAGAACGAGAGTGGATCAAATATAGAGAAAAAATAATACATATCAGCACGATTCACATAAACAGATGGACTCATTTTTCTGAAACGGACACAAGTATAGAATTACATGGATTTTCGGACGCGTCTGTAAAGGCGTATGCAGCAGTCGTATACATCTGTACCACAAACTCAAAGGGAGATAGAAACGTGACACTAGTAACAGCAAAAGGCAAGGTTGCTCCAATAAAGGCAGTGTCTCTTCCTCGGTTGGAACTGTGCGGAGCAGTATTAGTAGCAAAACTTTTACGATTTGTCATAAAGGCGTTAAACATAACAAAACAAATCTCAATTTATGCATGGACAGACTCGGAAATTGTGCTTGCATGGCTAAGATCACATCCAACAAGATGGGCCACATTCGTTGCTAATCGTGTATCTCACATACACGAGCTACTGGGCCAATGTGTGTGGGCTCACGTCGCATCAAAGGAGAATCCGGCAGATTGTGCGTCGAGAGGTATTTACCCAGAAGAGCTGCGAGAACATAAATTATGGTGGAATGGACCGGATTGGTTATGGCAATCAAGATTGCAATGGCCAAACAATAAAAAGGCATTCAGTACTAATTTAGAACATAGGAAAGTTTCCGTCCGTCATGTGAGCATTGCAGTTGAAAATCTTGAAACCCGATTCTCATCATTATCAAGGTTGTTACGCATAACAGCTTATTGCAAACGCTTTATCAATAATTCAAGGCAATCACCAGAGAAACGAGAGAAAGCTAAATATTTCAAGGCAAAGGAAATCCAGGAAGCATTAAAAATATGGTTGAAAACAATCCAACACCAGCATTTTATTGAAGAAATCCATCGACTTAAAGGAAATCAATCAGTTGATCGTAGAAGCCGTCTATTAAAATTGAACCCTTTTCTTGATCCCAATGAAATACTTAGAGTCGGCGGTCGACTGCGATATTCGGACTTACCGTACAATGAGAGGCACCCGATCATTTTACCAGACAAATGCAATTTTACTAAGCTTCTGATAGAAAAAACCCATAAAGATACGCTTCATGGCGGTCCACAATTGATGATGAATGTAGGAATTATTGGTTGATAAACGCACGAAACACAATTAGACACCATATACATAAATGCATTCCATGCTATAGGCAGAAAGCATCTGTGCAAACTCAACTCATGGGAGATCTTCCTACACCGAGAGTTCGCATTTCTCGGCCATTTACATCCACCGGTGTCGATTATTGTGGTCCTTTCGACCTCAAGACCCATAAGGGACGGAATCCAAAGAAGTACAAGGCATATATAGCCTTATTTGTATGTATGGCCACCAAAGATCTGCATTTGGAATTAGTTACAGATTTAAGCGCGGATGGATTCATTGCAGCCTTTAGAAGATTTTGCTCACGACGTGGCTTATGTAGAGACATCTACTGTGATTGTGGAACCAATTTTGTGGGCGCACATAGGCTTCTCACAAAACAACAAGAACAAATGGTCGATCAATTAAATGTCGAAATGGCGACAATATTAGAAAACGAAGGAATAAACTTTCACTTCATCCCTCCTGCGTCCCCTCATTTTGGGGGTTTATGAGAATCGGGAGTACGATCAACAAAATACCACCTGGAACGAGTTCTGGGGAACATTGTACTGACTTATGAAGAGTTCACAACCATATTAACTCAAATTGAGGCTTCTTTGAACTCTAGACCTCTTTGCGAGTTGAGCAGCGATCCACGGGACCTAAATCCTCTGACACCTGCACATTTTCTTATTGGAGATTTGATGCTAACACCACCAGAACCGTCTCTATTGGAACTCAATATTAACAGACTAGATAGATGGCAGCTTCTACAAAGAATTCATCAACATTTTTGGAAAAGGTGGAATGCGGAATACCTTTGTAGGTTACAGCAAAGGCCAAAATGGACAAACAAAACTGAAAATGTTAAAATCGGAGACTTAGTCATACTAAAGGATGAAAATTTACCACCATGCCGTTGGATACTAGGTCGAATAATGGAGACGCATCCAGGCCCAGATGGACTCGTTCGTGTCGTTACGTTAAAAACAAAGAATACAATTCTAAAAAGGCCAATCACAAAAATTTATCTATTGCCTATTTCCGCGCACGTTGACGAATCAAACACTAATTGAACAATTACATAATGTAGAGTCTATCTGAATAATTGTAAACAAAACACATATCACGAAACCATAATAACAAAAGACTAATTCTCACCTCACTACACATAAAAATTGCCTTCGAGAAATATCCTATCTATACAGTCTGTCCTTCCTTCAGTGTGTCCTTCCTCTCCTTATAATCCAGAAAGCGAGTACGGGCGCTATAACCCTATTCCGTCTTGGCCATTTGTCCTTCTTTTTTTCTTCTAGATCCAGCAATGGTACGTACTTAATTCACATCACATCATGTCCAAAAAATCATGCTTGTCATCTTCTATAATCATCGATGCCAAGGCGGGGAGTATGTTCCGTGAAGAGCACCACGAAGAAGAACCTGCAAAGAACACACAAAGAAAATTGGTTTTAAAACAACAAAGTCAACACTTATCTGAGCATTGAAATTTAGTTCCTCATTCATCCTTCACATGGAGTTGTTTTAGCTTCTATATAGTAGGTTTAAATTGCTAAAAAAAGAAAAAAAATTAGATAAAATTTATTAATTACTTTAATTCCAATTAACTATTAAAAGATTAAAGATACCTTAACCAATCTAGCACATATTCATAACACATAACACGTAAAATAAACAAGACGATTGCACACAAAACGAAATACAATGAGAACCAAATCAAACCATATCAATCAAAGATAAATAATAGAAATAAATTCTAAATTACATACCTCGCTTTCAAAAATCCATTATCCGTCGCTGTCAACAACGTCAGTGGCAATTGACTTGTCATGTCGAGTGGCTATCATAGGTGCGATGTTATTCTATTATCATAGTATGCGATCTCCGAAAAAAGAATCAACCAAAATATCGAATTGTGTGATAGTTTCGTTAACAATGATCATTGAACGAATACGAATAATTCATGATAGAGATAGCATGTTGCAAAGGGGAAATGATGTTTAATGTATGGTAATTGACTTTAATACTTATATGATTTGTTAATAACCAATGAAACTCATCTTTTCAAAATGATTGGTTTTACCGTACCTACTTTATGAAAAAGCCGTTTGACCTTACATTTTGAAAGCGAGGATTACTCACTAAATTTTTGAACTCTAGTCACGTCGGTCGGAATCTTTATATTAAAAACGAAAACTTTATAGAAATCTCGAGAACGGTTGCTTTTGTGTTTTAAATCGTCTTGTGCATTTTTCTTTTCTTGAATTATAGTACATTGAACTCAAACAGTATTTTTCGAACATTGTAAACAATAATTACTAGTTTTAGAATAAATTGCTTGTGAAATTAAGTTTAAAAGAAAAGTGCGTTTTTATCCATTTTTAAAGAACCTATTACCAAAGTGTGATTTGGTGCAGTGGAAAAAAGGGCGAATAGACCTATGTCATTAGAGTTCGATCCCACAGCGGATAAATTTCTTTTTTGTTCATTGGGGAAATTTTTCATTTTAGAGATTAGAATTATCCTCGTATTCTGGAAATTTATTTAGTGTTGGAACAGAGAACTTTTCTTAAACCCACAAAAACACAACGGCCAAGATATTGAAATCTGGAACATCTTTGTCGAAGAAAAATATGTTCACTATCCAGAAGAATCGAGCGTAAAAATCGCGTAAACGAAATGCAACTTTATCGGGATCTAACTGTTCAAGGTATTCTGCATGTGCAGGAAATAGTTTGCAAACGTTATTTTCACTTATGTAAAAGGGAACAGTGCATATCAAAGAGTAAAGGTAATGGTAGATCGCGTCCAAATCGAAAGTGTGTCGTAAAACAGGGTACCGAGTTGATTTTGATCATTCCAATTGTTGGATTCGATTTGAATGCTTCATAGTAAAATCGAGCAGTAGACTCTCTCGTCAATTTCGGGTTTGGATCAAATTTAAAATCTAGGAATTACCTATGTATGTCACCCAGCGATAAAAATGACGAATGTATTGTCTCAAGAGCATAACTTGCAGCTTCCAAGGACTTATCGAAACAACAATCATTGATCATTGTAAGTAAAAGATCATGATTTCGATCGTTAATAATTAAAAAATCAATAAACAATTTCAAATCAAAGTCGTATACCTTTTCCATTTCAGCAGTTATGCGTTTGTGATTGGCATTACTTTCAAATAATAGATCTCGTTGCGTAGCCAGGTATTTAGGTGTGGTTTCATTTTCTTCTTTATGCCAGTTTTTCTTAACAAAAGCAATAAATTCGTAGTATCCCTTTCACCATAGAATTTCTTGTGATTTTTTGCCCATTTGTAAGTCCCGTCAAGATGCAAGTCCTTTGACATTTTCAAATCTCTCCAAACTAATTCCTCTCATTTGCCAATAATAATAAAATAAACATAATAAATAAATAAATAAAATATAAAATAATTAATAAAAAAAATATACCACAAATAAATATAAAAGCCAGAAGCACTTGTGAAGAATTGCAATTCCATGCACGTGTCAATTAAGTTAAAAACAAAACAAAACCAACATGTCACAAAATTAAATGGAAAACAAAGTAACAAACCAGAAGTGTATGCACTGACAGATATAACATGGACTGCCTAATTCTCTACTTCATATTGGTCAACCTTTTTTTTGGCAGGGTGTGACAATTATCTTAATTTCAAGTTTTGCTTTCGCTTTAATATTCATATTAAAAGTTCAACAAATTACAGTTGCATTCGGAATTATTTCTATTCTTGGAAGCTTATCTCATACAACATCAAATATTTTTTAAACTTGATTTTTAAAGAAATAAACTTAAGCAATTTTTGTCTACCTGCCCCCAAAAGTAGCTATGGGGGACAGAGAAAGGATGACAAATATTGTATTGCCATCTATTTCTATTCTATATATTCGATTGGAAACCCACTGAACTGAAACTGGACTATGGTGTATTTTGTATAGAACTTATTGTTTGTAGTTCCGCGGAATAAAGTAGTTAAACCCAAACAAGACAACTATAGAAAAGTGATCCCGTAATAATGTCAAAGAATGTAAGCAATTTCAGTAGTATCAGTAGTCCATTTTATATATGTCAGCGTGTGTATGTAGTAAGCTAAAGCACCCCAATGAAACTGAAAGCAACTTCATCCCATAAGAGAATCAATTGTGTAAGCTTAGTATTGAGTTCCATTAAAATGTAACATTTCTATATAAATTTTAACGCTGGTAAAGTCACAAGCAAAGAACGTCACTGATAATTTGACTAAGGCAGTAGGGAGTTCGCCAGTAAATGCAAAGGTTCCCTCTTTATAAAGTATATGGCAGCATGAATTCTCCACACCTTTCACTAGGCATTTTTAATGAATGATAAAAGTTTAACATCCCTATTTCTTTGGAAAAGTTGCAGATTGGGTTCGATTAATTGAGGGCTTTCATTTGGGGTTGGGATGTTCTCATTTTAACCTGCAGCTGTACGAGTAAAAACTATAGCTAACTTGTAATTAAATAAATAAAATATTGCTAACTTGTAATTAATTAAGTAAAATATTTCTACCGTGTAATTAAAAAAATAAAATATTGCTAACTTGTAATTAAATAAGTAAAATATTTCTACCGTGTAATTAAAAAAGTAAAAGATGTCTAACTTGTATTCTAATAAGAAATTGAAGTAGGTTTGCGACATATTTAAGTCAAATATTGTAATTAATTCAGCCAAGTGTGGCATCACTTGGAGCTAGCCGACAATAGAGGTCACTAGATTAAGCTAAGTAGGTAAATTTTTGTACCAAATTAAGCAGGGTAGGAAATAGAAGAAAAAAGGCGCGGAAAAGTGTTATAAAAAAAGTTCTAGACTAGCGAGACAGAGGTGCAAGAAAATAATTTTGTATTAAATTAAAACGAAAAACAAATAATTAAGCCAATAAAACTAAGAAGACTAAGAAGGAGAATTAGGAAAGAATTAATTAGAAAGAAAATAAAGGAAGAAAAATTGTTCAAACTAAAAAGTTCTACAAGTCTTTTTTTTTTTTTTTTTTGGTTCTGTGCTAGTTGCGCCCCAATACGACGAAGGTCCACAGGATCTCATCGACCAAAGTAAGCCGTCCAAGGGGAACCCGAGTTTAGCTCTACCGAACTTCCACCTCAGAAGTCTCCGTTGGTGACGCTGGAAGGAGCTCCCAGGTAATAATTGTTTTAATCTTAAGTGCTCCCGTACGTTCGCGTGAGCACTGAAACCTACTCCGTATCGTCCTGGTACTCGCTCGGCCAAGTGGACGAAATTCCGTCAGCCGTATAGCCTGGCGAAACAAAAGAAAAGAGGTGCTCCTCGAATCCCAGCAATAGTGAGGAATTCGTAACAGTATATATTTATAATTGTTTTTTTTTTTTTTTTTAATAAAAGACATTATATATATATATTTACTTACATATTATTTCTTCTATTGGCTAGGAGTTCTTTAATCTGTGTATACGTGTCGAAGTCCCACGTTGCCTCGTCGTCGCTTTTTGGTGTGATTTGTTGATGGATTTCCAAGTAGAGCTCGTGTACGGTTGGTACTTCTTCTCCTTCTTCAATGTTGATTTCGAATTCGTAATCGTATTCTTCGCTTTCTTCTTCCTCTGGTATCACGATCACTTCCTCTGCATCTGGTGCCTCTATCGTGTCGTCTAAAAACTTAGGGTAACACATTTATTTTTCTCTTGTTTTGCACTGTTTGGCTTTTATTATATTTTTTTTTGTTTTACCCTTTTGTTTTACCCTGTGCGTTCGTCGCGACAAGGACTGCGATGTACTTTCCGAAGAGAAGGTCGCTGGCCCTTTATTGTTCTTCTTGTAAAAATAAACGCTTGAGTTTGATGGTTTCGATTTATTTATATTCTTCACTTTGTTAATTTGTTGTACAGGTTTACTTTAAACTTAGTTCTTGAGGAAAATTCTTTTGTCAATTGTTATTAAAGCTGATGTAAAAAAACTGATTCTTAAAAACTGACTGTTACGAAGATCGAAAAAACTGCGTTACCTCGGATGGGGGGTCAACCTTATTCTTTTACTTTCCAAAACTGAGCGCGAAAACTGACTGTCCGTTCTTGGTTAGAACGCGGCTATTTATTTAGGCAGTTTCAGTACTTGCCATTCAAAACACGGAAATCCGCGTGCAGTGAATTTACTTCCTCATCTTTAAAAAATGAAAACACGCCCAGCTGCATAATATCATTGCAGCAGCACGCCGTTCAGGCACATAAGCCGAATTGGCTGAATTGTTTCTATTGGGCAATGTTATGCATAGCATGTATAAGCCGTTCAAGCATGAGCAAAGAGAATGCGAAGAAAATGCCTGCTATTGGGCAATAGCCCAGACAGCATTCCGACGTCCGTTAAATATCCTAGGTATATACTCGCGGGATATGTGCGATGTACCTGGGATGTTGCATTTGATCAGTTTAACGTCAGCGGGACGTTTGTTGGAGAACCGAATGTCCTCTCTCGGGACACTCATTTAATGTCTTTAAAAATATTCTAAGGATTAGCGTAGGATGTCTTTTGGCGAGCCTAATAACACGTAATAATATAATTTAAGGACATCCTAACAATATCATTAGGAGTTTCTTAAGGATCACCGTAAGAACTCTTATACACGTCCGTACGACTTAATAGAACGTAATCTACAGGACATCTCGGCAACGTCTTCAGGAATATCCTAAGGATAACATTAGCAACTATTGTATACGTCCATGTGCCTTAATAGAACGCAATCTTTAGGACATCCCACCAACGTCTTTAAGAATATCCTAGGGATCACATTAGGAAGACTTAAAACTTAAATAAATATATAATATTTGGACAGAAGGCAATTATTAACAAATTTTTTCTGGGTGTGCATTTGATTTTTGTTTTATTTATCAAAAAACATTTTTTACTCAAGTAAGCAGCTATTCTCTTATAAGAAAAACATATGATAAACTTAGTTACATTTTTCATCCTTATAAAAAAAAAATAAATTCACTCTACATTATATGGAGAAAAGCTGCGCCCAAAAAATACTATAAAATGGTGTGAGTATTATATAAAAAATATAACTATTATAACTCGTTGTTTCTTCCCGACTGCCTTGATGCTCTCTCAGATGCATGTCTTAGCCAAATCTGTATGGGAGTCTGGATCTCAATATTTGTAGCGCTCTTCATCCTAATATCAGTGCGAACAGATTCTGAAGAAATAAAAAATAAATAAATATGATTATAAGTGCATTTACTGTTATTAAGTAGAAATTTACCCATAATTATTGCACACAATGACAGCTTTGAGAAGTCTTTCTTGCCCTTTTTCCCAAAAAAACTATATTTCCGAGCAAATTCGTTTGTAAATAGTTGATTTAAAATCCTAGACACTGTAGTCTTTACGCAGCCAGTTGAAAACTGTACAAGTTCTTTTACCTTAAGAAATAAAAATACTTTGAATAAGGAAATCGAATACTACGTTATTACCAATTTTTTTTTGCATTCTTTATTATGCAAACGATCCTCCATTTTTTCCAACTGCTCGCCATTTCCAATAGGAAAATACTCAAGTTCAATTTGTTCATCCTCTACTTCTTTAGAAGAATTTGAAATGTTTTTAATCCATTCCATAAGTTGCTTCTGATTCTCTATTAAAGCTTCCATTTTAAAACTCATGGCAATATTCTGTCTTTTTAAATCTTTTAGATATCGGAGGTGTACTAGAATTAATTGTTATTGATTTACAAACTAATTAAAGAAATTGTTTGTTTAATATAGATATAAAGTTTACAGTAAAATACTAACATGAGCCTTCTCTTCTGGGACTGTCTGTATTTATTGTTAATGGCGATCGTAAAAAGATTTTTTTCATCAAATTTCATAAAAATTAGAAGCTGTTTTCAATCCTACCTTCATGCCCACTTTCCAAATTTGAGTATTGTAACGAAGTATTTCTATTTTGATCTTCGTCATGCCGAGAAATATGCGATTCAACATCGCAAGACTTTACAGCGGCAAAAAGCCTTGAAGATCTACTGAATACTGAAGATGGTGTTCCTAAAAATGTACATAATATAAGGAAAAATAAATGTTAAAATAATGCAATATATAATCTACCGGCAAGGTTATTTTGTTGTGAAATATCTGATGTAGGTGATACTGCTATTGAAGTTCTCGGACACGAAATATACCGATTTGATGTAGGAAATGGCGGAATTTTGCTTTTTTTAGCTGTATAGTTTTCATTTTGATCGCTTTCTGAGTCACTATCAAATACTTGTGAACGTTTTTTAGGTGTTCTAAGCCTATCTGGCGGATTGTTGTCATCTGTGTTTAAGTCCGATTGCTCCATTGCTAGATTAAGTTTTTCTCTAGCCCTTTCATAATTTTCTATAAACGTACATATATAGTTGTATATACATAAACAAGAGAGTCTAAAGTATTTATTAAAAAATAAATTGGAAAGATTATTACTTGCAGTTCCTAAAATCTTTTTTACGGAACATGGTTTCCACGAATCTGCAACAGGTTCTTGCAGTCTCACAGCTTTCTCAAAATTAAAACTGTTCTTATATTGGGGCCAATAACAAGAGGCTTGATCAGAAGTAAGCCATTTCTTAGGAACGCATTCTATTCCATCTTCAAATTCCACAATTGAAAAAGAGTCTTCCATTTTATAGGTTGTTAGGTAGCTCGAAGTAAATTACGATTTTACTTTTATTTCTATATAATATATTTTAATTCAAATCTGTGTATGTGCTTCTAATATACTTTTATGTTGTAATACTGCCATTCAGTACAACTCAATCCATATTACAAAATACTATTCTAAATATATTTGAGTTTTTTTTTTAGTGTAAAAGTGTAAAAACAGCATAACCAATTTCGTAAGGAACTTTCAAACATTTTCTCTCGATATTTTCTAATGGCCACGACTGAATATTAAGCGAAAGGCAATCAACATAGTACACCTTTACTGCTGCCGATTGACAAGGTGTCTCATATAAATTTTCAACTTTTAAAAACTCTTTACCTATAATGAGATATTCATCTTTTGATATTGATTTCGCAATATTAAGTAGAATTATAATTTTTCCATCTTTAAGCTGGCAGCAATTATTTGCTATATTTCCTGCTATTAGTATATAGTCTTGAGATTTAATTTTTTTATACTGAGGATTTTTGCATGAAGATAAGAGAGGACCATGCTCGTTCGAAGTATTAAAGCAGGGTAAGAATTTGTTTGTACGAGTTGAATTTAGTTTAACTGGCTTAGTTGCTTGAATTTCTGAATAACGGCAAGCAATTTGCTGAAGGGGTTTCTCATGCTTCCTGATCAATCGCTTCAATACTTGCATGTAATTTTCGAAAGCAAATGCACTAAAATTGTCAACAGCTCCAAAGTTTTTGACATCATCAACTATATGTATCAAATTGTGAACATTGTGATTTAAATGTTCAATTCCGTATAGAATTCCAAACGACTGTACAAAATGTTCCAAGAGTTTTTGGGTATAATTTAGATTTTCTTTGTGGAGTTGTTGCGAATCACACAAAATACGAAATGATACATGAAGAGCATTAAAATGATTATACATATCGTCAGATAATATATGTTTAAAAACCACTGGACCCGTATACAATAAAACTGACCTAAATTCTGTTGCTTTCCACTGCTTTACAACATCAAGCGACCTAGGATTCCTAGAAAATTCAATTGGAAGGTAAGGTTGTATTTTTTCTAGTTTTTCTGAAATCATTTTAATCTTTTTATGCTGTATTCTTATACTTAAGTCACCTTTTATCCATATATATAGTAATTTCCTAGTCACTCCAAGGCAAACTAAATGCATGTAGTCTAGGGGAACATTTTTCACTAATCCAAGGTCTGGAATTTGCCGTAATATGGTGTCTTTTACGTGATGTTCTTCATCAACAAGATTTCTAAAATCATTATCGTTCCGTTTTCTAGCATTTAATTGGGGAAAGCACACTCTCCGTTCCCTGTATTCGCCTTCAGTTGTACATTTCGTACAACTTGAATAACCTCCATGTCCTTTAATTCCCAATATATAAGACTTTGCCGGTGCATCGCAAATGATATACTTAATGCAAAATGGAATTATTTTTCCATGTAAATTGACTCCAAATGCGGACAAATGCTTCGCTTCTTCAACAAATTCTTTTAAATATTCATTGGCGTTTGCAGGCTTTTCATTACTATGATAAAGGCCAATTGTAAAAAGTTTCTTTGTTTGGACAAGGCAACCCAATATAGGCCAAAAGCAACTGCCAGTAGATTTAGCCAATGGCAAGCCATCTACATTTATGGCTACTTGAATCTTATTGAGAGTTGAAACAAACTCGACATCGCAAACATAATTCAAATTATACTCAATGCCAAAATGGCAATAGCTGCCTGGATAAAGGTCTCTAACGTTAACAGTTTTGGGAGTCTGAAGAACAGTCCTTGCATCGGAAGGTAAATGACGATGACATTCATGCTCTTTTAGTATTTTTAATAAAGCAGAGAGGCTTGAGTGCGTTATATCATAATCGATTGCCCACTCAGCGATTTTACGTCGGAAGTTAAAAGTTTTCTGTTCAGACGTAGATAAAGTCTCACTAATAGTTTTTGGAGAACCCCTTTTAGAAGTAGAATGACAGCCTTGCACTGGCTGAAGGAAATTTGAATCTACCCTGTCTAGATGAATAATATTGAATTCGTCTCCATTTCCAAAGCTAGATACTTTATTATGAACACCTATATTTGATTGAACTATTTCCTTACAAGTATTTTCTGAAGAACTTTTTATTAATCTCCGCAGATGACGCGGTGTAATATCTGTAATTGCTTTTCTTTTTGCATTTCTACTTGTCTATTTTATCCTTATTTTCACATCAGCGAGTTAAGTTATCTATAGAAACTGTTAAAATATATAAAATGATGCATTAGCCTTTGAAGTCAAAAATAAAAATTCAGAAAGGCAGTGAGTTTGGGATTGTGATTATTGAAGCGACCAATAAAACAAATATTCTTAATATTATGAGTACTTTCTTGGCTGATAATTGAATATATTAGTGTAAAGGTACTACGTCAGATATTTAAATAATATTTAATCTTTCAATACTAATACCAGTTTGCACCCTGAGCTTATCAGCATCAATTTTTTTTCTTTTTTTATTATTCCAAGCAATTTGATTTATTTATTTAACAAGTGGTTGGTAAATAATACATTAATTAGGCAGTTTTCGATACCGCTATTCTTTATAATAATCATATATTATATGCTTTGTAACGTACAGAGTTGAGTCATAGCTACTTTTTAAAGAATTTAATTGGATACAAGAGTAATTCTTTCATTAGTCAATAAAAAAAATCTGAAAAATGCATTTTGACCAGTATTGATATTTGGAAGGAATTCTTTTTTTTGTTGTTTTTGTTCTTTCTTTATAATTTTACTAAACACGTGACTCATTTATGTCTCATGCTATTAGTCTATCTATCCCTTGTGCTATAAGCAAACTAATGCCTTAGAATAGGGAAAATTTTCTGGAAGGAATATAAAATGCTTCTGGTTTCACAGCACCAAAACTGTGCAAAACAGTAAGGAGGTCTAACTGTATCTTAACCTAGAATTTACCTCAAGCAATTAAAAAAAAAAAATAATAATCCTGAGATCTACTGAACACTTAGCAATTTTTGAAATGTACAGGGTGTAGTATGAGCACTTCCTCTCAAAATCACGAATAATAATAAAAACAAAAACAGGACAAGCAATGTTTCAGAGCCGATTATATGTATATACATATATTATATTATAACATTTAACTAATATGTTTTTTATATATTTAGAAAAAGAATAGGAGTATAGAACAACTTTAGTGTTACAGTTATACAACTTTATTGTTTTATAAAGAAAAAGAAAAATAATTTTCCAATACCGGCTTTCAGAAAGAAAATTCTTAAGAGTCATATAACATATAAACGTTTTATTTTTAACTCCACAAAACTGTGATAAAGCTTACCTGTAAGAACTTGATAATTTTTCTCAGTTCCACAGTTAGTGTCAAATTTTTCCCAGTCATGATGAAAAAAATATACATTTTTAGAAATGTAGAAAATAACATTTAAAATATACACTAATTGGGTTAATTGAACAAATGCCTAAATGCATCGGATGTATCACAATACTATAAGCATATATGTACCGGTACCTCGTTGGTGTTTTTCAGCTTTAATACAGTTAGATTTCTTTATTATTTTATATATATAAAATCTCTCAAAAATAACAAGTGGAGTGTTTGGTCACAAAACGATTTGTTATCGGAAAGCAGAATTAAAAAGTTATTTATTTATTTGGGTAACTCAACAATAAACTAAAGTTCTGTAATTACAATTGTTCTCTAAATGATTAATTTAAATTCTTCTAAATTGCTTTCATATTCAATTTGGCAATATTTCTAATTTTCTAAAAAAAAAGTAGATATCTGGAAAATTTTTCTTCAAAAAATTCGAGTATACGAGTATGTGAATGTCAGTGAAATTTAATATGCGTATGACTATTTAGAAGGTTTGAGAATTTCGGCATTGTTATAACTAATTTCAGGAGATTTATTTACTATTTTGTAGTTTTGTAGCGTTAATCCTCACTAAACACAGAATCAAATCTTTCAATGTTGGCTTTCAGATAGGATTTTATTTTTACTTACACCATATAAATACGGTTTTTTAAGTTTTTTTAGGTTGTACATATATGTGTAGATTTATTGGTGATATATCGTGTATAGTTAAATTTGTTAGAGAATTTAAGGTATAACAAAGTGGTAAAAATTTTTTACTAGCCAACATAAATATAAAATAAAAACATGTCTTTGACCAACACTTTAAATTTCAAATGGTAAGTTTTTTTTGCAAAAAATCTGCTTATACATAAGTTAATTGATCAAATGTCTAAATGCATCGGATGTATTACGTTACTATACGCATATATGTATGTACTTAATCACTAATTAAACGAACTGACTCACTTTAACATATACAAGGAATCTAGATTAAGCATCGATTTTGTGAAGGTATGTAGAGAGATTTTTGCGAAAAAGTTATAGATTTGATAGAATAAAATTATTAATACTGCGAGTCTCTGCTACCATACCTTCACAAAATCGATGCTTAATCTAGATTCCTTGTATATGTTAAAGTGAGTCAGTTCGTTTAATTAGTGATTAAGTACATATATGCGTATAGTAACGTAATACATCCGATACATTTAGACATTTGATCAATTAACTTATGTATTGTAATATTTTTAGTTTATTTTTATATTTTTATTTGTTCAATAGTACGCTCACGCTCAAGTCTAGGCTTAATTTGCCGCTTTATAGTTTTGAGCTTTAAGGTAAGCAAGGCAAGGCTATATGCCGCTTTATTGCCTTAGCTTAGTTTGGTTGATCAGGCTGAAGATTGCCGCTTTACGATCAATAGGCTTTTAAGCCGAATTACGAGAAATGAATACACCTCAATGCAGTGATAATTCAAGTCTGATTTCTTTATTCTTTTCTTCGTCTTTTATATAATTGGTTTACATAGGTTCTTATGGAAAATCATTCCATAAGCAAGAAATAGCAATTTCAAAAATGAATTGTCCAATAAGCAAATTCATTGCTTTCTTACTTATTGAATGACCTTTTACAATAATAATTCACATAATTGTTATGACACACATTTTTGTCACATACTTGACTTACTTGTAAATGGTGTCAAATTGCTGATTCTTAAGATTGTAATTTGTTTTCATAAATCGGAAGTAAATTGTATTTTTGTTAATTTTTGTTTTGCAATATGAGATATACTTGTTTACTAACATGATATGGCGCTTGCACAATAATGTATGTGCGTACAATGATGTGCTCATATCATGCTATGTATGTATGTTTGTATATACGTGCTGTAGCGTTCTGCCCTCACGCTACTTTTCCGTTTCTTTTGTATTTTTTTTTTATTTATATTCAAATTTCCCTGGATACCTGAAAAGGGGTTAAAAAGTAAATTTTTTTTTTTGGGAAGTAGCCCTATGCTACTTCTCCACATTACAATTCCTGAAAATTTAAAATCTATATATATATTGGCAAGAAGTAGCCCTATGCTACTTCTTCAGATTAAGAAAGTCCTGAAAATGTAAAATTTATATTTGCAAGAAGTAGCCCTATGCTACTTCTTCATATTTTAAAAATCCCTGAAAAGATGAAATTTATATTTGCAAGAAGTAGCCCTATGCTACTTCTTCATATTTTAAAAATCCCTGAAAAGACGCAACCATATAAAAATCCAAAAACCCGGGAAAACATAAAATTTGTTCGAACAAATAATTTGGCAACGCAGCAAATATCTGCTCACTCCCAAATCCACCTGAAAATCTAAAATCATAACTTAGGCATCAGCGCAACAAAAGATTTCCAGGCAGGCACCGTTCGTCATCAGAAATTCCAACGAACGAACGGCAACTCGCCCAGCTGTAAAACATCACGCGATACCAACGCCATGCATTACAGCAAGCCCGACCGAATTTCTCAGGAAAAAAATTTGTCGCTACACAGCAAATCGCTGGTACGAACGATTCTTGCCTGTAAGTCGAGAGGAAACGAAGAATTATCGGGATCCAACGAACGAACAAGAAAAATGTGCGCCTGCCGGTGGCTAAGCATGGAACGGCTGCGATGTAGGGAGGCTGAGTCAGTTTAGTGGAGTTCGTCTTGAGCAATGGTAGAGGACAGTACTGTGTACTAAGTGTGTGCGCGGTATCTGGGTTTTTTTTTTGGGAATTATCTTTGTTATTTTCTATGAGCGCGTTGAGATTCTTTTCTTTATCTTCTAAAAATTAAAGTAAAATTGGGATAGTAAAAAAGATAAAAAGCAGTAGCATGTCGCGAAGTAAATGGTACGTACCTGACATTTGTGCGGAAAATCGTCGTTCATACGTTAGCGTGTAAATCTTGTAGAAGAAAATTCTAGAATTAATGAAAAGTTATCGTGTGCATAAAACATACTTACCTGGAATTTGTGCGGACAATCTTCGTCCATATGTATGTGAAAAACTGCGGAGAAGAAATTTTGAGAAATAATTAAAGTTTTTTTTATGGTGAATTAAGCTCACTCACCTGTGAATTATTTTTATATATGTATCTTCATATATATGTATGTGAAAAACTGTGGAGAAGAAATTTTGAGAAATAATTAAAATTTTCGTTATGTTGGATTAAACTCATTCACCTGTGATTTGTGATGAGTATCTTCATATACATTAGCGCGTAAATCTTGTAGAAGAAAATTCTAGAATTAATGAAAAGTTATCGTGTGCATAAAACATACTTACCTGGAATTTGTGCGGACAATCTTCGTCCATATGTATGTGAAAAACTGTGGAGAAGAAATTTTGAGAAATAATTAAAGTTTTCTTTTATGGTGAATTAAGCTCACTCACCTGTGAATTATTTTTTTTATATATATCTTCATATATATGTATGTGAAAAACTGTGGAGAAGAAATTTTGAGAAATAATTAAAGTTTTTTTTATGGTGAATTAAGCTCACTCACCTGTGAATTATTTTTATATATGTATCTTCATATATATGTATGTGAAAAACTGTGGAGAAGAGATTTTGAGAAATAATTAAAATTTTCGTTATGTTGGATTAAACTGATTCACCTGTGATTTGTGATGAATATCTTCATATACATTAGCGCGTAAATCTTGTAGAAGAAAATTCTAGAATTAATGAAAAGTTATCGTGTGCATAAAACATACTTACCTGGAATTTGTGCGGACAATCTTCGTCCATATGTATGTGAAAAACTGTGGAGAAGAAATTTTGAGAAATAATTAAAGTTTTTTTATGGTGAATTAAGCTCACTCACCTGTGAATTATTTTTATATATGTATCTTCATATATATGTATGCGATAAACTGTGGAGAAGAAATTTTGAGAAATAATTAAAATTTTCGTTATGTTGAATTAAACTCACTCACCTGTGATCCTTGAAGAATATCTCCATATATACTGTGTGAAGATCTACGGAGAAGAAACTGTAAGAATTAATGAAAGTTATCTTGTGAATAAAATTTACTTACTTGTGGTTTTTGAGCAACATCTTCTCTTGTACCTACATAAAAAAAAACTGTGGATAAGAAATTTAAGGATTAGTCAAAAGTCCTTCCGATTTTGTGAACTAAACCCACTTACCTGCGACTTCGGCATAAATTACCTTCAAAGTGTTATAAAAGAAGAAGAAAAAAAAAACCTTGTGGGAAAGCGTGCCCGAAGTACGGTGGAAACCGGAAAGAAACGAAAGGATTAGAGCTTGAATACCATCCCTGCGGCTAACAAGAAGAGGAAACCTAGAGCCTGAATACAGTGAGAGTAAGTCCCAAGTGTATCCCAAGGTTAGTTGAGCGTTTTATTTGTATTAGAATTAGATGCCCTAGTTAAGTCAGGCTTTGAAAAAAAAAAAAGAGAAAGTACGACAAAAAGAAAAAAAAACATATATAAGATGTGTAGAATAATAGACTGGCCTAACCAGTAAGTATAGGAACATTCGGATTTACATATATATATATATATATACCTACCTCCCTCTGAGCGTAAGGTAGTTGCAGTTAATTTTAAGGAGCAGGAGTCAGGGCTAGTTAAGTTCAAGGCAGGAAAAGCGCTTTTGTTTTCTATAATTAAGTGTAAGCTCATCCCGATGTATATTTATAAATTATGTGATCGGGTTTCCTCTCCTCACACTGTTTTAGACTTTTGAAATATAATGTAATGTTTTAAACTACCTGAAGTCAAGTCTCTTCGTATACATACACGCATAATTTTCCTTTTGATTTCTGGCGACTTCCGTTTCTAGCATCGACGGGACACATCGGCGGCTTCTCGCCAGCCTTGGCCTGTTCTCGGGGTTTTTTTTTTTTCTCTTGTCATTCCACTCTGCACAGTTTTTTTTTGTTTATATATGAGGCCTTGAGCATCATGGGCGAGTGACTGCTGAACACAATGGAGGTGGTTCTGAGTACGCTCAGGTAGGTCAGCGGCACACACACACACACACACAACTATACATGGGGCTAAGAATCCTACACTGACTGCGACGTCTTAGCCAGGGTGGATGGGGGCGATGGGCCCAATCAGAGTCCAGTCAGGACTCCGCCTACATCAGGAGTCTACGTTTTCTCTTTCTCTCACAATACCTCTCTCGGCGTCGAACTTCTCCGGGTGGTAGTCACTTGTACGGCGTTGATTTTTTTTTTTTTCATCCTTTCAGTTCTGCAACGCTGGTATGGTATTCTACGCAAATTTTCCTTTCAGGTTTTCAGGTTGCACCAATGGACGCGAAGCACCATGAGACACGGAAAGTTCTTTTTGTCTGTCCGTCCGTCTGAAGTCTGGCAACACAGTTGTGGTATTTTTTTTTGTGTGTTTTTTCGCACAGCTTTCAAGCATCGAGGGATGTGGGTGGCAAGAACCTCCCCAAGCCGGCTGATCGCTAGCGGCAATATGCTGTGCGGCCACCCGCACCAATCCCAAGATGATTTTGCAGCAAGAGGCGTCTGTCGCAGCACCTATCTATGTTCATGGCGAGATGGATGTAGGTAGGGCTGACAACGGGCGCGTGCTTCGCTACAAATGGCGCCCAAATTGGTTCGGTTTTTCTTTGTTTCCTCTTTAGTCAAGCTTCTCTTGACTAAGACGCAGATTTTCCTTTCTTTCAGTTTTCTCGGCTTAACATTTTTTTTGGTAAAGTTCTAACTTTGATATTCCTACTTCAAACCTTTTGTTTATTTTTTTTTGTTTGTTAATAGATCTTTCGACACTATACTTTCAAAAATTATTTCGGTAGTTTCATATCGTTTTGCCTCGTCTTCAAGTTATTCAGTAATCATTTTTGGTCACTTCGTCTCATTACAATTTTGCGAATAAGTTTTATATTAATCATTTCAATCCATTTCAATTGAAAGTCTTTTCGCCAATTTAATCAATCAAATAATCTATGCATTTTTATCTCTTTTGAATTCATAACCTTCATGATGAAGTATCCATTTCCTCAGTAGTGAGCAGGTTTTGTACGCTAGGCGTACTCTCCGAGGCTAAAGCTTCAGCCCGTGAACACTGGGGAGATGATCAATCATCGACAAAGGCTTTCCCACATTTAGAGAAGCATGGCCATATCTCAGGTCCGTCGCTAAGTTGGTGAACGGCGTTCACCCCTTGATTCTACGGTATCCTTGGCAATGGGCTTGAGTTGGCAAGGCATACGATTTCCACATCGATTCGAAAAGCTGGTTCATGTTCTTTTTTTTTATCATTTCAAATTTTCCTACTCCTCCGTCAGTGCCCGTCGTGAGACATCAGCACTGGTAATGCATGAGGATCGGATGATCAGTGGACAGCGAACGTTGTATGCGAAGCATGCTTTACGAGCCTCAGCTCCGTTCACATCTGCTGGTTCCAGGAAGAAGACAGTATTTTTTTTTTATTTGTGGTAGTAATTACAGTGATTCGTCCATTCGGGACATGATGGCGAGTGGTTCGTATTTATTTTTTAACCTAGTTAATTCACCTTCAATCATTAATTTTTTTTTTTTTTTCTTCTTTCGCTCTCCTTTAGAGTTCCATAGTTTCATGCGTCGGAGTGCTCATCCATTCAGTGGTAGGCGGGCTTTGGGCTTGCGGGTACCACTGGGAAGCGTTGCTTCGGTTCGCGCCAACTGAATGGCCGACCACTCGACCTTAGGTCCAAAAGAACCGCACAAATGCCCTGTTCTCACCTACAAGTCGGTGAGCGATAATAGCCACCTGCTTGATTTATTCCTTGTGGGAGAGATCAGGACAGCCTTGTGGTTCGAAGCGGATCAGTATTCTCCAAATTGTGTTCACCCGCTATGCTTCGCGCTTGCGTGGTGCTCTGCTCCCATGACTCCATTCGGGGTTGTCTCGATCACTCTGACGGGAGGATGGCTGGTTAGCATCCTCTAGATTGGTATCCGACTTGGAGTGATTGACACAATACCGGGGCGGTACCTTTGGAGCGGAGTTTCACGTGAGGTGAAGACAGGTGAATTTCCTTTTCCCTCGTCTCTTTTGAATCCCCCATGTACGTTCCCCAATTAGAAGTGTCGGGGTGTTTAGCTGATCAGTGGAAGGTGTACGTCGTATGCGAAGCATACTACTCCGAGCTTAAAGGTTCCGTTCACTTCCGCTGGTTCCAAGAAAGAAGTCCGTATTATGTATCGTTTTGAGATTTTATTTTGAGATTTTGTTTCCTTTTGGTTATTTTGGAAATTAATGTATTATATCCTAGCTATTAATTAGATTGTCGTTACCTTGTAGTTAGTTTTACGACCTTAGTTGTATTTATAGTATGGCGAGATAGCTTTTGAATTTTTACATTTGTCGTATGATAGTTATTAATTTTCCTTAAGTAAGTACAGCCTATTAGCGTCTGGTTATCATTATGGTATAGTTAGTTAGATTCTAGCGTATCTTTTTGTAGTTATTTTAGTTCCGTCATAGCCTCTACCTCAATCAGGCTTGAGTCAGTTTAGATATTATCTTTTATTTTAGTTATTATAGTTTGGTTATTGAATATCCTAATTACCGTCGGATTATTATAGCTACCTTATCTAAACTTAGTTTTGGTTTCATTGTAGCTACTTTAAACTATCTGAGGTGGTTTTTAGATTACTTTGTTTGTATATACTTTTAGTTGTTAGGGTTCGACTATATCTAAGTAATATTTGAACTATGTTGGTTATCATTTAGTTACCCATTATTAATTTGGGTATTGTGCCGCAATTTAGTTGTTAGAGTTAGGTTAAGTCTTTGATCTTAGTTACTGTTAGATTGGTTTGATTACCTTAGTTAAGGTTACCTTATCAACGGTCTTCCTACGTTAGTTACCGATATATGAGACTGGATATTTAGTTATGATCAAGATATTATATGAGTAGTTATTTAGTCATTATTGCTGTAGTCTTATCCCTATTATGGTTATCGTTACCTGAAGGTCGAATAGCTAGCTACGATCATTATATCGTACGCATTGGGTTTTTGGATTTATCGCACAATACATCATCGCTACGGCTTCTTTCCTGAGTACCGGTGGCCATTGAATCGCTGATCACTCGCACTGTTTTCTGATTTTGACAACAGGATTGTTTGTCATAACGTCCTTAACGTGGGACGGAAGCCTTCAGGTTCCGATTCCGTACATTCCCTAAATTCTCTCCTTTTTTTTTCTTCTTTTGTTTAAACGTTCCATTACTAAGTTTACGCTGAGTCAGACCCTTTGATAAGTTGCCAAGCGGTAGAGGGTTGGAGAGAGAGATTAAACGATTTGTTTGGTTCCAGTTCGCAGAACTGGATTGTTGAAATGTTGTGTGTAGTGTGTGTGTTCGGGTGGGCCGCTGCGTGGCCAAACCACCTCCTTCGTATGATCTAGCATTTTGAATATTAGTACGCGCAAATTTATAGATCTTCTTTCCTTAGTTATAACAAAGTAAAAAAAAATTTTTTTGGTTGTTTTGGGTTTTTTTGAATTCTCGTTGAATATATATATACGCATAAATTTAGTACGAATAATTTCTAGTCCTCCCTTTTAGGATGCACAATAAAGTAATATCAATTGAATTTTCGTTTAACATATATAGTTACATAAGCATAAATTTGGTACAAGTAATCCATAGATCGCATATTTTAGATCTATTTTAAGGTCTATGTCCTAAATTTTCGTTTGAATTCGCATAATCATATACGCACAAGTTATCAATCTTCTTTTATGTCTTACAATAAAGTATTTGAATTTCCTTTCAAATATATATATATATATCTATATATACGCGAATATCATACACGCACAAGTTATAAATATTCCTCCTTGGATTATCATAAAGTCATTATTTTGGAGTTTTAATTTGAATTTACACATTCATAAGCGCACAAATTTAATACGCACGATTCCACAGATCTACGTCTTTGAATCTATCACAATATTACTATTCTGGACTTTCTTTTGAACTTATATAATTATACACGCACAGAGATCATACCCGCACAAAGTATAGGTGTTTCGCCTTTGGATTTATAATTACATTATTATTTTGGAATTTTCCTTCGAGCATTTATATGTTACGTATACGCGCCAATGGTAATAAATGCTGTTGTAGAATTTTGAGGAACTCCTTGTGTACTAGTCCGCTAATTTATTTATTTATTTATTTTCCTCGTCCTACCTGTATACATTTATGTTATTTTATTTTATTTTATTTTTCTTTGGTATTTTGGTTGTGCCTTCCTGTGTAGGTTCCATTAATTTTAATCGGTTGACAACCTCCTTGCGCTATTAGGTTCCCAGTCACTCCCAGACAGAATTATTTTACGCGACCTGAGATTTTAATCACCTTCTGCATCATTTTCTGCGTTTGTCAAGCATGAACAGCTAGGTCAGTCTCGGTAGCCCTAAAAAGGCATCCGGCAAGCTTCACTTGCAAATTATAGGGTATCACATAGCCCTCCTACTGCCGCATCAGTGGTGGGTGATACACCTTTTGTAGTCCAACCAGTTATCCCAACCCCTGTTCGACGATGTTTCAAACTCAACCCACACGGTACCCTACGCGTAGGAAACCACGGTAGGAATTCCGCTTGCATAGCCCTTCTGGATCAGCCTCGATATGAGGATTTCATTCTTTCCTGTCCCCTCTTCATTTTTTCCAATTCTGCGGTGGCGGGCGAAAATTTTTATAGGACAGTGTTCCTAGTAGAACCCATCTCTACCTTAACTGAGTAGATGTTTCCCCTCTAATCCCGTCTGGATTAGCCTCGATATGAGGATTTCATTCTTTCCTGTCCCCTCTTCATTTTTCCAATTCTGCGGTGGCGAGCGAAAATTTTTATAGGACAGTGTTCCTAGTAGAACCCATCTCTACCTTAACTGAGTAGATGTTTCCCCTCTAATCCCGTCTGGATTAGCCTCGATATGAGGATTTCATTCTTTCCTGTCCCCTCTTCATTTTTCCAATTCTGCGGTGGCGAGCGAAAATTTTTATAGGACAGTGTTCCTAGTAGAACCCATCTCTACCTCAACTGAGTAGATGTTTCCCCTCTAATCCCGTCTGGATTAGCCTCGATATGAGGATTTCATTCTTTCCTGTCCCCTCTTCATATTTCCAATTCTGCGGTGGCGAGCGAAAATTTTTATTGGACAGTGATCCTAGTAGAACCCATCTCTACCTTAACTGAGTAGATGTTTCCCCTCTAATCCCGTCTGGATTAGCCTCGATATGAGGATTTTATTCTTTCCTATCTCCTCTCCATATTTCCCTAGTTTATTTGGGCGGTACGGTGCCATACCGAGTCCAGGGTGTAGAACCAGGTTTGTGACGTATGCCCGGCTTGAGACTCTGGTGGGTCGTCCCCACGTTGGGCGCTGCTACTAATGCTTTTTGCCTAGTCCCCAGCTAGTGCGGGGGGGGAAATTTTTTTTTTGCTGTTTTTGGGACCGGCTTGAGACTCTTCTCTCGGGTGGGTCGTCCCCACGCTGTAGCGTTCTGCCCTCACGCTACTTTTCCGTTTCTTTTGTATTTTTTTTTTATTTATATTCAAATTTCCCTGGATACCTGAAAAGGGGTTAAAAAGTAAATTTTTTTTTTTGGGAAGTAGCCCTATGCTACTTCTCCACATTACAATTCCTGAAAATTTAAAATCTATATATATATTGGCAAGAAGTAGCCCTATGCTACTTCTTCAGATTAAGAAAGTCCTGAAAATGTAAAATTTATATTTGCAAGAAGTAGCCCTATGCTACTTCTTCATATTTTAAAAATCCCTGAAAAGATGAAATTTATATTTGCAAGAAGTAGCCCTATGCTACTTCTTCATATTTTAAAAATCCCTGAAAAGACGCAACCATATAAAAATCCAAAAACCCGGGAAAACATAAAATTTGTTCGAACAAATAATTTGGCAACGCAGCAAAAATCTGCTCACTCCCAAATCCACCTGAAAATCTAAAATCATAACTTAGGCATCAGCGCAACAAAAGATTTCCAGGCAGGCACCGTTCGTCATCAGAAATTCCAACGAACGAACGGCAACTCGCCCAGCTGTAAAACATCACGCGATACCAACGCCATTCATTACAGCAAGCCCGACCGAATTTCTCAGGAAAAAAATTTGTCGCTACACAGCAAATCGCTGGTACGAACGATTCTTGCCTGTAAGTCGAGAGGAAACGAAGAATTATCGGGATCCAACGAACGAACAAGAAAAATGTGCGCCTGCCGGTGGCTAAGCATGGAACGGCTGCGATGTAGGGAGGCTGAGTCAGTTTAGTGGAGTTCGTCTTGAGCAATGGTAGAGGACAGTACTGTGTACTAAGTGTGTGCGCGGTATCTGGGTTTTTTTTTGGGAATTATCTTTGTTATTTTCTATGAGCGCGTTGAGATTCTTTTCTTTATCTTCTAAAAATTAAAGTAAAATTGGGATAGTAAAAAAGATAAAAAGCAGTAGCATGTCGCGAAGTAAATGGTACGTACCTGACATTTGTGCGGAAAATCGTCGTTCATACGTTAGCGTGTAAATCTTGTAGAAGAAAATTCTAGAATTAATGAAAAGTTATCGTGTGCATAAAACATACTTACCTGGAATTTGTGCGGACAATCTTCGTCCATATGTATGTGAAAAACTGCGGAGAAGAAATTTTGAGAAATAATTAAAGTTTTTTTTATGGTGAATTAAGCTCACTCACCTGTGAATTATTTTTATATATGTATCTTCATATATATGTATGTGAAAAAGTGTGGAGAAGAAATTTTGAGAAATAATTAAAATTTTCGTTATGTTGGATTAAACTCATTCACCTGTGATTTGTGATGAGTATCTTCATATACATTAGCGCGTAAATCTTGTAGAAGAAAATTCTAGAATTAATGAAAAGTTATCGTGTGCATAAAACATACTTACCTGGAATTTGTGCGGACAATCTTCGTCCATATGTATGTGAAAAACTGTGGAGAAGAAATTTTGAGAAATAATTAAAGTTTTCTTTTATGGTGAATTAAGCTCACTCACCTGTGAATTATTTTTTTTATATATATCTTCATATATATGTATGTGAAAAACTGTGGAGAAGAAATTTTGAGAAATAATTAAAGTTTTTTTTATGGTGAATTAAGCTCACTCACCTGTGAATTATTTTTATATATGTATCTTCATATATATGTATGTGAAAAACTGTGGAGAAGAGATTTTGAGAAATAATTAAAATTTTCGTTATGTTGGATTAAACTGATTCACCTGTGATTTGTGATGAATATCTTCATATACATTAGCGCGTAAATCTTGTAGAAGAAAATTCTAGAATTAATGAAAAGTTATCGTGTGCATAAAACATACTTACCTGGAATTTGTGCGGACAATCTTCGTCCATATGTATGTGAAAAACTGTGGAGAAGAAATTTTGAGAAATAATTAAAGTTTTTTTATGGTGAATTAAGCTCACTCACCTGTGAATTATTTTTATATAACATATGTATCTTCATATATATGTATGCGATAAACTGTGGAGAAGAAATTTTGAGAAATAATTAAAATTTTCGTTATGTTGAATTAAACTCACTCACCTGTGATCCTTGAAGAATATCTCCATATATACTGTGTGAAGATCTACGGAGAAGAAACTGTAAGAATTAATGAAAGTTATCTTGTGAATCAAATTTACTTACTTGTGGTTTTTGAGCAACATCTTCTCTTGTACCTACATAAAAAAAAACTGTGGATAAGAAATTTAAGGATTAGTCAAAAGTCCTTCCGATTTTGTGAACTAAACCCACTTACCTGCGACTTCGGCATAAATTACCTTCAAAGTGTTATAAAAGAAGAAGAAAAAAAAAACCTTGTGGGAAAGCGTGCCCGAAGTACGGTGGAAACCGGAAAGAAACGAAAGGATTAGAGCTTGAATACCATCCCTGCGGCTAACAAGAAGAGGAAACCTAGAGCCTGAATACAGTGAGAGTAAGTCCCAAGTGTATCCCAAGGTTAGTTGAGCGTTATATTTGTATTAGAATTAGATGCCCTAGTTAAGTCAGGCTTTGAAAAAAAAAAAAAGAGAAAGTACGACAAAAAGAAAAAAAAAACATATATAAGATGTGTAGAATAATAGACTGGCCTAACCAGTAAGTATAGGAACATTCGGATTTACATATATATATATATATATACCTACCTCCCTCTGAGCGTAAGGTAGTTGCAGTTAATTTTAAGGAGCAGGAGTCAGGGCTAGTTAAGTTCAAGGCAGGAAAAGCGCTTTTGTTTTCTATAATTAAGTGTAAGCTCATCCCGATGTATATTTATAAATTATGTGATCGGGTTTCCTCTCCTCACACTGTTTTAGACTTTTGAAATATAATGTAATGTTTTAAACTACCTGAAGTCAAGTCTCTTCGTATACATACACGCATAATTTTCCTTTTGATTTCTGGCGACTTCCTTTTCTAGCATCGACGGGACACATCGGCGGCTTCTCGCCAGCCTTGGCCTGTTCTCGGGGTTTTTTTTTTTCTCTTGTCATTCCACTCTGCACAGTTTTTTTTTGTTTATATATGAGGCCTTGAGCATCATGGGCGAGTGACTGCTGAACACAATGGAGGTGGTTCTGAGTACGCTCAGGTAGGTCAGCGGCACACACACACACACACACAACTATACATGGGGCTAAGAATCCTACACTGACTGCGACGTCTTAGCCAGGGTGGATGGGGGCGATGGGCCCAATCAGAGTCCAGTCAGGACTCCGCCTACATCAGGAGTCTACGTTTTCTCTTTCTCTCACAATACCTCTCTCGGCGTCGAACTTCTCCGGGTGGTAGTCACTTGTACGGCGTTGATTTTTTTTTTTTTTCATCCTTTCAGTTCTGCAACGCTGGTATGGTATTCTACGCAAATTTTCCTTTCAGGTTTTCAGGTTGCACCAATGGACGCGAAGCACCATGAGACACGGAAAGTTCTTTTTGTCTGTCCGTCCGTCTGAAGTCTGGCAACACAGTTGTGGTATTTTTTTTTGTGTGTTTTTTCGCACAGCTTTCAAGCATCGAGGGATGTGGGTGGCAAGAACCTCCCCAAGCCGGCTGATCGCTAGCGGCAATATGCTGTGCGGCCACCCGCACCAATCCCAAGATGATTTTGCAGCAAGAGGCGTCTGTCGCAGCACCTATCTATGTTCATGGCGAGATGGATGTAGGTAGGGCTGACAACGGGCGCGTGCTTCGCTACAGTGCATATAATGTTACAAGGTGATTAATTATCTTTTATTAGCGAGATGCGCTTTTCTTTTTGTATGATTATTTTTAGATATTATTACATGTATTACATGTGTATACTACACCTCTACCCCTAATAGGAAAAAAAAATAAATTTGACTTATAGGATGAATTTATTTTTATTTATTTTTTTTTGTGTACCTAACCAATTACTTATCTTGTTTATTTACATATTTTCATTATGCTACATACTCTACCATATCCTATGCATTTGTACAGGTATTATTAACTTCTAAATGCTATCTATTATGTACAGGTTTTATATTTAAATTAGGATTTTACATTTATGTATATTGGCTATTATGTCTATATAGTTAAGTTAGGATTTTACTTTTGTGTACATCAGTTATCATCTACATTATGTCTGCATAATTTCAGTCTATTATTGTGTATGTTTTTAAGGTTATTTCTGATTTTTATTGTGGAATTTACTCCGTTTTGGTCTACTATTTTAAATGGACCTTCGTATGGACTTTCTGATTTTTTTCTAGTTCCTTTTCTTAAGTAAACATAATCATTTACTTTGAAATTTGAGGGTTCTACATTTCTCTTCTGTTGAGACTTTCTTTTTATTTTTGATACGTTCAGTGATTCTTTTGCTCTATCATGAGCTCTTTGTAATCTGTGTTTTAATTCATTAGCATAATTATCTATGTCATAGATCATTTGTTCATTATTTATTGTTTCTGCTGGTAAGGTTGTTATTTTTCCATAGACCAATTCAAATGGTGTGTAGTTTGTATGTGTGTGCGGTGTGGTATTATAGTAAAATATATAGTATGGTATCCACATATCCCAATTATCATTCTCTGTGAAAGACAAGAGATATTCATTTAATACTCTGTGGTTTCTTTCTAGAGATCCAAGTGTTTCATGATGATAAGGTGTTGAAGTTATGTGGTTCATATTAAATATTTTGCATATACTCTTAAATAATTCATTACAAAATTCTGTACCTTTGTCAGTTTTAATCGTTTTGAAGCATCCGTACTTTAGTATGAATTTTTCTACTAGTGCTCGTGCTACTATTTCTGCTTCTTTGGTTTCAATTGGAATCGCTTCAACGAATTTTGTGAGTTCACACTGAACTGTTAATATGTATCTGTAACCATTGGATATTCGTAATGGTCCTACTGTATCTATTGAAATAGTCTCGAAACTACTGTTTGGCGTATTTGTGATTACAAATGGTTCTTTGGTATGTTTTATTATTTTATTTCGTGCGCAAGTTTCACAGTTTTTCACATATTCTTTTATTGTTTTTCTCATATTTTTCCAAATGAATTTTTGTTTTATCTTTGCAATGCATCTTTTTATTCCAGCATGTCCTCCATACGGTGAGGAATGGTGTTGTTCAATAATCTCTTTTATTTCTTTCGGATCCGTTAATCTTTTTGGAGAGGTATATAATAATAATCTTAGTGGTATTGCCATATTATTTGAAATATTTTTATACTGCAGTTCATTGAACTTTTTCTTAAATCTGTTTGAATCTATATATTTAAATATTCTATCATCATTAGATATTGCTAGCTCATATATTTTATTCTTCTTCATCTTGAGTAACAGTTTCTCCAGGACTAAATCTAAATTTGTCCCTAGATTATCGCTGCACTGTATCGATACTTCATCTTCTTTTATTATTATTTTTGGCAATTTGTTTGGGCGCATATTTTCATTACTTTCATTTATATGAAATTTAATTTTTTTTACATTTGTAACATCTGAGATAGACGTACAATCCCATGTATAAAGTTGGGCAAACCTATCATTGGATATCCCTGTATTCTCTTCAGGGTTAATTTCTTTTGCTTTCTTTAGCATTCTTCTCGTGATTACATTTATATTTTTTGGGATCATTCCTTTTAAAAGGTTTGAATTTAATTTTATTCGAGATAGAGCATCTGCATTTGTATTCATTCTACCTTGTTTATATATGATGTCAAAGTCGTAATCCATTAGATCAAGTCTGATTCTGGTTAATTTGGATGATGGATTCTTGTGAGTGAATAAGCTAACCAAAGGTCTGTGATCAGTTACTACCATAAATTTTCTACCGTATAAGTATGGTCTGAAATAATTTATTCCCCAGTGGATTCCTAAAAGTTCTTTTTCAATTATTGCTTTGTTTACTTCGTGTTTGTTGAGAGTTCGACTCGCATAGCAAATTGGTCTATCTTCACCAATTGTTCCTTGAGAAAGAACCGCGCCTAAGGCTTGATCTGAGGCGTCAGTGGTTAAGATGAACGGTTGTTCAAAATCAGGATATTTGAGAATTGGTGGATTGATTAATTTGTTTTTAAGATTTTCGAATGAGTTGTTACATTCTTCTGACCACTGAAAAAGTTTGTTCTTTTTAAGAAGGGAATTCAGAGGTTTTGCTATGTTTGCGAAATTTGGTATAAAGCGTCTATAATAATTGCAAAATGCGATGAATCTTCTGACTTCGTCAGCATTTTTAGGAATAGGGTAATTTTGAATAGTGTGATGCTTATTAGGATCAGTTTTTATACCTTTTGCTGTTATTTGATGACCGAGGTATATTACTTCTCTTTTTAGAAAATTGCATTTACTGGGATTAAGTTTTAGATTATATTTTTGAAGTCTTTGAAAATTTTTTTCGAGATTTTTGTTATGATGTTGAAGACTACATCCAAAAACAATAATGTCATCAACATATATAAAAGCATTAGATTCTAGACCACTGAGTGCTATAGATAACATTCTTTGGAAGCTGTTTGTTGAAATCTTCAAGCCGAATGGCAAACGTTTAAAGTGAAAGTGTCCTCGATTTGTCGAGAACGCTGTTAAATGTCTTGAATTTGGATTGATTTCAATTTGGTGAAATGAACTTGTCATGTCTAGAGTTGAGAAATATTTCGCTCGACCTAGGTGGTCTAAGACATCTTCAAGTCTAGTTAATGGGAATTTATCATCGACAATTTTTTTGTTGAGCTGTCTAAAATCGACTACAAGTCTCCATTTTTTGGTATCATCCGTACTTTTTTTTGGTACTATCAATAAAGGTGAATTATATGGACTAGTTGACTTTTCTATTATATTATCCTTAAGCATATCTTGAACTTGATCATTTATTTCTTGTAACTGTGAATGCGGTAAACGGTAATTTTTGACATAAACCGGACTATTCTCAATGCAGGCTATATCTTGTTTGTAAAAGTTATTTGCTGTTAATTTTTCATTGGGCAAATGAAATATACCTTGGTATTTTTCACACAAGTGTAGTATTGACTTTTTAGCTTCTGTATCTAGACCTTCTATTTTTAATTCGTTTTTTAATTTTGCAAATCTGTTGCTAGAGTCTTTAAATGTTGTATTAAGCGGATTTAATACATAGTAGTTTTTTAATGGTTGAATTTCAGGCGTGAAATTTTCTAAATTAACTTTCAAATCTGTCGTATTTAAGATCTTTATGTGGGCGATGCCTTGAGCTGGGACTATTGTATTGGCAATGAATACTCCTTTGCAAATTTCTTGGTTATAAATTACACTGTCTTCCTTGATGTTCAGATGTATTGCCTTTATTACTTCGCATCTTGGAGGAATAGTGATATAGTTGTTAAAATTGCTTCTTATCGGTATTACTATTTCTTCATTCTGCGTGTGTATGGCGAGTGTAAATGTCTCATAATCAATTTTGCATAAGTATTTCATTAAAAAATCTCTGCCAATTATACCATGAGTCAATAATGGTAAGTTATTGTCTACCATGTGAAATTTGTGACTCAGATTAAAGTTTTCATACATCAGTTTCATGACTGTTGTTCCAAAAGATAATGTTTCAATGTTTGTTATGCCTGTAATTTTGCACGTTTCATCTTCATCTAAATAATAATCATTTAAATTATTTAATTTGCAGATAGATATGTCTGCACCTGTATCAATTAGAAAATTAATGTTTTTACCAGTCAATTTGTCTTTTAATGTTACAAAATTTGTTACATTATTGTTTAGTTGAAGAATTCGCGTATTTATATGTTTTTTTATTCTGATGCAGTACCTGGGCTGCTGTTGTTTGCTGTGTCTTGGATAAAATTTACTGTACGTTGCCTATTGTGTTGTGAGTGGTTTATTTTGTTGTTGTTCGAGCGTGTATAGTTACTGTGTTTTTGAAAATTTTTATTGGTGTTAAAATTTGAATTATTTCTTTGTGTATTATAGTTTCTGTTATTTGAAAATTTTCTTTGTGTTTGTTCACTGTTACTTTGATTGTATCTATTCTGTGTAAAATTGTTATAGTTACTATTGTTTGGAAATGATCTATAATTTCTGTTAAAGAATCTTTGCTTGCTTTGAAATTGTTTATTATATGAATATATCTGTGGTTCTAGAGGTTTCTCAATTTGTGAAGCTAGTGCAGCTGCTTCAGAGAATTTCGTGCATTGCGCTGCAAGAATTGTTGGTTTGAGATTTTCATTTAAACCATTTTGAAAAATATTAAGGGCCAGTTTATCATTTAATTTGGTTACCGTTTCTCTATTAACTTCACCCACTTCTTGAATTTGTAGGTTGTTCAAGTCATTTATTAGATTTAACACTTTGTCCGTAAATACTTTGATTCCTGAATTTCTTTGCTTTAGTTCTGCGAGTTGTGAATAAATTTTTTGTGGTGTGTTACCTGATTTAAAACTTGCTTTCAGTGTTGTCCTTAACTCTTTCACTGATATTGGTGTTGCCGCTGTGACCATTCTATTCTTTGCTTTGTGGGACATTCTTGCGTTCCAAACGAAATCTATTAACTCTTTCTTGGAGTCATCTTTTAATGTTTTATCATATAATTCTATGATTGTTAGGAAATTATCTAATTCCTTGTATTCTCCAGCAAATTCTGGGATTATTTTTAATGCTGTCACTATATCAAATGCAGCCATTTTTATTCTATTGTTGTCTTCTGTAGGTTCACAACTAGAATCTGAATCGTAGTCTAATCTTGTCTCGTTGTAGTTCTCCTCAATTTTCAAATTTATATAATGTTTTGCTTTCAGGTATATACCATTGAATCTTTGTATTGAAGTCTCTAAATCTTTACTCGAATATTGTACTTTTAATCGATTTGCTATAGATTCGAATTCCTTATGAATTTCCTTTAATCTAGTAGACTTGTTTAGGAGATTTTGAGCCGAAAATTTTCTTTGGGGGTTTTTAGTGAAAGTTTGGTGTAGTTTTTCTACTTTCTTGAATAATTTCTCGCAATCTTCCATCAAAATTTAAAATTCATCGTAAGACATGGTTTATATTTTCTTTATATATTCATAAAAATTTTTTTTTTGTATTTATATATTTTTACTCTACACTTTAAATAGATATCATAATTTATTAATCAAATTCTCTATATATAAAAAAAAAATTTATTTAAAATATAATTTCATTGAATATTTGTTTATACAACGTATTCGTAAGTACTTTGAACAATTAATAATAATAAAAAAAATTTTTTAAACTTTTACTACAGTATTCGAATATCGTTTCTTTAAACTCTTCTTATGCTCTTTGTAAAGAAAGTAAAGAAATTGAATTAGTTTAAGTAATAATATTATTAACATTATTGTTAATATTTGATTATTTTCTATCTTTACTGTGTCTTCTATGTTGATGTTGTTGACAATTTCCCCGTTATTGTCCGCCTGTTTTGACTGCGTTTTTCCCATTCTAACTTTTTGTAGCAATTAAGTTTCTTCTTGTAATATTCGTTGTATGGAACTATAGGTTGTTCTCCTGCTTTCTTGCTTTCAGCTTTTTCTTTATAAATTCTCCTCGATAGATTTCTTCTCTTTGTATTTGGCCGTATTTGTAGGCTCATATGTCACGGTCGCCATGTAATATTTTTTATTTTATTTATATATTTTTATTTGTTCAATAGTACGCTCACGCTCAAGTCTAGGCTTAATTTGCCGCTTTATAGTTTTGAGCTTTAAGGTAAGCAAGGCAAGGCTATATGCCGCTTTATTGCCTTAGCTTAGTTTGGTTGATCAGGCTGAAGATTGCCGCTTTACGATCAATAGGCTTTTAAGCCGAATTACGAGAAATGAATACACCTCAATGCAGTGATAATTCAAGTCTGATTTCTTTATTCTTTTCTTCGTCTTTTATATAATTGGTTTACATAGGTTCTTATGGAAAATCATTCCATAAGCAAGAAATAGCAATTTCAAAAATGAATTGTCCAATAAGCAAATTCATTGCTTTCTTACTTATTGAATGACCTTTTACAATAATAATTCACATAATTGTTATGACACACATTTTTGTCACATACTTGACTTACTTGTAAATGGTGTCAAATTGCTGATTCTTAAGATTGTAATTTGTTTTCATAAATCGGAAGTAAATTGTATTTTTGTTAATTTTTGTTTTGCAATATGAGATATACTTGTTTACTAACATGATATGGCGCTTGCACAATAATGTATGTGCGTACAATGATGTGCTCATATCATGCTATGTATGTATGTTTGTATATACGTGCATATAATGTTACAAGGTGATTAATTATCTTTTATTAGCGAGATGCGCTTTTCTTTTTGTATGATTATTTTTAGATATTATTACATGTATTACATGTGTATACTACAGTATAAGCAGATTTTTTGCAAAAAAAAAACTTACCATTTGAAATTTAAAGTGTTGGTCAAAGACATGTTTTTATTTTATATTTATGTTGGCTAGTAAAATTTTTTTACCACTTTGTAATACCTTAAATTCTCTAACAAATTTAACTATATACGATATATCACCAATATATCTACACATATATGTACAACCTAAAATAACTTAAAAAACCGTGTTTATATGGTGTAAGTAAAAATAAAATCCTATCTGAAAGTCAACATTGAAAGATTTGATTCTGTGTTTAGTGAGTATTAACTCTACAAAACAGTAAATAAATCTCCTGGAATTAGTTATAACAATGCCGAAATTCTCAAACCTTCTAAATAGTCATACGCAGATAAGATATGTATATTAAATTTCACTGACATTCACATATACTCGAATTTTTTTAAGAAAAATTTTCCAGATATCTACTTTTTTTTTAGAAAATTAGAAATATTGGCAAATTGAATATGAAAGCAATTTAGAAGAATTTAAATTAATCATTTAGAGAACCGTTGTAATTACATAACTTTAGTTTATTGTTGAATTACCCAAAAAAAACAAATAATAACTTTTTAATTCTGCTTTCCGATAACAAATCGTTTCGTGACCAAACACTCCACTTGTTATTTTTGAGAGATTTTATATATATAAAATAATAAAAAAATCTAACTGTATTAAAGCTGAAAAACACCAACGAGGTACCGGCAATAGTAGCGTTACACACATTTTTTGTTATAATAATTCACTGCAAAAACAAAATGAATGCACCACTACCGCGTCGCTGTGTTCCACCCTAAAAACCCTCGCGCGCGTGTTTTTTTCTTTTTCACGAACTGAAAATCACCAACAAATATATTAGGATAACTAGAACTTTTAGAAAATGAACAGCAAATGGCTATACGCCGCATTAATTTAATAAATTCTGACTTATCTCTTATATACATACAATGTTACTTTCTGGCAAAAATTACATTTGTCACGTACACATCACGAACAATTCACACATATGTATGCATACAACTATATTAGTTTTTTATTAAAAATGAACAAAGCTTAATATACTTACAATTAGTACAAAAATCACAATTACGGGGAATCAACCTTGTAAAAATATATATATACCTATATTAAATGCAGGAAAATTTAAAGTTTGCTGCGCAATTGCACTAATGTTTACCTGAACCTGATCAAATTATGAATGCTGCACATTCAACCTGCGTCTGCCTCAGCTGATTAATGCCGACTCGAATGGAAGTGCCAAGTACGTGAACCGACGACCGAACCGACTACCACAAGGTCAAACGCTGATACGAAATACGATTTTGTGATTATGCACCCTCTGCAGTGGGGCAAACACTTAACACTGTCAACCAAAGAATAAATAACTAAAAGAAAGGACACAGAAGAGTGTTCCGATTGTTTTCCATTTAAATGTACACGGCGAGAAAAGGAAGGAAGGCAGAGAAAAAAATATAAAAAAAAATCAAACCCTCTTTGAACATTTTACGAATAACACAAAAAATGTGAAAACGAAAATTACATGCAACGAAATGGAATGGCAAATGATTTATTTTCGTAAATAAGAGAGAATGGGGGGAGTTTTCCGATTTTACGCTGATAAAATGTTCCCGCGTTTTTATGAAAACACGATTTTCTGAAATTGTCCCAATGTTTTTCGCAGGAATTCTAATGTTTGTTAGTGTAATCCTATGATATATGAACAGCACGTTTTTCTGTTTACATTTGTTTTGCTCGAAAGAGATTAAGTGGGGAATCTCATGCTGGATTCGGGGAATTTTATTTTATAGAAATTTTACATCTCCTTTTAGTGCATTCTTTATTGCGAAATTTATCTTTTTCTTGCCAAATGAAGGTAGGGTTACCAAATGTATATTATTATGAATAGTTTGAAATAATTGTGAAGGTATTCAAGAAAATTTTATCATTCGGGTAATCCTATGTTTTCTGAATTGTTGTTTTTAACTCGTTGTCTCAGTTGCACTACAATAGTGCAAAGCCAAGTTCTTTTCCCCCATTAATGCAAAAAACGAAAGTATATGAAATTACTTGTTTATTCAAAACACGACAAGATTTCCAATTTCCAATTTCCATGTTTCTTAACTTGTCATTAAGTTAACTTTGGTAATAGTATACCCCCCAGCACCAGAAAAGACAACATACTTTAAACCAGGAAAGCCAGTGCCATCAATTATTTCAATTCAAAATGGCAGAAACTGTATGGATTGAATATACCATTAGTCTAACCACGGACATTATTCTCAAAATCCGATTAAAACACACAAATGTATGCCCGCGTTCGGAAGAACTTCGCCTAACCCGAGCAAGTGACGTGCCGACGCTTGGCATGCGGCCCTTGATAAAACTATGAATCGAACAAGTTTTTAAAGCAATATGTAGTTATGCGATCACATATCATAATAGCGGCCTGACGGTAGTCGTAGTTGTGTGCGGTTGTTTAGCCACAGAAACTTTCAAACATACAGCTCTTTCAATTGCTCAGCGCAAGTGAATTTTTTTCCATTTAAAATTTTTTGATCTCTTTTCTATAAAATAGACTGTTTTTAGGATATCCCGGGGATATCCAATACACATCCAATAATGTACGTAAACTGTGAAAGTGCTAATTTTTTACTAATTATTTAGAGAAATACCTAGAAAGCACTTAGTCTATGGGAGGCTATTTTTTCATACCCATACATGTCTAGCTTTTGCTGAACCAATTGAGATAACTTCTAATTTCTTTTTAGATTATAATTTTTATTTTAAATTGAAGACAAATGCCGTTAAGTTATCTGTTCTTTGCTTATACCATTCCACAAAAATTTTCACGTTATTTAAATGGTGAGAAGAGTTTAAGTAATAGTAGAATAATGTGAAAATAGAAGTTGTGAAAAATGTATAATGCAAAATGAATTAAAAATTACAATAAATCTGTAGAAACCCAAATTTATTAGAGAAACTATTTTGTAAACAAAGTCTTGTTTAGCCAGTACAATAAGATGGTCCAAGGACGTACCATGGACAACCTGTATTAAATTAAAAATATCTCGATTCTTTCATTTTGCCGTCAAACAGGCTGGATTCACATTAACTTGAGAACGCGTTGACCTAGCGAGCTTATAATCTAGTTGTAGAATAATTTTTTTTTAAATTGTAGATCTTAGGGCAAAATCAACCGTCGAACGCTGTGCAAAATTTCTGATCTTTCACATTTGATGCGACATGGTGAGAAGCACATCATCCTGAATGGAAAACTTTTGGATATTAAGTGTATCTTCTCTATTCATAATCCTACGGAATAATCCTATAGAATATTCGCCGGACGTCAAAATTTAAGCCTACTTAGGGATGATCCTAATAGCACATGAATGGAAAATCCATAGAACATTAACTGTATGTCCGTAAGAGGTGATCCCATTAAGGTCCGTTTGAAAAATCCACAGAATGTTACGATTTAGGTTCAATTGGGATTATACTGTTCACATCCGTATTGAAAAGCCATAGTACGTTAAATGGTACGTCTGCTAAGGATGATCCTATGAAAGTACTTTTAGAATATCCATGGGATGTTGTAATTTAGTTTCATTTGCGATGATCCTATCAATATTCGTACGGAAAAGCCATAGGACCTTAAGTGGTACGTCCGCTAGAGATGATCCCATGAGCGCGACTTTGGAAAATCCACAAGACATTAAATATATGTCTGCTAGGGATGATCCTATTAGCATCCATTTTATAAATCCAAAGGCTATTAAATAGATGTCTGTTAGATCCCGGGATGAAAATGGGATCTGCGGGATATATACGGGGCATCCAAAGGACGGGACGTGCTGTCTGGGAGAGAATACATAATTTGTATGTATACCGGCATATCGTCACGACCATCAGTGCAGTGGCTTGAATCATGGCAAAGGTAAACATATGGTGCATGTTTGTTTATTTCCATGATGCAAGACCCAGCGCTGTGGGGTGTATATGACGGTCAATTTTTCATGTGCATAAGCGTCGTGTACTTGAAAATGGTTTGCGACATTTTATGAGTTTCCATTGTGATGCGACTGCATTTTCACATATGGGTAATGTTTGTTCTTTGAACAATGGTCATGCGGAACTAATGTCGAAATGTGTCGCATTGTTTATGCGGAAATATTTGCTCTTAGAAAGCGAAACTAATGCATGTAAGTATGCATTTGGATTTTTAAGATGAATTTTTGAAGATTTATAGGTTTGTTTTCGTTTGAAATATCTTCCCTGAGAATTTAGAATTTCTTTACCGTGGGAATTGAAATTTGGATTTCCGGATATCGATGTTATTGATATTTGAGAATTTGAATGATGAAATGTAAATTGAATAAATTGATGGAGCTTTGGCATTTGGCCTATTGGGGCAATGGAGAAAGTGATGAGGCTGTAGGCTCATTACAGGAACAGGTACACCACAATCACCACCACAACAAATATCATTGCGGCCACTGCCTGCACACCACTCACCTTCACAAACGGTAACTTTCCAAAATTAGAAAATTTAGGATTGACATCCAGCAGCCTTAGTTTAACAACTGGTATTCCAGTTACAACAACACCATTAGGTAGTGCTCTAATAAATTTACCACTTAAAAGTGGAAGCGGGACCAGTAAATGGGGTGCGTTTATTCGCCCACGAGATGGTAACTCATATGCCCGTCCTCATAGTCTAAGTAGGCATATACGTTTTGAATGCGGTGTTGAACCGAAATTCGAGTGCCCTAATTATCACAAAAGATCAAAACTGGTTGCTTCACAAGTTGACCTTGTTATTAAGCGTCCTATACTAGCTATAACATGAGGGCGTGATGGAAAATTTTTAATTTCTCTGAACGGCATCGGCCATATATGTAAATTAAAAAGAAGGCTTTTATTTGAAAAGACAACAAGGATACGTAATGATGAACTGGAAACAGGCATTATAGCAACACATGAACCAACATTAAGACCCCATACTGAATTGTATCGTGTAGGCGCTGTATATACATTATAGTAGCAAGATTTCGATAATAATAATAAGCTATCATAGATTATCCTAGACAGAAGAGAAATCAAATATAAATATGGATCGTAATTAAACAAAACAATTACAATAATTCTGATTGTAACGAAATTTTAAAGATTTTGTTTCATAGATTAGTCTCAAGTATAAATAATATATTACTTCAAGTTGTCGTAACTAGAAAAGAAGTTTTTAATGAAAAACAAACTAAATGAAAAAGAATGTATGCACGAAATTTCTTTACTATGAAGTTAATTTAATACTACAGGAAAAAGAAAAAGAAAACAAAAGAACACGAAATTCTTTAACAAAGTCTTCTCAAATTGGTGCCTTCTCAAAACATATTATTGCGACAAAACAAGTAGACATAGCACATACACATATAATATTATGTTTCCTATTTTTTTTATATTACGTATCTATAGTATATTATATTATATATTTTTTTATATTACGTATCTACACTATATTATATTATATGATACTTTCTATATTACGTATGCATAGTATATTCCATTACATAATTTCCTATTACGCATCGATATTATGTTATAGGGCTTATTTTTGGTGGTGATGATGATCGGGTCCTCTCGTACTATCGCTAATCGTGTGGCAAGATACTTTGATTAATCTCGTAGAGATTTCAAACTGACGTCTGGGACTGCCTAAATGATTTGGACTTGGACGAGTAAGACTTAACCGTTATTTGTATTTAATGTATGGCGTCAAAGACACCTATCTCGAGCTACTCGCCTTTGAATGTTTGAATGTTTCAATACTTCACTACCAAGTCGCATCATCTATAAGAAACAATAAGATCTCTAGTGATTACCACAAGAGACAACAGCAGCGCAGCGGTACCACTCACCTACATATACAGAGGCAATGAGTTCCAGTGCTGCTACCGCGTACAGTTTTTGATTGCGCGCTAGCAGTTATTGCAAGAAGATCAATTTCTAAAAAGAACAGCCGTACATAGAAAGCCCCAGGCAAAATCTCTCGGACGGAACAGCATTGTTAAAGCCAGAAGCAAATTAACATGCAAAAGCTAACCGCAACACAATCAGGAATTGGCAAGACAATCTCTCAACTTCTTGAGAATTTTAGGAAGGAAATCATTGCGCGGAGAACTATAGAAAACACGAAATGCTACGAAGGAAGGCTCAATGACTATCGGACTAATTTCTGCGAGAATCACGACGAAATAGTTGAAAGTGAGGACTGGAACAAATAGCATTCTTACTTTATGAAAAACTACTTTAATCGAGTAGAGAAGGTCTACAATGAATTTTTACAAAGATTGAGTGAGCGACTCGAGGTATCAACAGCCAAATCATAACGTACAGACGAGCCCCAGCATCATGAGGAGCTAGTGCCAATGACTGGAGGTCTGAAATTGAGAAAACAAGTGAAGGCCACCATTGCTGCGCTAGAGCGATCATCAAAGTAATTGAACGTGAACATGCAGACCCACATCCAAGGGCATACTACACACAAAAACTGGGACACCGTAGCCTCCTTACATGGATAAATAATGGAAGAACTTGATGATGACTCCTACGATATTCGCGAATATACGAAGATTGATTTCCAAGAAACAGCAACAAGGTTACAAGGAAAGCTGGACTAGCAATCAGTGACCACGATAATTGGAAACGTTAAACTCCCAAAGTTAACACTTCCAATCTTTACGGAAACTACAACAAATGGGGGCAGTTCAAAGACTTGTACAGTCAACTCATTCACAACAGGCCTCTGGGTGGAGCCGAAAATTATACTACTTGAGGGCAAATCTCACAGGTGAACCCAGCGGACTAATAAAATAATTACAAGCTACTGACGATAACTACTCAGTGGCTTGCAAGTTACTCTTGGAGAGGTATGACAATCCGAGGGCTGTAGTAACAACAATTCTCAATCAGCTACTATATCAAGCGGCTCTCACAACCGAATCAGGCTTGGTAATCAAAAGATTGTATGATACTAGCAAGGAATGTCTACTAGCCTTGGAGAACAATGGCATCGAGATCAAGCAGTGGAATCCCATACTGCTTCATTTACTCACTCAGAAGCTCGATAGGGAATCCAGGAGATTATATGAACAGTCATTTAAATCACTTCATGAATTACAGACAATAGACGATTTCTTCAAATTCATGGAAACAAGGTTTCAATCCAGACGAAGAAAGAACGCAAGAGGATATCTACGTTGACGGCATCATCCAAGTTGCTGAAGTGCGCAGTATGCAAGGCAGATCATGGAGTTTTCAGGTGCCCAAAATTCCTCCATGCAACATTAGATAATCGGATTTAGCTCATCAGGCATTTAAAATTCTACCCCAACTGTCTAAAGCTAGACCATCAGTACATGATTGCATATCTAGAGGCTGCATGAAATTTGGCAGACACCATAACACATTAATACACAACTCTCGTCAATCAGAGAAGCCAAGAAAAATTATTCAAGCGAAATCACGATAAGGCATCGTTCATCGGAGCACAGACTTGGCACCAATGAACTATCATCAAGTGGGCAGAGGCAGTTCAGGAGCTGCTAGACAACTTGACTCCACGAAGGTCAAATAAGACTACACAACTTACCACTGCTACAAAATCTCCATTTTGGGTGGATTCTTGCAGGAAAGGTGCCAAATCAAGCGCGCTGCAGTCAAAGCTATCACATCGCCTCAGCACTGGACAAACAGTTGCAACAATTTTGGGAGTTGGAGCATCTCGATTCACCATCCAAGCACAAGTCAACAGAAGAACTCCTCTGTGAGGAGCATTTCTAAAATACTTTCCAAGGATCCTCGTCAGGACAATATATCGGCACATTACCCTTTCGTGAGCAACCAACCACTTTGGGGTCATCCCTGGCAATTACTTCAAAGCGCTTCTATGCGTTAGAGAGAAAATTGGAAAGAAATGCCGATCTCAAAAGGCAATATCATGATTTTATGACAGAATACCAAGAACTCGGCCGTATGCAACTGATAGCAAAGGAAGCCATTCCTACCGATCATTACTACATGTCCCAATCACTGTGTAGCTGAAGCTGATACCAACAAGCCCAAGTTCCTTCTAGTATTTGATGCCTCAGCGAAAACATCAACCGGAAGGTCCCTCAATGATATCTTGATGGTTGGTTCCACCGTTAAGCCAGATCTTTTCATCATCATAACAAAATTCAGAATGAACGACAGAAAATATCAACTAATTTTATACAGGGTGACAGAGAGAAGCCTCTGCAGACATATCAGCTGAACACCATAACTTACGGAACAGTCGCCGCTCCATTCCTCGCGACAAGATGCCTGAATCAATTAGCCTTAGCAAAATATGATGCATTTCCCGAAGCCGCGAATATGATTTTAGGAAGTGTCTATGTCGACGACATCTTCACAGGAGCTGACTGCAAACAAAGCATGCTCAAATTGAAGAACGTCCTAACACAGCTCCTGAAAGGCGGCGGTTTCGAATTAAGGAAATTTTGCGCTAACCATCCAGATACCTTACGAAATGTACCAGAAGATCATAAAGGGAAGCTGCTACTCATTGACAATGGCGAAGTAACGAAAACTCTCGGATTAATCTGGCAACCAAAGGAAGACAGTTTCCAGTGTCAAGCAACTGAAGGTGAAACACAAGGACTTACCAAACGCACAGTGTAGTCCGAAGTGGCCCGTATTTTCGATCCTCTTGGATTAATAGGACCAGTAACTGTATTAGGAAAGCTATTTCTACAAGATCTCTGCAAGGCCAAATACTCGTGGGACGAAGAATTACCCTCAGTCCACAAAGATAAATGGATTAAATTTAAGAGGAGTCTACCAGGACTACGAGCAATAAAAATTCCAAGACACGTACTATTTTCAAACTCAGTCAATATCCAATTACACGCCTTTTCAGACTCCAGTGAGTTCGCCTACGGGGCTTGCAGCTACCTCAGATCAGTTAATACGCTAGGAGAAATCAGAGTAAGACTGTTATGTGCCAAGTCACAACTAGCACCAGTGAAGGGTACTACAATTGCAAGATTAGAACTATGTGCCATGGAAAGAGTATCTCAATGCACACAAATAAACCCTTCAAGAATTGTGTATCATACTGACTGTACCATTGTACTCGCCTGGATCTCGTCACCGTCTTATACATGGAGTACCTTCATAGCACACCGGGTTGAAAAAATACAACAATTGACTCGGTCACAGCAATGGAGACACATTGAGGGAACACAAAATCCAGCTGACATAATCTCCCGTGGAATGTTCCCGGATGCCCTCAGCCAATCAACTCGTGGTTCCAAGGTCAAAGGTATCTATCTGAACCTGAAGAAAAATGGCCCACATTTGCCTTCAAAATACCAGACGAGATTCCAGAAGTCAAACCAAAAAAATCCGGCTTTGCAGTCATAGAACGAGTCAAACATGATGATCTAGTCACATCTTTGAATCATTGTAACTCATTTTTAAAATTACAGAGAATTTTTGCGTACTGTTTCAGATCCCTGCAAAATTGCAAATTTCCCAAGGGATTGAGGAAGACAGACGACGTATCTATTGCAGAGCTATACATTGCCTTGAACGGAATTATAAAACATATTCAACGAACAGCGTTCCAGGACGAATATTCATCATTAAAGAAGGGGGAAGCACTTGATTTTCACCATTTTCTTCAACATTGGACGCCGTTTGTAGATACCTCTACAGGAATCATAAAGGTCAGAGGGTAAGAACCAGATTCTTCTGTCCAAGGACCACAAACTTAGTGAACTTCTATTGATCTATCTACACTACCAACATATGCATGCAGCACCTCAAGCGCTGACTGCAATCGCGAGGCAGAAATAATGGGTCATAGACGCTAGGAGTTTGGCGCGCCGCATTGCCCATAGATGTATTCATTGCTTCAGATGTAAGCCGAAGCCCGTTGATCAAATGATGGGAGACTTACCTATGGAACGGGTGAAGCCAATAAGACCTTTCACACCACAGGAATCAATTTTTGTGGACCCATCATGATTCATTACAAACTACGAGGACAGGCACCTACAAAGACGTACATAGCTGTTTTTTTATCTTTCACTACAAAGGCTGTCCATTTAGAATTGGTCAGGGATCTGTGTGTAGAAGCTACCCTTGAGGCTCTGAAAAGATTCATTGCCCGGAGAGGCCTGTGCGCTACTATCTTTTGCGACAACGCAACCAACTTAGGAGCACGAACACATTTAAAGGAACTAAAGGACTTGCTCCTGTCGTACGATTTACAGCCATCACTTGCTCAATTATGCATTAAAAATCACATTGAGTGGAAGCCCATACGACCACGATCGCTTCATTTCGGAGGCCTGTGGGAAGTGGCAGTGAAATTCACCAAAAATCATTTGGTTCGCCAGATAGGAAATGCCAATTTGACATACGAGGAATTATACACAGTAATTGTCCAAATAGAGGCCATCCTAAATTCCAGGCCAATAACACCCATGTCATCAGATCCCAATTAACTCGAGGCACTAACCCCAGGACACTTCTTGACGGGAAGTCCCTTGACAGCATGCGCTGAAACTGATGTTGCTGAAAGAGACATCGACAAATTAACAAGATTTCGCCGAATTCAACATATTCAACAAACATTTTGGCAGCGCTGGTCGACTGAATATCTACAGGAACTGCAAACGCGGAACAAATGGTATATTGGGATGTTCACATAATTTCTTATTACCGTAAAAAAATATGTGGATTATATTGCATTTATTGCGACAGTGAAAATATTGATATGTTCATTTTTAGTTTAATGAACTTGCATGTTTGGGTGCTTCTGTTTTTTTTATATATTTTCTTTTAGATTTTTTTTAACTCTTGCTTCCTACCTATGATGCATTTGGCAACAAACCTGAAACATTACTAAGAGTGCCAGTTGGTCTAGCCGTCGTTTCGGTGGTAGTGGAATTTGGAAACGCATTTCCTAACAGGGATGACTCAGCCGAAGACGAGGCTGGCTCCGCCATACCACATAAATAGTCTGCAAACTCTGTCGCGAATTTGACATGCCAAAAGAATCTGGTGCATTGAATATTATTTCGCTTATTGAGTGGATCCGAACTGTCTTAACAGGAACCTGTCTGTTTCAAAAATGCCACAGATGGTTTCAGTGAAATGAATGGCTCAAGTTTCAGAGTCGGGTTCATTATAGATTGGGGACCAGTTCGCGCTGCCAATGTCTGCCTGGATAGCTTTATGCTCTACTGCGTTAAAATTGCGAAATGACTTTGTGGAGGACGGAAGGGATAACGGGAGGTCCAGTGACGTAAACAAGATCTCGTGACCCGAAATGCCTGGATACTGCCCTGTTGACAACGGGCAAAACTGAGGGAGTGCAAATAGGAGATCGCGCGGGCTCGTTATTGAGGATGATCAGTCCTTTTTGCACATAAGATCATTAAGCGCTCCAGAGAGCGTGGTTACTGATCCAATATTGATGTTGAGATCACCGCTTATTAGCACTCGTGAAGAATGACTGCGCAGCCTATTCATAAAATCAGCCACTACACCTCCGCTTCTCATAACCCTGTTTAGTCTGTGTAATCTGTATCCTAGTATCTCAATCATTTTAGATGTATGATGAGTTTTCGTCCATATCTCACACAACATGAACGCACCAATTTTATAATCATCCGCTAGGTGTTTTATAGATTGAAGATTTTTAGGCGCGGATCGCGCATTGAAGGATAATGTTAAAATCAGAGTGAGTGAGAGCTGATTTTAACCCTCTTTGTGTGGATAGTGTGACGTGAGTCTCCATGGTTAATTGTGTGATTAGAGACAGGTGAAGTCTCCGACAGATGTAGGGCCGGTTCAGAGGAAAACGAGATGATATAAAATTTACTACATTATCCTGCGATTTGTATGGCACATAAGTTACTCGGTTTCCTATGGAGACATTTACCACTCATCCGTTCCATTTGAGATCAAGTGCCTTGTATAATAGTTCGAGTTAAGTTAAATTCAGATCCTCATTAATACATACTCTCAAATCCAGTGCGGAGCCCAGTTTCCTAATATAAGACTGAAAGAATTTTTTGCAGTCTTCCTCGTTGTAGAATCTAATGAACGACTTGGGAGTTAGAACTTGCTTGGTAGGTGACCTTGTCTTGGATTTGAAAGGTTCGGCAAGCTCAATATAGCTTGCGAAACATGGGTCAAGACCCACACTTTCGCATAGCTCAGGGAGAAATTTTTCCCTGAATTTAGCGGTTAACAGTGCAGTCGGAAAGTTACTCACAAACGGAGTTCTACTTTTTTCGTGATAACGTGTTGCGCTGTTGATGCCGACAAGAGTATTTGCTAATTCTTTCGTCGCGTTGGTTAGGGAACCAATTTTCTCAATGAGATGCAAGATTTTCCTATGCAACTCATCTAGTAGATGATGATTTTCGTGCGAGGCTAACCCACGTTAAATTGCTTATTTAGATATTTGATATAAGGTGTTTATATCCATTTGACTCTTTTTATGAGTAGCATGAGAGACCCGCTTTTACATCCTGATCGAGCAATCTATGCAAATGACATCCGATTTGCAGTTAATGTAGGTTTCTTCCTCAATAAGGGTCTCAGAATTTGTTTGACTATCATGACAGGATTTAGTTTCGGTGAGAGCAGTTTTCAGGGTGGACGCTTTCGGTCCCGTAATTGAACCTTTCGATTTATTCTTTGCCCCAGAAAATTGATCTGAATCGAAAGTCTGTTGGTTCGTGGCTTTCGGAGCACCAATTGTCAGATTATTCCCTTTGCGTAGGAGGATTGAATGCCTGAGTATATGTTGGACGCAGTACGACATCGTGACGAGGTACGTAAGGCTGTATTCTGATTACATGTTTCCATTTTGGTTTTCCCACCCTTAGGAAACATATCCCAGACACTTGCTAAATAACCTACATGTGACTATAATATGTTATAAAAGCACACAAATATATACATACATATTTACTACAGAATATAGTAGATATACATAAAAGTATTGTGATTCGATAAGATTCATGTATGGATCCTATCGGACCTTTGATGAAAACTAAAATAGGACGATTTACAGGCGAGTTCAAATAATATTTAGTTATGTGATTAAGATATGTACATCCAAGGAAGTTCAGATAATACATGAAAGTAACAACCTTCGCTCACTTTCAATACAGGGTATCATTGCTATAATATAAGAAATTTATGAGGGTATGAAAAGATTTATACCTTGGGAACTATCAGATATGAAACTATAGTATGTTATAAAAACTTTATATATATATGTACACAGTAAAAAATTCTTACTACTTTCAAAGTAGGCAATTTAGTGCCTACTCTTAAAGTAGTAATTTTCAACCAGTTGAAAAAAATTACACATCCTTCTTAATATTAATACTCAATGTAGTAAATGAATTCGTAAAATGTAGTAATGTAGTCAATGTAGTAAACGAATTCGTAAAATTACACATTTTCATAGTAATCGAACTCAAACATACTTTGTAAAATTACATATATACTTTGTAAAACATAGATTGTAAAATTACTCATACGATTGTAAAAAATTCAATAAGATGCGTAAAATTCAAATGAAAATTTATATGTGGTTACTTTTCTAAAGTAACCGCTCTGCTTATTTCGGAAGTCAATTTTTGTCGCGAAATAACCAGTGATGAAAACTCTGAAAAAGTAAAAATTTGTCTTTTTTCATAACATCAGTAGAATAGTATTCTCTTGTTTATTTTATGAACTATTGCAAATATACAATACATAAGTTTATCCATGATAAACATAGGTTTGATTTGCATTCCACACAATACAAAAAAGAAAACAAAGCTCAATAAAGTGTTGAAGAACTAAATTAAGAAAACGAAATTCTTTTAGAATTCTTTGTAGATTTTTTTTATTAATATACTTGAAAATCTCTATAAACAAAAACAAAATAAACGTAAATTTGATTTTAAAGCTATTTACATTTCAAGGTCAGTTCAATATTTTTATAGCTAAAAATCTATGATGGAAAAATTTACATAAAATATATTGAAAAAATAAACAGAAAAATATTCATTAATCCAGATTAATGCAAGAAAAAAGTGCAAAGTGCACACTTTTAAGATTATTTTACTTGAGCAATTGCCGTTATCAGACGTAAAACTTTTGCCACAGCATTTAAATTTTTCTTTTTCCCTCGTGTTATATCTGTGTGGATTTCGAAAAAGTACCTCTGTATGAAGTCCCAAGTTTGTGATGCTTCCTGGGGGTAAGTCTTATTTAGAATGAAATAAAAACAGAATTCCTGCAGAAGCCCCTCTTGAATATTCTTTGAAGTTGAATTAGCAACTTCTTTTTCAATGAAAACATAAATAGTACTTCGCTCATCACTTGTTTCTATATTTGTATTTAAAAAAAAAATAGTTTATAAAAATTAATTACGATAAAGAAATTTACCGAAGACTGCACACCAAGGATATCAATATCTGAAAATTGAGCACCAGTCTAAAAATAAATAAATAACTACAATTGTTTGCATTTCTATCGCATACAAATATTTTATACTTACATCATAAGTTTTGCACAAGAAGTCTAAATTTTCTTGAAAATAGTGACCCAAAAAATCCAGAGCAATAAGAATATCCCTCGATCGCATTTTGTTTATTTTGTTTAATATTCTTGGCTTCTTAGTTTCCCCAAATTTAATGATTTGTTGAACTTTTTCATGAAATGTTAAGGTGATATCAGATATTTTTTTTTCTGTTAGACTCTCGAAATGCCTAAAGACAAATTCTTGTCTCAAAAGTAAGGGCCAATTATCCTTTATATCCCCAAAACTGGGTACTATTTTTATGTTGTTGAAAAATTTTCTTTGTTAAGTATAACATTCATCCATTAATGACTGGATTCTATTATACTCATCTTTGGTAAAAGTTGCTTGTTTACTAAATCTTATTAAAGTTTCTTTTATTTGTGTAATTTCTTCTGTATTTGTATTAATCTTTTCATCGGGATCCCAGTTTTTATAAGTATTTTCGAAATTTTTGGAAAATCTTCTCATTTTTAGGGGAATATTGCTTTTATTTTGCGATTTTTCTGGCCGATTCAAATAGTGATTCCTCTGCATCATACTAGTTATTAATGGAGAATTTCGAGGTGACATTAAACTGCCCTCCATCTCTTTATAGCCAAAAGTATTTGGATAAGAAGTAATAAGTTTGTGAGCTATGTTTCTAAGCACATCAATTGTTATATATTTAGAAATATGTCTCATTTCGTCTACTATTGTTTGAATTACTCTTTTCAATAAAGTAGGAGAGAGATTTTCATTCTTTTTACAGGTATCCGTAACAGAACGGGGAAATTTATTCCATGGTATTTCAAAATTTTCAAATAATTTGTTCATTTGCATTTTACCAATAGTTTCATCATTATGTGAAAAAGTTCCACTAGACATTGATAATGTAGTATGGGTCCGCCAAATAACTTTTTTTTTTTTAAACATGGCGCAAAACATCGAGTGTAGCTTCGGCTGTGTGGCACGTAGCGCCGTCCTGTTGAAACCAAATGCTGCCAATATCCTCCTCTTCAATTTTCGTTCAACATGGCCCGATAACGATTGCCATTGACTGTAACGGCCACTCCTTGCTCATTTTCTAAGAAAAATGGCCCAATTATGCCTCTGGACCAAAATCCGCACCAAACAGTGACTCGTTTTGGGTGTATCGGCTTTTCAATGTATGCGTGCGTGTTTTCTGTGCCCCAAATGCGACAATTTTGCTTGTTTACATACCCGCCAAGATCAAAATGAGCTTCATCCGAAAAGATGATTTTTTTGGCAAAATCGGCATCTTCTGTAAGTCGATCGCAGGCAATATTTCCCAGCGTTGTTCAAGCGTATACACAACCATATTCGTTCAGCGGAAGAATAAAACTAATTATCTGTCAAATCAGACATGAGCTAAGTGTTACCATTCACGAAATAAGCACTAGTTGAAAAAAAAAACGTTAGATGGCGGACCCTATAGAAAGAGAATGTGTCGAGCTACTTGTAGCTGTGCTGTTATATGAGTTTTCAGTATAGTCACTTATACTTGATAATACTCGCAGTTCATTAGAAGTGGAAGTGGATGGAACTACGGTTAGTAGTTTCGTACGGGACGTTTCTGATGTTGAAGGATATTCAATAAAACAGTCTAATTCATCTGTCTGTGAAAAGTCTGGTGAAGATATAAATGAGGCATCTTTGGAAATTGTATCAATTTTGTTTTCAATGTAGACAATTTTATCTGCTTTTGGAGTCGCACGTCTGATCTGCTTCCAACAATAAAAATACTTTATCCTTAAAATGAAAGAGTAGTTCATCTTCGTCCACTAGACTTCCATCTTCTTCGAGAACCAAGGTTTGTCCAAGTAAATCTTTTTTACTGGCTAAAAATATTATGGTTTATTTGCTTAAATTTGAAATATGTTCATATACAAATCTCACCTTCTGTAATAACATTATGTAAAGTGGGAATAGTTAATATTATACGTCGATTTTCACGCATCCAATCCCAAACTTTTATAGCTACTTTTTCTTCTGACACTCTTACGTGATGTTGTGTAATATGAAGTAATAGTATTGATACGTGTTTAAGAGACGTACAGCAGTAGTATTAACATTAAATTTAAAAAGTTCAGTTCTTTGTTTTATAGTTTATGTATTTATCACTCAAGTCAATTTATATGTAGTTTTGATCTAAATACAAACTATCAAAATTTAATTTCAAAACACTTAAATTTAAAAAACACAGAGTGAAATTTGCAATTATTATTATATGAAAAAAAAACTTTTTTATGTGTCTAAATTTCATTTAGCGCAACAAGTTGAGTGTTTGAAAATCATAACCAGCACTGTGTGGAGAAGATTTTTTTATTACTTATTGCATATAACTTGAGACAATTTGGAACGAGTAACTTTTCGAAAGGCACAATTTTGTATATTTTCTCTTCATATATACTTTCGTATAGGCCTGACTGATAATTGTAATATAATTGTATTTGCTTTCCATAAAAAGTAGGATTTCAAAAATTAACACTCAAAAAAATATTGGATATTTCTAATGCATAAATATATTCATATTCATCTTTGTGCACCATAACACAGTCAACTCCTCTGATTTCAATGTTTTTGGTAACAAATTTAAAATTTGAAGTATCGATATTCTCAAACAAAGTTGGAACTAAGTCCTCTGCAGAGCACGTGTATATTTCCGCTAGTATTCGCGAATTTGAAAGAAAAGATTGATGCATTCGATGACATTTAGTTAACATTTTAGTTACATTTTTGCAGTTTCTCATCTTTTTCATTGCAGTCTTAAAAAATTGATGCTTATGTTCAAATTGTATCGTCCATAGATGCTTAAGAGGTCCCTGAGCTCGAATCAATTCAGGATAATGTGATAAATAGTGGTGTTTCGGTAGCAATTTCTTTTGTGGAAAGCAGCTGCGCATTAGTAAAAAATAATCTTGAATAATATAAGACAAATAATCTATTTGATCGGAATAAATTTTGAAAAATTTCGAGTAGACGAATAATCAGCCTCCATTCGTTCATTTCTCTATTAAATTTCAAGAAATACATAACAATGGGAAAAAGTATTAAAAATTCCATGTTCTCATACGCAGTTCCAGGTAACCGCTTTTGTTTCTTATTTAAATCTGGTAAACTTAATTTCTTTTTTAATGTTTTGCTAACTGCCTTATATTTCATATTCAAGAACGAAAAACTTACTACATCTTTGTTTATAAATAATATAATAATTTCCCATAAATCTACCTTCACTATTCCTTCGAATAAATCGTGAGCAATACAAGCCGGAAGTCCAAAACTACATATTTTATAGTGTGAAAGTCTATTTAAAGGTGATTCGAATTTCACACCTCGAATATGTTTCTTCTCTTGAATGGCCACAGATTGTACAGCGTTAATATAATCTTCAGTTGTTCTACGCTCTTTTACCATAACATCACATTTTATAAGATCTTCTCTTGTATACAGGCAAAATCTGCAGAAATATTTTGAAGCACTAAAATTTTCAATAAAACCACCAACTAAGAGACTGCCTAAATTATCCGCCAAAGCAACTACTACTGAACCTTTAACCAAAATATTGGTTGCATCAATCTGTAACTTTAATTGTGCATCTTCTAGATCTTTCAATTCTATTAAAAGGTATTCCAAAACCTTATCGATTCCAAACAATTTTACAAACTTTTCTTTGCAAAGGAGAATTAATTGAATATTATCTATTTTGTATCTATTATGAACAGGTAGATTTCCTAAAGCGTAGTAGACTCCAAGAAGTGAATGCTTGTTTTTAGAAGAACTCAGTGGATTGCATATTTCAAAGGAATCTAAGTATAATGTTATATCTGTCGTAGGCATTTAATAAAAACCGGCATTTAATTAAAAGCCTGGTCATTTAATTAAACGCCGGCATTCAATAAAAATCGTATTGATATCTTTCTTTTACCATTATCTGCCTAGGCATTTACTTAAATGCCGGCTGGCTCTCCAGGCAAATAATAAAATAAGCAAATATATATCAACGCACGATCCGCAAGCCTTTACGCCGATAGTGTAATACCACCCGATTTAACCAAATACTAGGAGAGGTAGATGTGCGGTGAAGGGGGAGGTCGCACCCAGGCCTGCGACCCATACTCACACACACACACACCACATACACACACATATACACATACACACACATACACACACATATACACATACACACACATACACGCGCCGCGCGTAAAGGCTTGCGGATCGTGCGTTGATATACATATATTTGCTTATTTTATTATTTGCCTGGAGAGCCAGCCGGCCTTTAAGTAAATGCCTAGGCAGATAATGGTAAAAGAAAGTTATCAATACGATTTTTATTGAATGTCGGCATTTAATTAAATGACTAGGCTTTTAATTAAATGACGGATTTTATTAAATACCTACGACATATCTATTCTTTTTTCGTGAGATTCAAAAAAATTATTGCTTCTGTAAACATTGCCGTCAGTATAATTTTCAACATAATTCGGTGATGATCTAAGTGAAGTACGATTAATAAACAAGTTCTGAATCTTTTTATCATTAAGTTAAATTTCCAAAGATTTTAAGATGGAGACGTAGTGATATGTGCAATCTGTATGATTATTTTTCCGCCCAAGATAAATTTCGTTAGGTTCTATAAATGAGGAATCAGCATGGAAGAATTTCACTCTTTTATATGATGTGTCCAAACTATGAAAACAATGATTAATAATATCAAAGTTACGAGAAATCTCCACGATAAGTTCTTCCTTTATCTTACTAGCTATTTTGTAAACTGAACAAATTTTCTCGATTTTATGTTTAGCTAATAATAAATTGCAACTCTGAACTGATTTGAACTCACTAATAATATCCTGTATTACCGTCTCAGGAATACAAAATTGGCTCTTGAATTTTAAAAGCATTAATGGTATCGTTTTTTTAATGATATCAACCTCATCAATATTATTTTCACTATTCCGAGTTTCATGACAGGTAACAATAGCAATATCAGAGGAGTTTTCATACGAAAGGTCTCTGTTTCTCAAATGAAGGGATTCATCAGAAATAGTTTTATAACTGTTTTCTTGATTATTATAATAACATTTATGTTTCCGAAATACATGACTTCTAAACGTGGACGCTACATGAAACTCCTTTCTACAAAACGACATAGGACAAATAATTTGTTCATTTGCTTTTAAATGATAATATCTTTCAAAAATATGCATTCGTATACACACAGTGGTACCTTACACTTTATAACATATTGTTACGTGCAATAGAAAGAGACAACTGGTGACATCTACTGGCAATGGAGAGTAAACGACTTCAGGTTCGGAGAATTGATTATGGTATCTACAGGAAGGTTCAGGAATAGAATGAATAGCATGAATAGAACAGTCAAGAAGCTTCTGGAAAATAGAACACTCGAGAATAATCTGGAGAGTTTCTAGGGTATAAATATAACAGTTGTCATAGCCAGAAGAAGAGTCTTGTCTTAGACGTTGCAGTGTTAACAAGCGAAAGTAATAACGTTCGGAAGTGTTGTAATTAGATTGCGATAATTGAAAGTACAGTATTAAGCGATAATTAAAGTGTAGTTGATTAATTGAAAGTTTGTGATCTTAAGAGTTTGTAATCTTAAGAGTTAAATAAAGAACTTGTATATTAAATATTTAATATTGTGTTTTAAATAACGAACCAGAAAGCCACGTTCGCAACAACTGGTGTCAGAAGTGAAATAAATTCGCGAAATAAAGTGGTGGCAATTGACTTAAAAATTCAAAGTGTGATCAGTTTTGTGAAATTGTGGTAAATTGTGATAGTTCTGGAAAATAATTTATATTCAACTATAAGTGAATTACTAAAGTAATGGGGCGCAAGGTCGAGGAACTTCGAATACCGGATTTGAAAGTAGAGCTAGGGAGCCGGTCATTACAAACGACAGGTGCAAAGAAAGTTCTAGTCGAGCGACTCAGACAAGCTTTGATAGAGGAAGGAAAGAATCCTGAAACATTTGTTTTCGAAGATAACTTGGAAGAAACCGAAGTTGAAGAAGAGCCTACAATGAAAATGGAACAGCTTTTGAGTGCTTTAATGAGCAAAATGGAAGCCCGTTTTGATGAACAAAAGAATTCTCTCGAGGAACAAAACAATTCTCTCGAGGAACAAAAGAATTCTCTGGAATCCCGTTTAGATGAACAAAAGAATGCTTTTGAGGAACAAAAGAATTCTCTAGAGGAACAAAAGAATTCTCTGGAATCCCGTTTAGATGAGCAAAAGAAATCTATGGAAACCCGTCTGGACGAGCAAAAGGATGCTTTTGAGCAACAAAAGAATGCTTTTGAGAAACAAAAGAATTCTTTGGAATCCCGGTTAGATGAGCAGAAGAATTCTATGGAAACCCGCTTGGACGAACAAAAGAGTTCTTTGGAGAATTGCCTAGAAACTCGTTTGGAGGAACAGAAAAATCTTCTGAAAAACTCATTAGATGAACAAAATTTGAAAATTGAAGAAATCGAGTAGGAACAACAAAAATTTACTGAGCAACTTGAAAACGTTAAAGCAGATCTGGAAAGAATAAGAATAAGCCTCTAAACGTAGCAGCTGAAATATCTGGCGCAGGTAGAATGAAACCTCCAATATTTGATGGACAAAATTCATGGCATATCTTCAAGAGACAATTTGAGGCAGCTTCAGAGGTAAATGGATGGAATAATGAAGACAGAGCTATAGCTCTGGTGTTAGCACTTCGAGGTCCTGCGTCAGAACTCTTACAAACTGTACCGATTGAAAATCAACGTGATTACACTTCATTAGTACAGGCGATAGAATTACGTTACGGAGATGAGCACATGCAGCAAGTATATCGCCTACAGTTGCGCAACAGGATTCAAAAGCATGGCGAATCACTACAACAATTGCAGGCTGATGTGGAAAGATTAGCGCATCTTTCATACTCCAGCGTGAATGCTGATTTTCTCAATGAAGTGGCGACGGAAGCATTTGTGAACGCTATTGCAGATCAAAATTTACAACAAACGTTAAGGCTAGCAGGAAAGAAATCAACAGCAGAAGCACTAGCCTATGCATTAGCGTATGAATCCGCCAGACAAGCATCACGGAGTGCAGTACGAGTAAGAGAAATTTCAGTGCAAGAATGTACTTGTAACAGAGTGCAATCGTCACAGAGCCCGCCCTCACGTGTCCTTCGATGCTGGAATTGTAATAGATCAGGGCACCTTCAAAGAGAGTGCAGAAAACGTCGACGAGTGCAACACCTGAAGAGGGGAAAGAAGAATGCCAAAGATGTCGAGCCAGGGAACAAGCTATTCGTGGAGAGACTAGATATCAAGCAGCGACTAGTCGCATCAGCTCTCCTGTTGAGCAGTCCGAAAACTAGTAAAAACCAACTTTGTGGGGCAGAAGTTGGTTGGTGGAATCGGCAGCCCCGAAGTCATCATTCAAGTAGGCCAGTTGCAGAGAAATAATAGCAGTCTTGTTATATATGGAAGTGTAGGAAAAAATGACCGCGCAGTCACTAACGATACTGGAGCTGCAAGATAAATTATTAGCGCAGATCTTGTTAAGAACAAATGGCTTCATAATACCACCAAATATCTACTAAGAACAGCAACTGGAGCAACGGCACGGGTGTTTGGAGAAATAACTTTAGATGTTCAACTAGGCGAACTACTATTTCCTCACACTTTCCTGGTTTCAGACATAATGGATGAATGCATTCTTGGAATAGATTTCATGACCACATACAAAATAAATCTGGATGTTGGAGAGCGGACTCTCAAATATGGGAACATAGAAATTACTATGAAACTAGGAGAAGGAGCAGATCATCCTGTGAAAGTAAGGACGATGGTCTGCGAAAATATAACTCTTTCGCCATGCTCCGAGACACTAATATGGACAAAGCTTACTGATGACATCGGGACCTGCAATTCTATCTGGTGGAGCCTAACCCCACAAAAGTCACATCGAGCATCATTGTAGGGAAGACTTTAGTGAAGGCAGAAGGTGAAACATTAATACCAGTCAGAGTGCTTAACACATCCGAAAATGGGGTACAACTAAAAGAAGGTGCTATAATTGGAAATTGTGAACCCGTTTACTAAATCGTCAATTTGGGTAATGGTAGTAATGTCAAGGAGACAAAAACTATACCAGCTACTACCCAACAGGTTCAGAAGCTTCTTTCGTCCAGTGCCTTAAGTAAACAACAACACAACGATGCCAAAGAGGTGATCGATGAATTTTCGGAACTATTTGCAATGAATGATGATGACTATGGTAAAACAAATCTTGACCAGCATCGGATCGATACAGGAGATTCCAGGCACATTCGACAGACACCACGAAGATTGCCATTAGCCAAACAACCAGAAGTTGCAGACATGATGAACTCTATGAAGAAACAAGGTATAATAGAGGAATCTAACAGCCCTTGGACATCGCCGGTTGTTCTGGTTAGGAAAAAGGATGGCAGCACCCGATTCTGTGTAGATTACCGCTAACTAAATAATGTGACGAGAAAAGATAGCTATCCATTACCAAGGATTGATGACACGTTGGATACCCTTTCCGGAGCACAATGGTTTTCCACGCTGGATTTAAAGAGTGGTTACTGGCAAATGGAAATACATCCCGAGGACCGAGAGAAAACTGCTTTCTCAGTTGGCAGTGGCTTATGGCAATTCAAAGTAATGCCATTTGGGTTATGTAATGCTCCAGCCACATTCGAACGACTAATGGAATGTGTTCTACGTGGTTTAACCTGGAAAACATGTCTTGTCTACTTGGATGACATAATAGTAATCGGAAGGACATTCAAGGAACATAAAAACAACTTACGGGACGTACTTCAAAGACTCAAAGATGCAAAATTGAAGCTCAGTGCGAGTAAATGTGCTCTATTCAAAGATAAAGTTAAATATTTAGGACACATAGTTTCATCACAAGGAGTAAGAACCGATCCAGAGAAGATAGAAGCCGTCAAAAATTGGGCAGTTCCAAAGGACAAACATCAATTACGGAGTTTTCTTGGTTTAGCTACCTACTACAGGCGATTCGTGAAAGGTTTTGCAAATATAGCAAGAAGCCTACATCAACTTACAGAAAAGGGAAGGCCGTTCATATGGTCGGATAAATGCAACGAAAGTTTTGAAAATTTGAAGCAACAGCTCTGTGAAGCTTCAGTACTTCACTATCCAAAGCTGGGAAAAACATTTATATTAGACACTGATGCCAGCAATGAAGGTATTGGTGCAGTGCTTTCGCAGGAGGAGAATGGTCAAGAAGTTCCAGTAGCTTACTATAGCAAAGCACTTTCAAAGTCCGAGAAAAATTATTGTGCTACAAGAAAAGAACTACTTGCCATTGTAAGTTCAACGAAACATTTTCATAAATATCTCTACGGGCAGAAATTCATCCTTCGCACCGAGCATGCAGCGCTTAAATGGCTTCTGCAGTTTAAGAACCCTGAGGGACAAGTGGCGAGATGGATAGAGCGACTCCAGTCTTATGATTTTGAGATCCAACACCGAAGAGGTCGTATCCATGGAAATGCAGATGCCCTTTCACGACGTCCATGCAAACTTGAATGCAAACATTGCGCCCGGGTGGAAGAAAAAGAAACAACAGCAACTATACAGTTGGTAACCGTGGAACCATCTACAGGTTGGGACAACGAGGACCTGAGAACAGCACAACGAGAAGATCCGGACATTTCACCTATTCTCGCTTGGAAAAAAGACATGGAAAGACCAGACTGGAAGGATATTTCGGAACGAAGCGAGAAGCTGAAAAGTTACTGGGCTCAATGGAACTCTCTTCATGTTGAATGTGGTATATTAAAACGCAAATGGGAAGCACCTAACGGCGAATCATTCCGAATGCAGATAGTCGTGCCAGCATCAAACGTCAAAGATGTTCTAGAAGAAATGCACGGTGGAACCTCTGGAGGACATTTGGGAGTGAACAAAACAATTTCCAAAATACGTGAAAGGTTTTATTGGCTACATATGCGAGAAGATGTGGAGGAGTGGTGCCGCAGATGCACTGTCTGTGCTGCTTGCAAAGGGCCGCAACACAGAAGCAGAGGAGAAATGCATAAGTATAATGTCGGAGCCCCCTTTGAAAGGATAGCTGTAGACATCGCTGGACCTTTTCCAGACACGGATGGCGGTAACCGTTATATTTTAGTTGCCATTGACTATTTCAGTAAATGGCCTGAAGCTTATGCAATCCCTAATCAAGAGGCAACCACAGTTGCGGAACAAATAATAACGAATTGGGTCAGTAGGCTTGGTGTGCCTCACGAACTCCATTCGGACCAAGGACGGAACTTCGAATCGCGGACTTTCCAGGAGATGTGTAAAATGTTGGGAATAAGAAAAACTAGAACAACTCCTCTACACCCACAATCTGATGGCATGGCAGAGCGCTTCAACAGAACATTGATCGAGCATCTAAAGAAAGTAGTTGACTATCATCAACGCGATTGGGATCGACGCATTCCTATATTCCTAATGGCTTATAGATCAGCCATTCATAGTACTACCGGACAAACCCCAGCTAAAGTCATATTCGGAAGAGAGATGCGTTTACCTAGCGACCTCAAATCCGGTACCCCCAGAGGTGAACAAAAGTTACCAGAAGACTACGTATCGGAGCTCAAACAACAATTAGCTGATGTGCACGAGGCCACGAGGACGAAATTAGCAACAAATACTGATCGGATGAAGACCCGCTATGACCTACGTGCTAATTCCGCATGATTTAATGAAGGTGATCTTGTTTGGCTCTACAATCCGAGACGACGTAAGGGACGTTCTCCAAAATTGCAACAACACTGGGAAGTACCGTATTCAGTAGTAACTAGAATTAATGACGTGGTATACAGGATTCCGCGTGGCACAAGAGGCAAGCATAAAATTGTTCATTTGGACCGCTTGTGTCAATACTACGAGCATTAAGACCGTGGACCACCTGTTGTTCGGGACGAACAAATTTAAGAAGGGGGCAGTGTTACGTGCAGTAGAAAGAGACAACTGGTGACATCTACTGGCAATGGAGAGTAAACGACTTCAGGTTGGGAGAATTGATTATGGTATCTACAGGAAGGTTCAGGAATAGAATGAATAGAATGAATAGAACAGTCAAGAAGCTACTGGAAAATAGAACACTCGAGAATAATCTGGAGAGTTTCTAGGGTATAAATATAACAGTTGTCATAGCCAGAAGAAGAGTCTTGTCTTAGACGTTGCAGTGTTAACAAGCGAAAGTAATAACGTGCGGAAGTGTTGTAATTAAATTGCGATAATTGAAAGTACAGTATTAAGCGATAATTAAAGTGTAGTTGATTAATTGAAAGTTTGTGAATTGTTAAGATTAGAGTTAAATAAAGAACTTGTATATTAACCCTTTGCACTCGAAGTTTTTTTTTTATTATATTACCAGCAACTCGAAGCAATTTCAATAGGAAAAAAACATTCAATATAAATAGATGATATGTGCATAAAAGAAGAGTCCTGCTGCTTTTTAATTTATTTTTTTATTGATTATAGCACAATAAAAAAAATGGGAACTCGAGACGGATATAGACGGTTAGTGGGGAAATTTGGGGGGCAGTAAGGGAAGGTGGACGAGAGGGGGGAAACGAAAACAGAAATCACCATTTTTTTTTTTAATTTTGAAAAAGTTGCGCGGGTTAGTTCAGGATCTATAGAGGCCCAAAAATAAAATTGAGAATTAGGTATTCGTGCTTGGTGCAGCCTATACTTTATTTCAGTTAACGGTAATTTACAGGTTTTGGCCAGCCTTAACGGTAGAATTTTTTTTCGCAATATTGACGAGTGCATAACTTTGCATGGAAGAGTCGTAGAGCAACACGGTTTTTTTATTTGCGTTTGCTACATTGGGGAGAAAAAACAGGTGAACAATTTTTGCGTGAGGGTTTCTTTGGGGGTGGGGGATGGTACCACGCCTCATACAGGTTATCCCAAATATATCATGTGGGGTATCAAATTAAAGAGGGGGGAGAGGGTATTCGGTTGGTGGGGTTAGTTCTTTGAATCGTTAGTCTCAATATCGGTTTTTATCGTGTTAAATCAAAAACGGCAATTTTCACTGCTTTACCAAGGACTGGTTCACTTTTTTTGCAGTTATCTCCGAAACCATTTATCGTATTCAGAACTAATTAGATATAGATACGGGGACAAAATATAGATGCGATTTCATTCCGAGTTTCATCGAAATGAGTTTAGAGATAGAAAGATATAATTCCAGATTACTTTATAGCATAATATTTTATTGCAGTAAAAATTATTTTACAGTGAAAACTGATTTATTTAAGAAGTTTTATCTAGTAGAATAGTTAAAAAGTATTGTAATTTATAGTTATTCAATCGAATTTACCATCACATTGCAATAGTGTTTTCTTGGGAGCAAAGTACATGGACATGAAGTCACTAATTTACCAAAATATTCATAAAAGTACAGTTATTATCAATTTTTTATAGTATATATAAAAAAGATAACGGTAGTAGGATCAAATATAAATAAATCAAATATAGCTTACTAACAATTATTCAGTGTGTTTCCATCACGGTGCTCCATAGAGCGGCAGGTCATAGTACTCACCTAGACCATAAAAAAATTGTATGGCACGGGGGGTGGCATAACAACCGTTTCGGAATCACAGCATTAAGAAATTATACTAGGTTCACAAAACACGCTGTATCCTAAAAAGTACAGAGTATTCAGCCACCGTCTAAAACTGATTGTATACAGAACTTCATGACCTTTCCAACAACTGCTAAACCAGGCCCGTATTCCTCTCCCTGCAGGAGTAATTGTTGTCTAAACTAAAAATTTCGAATTTTCTTCTTTTTTTTTCTTTGATCTTTATTTTTTTTTTTCCAAAAAGGTATTTAACAAAACGTTTTTTTATAAAAACTGTAACTGTGGACTCTCCTCTTTAATTTGACCTATTACAGCTTATGATCTATCTGTAGCGGTTAAGGAGTTATTAGCTCTTAACCAATTCTCAAAAATATTTTCAAAGATAATTTGTTCTCTAAGTGACTGAAAACACGTCATACAAAAAAAGAATTTCGTCTAATTTCGGTATGACATGAATAGATTAGAAGCTAATAACTGTTATGACTACAGCTAGGACATAGAGTACGGGCCTGGTTGAACAGTCGTTGGAAAAGTCATGAAGTTCTGTATACAATCAGCTTTAGACGGTGACTGTATACCCTGTACTTTTTAGGATACAGGGTGTTTATTGAAAACCTAGCATAATTTCTTAATCACCCTGTAACTCTGCCATACAATTGTTTGATTGTCTAGGTGAGTACTATCGCCTGCTACTCTATGTACCACCATTGAGGAAACACCCTGCATGCGAAAAAACGATAGGGTCAAAGCCATTACTTTTTCGATAAATTACATTCTCAGCTAATGCTGCATCTTCATGTACAAAAAATGTTTAATTCCACATTTTTTGTCATACCCTTGTGTATAAAGTGTCTAGTGATTCCATGTTATAATATCAGATGGCTCCACTTGTAATATTTGGAACAGTTTTGCTTCGCTCAGTCGCTAAAAGCTATGCAACTTAAGTATGGACAAGGGGTTGAAAGGATAATCCGTAAAAGCATAGACAAACTAATAACATACAAAGAATCGGAAGTAGAAAAACCAGCAATGCCTCGAATAAAAAATCGACGATGCAGATGGCTCGACTTGATGCCGTAGAAAGCCAGCAATGCCTCGCTCCAATATAAAATCAACGATATCTGGACCTGATGTAGGAAACCCCTCAATTTTTTCTTAGAAATTTACTGAAAATTTTTCCTTAGAATTTTTATGCATTTTGGAGCTCGACAACAGCACACAGGAGAGCATTGTACATATCTGAAAATAACTCCAATCTGCCACCAGACTAAATAAATATGTTGCCGAAATATTTACTGTAAGTTCCTAATAAGAAATGATTGCTCATTGCTCATAAACGCGTCCACTCTTATAAATAATGCATAATCATTTTAAGGAAAAAATTGAGGCTTTCTCTGCATCAAGTTGAGGCATCGTCGATTTAATATTGTACCGAGGCATTGCTGGCTTACCCTTTGGTTACATCTGGAAGTCGATAAATCATCTGTAAATATGACAGCAGTATGGTTTTGTCTGCTTGAGCGCCTCTACAATACAACAACTAACTAAGTCAAACGTGGTTTCCCAATCACTAGTTCTATATACAAGAGTCTTACTGACATCTAATATGTCAACTTGTAGGTGAGTTTATTTAAAATTTTTTTTAAAAAATTTAAGTTCCTGATGCTTTTCAAAAGATGTCATTAATTTTTCTTTATATATATTTCATAAAATTGATTTTGTAAAAAGGTAGCTTATGACATCCTTTTAAGATAAAAGAACGTTTAGACTTAAGTACCAATTTAGCGGTTAGCTGCTTGGGGCAGAAGAAATCTACCCCCGAATATAAAGTTGTGGATTGAAGAAACTGTCAACGAAGGTCTCTCCCAGATCTTCTTGTTTTAGCTATGGAATGTCTTACTTCTTTTTGTCTATACTTTTATTTCGGGAAAAAAATTTTATAGGGTTAAACAGTGCAAATTGGTTATTACATATTTATTGACAAAATTTTACAGTTTATAATGCTCCATGGTGTGATACCTCTCGAAGCATTCGCCAATATGTAATCTTGGCTTTTCTTTACAGGTATCACAAAAATAATGTGTCTGACGCCTCCCGCCCGGATTTTTTCTATTCGAACACACAACACAATCTCTCTTGGTTCCAGAATGTATGATGTGTAGTTTGTTGTTGAGCCTGCTCTCCATATTTGGTGTGTATGTGGGGCTTCGAGATGTGCTGCCTTGTCGAAAATTCCCAACCAGCTGGTCCACCAACAATTTTACGAATTTCAAATGTGACATGGGTTTTTCGTTATTTATCTTTTTAGCAGTCTTATATAATATATATGAATTTACTACACACATTTCCATCCCCCAGAAAAATAGTTTTCTCCACCACTTGAGGGATTTTCTCAAAAAACAATATGTTGCAGCATATTGGTCGGCCCGATCTACTCCACGCATATTCTTGGTATAATCAATAACAATTTTTGGTTTTTGTATATTTACTAATGCGCCACCACGTACTCTTCTATCCACCGATGTTAAATCCGCTACATTACAGGTACTTAACAAAGTTACAATCCTTTTGTCCTTCCAAGCCAGGACTAGCGTTTTATCTTTCTTGTAGGCTGTTGTTTTCTTGCCCCTTAAAAATTTCGGTTTTTTTATTACCATTGGTAAATATTTCCTGTTTGTTTTTATAGTGCCGGTAAGGAAACACTTCATCTTTAGCAGTTCTTCTGCAAGGGGTATACTCGTATAATACCTGTCGGTATACATGTGATAACCTTCAGCATTAGGGATGTTGTCCAATAATTTTTTATACAAGTGTACGGGAATTCTGGAACTAATAGGTAAATCCGGGCGTATCAGATCCTCAGTTGTAATGCTACCGTAATAAGGCAGAATGGAATAAACATATCCAGTGTTCGAGTCTGCCAAAACGTAAATTCTTATTCCCCATTTAGTGGGTTTAGCGGGATTATATGTTATGAAAGCTATTTTCCCTTTGAATTTTATAATGGATTCATCAACGCAAATCGATTTATAAGGTATAAAAAATTCGGAGAATTTTGAGTTGATGTATTCCAAAAAGTTGTTCACCTTTTGAGTGCGGGTCCTTATGCAAGTATTTCTACCTATTGGTGCATTTTTATGTAAATGAAGCATCCAAAAAATTTGTTGAAATCTATCTCGTGTAAAGATTTCTGAATAGAACAGAATTTTACTGTTGAATTTGGTTGACCAATATTCCTGAATATTTGAAAGTGGCATGGTTCCCATATTCAGGATCACTCCAATGAAGGCCAGAAATTCTTCGCTGTTAACATCAGTCCATGTATTCCATATTGATCTTTTCGACAATTGCATTCCTCGTATTCTTGAATTCGCATAATCATTTGTCTCTTTTATTATAGAATCAATCAATGTATCTGTAAAATATAATCGAAAAAAATCTAATGGTTCTTTTATATCGTCGGAAATTTGTGGTCCGGCAGATCGGGTTGAAATATTGAAATCGATGGTAAATGGAATATCATCCACTTCTGTAACATCTATCCACTCGCTGTTTTCAGTTGAATCTGCTATATGTTCCATATTTTCTTCTCTGTCGATTTCACTCCCTTCAATCTCACTTTCAATTCTCGGTATGTTTCGTCGCATAGCAGGCACTATATCACAATCACTATCACTATCACTTTCATCGTTCAGTTCAATATTGTCTGCGTTATCACGACTATAAACATCTGTACTGTTATTATTATTTTCGTTGTGAACTTCAAATTCTAATTCATCGTCACTACTTTCAGCGTCACTGTAATTTTCACTCATTTTTCTTTTATTTGCCATATCGGGGGATATAAATTTGAATCCCGAATATAAAAACAAAAGTCTGTAAACTCGAGTTAAAACACTCTACAAATGAACATTAGAAGACTAAATGAAATATAGCTATTACTATAAACGAGGCTGATGTAACTAACGGTAAAAAGAATCAAAAGAACACAGACCCATACAACGAGAACCAATTATCTAACCCTATTATCGTAGAGACGCTTTTATAATTTGCATTAGTTTTGCTATTTCACATGAAAAGTAACGGTTTTTACAGTTACATGATCAAACTTGCCTGAAGAAAAGAGAGATCAGATTGAATTTGTAATTTGTTAAAAGAATAACTGAAGTTAGACTTATTTTTGTTCTTATATTTTGAAAATTATTTGCGTTGGCTCCGTAGCGGAGCCCTCGAGTTTGAAGACAAATTTTTAATGGCTCCGCCCCCCCGGAGCCCTCGAGTGCAAAGGGTTAAATATTTAATATTGTGTTTTAAATAACGAACCAGAAAGCCACGCTCGCAACAATATTTTGCCCGTTCCAATAATACTGCTTTTTCTGCGTAATGTTTTCTATTCAGGTGAGATCTAAATGAATCATAATTTTTAAAGCACTGGAAGCAATTTCCAAACAGACACATCATTGCGATGCACATATAAATGTTTGTTATATATTTTGTTTTCCTTTGACAAAAAGTTACACAAACTACACTTGAACATATTTTTTAAAGTTTCACCCACTTTTATTACATAAATTAAATTGAAAACACAAATAAATTTAACCACACAATGAAAAATACTTCTGCATCCCATCACGGTTTTAACAAATCTGTGGTAACGCTATAAGCTTGTCTCAACTTGTCTGAAAAATACTATGCCGTACTTGGAATTTCTAGGAAACCATAGTAATTTTAAGCATAAGAATTGGATTTTACTACCCGTGAAAGCAATTTTAAAGAACTAATGTAAAATTTACAAACACGTACGTACTTTCACACATTTAAGTTGAATTTTACTAATTAGAATTAGTAAAATTAAGCATTTTATGTATTTTACACACAAATTCGTAAATTTTAATATCAATTTATAAAATTCCTACTCTGCTTTGAAAAATTTTACTACTATAACCTGCTACAAACTAAAATAAGATATACTTGTAAGAATATTGACCCGATCTGGAAACTCATGCGCAGTAGACTAATAATCTTTGATCCCTTTATTTACGAATTCGAATAATTTCTACGTAGATAAGAAATGTCTGAAGGAAAAGTCTCTGCTATCAATTTATTTACGTAGGATAGTTACTACGAAACTAAGTAAATGAAGATGATATGAACAGATTAACGGAACATGCACCTTGTGAAGTATCCAACCATGAGCTTCAGTGTATTATAATAACCTACGTATATATATGTATTTGTGATACTTGCTACAAGAAAATATCCGATATCAGGTCGAGTGATTTGTGTTGGTCCAGTCTGGTCCTCAAAGAAAATTAAAAAATGTAAAGTCTTATAGACACTGACTCGTTTATATTAGAAACAGCGATGAATCTTAGAGCCACAGAGGCATTATCAAACTAAATTCTAGAAATTTATGAAACCTATAGAAAAAATTGAAAATGTTTCATTAACTACTAAAAATATAAGAGTGAAGATAATCTTAAATATGTTTAAGTAAAGAATGGCACAATAGATAGATACAGCGACCACTCTTAGTGCCACATAGGCATTATCAAACCTAATATTACATATATATGAAAACTATAGAGCAACATGAAAATGTATGGCTAAATATTAAAAATATAATAAAAAGGATAAGAATATATATGTTTCTATGAGAAGATCAACAAGATTACTCTACTTTGGTAATAATTATATACAAGAAAATGCCATGGATGCGATATACAAATTTGACTTTAAGTATACCACCTTGTTGAATTAAGTATTTATTGCTGAGTTGGGAGTTCGTAGTAGTGCCTGTGTGGCCAAACGGTCACCAGTTAAAACCAAACTAGAATTCGCAATTAGATAAACCGCACAGTGCTCCTGATAAAGATGTTATACAATCTGATGTTGGTGTAGCAAGTTGTATTGAAATAAAGCTGCGGGTCTGCCTCTTGGAATGATACTATGTCTTCGGAATGATACAATGCCGCCCAGTCTGAGCTGGGAGTATCTGTATATCCAATGCTAATTGTTGTCACAGGTCAAGAAGTTTAACCCGCTTGATTGCCAGTTGGTAGAGGCAAGTTTCTGCCTTGAATCAGCTTTGGATGTGGAACAATTACAGCGGCTGTTATTGAGTTATGCTGTTGAATGATTGGTTAGGACGTGAAGTCCAGACTGCCAGCATGAACTAACAGATCATTCAGAGACAACGTTACTACAAGGCGGCCCGCTAGTTCGCCTCGACTATTGGCGGAGGGTGTGGGGGTTCAACGGAAAACCTGCCGCTGTCACATCACCATTAACAAAAATATCGTGTCTGCTCCAGTGGCGTGGCGTGGACTTGATGCGAGGGGAAGCAATGAAATTTAAATTTATAAAAGCGTTAAATAGGCATGCATCGAAAGTTATTGCAGTTATTCTAATAAATTATCTATACCCCTCTCGTTAGCTGCTTCTAAAGCACCCAGGCACCACGATCGAGAACGTGAGAGTAGGTACACTGAGTTCTTTTTTTAAATACACTGTTTTGGCCCCCGTGCTGTCAAATTAAATGAGTTAATCAAATGATCATAGTCAGATCGCAATTTACTTATATAATATATTATACGAAATTCCGAATAGGTAAGCTTAATTAAAATATTAGTAGATAGATAAAGAACTTTACTAAAAGTTAATACATTTTTATACAGCATGCATTATAAAAATGTGGATTTTAATGTGACAACATTAGTTCTTAAAAGCGCACCAAAAAAAATTAAAACTACGTAAAACTAAACTACTAAAATAAACAAAACGAAATACCACTTCAATAGGTTTACACATTTAACAACAAAAACAACCGTTAAAACACTTTTTTTAAATGCATAAAAAAGAAAATCAACACACATGTTTCATAAAACCTTTCAAGAAATTCAAAGATTATTCAAATAATTTAATTAAAATTTATACTTTAATTCAATTCTTCTTTCTTTACTGGCAAATTCATCAGTAATATCGTTATAAAATTCTTCGTGGGAAAGGAAAGTTTTTAATTTATTTTTTTCAATGGACAATAAAGCTAAATCACTTAATCTTTCTTCAGACATTAAGTTTCTAGAGAAAGTTAATATTCTTTTTATCGTGGAAAAACTATGCTTCGCGGACGCACTAGTAACTGGCAAAGTTATAAATAACTCGTAGAAGTTTAAAACATTGAATAAAACTATCTTGCAAATTGTTGTTAATAAATATCGATAAATTTCTTGAACGGTTTTACCGTTGAAGACGTCATCAGAGAACAGCACAATAAGTTCCGTTTTTAAAGAGCTTTTAGCAAATAATTTCGAGTATAGATTCATCAAGATTTTGAAGCAAATAATCAGGAAATTTCGTTGTATAATTTTGAAATTTACAAGAATTAAAAAGCTCTAAAAATTTAAATTTATCTAAGGAAGAAAATCGGGATATAATTTCTTCATGAATAATATCAATAATTTCAGCGACTAAACGTTTAAAACTTAATTCAATATTTTGGGAGCCATCAACTATACAACGTACTCGTTTACGTTGACGCGATAGGTCGCACAACAAAGAAGTTTTATTCCATTTTTCGGTAAAATTGTTTCTTAGATGTAGAAGCTGATTTTGAAAGTCTCTAATTTTTTTAATGCAAAAGGTAATATCACTGTGTTTAGCTTGGAAGATATCAAAAAGGACATCAGTTTCCGGAAATATTTTTGAAAATATTTTAAGGAGAAAAATAAACAGAAAATCGTTTAAAAGTACCGAAAGACCCGACTACTGTTAACAGTCTTACTATCCCAAATATCTTCCACATTTTCGACAATATATTCAAAAAGAAGTTTGAGAGAATCAATATTATCGTGAATGGACAAAATAAGTCTGCCATTGAAATTCCAGCGAGTGGGAGCTACTTCGGGAGTCTTCTTTTTAGAAACGAGTCAAGAGCAATGGTTCTTTTAGTTGAATGACTGAAAAAAGTTGAAAAGCGGTGACTGATTGGAAAAACACTGCATTCAGGAATCTTGTCACATGATTTGGACAGGACGGAATTTAATCGATGTGCGAAACAGTGCACAAAATGCGCATTAGCAAACGTTGTCCTTACTCTAGTTTGAAGCCCGCTTACTTCACCTGACATAACTGATGCACTGTCATAACTCTGGCAAATTAGCTTACTATCGCATTCAAAACTCTGCATGACGTTCACCACATGTTCATGCAAACGACTTGCCGTTCGGTTGTCAGAAAAATTCTTAAAACCAATAAAAGTCTCCTTTATGTCTCCGGAAGAACAAATGTATCGTAGGGTGGTTGACAACTGTGGCCGACGTGAATTGTCAGGTGTTTTGTCGCAAATAATTGCAACATAATCCGAGTTTTGAATTTCAAAATATATTTTTTTTGTAAGTGTACTGGAGATAGCAGTTATTAAATCATTTTGTATATATGTAGTTCGATAAATGATTTTTAAGTTCTGGGTTATATCTGGCCAAAAGCGAAATTAATTCAACGTAATTTCCTCGATTTATTGAATTTGAGGCTTCATTGTGCCCCCGAAAAGCCTGCTCCTCAGGGGCGGATTTCCCTATAGGCCGAGTAGGCCCGGGCCTAGGGCGGCAAATTAATGGGGGCGGCAAATCTTGGTGAGATTTTTTTTTTAGTAGTCGCGCTCTCTGTGAATCCACACTCAACGTTTAAAAATTAAAAAATGAGCGCCCCAAAAAAGAAATTTACATGTATGATGTATGGAGATTAACAATTATGAAAATTTTGGATCATCGTACTGGATCTTTGCTTACTAGTTTACTCCAAGTTCAAGCGCATCATTTTAATTTTGCTCCACTACAGACTATAACATATATTAGTACTGGGTTATTTGGTATTTTCACTGCCACTTTTCGTGATTTGCAGGGAGTAGGTGGGCGGCAATCTTCCAGAGGCCTAAGGCGGCCAAGTTATCAAATCCGCCCCTGCTGCTCCTGGCATGCCAAATGGCAAACTACATCTATTAAAATTGTAATAATTTCCCGGTTCTTCTTAACTAATTCATTATGCTTTATAATTGACGATCTGAAATTACTATCAATTAATTGGTCAATTCTTTGACCAGAACCAAATTTAGTGAGAGCTGATTTGAAGTGATCTGAAGATTTTTTCCATGCCTTTCTATTGCTTTATGGAAATTATTTAAGGCACTAAATCCCGAAGTTCGCCATACGTTATTTTCCGATGAAAACAACAAGCAAGGCCAACAAAATTTTTTTTTGCTTATTCTGGCAACCGGTAAGTCAATTTCCGCTATCATATAATTTTACAGTAAAATGTATAGTGCATGTTCTGCTCTCTGTAGAAATATTTAATATAGGCTTCGGTCTTCCATTTTGAATTATCATTTTTTTTTCAGTAAACGAACGTGAGCCGAAAGACCGTTGCAACAGATCGTCAATTACAGAAAAGTTCCCTACAACAGAAATCTCTGCCATAATAAATAAAAACAATATGAACAAAAAAAATCAAAATTAACAAACTTCGTGCACTACACTATTTAACGCACTATGAAAATATTAATAGTTTTTAAAAGCCTTGAAAAACCTTTTTTTTAAGTTAAAATTTAAGCCCGAAACCAAACATGAAGAAAACTGGTAACCAAAAATATTTAAAATTTCATGCACTTTACATATAATTGTAATCTAACTGCATGCAACCGCAAATTTTCCCAAATGTTCAAATAGGAAGTTAGCTAGCTATTATTTGCATTCCAATTGGAGAAACGGAGAAATTCCAAAACTGTTCATGACAGGCGTTAAATTATTGCTGAAAACTTCAAACATGAACATTGTATTAAGCTCATTTGCCCCCGACTGAACTTTTTTGTCATCATATTACAAGACGTCTCTGTTTTAAAATGAAATTCCCCTACCCAGAAGAAAAGAAAGTCCCCTCAATGATTTACAATTCCACCTCGCGAACATGCTTTCTAATCGACCTACCGACATGAAATTGATGGAAGCAGAAATAAAAATGCATCCAGTTAAAACAAATACAGCGATGATCTATTATAAGAAAAATGTTATCATATTGTTACGTGCAATAGAAAGAGCAAACTGGTGACATCTACTGGCAATGGAGAGTAAACAACTTCAGGTTCGGAAAATCGAAGATAGAATCTTCGGGAAGGTTCAGGAATAGAATAAATAGAATAGTTAAGAAGATTCTAAAAGAGAACACTCCAGAATAGTCTGGAGAGTTTCTAGGGTATAAATATAACAGTTGTCACCACCAAAGCAACAGTCTTGTCTTAGACGTTGCAGTGTTAACAAGCGAAAGTAATAAACGTGCGAAAGTGTTGTGATTGGATTGCGGTAATTGAAAGTACAGTATTAGCGATAATTAGAGTTGTGTTTGATTAATTGAAGGTTTATGAATTTTATATGATTAGAGCGAAAATAAAGAACCTGTATATTAAATATTGTGTTTTAAATAACGCTCGCAACAACTGGTGTCAGAAGTGAAGTAAATTCGAGAAATAAAGTGGTGGCAATTGACTTAAAAATTCAAAGTGTGATCAATTTTGTGAAATTGTGTTCAATCTTGAAAATTCTGGAAAATAATTTATATTCAACTGTAAGTGAATTACTAAAGTAATGGGGCGCAAAGTGGAGGAACTTCGAATACAGGATTTGAAAGTAGAGTTAGGGAACCGGTCATTACAAACGACAGGTGCAAAGAAAGTACTAGTCGAGCGACTTAGACAAGCTTTGATAGAGGAAGGAAAGAATCCTGAGACATTTGTTTTCGAAGAGAACTTGGAAGAAACCGAAGCTGAAGAAGAGCCTGCGATGAAAATGGTACAGCTTTTGAGTACTTTAATGAGCAAAATGGAAGCCCGTTTTGATGAACAAAAGAATTCTCTCGAGGAACAAAAGAATACTCTCGAGGAACAAAAGAATTCTCTCGAGGAACAAAAGAAATCTATGGAAACCCGTCTGGACGAGCAAAAGAATGCTTTTGAGGAACAGCTTGATAACTTTAAAGCAGATCTGGAAAGAATAAAGAATCGTAAGCCTCTAAACGTAGCAGCTGAAATATCCGGTTCAGGTAGAATGAAACCTCCAATATTTGATGGACTAAATTCGTGGCATATCTTCAAGAGACAATTCGAAGCAGCTTCAGAGGTAAATGGATGGAATGATGAAGACAAAGCTATAGCTCTGGTGTTAGCACTTCGAGGTCCTGCGTCAGAACTCTCACAAGCTGTACCGATTGAAAGGCAACGTTATTACACTTCTTTAGTACAGGCGATAGAATTACGTTACGGAGATGAGCACATGCAGCAAGTTTATCGCCTACAGTTACACAACAGGATTCAAAAGCATGGTGAATCACTACAACAATTGCAGGCTGATGTGGAAAGATTAGCGCATCTTTCATACTCCAGCGTAAATGTTGATTTTCTCAATGAAGTGGCGAGGGAGGCATTTGTGAACGCTATTGCAGATCAAAATTTACAACAAGCGTTAAGGCTAGCAGGAAAGAAATCAACAGCAGAAGCACTAGCCTATGCATTAGTGTATGAATCCGCCAGACAAGCTTCACGGAGTGCAGTACGAGTAAGATCAATTTTAGTGGAAGAATGTATTTGTAACACAGTGCAATCATCACAGAGCCCGCATTCACGTGGTGCCCTTCGATGCTGGAATTGTAATAGACCAGGGCACCTTCAAAGAGACTGCAGAACACGGCGCCGAGTGGAATCACCTGAAGAAGAGGGGAAAGAAGAATGCCAAAGATGTCGAGCCAGGGTACAAGCTATTCATGGAGAGACTAGATGTCAAGCAGCGACTAGTCGCACCTCCTCTCCTGTTGAGCAGTCGGAAAACTAGTAAAAACCAACTTTGTGGGGCAGAAGTTGGTTGGTGGAATCGACAGCCCCGAAGTCATCATTCAAGTAGGCCAGTTGCAGAGAAATAATAGAAGTCTTGTTATGTATGGAAGCGTAGGAAAAAATGACTGCGCAGTCACTATCGATACTGGAGCTTCGAGATCAATTATTAGCGCAGATCTGGTTAAGAACAAATGGCTTCACAACACCACCAAATATCTACTAAGAACAGCAACTGGAGCAGCAGCACGGGTGTTTGGAGAAATAGCTTTAGATGTTCAACTAGGCGAACTACTATTTTCTCACACTTTCCTGGTTTCAGACATAATGGATGAATGCATTCTTGGAATAGACTTCATGACCACATACAAAATAAATCTTGATGTCGGAGAGCGGATTCTCAAATATGGGAACATAGAAATTCCTATGAAACTCTAGGAGAAGGAGCAGATCATCCTGCGAAAGTAAGAACGATGGTCTGCGAAAATATTACTCTTTCGCCATGCTCCGAGACACTAGTATGGACAAAGCTTACTGATGACATCGGGACCTACCGATTCTAACTGGTGGAGCCTAACCCCACAAAAGTTACATCGAGCATCATTGTTGGCAAGAATTTAGTGAAGGCAGAAGGAGCAACATTAATACCAGTCAGAGTGCTTAACACATCCGAAAATGGGGTACAACTAAAAGAAGGTGCTATAATTGGAAATTGTGAACCCGTTTACCAAATCGTCAATTTGGGTAATGGTAGTAATGTCAAGGAGACAAAAACTATACCAGCTACTACCCAACAGGTTCAGAAGCTTCTTTCGTCCAGTGCCTTAAGTAAACAACAACACAACGATGCCAAAGAGGTGATCGATGAATTTTCGGAACTATTTGCAATGAATGATGATGACTATGGTAAAACAAATCTTGACCAGCATCGGATCGATACAGGAGATTCCAGGCCCATTCGACAGACACCACGAAGATTGCCATTAGCCAAACAACCAGAAGTTGCAGATATGATAAACTCCATGAAAAAACAAGACATAATAGAGGCATCTAACAGCCCTTGGACATCGCCGGTTGTTCTGGTTAGGAAAAAGTATGGCAGCACCCGATTTTGTGTAGACTACCGCCAACTAAATAACGTGACGAGAAAAGATAGCTATCCATTACCGAGGATTGGTAACACGTTGGATACCCTTTCCGGAGCACAATGGTTTTCCACGCTGGATTTGAGGAGTGGTTACTGGCAAGTGGAAATACATCCCGAGGACCGAGAGAAAATTGCTTTCTCAGTTTGCAGTGGCTTATGGCAATTAAAAGTAATGCCATTTGGGTTATGTAATGCTCCAGCCACATTCGAACGACTAATGGAATGTGTTCTACGTGGTTTAACCTGGATAACATGTCTTGTCTACTTCGATGACATAATAGTAATCGGAAAGACATTCAAGGAACATAAAAACAACTTACGGGACGTACTTCAAAGACTCAAAGATGCAAAATTGAAGGTCAGTGCGAGTAAATGTGTTCTATTCAAAGATGAAGTTAAATATTTAGGGCTCATAGTTTCATCACAAGGATTCAAAACCGATCCAGAGAAGATAGAAGCCGTCAAAAATTGGCCAGTTTCAAAGGACAAACATCAATTACGGTGTTTTCTTGGTTTAGCTACCTACTACAGGCGATTCGTGAAAGGTTTTGCAAATATAGCAAGAAGCCTACATCATCTTACAGAAAACGGAAGGTCGTTCATATAGTCGGATAAATGCAACGAAAGTTTTGAAAATTTGAAGCAACAGCTCTGTGAAGCTCCAGTACTTCACTATCCAAAGCTGGGAAAAACATTTATATTAGACACGGATGCCAGCAATGAAGGTATTGGTGCAGTGCTTTCGCAGGAGGAGAATGGTCAAGAAGTTCCAGTAGCTTACTATAGCAAAGCACTTTCAAAGTCCGAGAAAAATTATTGTGCTACAAGAAAAGAGCTACTTGTCATTGTAAGTTCAACAAAACATTTTCATAAATATCTCTACGGGCAGAAATTCATCCTTGGCACCGACCATGCAGCCCTCAAATGGCTTCTGCAGTTTAAGAACCCTGATGGACAAGTGGAGAGATGGATAGAGCGACTCCAGTCTTATGATTTTGAAATCCAACACCGAAGAGGTCGTATTCATGGAAATGCAGACGCCCTTTCACGACGTTCATGCAAACTTGAATGCAAACATTGCGCCGAAACAACAGCAACTATACAGTTGGTAATCATGGAACCATCTACAGGTTGGGATAACAAGGACCTGAGAACAGCACAACGAGAAGATCCGGACATATCACCTATTCTGCTTTCACTGCTGTTTCCCCATCCATCCATGTGACATCGAAAGTAGTAATGTAATCTTCGGTGTCCCTATAGATGATCCGACCTGAAATGTGCGAAGTAGTGGACCTATTCAACCATTGTCTCTAGAGATGGGTTCCAGGAGAGTAAAGGAAGAGGAATACTAGACTATTCACAATTCATGTTGATCCTTTAATTTCTGAAATTTTTATCAATGCATCCGTATTTCGCGGTAAGTCATACCACTTGTGACTATAAGTACAGTACAAACTATACAGGCTTGTATGCCTTGTTTTGGTGGATTGGTGTAGAGTCCGTATGTTTTTTTGGACCTTGTGGTGTATTGCATAAGAGTATGTAGTTTAGAAGCGTTTTGTATACTTCTGGTATTTTCGTTAATGGCTTCAAGTGTTCTGAAGCGTTTTTTCAAAAAACTTAATAAACTGTTTATAGGACGGAAATTCACTTGTATTGCTTATTTTCTGTTCCCATAAGTAGTGGGCTCCCGAGGGAAGTTTTTTCAACAAAATGTATATTAATATTGAGTCCCATTGTTCAATGGGTACTTTGATGCCTTTAGTTCGTGTAGGCTTTCTTCTGTTGTAGTCAGAAGATATTTAATGTTTATGTGAATTCCACTTTAATGGGTGGTTGATTTATGAAAATCGATAATTGAGTGGAAGCTAATACGCGTTTATTGTCGTATTGTTGTATAAGCAAGTCCCACGCTTTCTCGTAGTGTGACCCTGCGATGTCGAATTGTCGCAGTAGTCGTTCTGCCTCGCCAGTAACACTGGTTTCGAGGTAATGCAATTTTTGAATATTGGGTACAGAGTGGTCCTCATGTATTAATGATTTAAATAAATCATGGAAGGTTCTCCAAGATTTGTAACTACCATCAAATATAGGAATATTTATTCTATGCAACTGAATGTCAGCTTTGTGATTGTATTTAGTTTCAGGTTTTTCGACCTTTGAATTAACTGCCTTTGAAGTGAAAGTTGACTTGATTGTGTTGCTGTAACGAGAAACGAAGAAGATTAGTATTAGAAATATACTGGTTTCTCTAATGGTGTTTTGATGTGGTATGAACTTTACTGTAGTTCAGTAATATACAAATATAATAAACCTTACTGCAGTTTATTATACTTATATATGTGATTCTTGTATGCTTTAATCTAGCATACAAGTAGTTGGTGTGGTGAATCCTTTGGTTAGAACCAGCTCGACAGTTACAGCTTAATATACTGTACTTGGTGCTTCTCATCTGTAATTTATTTTATTACAGCTGAGTGGTGTTGTCGTAATTTAATGTATTACGATACTTGTGGTTGTGGATAGTATGACAGTCGCAAGTTAATGCGTTGCGACTGTGGTGTCAAGACTTGCAATTTACTGTGTTGTTCTAGCCTGTGATCAGAAGTGACTGACTTGGTCTGGTGAATCCTTTGGTTAGGACCGGATAGATAGGAGTTTATTGTACTGTACTTGATATAGTATCAGCTTATTGCACTGTACCTTTACCGTAATTTATAATATTACGAGTGTGGTTTGATAGTGTAGTGGAAGGTCGCAAGTTAATGCGTTACGACCCAGGTGAGAGGATTGCAAGTTACTGTGTTGCTATCCAGTAATCAGATACAACTGACAAAAACCCTTCACAGGCCTTTTATAGTAAGCAGGTTGCCGGGAAAGCCTGCTCTGATTTGTTGATTCCCAGCAAGCTAGTAGTTACGCTAGGACAGTTCTGGACCACTTTTTCCATACAAAAAGTGCAAGGTAGAAACCAACTATTTTGCTGGCTCTAGACCGGGTTCTGGGCCACTGAGGGGGATTCCGTCTAGTGGTATACGTCACAGGGTATGCCTGGAGAATTCCTTTCCTACCGTATGGCTGACCAGGAGATCACGCCAACCTTTTGTTTGATCTGGTCTTGGAGGCTACAATTTGACCTTTGACCTTTCCTGTGTCTGGGTGCTGGAGGTTGTCTGAGAGCTTTAGTGACAATATGTGATATCGGGTATGTATACTTGTAAGCATGAGTTTGTTGTTAGTTGTTTACTTTAGTATGAGTGCCTGTGGTGTGTTGGGCTGGGCTACTTGGTGGCTGAGTCTGGTTCACTTTTTCCATACAAAAAGTGCAAGGTAGAAACCAACTATTTTGCTGGCTCTGGACTGGGTTTTGGGCCACTGAGGGGGATTCCGTCTAGTGGTACACATCACAGGGTATGCCTGGAGAATTCATTTCCTACCGTATGGCTGACCAGGAGATGACGCCAACCTTTTGTTTGATCTGGTCTTGGAGGCTACAATTTGACCTTTGATCTTTCCTGTGTCTGGGTGCTGGAGGTTGTCTGAGAGCTTTAGTGACAATATCTGATACTATGACTAGGATTGTCTGGGGTATGTTGGACTGGGCTACGTTACCTGTACCAAGGCTTGGGTAAAATGTGTGCGGCTTATTTGTATTGAGTAATGATATGAAATACCCCATGCGAATTTATATCGGGGCTATATACTTGTCAGCTTGAGTTTGGTGTTAGTTGTTTACTTTAGTATGAGTGCCTGTGGTATATTGGGCTGGGCTAAGGAAACATTACCCAAGGCGAGGGTGGATGTGTGCAGCTGTGTATTTATGTGGATAAGAAATGTTGTGAAATTCCCTAAGTGAATTAGTGTGATTAGTATTATTAATAATTCAAGTTAACTCTTGAATATTTTTGTTCATGCCAATAGATGCTAGAAGGTGTCAGTGGAGATCTTTGTCCTGGAGGTTGACAAAATTTAAATCAGAAATCCTCCACGGGTTATGGGTTTCGAGATATTAGTGATCTTACCTTTTGAGGTATAATTAGTAGTAGTAATAATTCAAGTTAACCCTAGGATATTTTTTGTCCATGCCAATAGTATTAGTACTATGGGGTAAAAATTTTCATCAGAAATCCTCTACGGGCTATGGTTCGAGATATTAGCTATCTTACCTTCTCAGGTATAATTAATATTAGTAGCTCAAAAACAAACAGAAAACAACAAAAAACAACAACAACTATAACCTAAGTTGTGGATTAAAGATTGATGATATTAATCTGTAGGCGCCTTTTATAAACATGATTGCACCATGTAACCATATATCTAAAAATAGATCAGGTGAAGCTGGTTGGGGTGAATGTAGGTAGATATGTTGACTTAGATATGTAATGGAAATTAGTAAATGCTTAATTTTGCTTTGCATAAACAAATTCGTACAGTACAGTAAAGTAAACAAATTCGCAGTCGAATAATGTAAACAAATTCGCACAGCGGCCGAGTAAAGTAAACAAATTGAGTGATTTATGACAGATTCCTAATTTCTTTAGTTGAAAACAACAACAACTGATATTAATCTGTAGGATATGATGTCTTAGATGAGTAGTGGAAGTTAAAATTGAATATTTCTTTTGCTAAAAAAAACAACAACAACTATAACGTAAGTTGTGGATTAAAAATCTTTTATAAACAAGAGGGAACATGCTATGATATTCGATATCTAAAAATAGATCACGGCTGCTTCGGATGTTAAGAAACATGAAGTAATAGAAATTAAAGCCTTATCAGAAAATTTTCGATGTAGGTGTTTGTATGTGTATGTATTGAAAATTCTTAGCTTATATGAAAAATTGTTTTTTAATTTCAATAAAATTTCTTTTTTGGGCAGGTTAAATTTAAAGTTTTGATTACCTATGATATCAATGTGAGGTGATACTAATATAGTATGATAGGTTGACTTAGATGAGTAGTGAAAATTGTATGGGTATAGTAAAAGACTTTTCATCAAATTTATGGTGATAAGGGGTAATGGCATGACCAGTGTTGCAACACGAAATCTTTCTAGAGTACCTTGTTAGCCTAGCCTGAAAGTGATTGAGCAGCCACATCTGAAAAATTGCATATTATCATTAGCTTGAGAGTGGGTTAATTAAAAGCATTAACGAGCTATCATATTAATGTAGAATGATATGCCGACTTAGATGAGTAATATAAATTTTCGGTGACCAGGTGTAATGAGCTTGAAATATAATATAACTTCTTGCATAGTTAAACAAATACATTCGAATAAAATAAACAAATTGATTTATGTTTTTTTTGTGTCTAGGGCTGGTGAGCATAGGGAGCTGGCAGAGTTATTAACCATGATATCATAGTTCACATGAAGCTGATAAGAATATGATAATTTTATCTTCATACTATCAGATTGAGCACATATTTTCTAACCATTACGTTGAGCGTGGGTTTAACTAAAAGTTTTGATGAAAGAAGGTGGTATTATGATATTAATGTAGTATGGTATGTTGTCTTAGATGAGTAGTGGAAGTTATCAGCAATATCGCTTCATATTTATCTCTCTAAAGCATCATCCGAATGGTGTTGTATGAACGAACAAAAAACTGATAATTCTTCAAGCCTATAGTGAAGACCATGGTGGAGGTTGAGCGTGGGTACTGTAAGTTGTGTATATATTAATTGTGGTGTATATTAATCTAGTAGGGTATGAAAGCTTTAGTGAAGAGCGTGGAAGAGGATAGTATTATGTGTTTACCTTTAAATCTTAAGTTAGGTTGAGAGTGGGTTAAATTAAAAGCATTGATAATAGAAGATAGTGCTATGATATTAAGTAATGGAAATTGTATGGGGGCAGTAAAAGAATAATTTTTGGCTGTCAGGTGTAATGGCATGACTTAGCAGGTAATTTGATATTACCTTTTGCCAAGATCGTGGCGGTTGAGATTGGGTTAAGCTTAGTGAGGCTCGATGTTTATTTTATGGGTGGTGGGTGTGCATAATATAGTAGATAGCTTTAGTGAATACCATACCTTTCAACCAGCTGACTCTGTCAAAACATCTGTGTCGCTCTAACATAAATCTGTGTTCATAGTTTAGGTGGGCATGATAGCTTGAAATTATCTTATGGATATTGATCAATGAGGAAGCCTATAGGTTTTGTTTACAATTCGCTATATTTTTCGGTCTGGGATTAACAAATATTTTGAGGAGAGGTTAAGTTTGGTGTTACATGAAGTTTCTTTTATGTGAGGCGGGTGCTCATAATCTAGTAGGAAACTTTAGTGAATACCATACTTTCAACCATCTTGCTCTAACCCACAATATCTGCCTTGGAACTATGTTTTATCAGTTGCTTGATTGATATCCTATGGCTGTCTAGAATTATCATGTTTGTGTTGGGCTGGTATGTATACTTGGTGGATGAGAGCTTTAGCGACAATATGCTATCGTTTACTTGCTAGCTTGGAACTTGGTGTTATCAGTTGTTTGCTTTATATGCTCTGGCCGTCAGGGGCTATCATGTGTTGAGGTGGATTGGGCGAATACATATCTAAAAATAGAACATGCGAAACTGCTAAGAGCATGGTAATATTGAGATGGGCACAGTATTTTCTTGCCGTGAAAGCTGCGTTAAATTCAAGCTTTGGTTTGATATGATATTAAACTAGTAGGATATGTTAACTAAGAATTCACTTGACGATGTCTGAGGTGAGTAGTGGAAGTTGTATGGGAGCTATGAATAAGCAGTAAAATCCTAATCAGCAATCTCGCTGGATATTTGATAATTCTCAAAATTCATAGTGATGCTCGTGGTGGGGGGTTGAGAGTAGGTACTGTAAGCTATGTATTACGTTAAAAGTTTTGATGGATGGTATTTTGTATTTATCTCCTCGAAATAGTGTTGTATGAGTATCAGAAAGGTTGAAAAAAAAAGTTGATAATGCTTCAAGTTCAATAGTGTAGACCCCGATGTTGAAAGTGGGTATTTGGAATGATATAATTCTAGTAGGATATGGAAGTATTATTTATTCATCTTTAAATCTTACCAAGTCTGAAAAAATTACATAATATGATTAAGAAAGCTTCGTGATATATATCAAAAGTGATACCAATGGATTACATAAGGAAAGTAGGTTCACTTCATCTGCAAACAACAAATATGGCTGAAAGCGACACACGGTGTGAGTAATAATCATTCTTGCTTCAATTATCACTATTAAGGGATGTGTGCCGCAGAAAATATATTAAGTCTAGCCTAGTCTAAAATATGTATTGTAAATAAAAATTGTATCATGGTTATAATGCCATTTATTGAAATAATTTGTTTTAATTGTATTATAGCTTAAGTCTAAAGTCTTTTTTCTTTAGTTCAGCAAGGCCAAGATTTCATAGATATAGATTGATCCTTATAATGAATATTCCTTATGCCTTTACACCAATGTGGCGTTAAAAGGTTCGCGGTGCACCACTTTCACAAATAACATCTCTCCATCTTTACTTTTTGTGATCTTTGTTCGAATATCCTGATTTTTCGACCTGTTGGTAGGGAACAGTCGACTCGTTTTAGGATGAAAAACTTTCTTCTTTATTTCTGGAAAGCATCGATTTCATAGATGTAGACTGAGCCTTATATGAATATTCTTTACTCCTTTCATGTTGTGAAGCTATGTAAATTCTACCAAACATTGACAAAAAGTAATTACGGGGCATGCCTTAAAAAGTGCGATTTAACTTAGCACTAGAAATTCCCATTTTGTATACTTGGAGACCTCATAAAGAATCATGTAAACTTACACTGTATGCAGATGTTGATTTCAACAACAGATTCATCAAACACAGGAAATTTTGATTACATACAGCTCTGTACCATAAGATTATAAGAATTAATACTTTTTAATTTTTAATAAATGATATTTTATATATGGCCTTCTTTTTATTCAATTTCCCATACTAAGTCCGCAACTCCCGAATAATGTTTGACCACTACAACGGGTGGTGGTGGGGTGGTGGGTGGAGGTGGTGGTGGTGGTATTGGTTGCGGTGGTGGGTGCCTGATCTTGGATGGCGCTTGAAACGGATATTTGACGCGTGGCATCAATTTGACGCTGACTAATCTAAGGTCTACCCTTCTATCTGTGGATGAGCTGAAAAAGCTGTTTTATAAGCTGTTAAGCTGTTACCAGACCTGTTTTAAAAGCTGTTAAGCTGTTATCAGACCTGTTTTATAAGCTGTTAAGCTGCTATAAGAATCTGGTACCATGTTCAGTTCACAATTTAAAAAGTAGAAGAAAAATTGTATAAGAATCTGGTAATAGTATGTTCCATACAAAATCTAACAAGCGAAAGAAAATTTTATAAGAATCTGGTAAGAATCCGGTAACAGTATGTTCCATACAAAATCTAACAGGCAGAAGAAAATTTTATTAGAATCTTGTACAGTATGTTCCAAAGAAAAATCCAAGATTTTATGCATTCCTGATGGGTAAGCCTATATAAATCCATATGTTCTATATAAAAAAATCGGTATATATAAATATCCGTTAAAAAATTAGTTAGGGTATATAGTGATTTTAAAAAATTCTTATCTCCAAAACGGTGCCGAGAACCAAAATCCAAAATCTACTAGGTAGCAGGCAATTTTATAAGAATCTGGTATGTTCTATACAAAATCTAAAAGGGGAAGGGAAAATTGCACGAGAGTTTGGTTAGTGGTTAGTGTATTCCCGAATGCTGAACTGTTAAGATGGATATTGAGGAGTTTTTAGGAGAATATAATAACATTTTACTCGATGAGCATAAGAAACAAATTCAAGAATGCTATAACTTTTTAAAATTATATGAAAATATTGAAAAAGTCGAGTCAAAATTTGGTGAACACTATATAAGCTGCCCTTGGTCAAGAGACGATTCAACGGATGGACCAGATACATGTGAATGTTGTGGTGTTGCTAGATGCCTAAAACAAGTTGTGAAGCTATATAAATTCTACCAAACATTGACAAAAAGTAATTACGAGCCATGCCTTAAAAAGTGCGATTTAACTTAGCACTAGAAATTCCCATTTTGTATACTTGGAGAGCTCATAAAGAATCATGTAAACTTACACTGTATGCGGATGTTGATTTCAACAACAGATTCATCAAACACAGGAAATTTTGATTACATACAGCTCTGTACCATAAGATTATAAGAATTAATACTTTTTAATTTTTAATAAATGATATTTTATATATGGCCTTCTTTTTATTCAATTTCCCATACTAAGTCCGGAACTCCAGAATAATGTTTGACCACTACAACGGGTGGCGGTGGCGGTGGGTGGTGGTGAGTGGTGGTGGTGGGTGGTGGGTGGAGGTGGTGGTGGGGGCGGTGGTATTGGTTGCGGTGACGCGTGGCATCAATGTGACGCTGACCTCTGACGTCACCTTTACCTATGAGACCAACCGGAAGTGAGGGCAGATAACAGCTTTTAAAACAGGTCTGATAACAGCTTAACAGCTTATAAAACAGGTCTGATAACAGCTTAACAGCTTTTAAAACAGCTCTGATAACAGCTTAACAGCTTTTTAAACAGCTCTGATAACAGCTTAACAGCTTTTAAACAGCTCTGATAACAGCTTAACAGCTTATAAAACAGGTCTGATAACAGCTTAACAGCTTATAAAACAGGTGTGATAACAGCTTAACAGCTTTTTAAACATTTCTGATAACAGCTTATAAAACAGGTCTGATAACAGCTTAACAGCTTTTAAAACAGGTCTGGTAACAGCTTAACAGCTTTTAAAACAGGTCTGATAACAGCTTAACATCCACATGTGGATGAGCTGAAAAAGCTGTTTTATAAGCTGTTAAGCTGTTACCAGACCTGTTTTAAAAGCTGTTAAGCTGTTACCAGACCTGTTTTAAAAGCTGTTAAGCTGTTATCAGACCTGTTTTATAAGCTGTTAAGCTGTTATCAGACCTGTTTAAAAAGCTGTTAAGCTGTTATCAGACCTGTTTTATAAGCTGTTAAGCTGTTATCAGACCTGTTTTATAAGCTGTTAAGCTGTTATCAGAGCTGTTTAAAAGCTGTTAAGCTGTTATCAGAGCTGTTTAAAAAGCTGTTAAGCTGTTATCAGAGCTGTTTTAAAAGCTGTTACGCTGTTATCAGACCTGTTTTATAAGCTGTTAAGCTGTTATCAGACCTGTTTTAAAAGCTGTTATCTGCCCTCACTTCCGGTTGGTCTCATAGGTAAAGGTGACGTCAGAGGTCAGCGTCACATTGATGCCACGCGTCAAATATCCGTTTCAAGCGCCATCCAAGACCAGGCACCCACCACCGCAACCAATACCACCGCCCCCACCACCACCACCACCACCACCACTCACCACCACCCACCGCCACCGCCACCCGTTGTAGTGGTCAAACATTATTCGGGAGTTCCGGACTTAGTATGGGAAATTGAATAAAAAGAAGGCCATATATAAAATATCATTTATTAAAAATTAAAAAGTATTAATTCTTATAATCTTATGGTACAGAGCTGTATGTAATCAAAATTTCCTGTGTTTGATGAATCTGTTGTTGAAATCAACATCCGCATACAGTGTAAGTTTACATGATTCTTTATGAGCTCTCCAAGTATACAAAATGGGAATTTCTAGTGCTAAGTTAAATCGCACTTTTTAAGGCATGGCTCGTAATTACTTTTTGTCAATGTTTGGTAGAATTTATATAGCTTCACAACTTGTTTTAGGCATCTAGCAACACCACAACATTCACATGTATCTGGTCCATCCGTTGAATCGTCTCTTGACCAAGGGCAGCTTATATAGTGTTCACCAAATTTTGACTCGACTTTTTCAATATTTTCATATAATTTTAAAAAGTTATAGCATTCTTGAATTTGTTTCTTATGCTCATCGAGTAAAATGTTATTATATTCTCCTAAAAACTCCTCAATATCCATCTTAACAGTTCAGCATTCGGGAATACACTAACCACTAACCAAACTCTCGTGCAATTTTCCCTTCCCCTTTTAGATTTTGTATAGAACATACCAGATTCTTATAAAATTGCCTGCTACCTAGTAGATTTTGGATTTTGGTTCTCTGCACCGTTTTGGAGATAAGAATTTTTTAAAATCACTATATACCCTAACTAATTTTTTAACGGATATTTATATATACCGATTTTTTTATATAGAACATATGGATTTATATAAGGCTTACCCATCAGGAAATGCATAAAATCTTGGATTTTTCTTTGGAACATACTGTACAAGATTCTAATAAAATTTTCTTCTGCCTGTTAGATTTTGTATGGAACATACTGTTACCGGATTCTTACCAGATTCTTATAAAATTTTCTTTCGCTTGTTAGATTTTGTATGGAACATACTATTACCAGATTCTTATACAATTTTCTTCTACTTTTTAAATTGTGAACTGAACATGGTACCAGATTCTTATAAAATTTTCTTATGGTTATTAGATTTTGTATAGAATATACTGCAACCAAATTCTTATAGCCTTTCATATTGCTGCTATCTATTTTCAGATATTATATAATATGCATTCATCTAGAACAAAAATCTATAGCTCGGTTTGGTCACATATGAATTTATATAAGGTTTATAAGGAAAAGCAGTTACCAGATTTTTATAAAATTTTCTTGCACCTGTAAGATTATGTATGGAACAACTGTTACCAGAAATCTTCTTCTTTACAGTTTACTCACAGCTAATTATAATCTCCCATACAACTTGCACTACTCATCATCCAACTGAACCCAAGAGCAGACACTTTCGGTTTCACAGGTTAAGGTGACATCAGAGGTCAAGACAATGTGCCAAATACATATAAATAGTAGTTTCATAACTTGTTTTTTCAATTCATATTTTGCTCTTTATCCAAACAGATCACTGTTTCTTGGCAAGCTAATTACGCAATAATTTCAACATGAGCTCTAAGGACACTACAAACCTTCTAAAGCCTAAAGCCTACGGATGAAAGGAGTAAAGAATATTCATATAAGGCTCAGTCTACATCTATGAAATCAATGCCTTCCAGAAATAAAGAAGAAAGTTTTTCATCCAAAAACGAGTCGACTGTCCCCTACCAACAGGTCGAAAAATCAGGATATTCGAACAAAGATCGCAAAAAGTAAAGATGGAGAGATGTTATTTGTGAAAGTGGTGCACCATGAACCTTTTAACGCCACATTGGTGTAAAGGCTTAAGGAATATTCATTATAAGGATCAATCTATATCTGTGAAATCTTGGCCTTGCTGAACTAAAGAAAAAAGACTTTAGACTTAAGCTATAATACAATTAAAACAAATTATTTCAATAAATGGCATTATAACCATGATACAATTTTTATTTACAATACATATTTTAGACTAGGCTAGACTTAATATATTTTCTGCGGCACACATCCCTTAATAGTGATAATTGAAGCAAGAATGATTATTACTCACACCGTGTGTCGCTTTCAGCCATATTTGTTGTTTGCAGATGAAGTGAACCTACTTTCCTTATGTAATCCATTGCTATCACTTTTGATATATATCACGAAGCTTTCTTAATCATATTATGTAATTTTTTCAAACTTGGTAAGATTTAAAGATGAATAAATAATACTTCCATATCCTACTAGAATTATATCATTCCAAATACCCACTTTCAACATCGGGGTCTACACTATTGAACTTGAAGCATTATCAACTTTTTTTCAACCTTCCTGATACTCATACAACACTATTTCGAGGAGATAAATACAAAATACCATCCATCAAAACTTTTAACGTAATACATAGCTTACAGTACCTACTCTCAACCCCCCACCACGAGCATCACTATGAATTTTGAGAATTATCAAATATCCAGCGAGATTGCTGATTAGGATTTTTATTCATAGCTCCCATACAACTTCCACTACTCACCTCAGACAACATATCATACCACATTAATATTATAACACAGCGTTCTTCTATCAAAGCTTTTAATTTGACCCACTCTCAACTTAATGTTAAGTAAACAATGCACCTACCCCAATAGTATGAAGATAAAAATATCGTATTCTTATCATCTTCATGTGAACTATTTTTTAGATATAGATATCAATCAAATCTCATAACAGCGTAACTGCTTGATTTATAAAAAAAACCTGCTACCTTCATATGCTCACCACAAGATGAAATTAACAAGTTCTTATCTAACCTTCCATAAGATAATTTCAAGCTATTATACCCACCTAAAATATGAACACAGATTTTATGTTAGAGCGACACAGATGTTTTGACAGAGTCAGCTGGTTGAAAAGTATGGTATTCACTAAAGCTTTCTACTATATTATGCACACCCACCACCCATAAAATATACATCGAGCACCACTAAGCTTAACCCAATCTCAACCGCCACGATCTTGGTAAAAGGTAATATCAAATTACCTGCTAAGTCATGCCATTACACCTGACAACCAAAAATTATTCTTTTACTGCCCCCATACAATTTCCATTACTTAATATCATAGCACTATCTTCTATTATCAATGCTTTTAATTTAACCCACTCTCAACCTAACTTAAGATTTAAAGGTAAACACATAATACTATCCTCTTCCACGCTCTTCACTAAAGCTTTCATATCCTACTAGATTAATATACACCACAATTAATATATACACAGCTTACAGTACCCACGCTCAACCTCCACCACGGTCTTCACTATAGGCTTGAAGAATTATCAGTTTTTTGTTCATTCATACAACACCATTCGGATGATGCTTTAGAGAGATAAATATGAAGCGATATTGCTGATAACTTCCACTATTCATCTAAGACAACATATCATACTACATTAATATCATAATACCACCTTCTTTCATCAAAACTTTTAGTTAAACCCACGCTCAACGTAATGGTTAGAAAATATGTGCTCAATCTGATAGTATGAAGATAAAATTATCATATTCTTATCAGCTTCATGTGAACTATGATATCATGGTTAATAACTCTGCCAGCTCCCTATGCTCACCAGCCCTAGACACAAAAAAACATAAATCAATTTGTTTATTTTATTCGAATGTATTTGTTTAACTACGCAAGAAGTTATATTATATTTCAAGCTCATTACACCTGGTCACCGAAAATTTATATTACTCATCTAAGTCGGCATATGATTCTACATTAATATGATAGCTCGTTAATGCTTTTAATTAACCCACTCTCAAGCTAATGATAATATGCAATTTTTCAGATGTGGCTGCTCAATCACTTTCAGGCTAGGCTAACAAGGTACTCTAGAAAGATTTCGTGTTGCAACACTGGTCATGCCATTACACCTTATCACCATAAATTTGATGAAAAGTCTTTTACTATACCCATACAATTTTCACTACTCATCTAAGTCAACCTATCGTACTATATTAGTATCACCTCACATTGATATCATAGGTAATCAAAACTTTAAATTTAACCTGCCCAAAAAAGAAATTTTATTGAAATTAAAAAACAATTTTTCATATAAGCTAAGAATTTTCAAGCCATACACATACAAACACCTACATCGAAAATTTTCTGAGAAGGCTTTAATTTCTATTACTGTTTCTTAACATCCGAAGCAGCCATGATCTATTTTTAGATATCGAATATCATAGCATGTTCCCTCTTGTTTATAAAAGATTTTTAATTCACAACTTACGTTATAGTTGTTGTTGTTTTTTTTTTAGCAAAAGAAATATTCAATTATAACTTCCACTACTCATCTAAGACATCATATCCTACAGATTAATATCAGTTGTTGTTTTCAACTAAAGAAATTAGGAATCTGTCATAAATCGCTCAATTTGTTTACTTTACTCGGCCGCTGTCCGAATTTGTTTACTTTACTCAGCTGCTGTGCGAATTTGTTTACATTACTCAACTGCGAATTTGTTTATTTTACTGTACTGTACGAATTTGTTTATGCAAGGAATCAAATTAGAAGCATTACACCTGAAGAGAAAATTAAGCATTTACTAATTTCCATTACATATCTAAGTCAACATATCTACCTACATTCACACCAACCAGCTTCGCTTGATCTATTTTTAGATATATGGCTACATGGTGCATTCATGTTTATAAAAGGCACCTACAGATTAATATCATCAAATCTTTAATCCACAACTTAGGTTATAGTTGTTGTTGTTTTTTCAGCTACTAATATTAATTACACCTGAGAAGGTAAGATCGGTGATATCTTGAACCATAGCCTGTAGAGGATTTCTGATGAAAATTTTACCCTCCTAGTACTAATACTATTGGCATAAACAAAAAATATCCTAGGGTTAACTTGAATTATTACTACTATTAATTATACCTGCAAAGATAAGATCGCTAATATTTCGAAACCCATAGCAAGTGGAGGATTTCTGATTTAAATTTTGTCAACCTCCAGGACTAAGATCTCCACTGACACCTTCTAGCATCTATTGTCATGAACAAAAATATTCAAGAGTTAACTTGAATTATTAATAATACTAATTACACTAATTCACTTAGGGAATTTCACAACATTTCTTATCCACATAAATACAAAGCTGCACACATCCACCCTCGCCTTGGGTAATGTTTCCTTAGCCCAGCCCAATATACCACAGGCACTCATACTAAAGTAAACAACTAACACCAAACTCAAGCTGACAAGTATATAGCCCCGATATAAATTCGCATGGGGTATTTCATATCATTACTCAATACAAATAAGCCGCACACATTTTACCCAAGCCTTGGTACAGGTAACGTAGCCCAGTCCAACATACCCTAGACAATCCTAGTCATAGTATCAGATATTGTCACTAAAGCTCTCAGCCAACCTCCAGCACCCAGACACAGGAAAGGTCAAAGGTCAAATTGTAGCCTCCAAGACCAGATCAAACAAAAAGTTGGCGTGATCTCCTGGTCAGCCAGATGGTAGGAAAGGAATTCCCCCAGGCATACCCTGTGACGTATACAACTAGACGGAATCCCCCTCAGTGGCCCAGAACCCAGTCCAGAGCCAGCAAAATGGTTGGTTTCTACCTTGCAATTTTTGTATGGAAAAAGTGCGCCAGAACTCTCCTAGCTTAACTACTCAAGCTATTAGAGAATGTCTGCTCTGACTTGTTGAAGCAAAGTGATTTTAGTTTATTATTATTTTTAGTGTGCGCGCGCACAAGTAATATCATTGACAATGGTTTCCTAACTTAATTCGAAAAAGACACCTTTACGGACTACCTACTTTATAAGCTAAGCTCTTACGTTATAGGTGAACATACTTCTAACAAGTTATTTTGAAAAAGAATAATACTGCACCTAATACGATTTCCATAAAAAAAAAACAAAAAACATACTTTAGCAAGAGCGAAATCTGGTACTCACTCACATTGGGGTACTCACTCCTGTTATATATTCTTTTCTTTATATATTTATAGATATATATATATATATATCTCCTCGTATATATATAGGTATCACTCTCTCCTACCTGCTGAATCCCTTGTTGGTTTAAATAAACAATTTCTCACTTTTTCACTTGTACGGCGGGAATATATCCACCGCCCTTTATTCAAACCTTTTTTTTTTTACAATTGACTTTTACACATACAATTGGTTGCTAGTAATAACTATTAGTTTCCACAATTCAAACTTTTTGTTTGCAATTAGGTTTTGCATATACACTTGGTTGATAGTAATAACTATTAGATGCCACAATTCTGTGGTGCACCGAACCGACCGATCCGCATACAAAAAATATACATCCACAATTTTTTTTGTGCTACTTATTTTTCTTCTTTTCTTTCTTGTTTTATTAGATTTAACCGCCGTGTGTAAAACTTATATCACCACTCGTTTTCAAAATTCTACTGCCGCGTATGGGATTTAGAACACAACTCTTTTCGTGCTACAATTCGACTGCGCTCTTGATCGCTTTCATCGCGATCAAGAGCCGTCGGTCAGGGTAAAAAAATGCATAGTTGCATTTCTACCCTGAGAAAAATTTTCATTTATTCTGGACTTGATTAAACAAGTCCAGAATATTTTTCGTTGGACGGTGGCTTGAAAAAATGAAATTTGATGTTTTTATAAACATCAGCCACCGTCCCGTCGATTGAAATTGCGGCGCGCGTATACATATAATGTAATCTCGCGGCGCGCATTTCTTATCGCGAAAGCTTTTTTTGTGATATGTATGTACGTTCGTACATACATATTATAATTTTCACGACAAATCGTACTGAAGGTACGATTTGTCTTTTGCTTTATTTTTTTAAAGTAATTATTTCTACTGGCAAATTTTGCTGAAGGCAAAATTTACCATGGGAATAATTTTGTTTTAATTTATGGAATGTGAAGAAAATTGCTGATGTAATTTTCTTCACTGATCCAATAGATAAGCTAACCATGTTTTAGGCATGGTTAGCTTATGTTAAAATCTTATGGATGAAACTTTTTTATATATTATATATATTTGTATACCCTTTTTTAGGAATGTTTTTAGGTATAATTTACGTACATAACAATCCTTCCCCCTGAGAAAAAGAGAATTATTCTTTGAAGAGGAATAATTCTCAGGGGAAGTTATTGTGGGTGCTATTTTGGCGGCTCGGATTCTGGTCGGTTCTGGCTTCGGTTGGCTGTACAGAATTACTTTGGGCCTTTTTTTTTTTGTGTTTTCCTTATACGTATTTATTAATATTATTTACTATTTTATTTATTATGTTATTTGTTTGACCCTAATCTTACAAAAATTATTATTATTTTTTTTTGTTTTTACTTAGTAGCTTGGTATTGTTTGCCTATTTGTTTTATTTTCTCTTATTTATTTATTGTTATATAATTCTAATCCATTTTTCTAATTAAATCTAATGTATTCTAATTTTTTACCACTCTATCTATTTTTATATAATTATTATTATTATTTCCTTTATTTTATTTATATATTACTAATATATAGTTTATTGAGACATTGCTACATTTTTTTTTTTTCATTTTTGGTTCCCTGTCCCTATATATATACTTTTTATTACCAGGGCTACTTTTTGTTTGTCCATCGTTTGAACAACATTGTTTAAATTGATTTGTTGGGCCATGCTGACAGTGTCGGTGTTCCTTTATGCCGACTTAAACTAATTGAACTGATTTGGTCCTAGGGAGTGATCGAGCTCGCTTTAAGGTAGGTGCAGGAGCGTGGGTTTGCTCTTCTAAAGGAATTCCCTCTAATGAAATTTCGGGGTTACCTTGTGGGTGTTTTGACCGCTGTTTCATTCTTGTGACAACAGGGTGTACATATTTCACTGCCACAACACTCATTATGGCCAGAACTAATAGGCTCGTAAATGATAAAGAGGTTGTGGACAGGATATGGGATTGTCGGCTTGATACCTTTTCCTGGTATTTAATGATTTTGTTTTGGATTTCCTCTAGCGAATGGGTGTCGGTATAAATTGATTTATGGACATCGTCTCCTGTTAAGATTTCGATTTTCCCCAGACTGTGGTTTTGAGTTCCTTGTAAAATTTCAGTCAGGTTTACTTTGAGTAGAGAGTGGTTGAGCTCAGGAAATTGATTCGGCTGGATAATTTTTAGTGGAAACTTACTCTGACCTTCGTACTTAAGCACTTTGTCACCTATCTGAACTTGACATGGTTGCGTTATCTCCAATATCCCTTGTCCTTCCAGTTTCGAGATCACAAAGTGATCTGGACATGTGATTTGTAGCACCGTTGGGGTGATGAATGAAAATAGCCACGTATTTGGCTTGTTTAGTTTAATCAACATGTCCTTTTGGGGAGCTTGTACTCTGGTCCTGCATTTGGGCACTTCATTTAAAGGATTATATAGTAATTTAATGGCACATTCATTTGATGCTGCTGCCTTTATTATGGGCGTATTTAGTCGGCCTACATACGTGTTTTCTTCCAAATTACTTGTTATTTTCTTAAAGTTGTTCATGTCTTCGCCTTTTAATAGGAGAAATTCCTGGGTTTTAGCGCTATTGGCTATGTATGAATAACCAGGGTCTGGAAGTAATGAATAATTTGCTGACTTGGGTACGGGATAGCATTGAATCTGTTGTAGCCCCATTTTTGGCAGATTAAAAATTGGGAGAGTAATTCTCACCACCAATTTGTTCCGCATAAGGAGTGATTGGGCTCCTGCTGTTTGGTTAGGGCAATACGAAGTTGTTTTGCGATATATCTCCAGTAGATTTTTGGGAGACATTAGGAGTGGATGAATATGATTGGTCCTACTAGCCATTATTATATCCAGAAGGGCTTGTTGTCGATATTCAACTTCGATGATTTGGAGCAATAAGCTTGATATAATCTCTTGTCTTAGCTGCCTTTTAGTTAAATCATCGGCCACATGGTGGAGATCGTTTATCTGGTGTGCTATTTTTTGTTGTCTGTCTATTAACATGGCCAGCGGTTTTTGAATCTTTTCCAAGGTTGTTTTAACAACACTGATTTGTTGTTTCTCTAGCTCGGCTAGGGCTTGTGTATTCGATTCAAGTTCTTCTAACCTGCTGTAAATTTCTTTTTCGTTATTGCTGTCCATAGTGCCAAACAAATAGTGCATGGCATTGCCTATTCCATCAAATAGCGATCTGGCCTTGCGTTTTCCTGGTACTAGTTCCTTTACTGTTTCCGTGCGCTTTCGTATGCTATCTATTATAGCGTGAATGTGTAGCTGCTGCACGTTGCACAGATCTCCTTGGTCTGTTATATTTATGCACAGTTTGTGCACTAAGTGCTCTGCATATTCCGCTAGCTTTATCTGGGCATCTAATTCATCCAAATCTATTTCGGTGAGGACATTCCAGGTGTCATGATATACCATGAGATTTCCTAGGTCCTCGAAAAATATACCCGAGCCATTTAGCTGGGTTATTACATAAGGTTTGTCAGCGATTGCTCCAGTTGTGTACTGGATGAGGAGGACAACTACGATGAATTTTAGCGCCATTTCTGTGGACAATTCAGAAGAAGAAAACAATCCTTTAAGTATATTTATACGTACATTGTGCCGTTTTAAACTGAGCCGTGGAGTGACTCCACCGCAAATGTTTATGGGGAGGTATTGAAATGAGCATTAATGGACACTGTAATAGGAATTTCAATTCAACCTGGTTCATTTTTGTTCAACATGATCTTACTCGAAATATGGTTTTAAACGATTATTATGTACCGTTACGATACGTTTACCAATTTTGATGGTAGTATTCACATCACTTGGTATTGCTATTACCTGATAAGGTCCTACCCAGATTTGAGAAAGTTTATGTTTTCTGCTTTCATTCTTGATGAGGACCTTGTCTCCTACATGGAAAGTTAGGGGCCGTACTGTCTTATCGTAGTACCCCTTTGAGCGCTGTTTACTTGCCAATAAGTTCTTTCTTGCCGTGGCATATGATTTTTGGAGCTTATACTTCAGTATATGGTAATAGCTCTCATGATTGTAAACGGGTTCGGGATCCCGTTTTAAATTTGATGGGACATCCGCTGTGAAGCCGTATAGGCAGTCCATTGGGGTAAGTTTAGTACCCTCGTGTACACTATTATTATACACGAATGCAGCGGTTCGTAGGAATTGGTCCCATGTTTTGGGATTTTCGTCTACGATTGTTCGCAAGTATTCAATCAGCGGTCTGTGGGCACGCTCTAGTGCTCCGTTAGACTGTGGGTGATATGCTGAAGTCTGTAACTTCCTTACCTTTAGAAGCTTACATACTCTTTTGAATAATTCACTCAGGAAATTTGTTCCCTGATCGGTGAGTATTCTTTTGGGTATGCGATAGCGCGTAACGATTTCATCAAAGAAAACTTGCGCTACTGTGACTGCTTCGGCATTAGGTATTGCATACCAGTCGACAAATTTTGTTAGATTATCTTGGAAGGTCAAGATATATTTGTTACCTGACGTGGTCTCTTCTAATGGACCTACAATATCGAGGTAGACTTTGTCGAACTGTTGTTCTGCGATGTCCGTGATAACCATTGGCATTTTATATTGTGGAGAAGCTTTCATCGTCTGGCACTTTGGGCATTTTTTTATGTATTTCTTGATGTCGCTAAGCATGTGTCTCCACCAATACTTGCGTCTTATGCGTTTGTAAGTTTTTATGACACCTTGATGGCCACCAAATGGAGAATCGTAATAATCTTTTAAGATTGTTTGGATCTCCGTGGGGCTCGTAATAACTTCGGGTGTCTTATTAGTACTTACTTTTTGCTCAAGCGATGCTGGGTTTAGTTTTTCCGCCTCCGTGTGTTGAATTTCGTTTTGGTCCGCTTTCGTGTGCTCTTCTGTCTCCACACTGGAGCTATTTATTGTCTCTTGAACCTTTTGCTTCTGAGTTCGAGTCACGACGAAACAATGAGCGGATTTCTTTTTCTTTTTATTATTTGTGGAATCGTCTTCCTCCACATCTGAGTCCATCGTGTGGTGGACTAGGGCTTTTACCGTTAAGGTATTGCCTAAACTGTCTTCCTTTAATGCTTGAGGGATGCGACTTAGTGCATCTGCATTAGTGTTGTACTTCCCTGGTTTATATTCGATGTTGTAATCGAATTCAGATAATTTGTGGTGAAATCTCACCAAACGGGAAGTAGGGTCTTTCACATTGAAGACACCTTTGAGAGGTTTATGGTCAGTGTAGACCGTGAATTTCCGGCCTTGAAGATAGCACCTGAAATTCTTGGTAGCCCAGACAATAGCCAATAACTCTTTCTCTATAGTAGAGTAATTTCTTTCGGCTTTGTTTAATGTGCGGCTTGCATAGGCAATGGGCTGGTCCTTTCCGACTTCTCCTTGAGAAAGAACAGCTCCTAGAGCCTCGTTACTTGCGTCAGTAGTAAGATTAAATGATTTTGAAAAATCAGGGTAAATTAAAAGTGGTGGAGAAATTAAAGCACTTTTTATGCTCTGAAATGCTTCTTGGCATTTCTCTGTCCAAGTGAATTTTACATCCTTTCGGAGTAAATTCGTAATTGGACGTACAATTTTGGAGAAGTCTGGAATGAATTTCCTGTAGTAATTGGCAAGTCCTAAAAATGACTGAACTTGCCTTACTGTTCTTGGAACAGGAAATGTTTGGACGCAGGCCGTCTTACTTGGGTCTGGTAGGGCTCCTTCGCTAGAACATTTATGTCCTAGGTAAACAACTTCTCTTCTTAGAAACTGGCACTTTTCTGGCTGCAGTTTTAAGTTGTTCTCTCTCAACTTGTCGAAGACTTTTCTCAACTTTTCGTTGTGGTCGTTTAAATTTTTTCCATAGATGACAATGTCATCTAGGTAGACAAAACATTCGAGGCCTTGTAGGCCTGTTAAGACGAAATTCATTAGGCGTTGAAATGTGGCGGGGGCTCCTTTGAGCCCGAATGGCATACGCTTGAACTCGTAGTGCCCATAACTGGTGCTGAAAGCAGTTTTATGTCGATCTTTTTTGTCGACAAGAACTTGGTGAAATCCGTTGGCCAAATCGAGTGTGGTGAAATACCTTGCGTGACCTAGTTGGTCGAGAATATCCTCGATTCGGGGTAGCGGGAATGCATCTCCAATTGTCTTTTCGTTTAATTTACGAAAATCGACAACGACGCGCCACCTTTTTTCACCGTCAGGTCCCGCTTTCTTGGGGACAACTAGTAGAGGTGAATTCCAAGGGCTTTTACTAGACTGGACTATCCCGCTGTCTAGCATTTCTTTTAACTGCTCGTTAATGACTTTCCGCTGTGTTTCAGGTAAGCGGTACATTTTTTGATTGATTGGTGCTTGATCCTGCACCAACGGAATATTATGCGTTATCGCATTTGTATAGGTGAGTTTGTCACCTTTGAGGAAGAAGATATCGTTATACTCTTCGCAGAGTTCCGATATCGAAATTTTTTCTTCCGCGGTTAAATTAGGGTCTAGGCTGAGTTCTTGCTCTAGCCTAGAAATACGCGGGTATTGTTTTGGGTCGTCCGGAGTCGCATTATCCGGGTATAGATATCGTACATGTTGTAAAATTGCTGATTTTTCAGCTGAACCTTGGCTTGACTTACTATTCCTTGTAGATTTGTGTCCTGAAATTGGATTGAATTTAGTTAATTCCTTATGAGGCTTTATTTTGTTGTATTTAGCATGTAACGGGGTACTTGCTTCCTGCTTTGCCGAAGGCTGAGTTTGATACACCTGTGCGGTCTTAGCCTTAGGTTGTGTGGGATACTCATGCGCGTCAATTATATGGCCGTTGTTTGTTTAAGAGTGATTTATGCCTCGGGATTTTGGACGGAAGAGTTATATGCACCTTTTTGGCAGGTTTTAGACACTCAGTTCCGTCTCTTATGTTGTTTGATATTGCCTCTTTGTTTGGTATGGGAATGTGCGTTTGGTTGTGGTCTTTTGTGTGCGTCAATGGGACTAGTGTGTAGTCGTTTATTGGAAATAGCTGTAACTTTAAGCTATGTATGACTACTTGATGACTGTTAGCGTTGAGAATACTAACCAGCACTAATTCTTCTCCAGATGACAGCAAACTGTTTGCCAAGAAGACTCCATCGCTTATCTCTTGGGATAAACAGAGCATTTCTTCTTGAGTTTGTAACGGCACTGGGGCCACAATTTGAGAGCGCGCAGGTATGCAGATTGGTTCCTTAAAGGTAACCAATTGCTGCCTGCCTTCATCGGTCTCTTGCTCGCCCAGACAGCTTTTTTCACATTCCTTGGGCCCTTTTGGAGCTTGGCAGCCAGCTTTTCTCGTTTGAGAAGCCTTGAAGACACTGCAGGTGGATAGTTCAGCCTGTTTAGACTCTACCTCCTCTGCAAGTGTTCTTACTTCGACTGCTTTTTCAGAATGTAGCTTGTCCGTTTCAAACCCTAATGGCAAAGCAAATTCGTCTGGATTAATTTCCGTGCGAGGAAACCTTAGTGCCTTATTAGGACCCTCAACGTTGCAGTTTTTTGCTAGGAAATCATTTCCTAGAAGTCCATCATCGGAAAGGCCAGGCAAGTTCTTTACGACTTGAAACTTGGAGGGAATTTTGTTTTTGAAAACGAAGTTTCCCTGGCAATTTCCCAGCGTCTTTCCCGTACCAAATGGGGTCTGAAGTGTACATGCCTCATTGTGGTTAATTTCTTTGAGGTCTTTTAATGACCTTTTCTTTATTATACTTACCTCAGCGCCTGTGTCTACTACTAGTTTAGTTTGGCCGTTCAGGCCTATGTCTAAAGGAAGTTTTACTGTAGCGACACTGGAATCGGGCTGCTGAGGAGACCTTAATTTATTAGATGGGAGATTTATAGTCGAGCCGGGGAGTTTTGGGTCGACTGTACGTCGTTTCCCTGACTCCGGGCTTCCCATTTACGTTTTTGTTGGCAGTTAGTTACTGCATGTCCAGAACGACCACAAAATTCGCACTTTTTTCGCACATTATAAACTCTTGAGTTGTTATTGGGGTTTTGCGGCTCTCTAGGACGTTGATTTGGTGGTCCACTATTTTGGGGTCTTTGAAAACTATTGTTGTTGCTTCTACAGTCACGCACGTCATGATTATACATTTTGCAGTTCACACAGTACGGCGTATTTTTACGTTTCAAACAATCGGCGTATGTATGGCCTCTTAAATTACAAAAACTACAACTGATTTTATTTAAATAGTTATTTTTATTTTGTACATCATAATTTTTATTAGGAGATCTTGGCTCCTGTTTGATGTATGGTGATGTGTTTGCCTGTGTGAACTGCGGCTGCTGAATGTGACTATTTGTGTTTGTAGGGTTGCTGTGGGGAACTTGGATGAATGGCATTATGCCTGGATTAAATACGCTGTGGTTGGCTGATGAGTTAATTCCACTAAATTGTGCGTTATTGGGTGTTATTGCAGTTATTGAATAGGGTAGTGTATTTTGTATCACATTTTGTTGAAACTGCCCTGAAGGTTGCAGGAATAGAGCACTTTGCTGGAGACGTTCCATATCAAGTGCTCTTTGTACGAGGTCATCCACCGTGCCGTCTGCCATAGTCAACAAGTATTGGCACATATAGGGGTTATTGACTCCTGTTTTTAGTGCGTTTTTCGCGAAATCTTCCAGCTGCGTTTTAACAGCTGGTGCTGCTGTGGCTCCGTACTTGGATTCTGCTGCTTCATTGCAGAGTGCCAGCATTTGTTTCACTCGTGCCGTGAAGGCTGTGAGATTTTCTAAAGGATACTGCCTTGTAGTTATTAATTTATTTACCAGTTCCTGGTAAGTTTCTCTAGGCAGGTACGTGCGATTTAACCGTTCTTCTACTTCTTTGAAAGTAGTTGGCATATTTGAGGCAAAAAGCTGATAAGCTTCGCCTCGAAGTCTGGTGGGGAAGATTTGCAAAAATGCTGATAGTTCCTCCACCGAAATGCACTGAATTACCTGCCTGCAGCATCCTAAGAAGGTTTGGAGCTCAAGGCTCAATTTTGGGTGCTGTTCTCCTGAGAATAGGGGAACCAGCTGGGCAGTTAGCTTGGCGATTTTCGCGTAATCTGCCATGTTTATATTGGGGATTCTGAAGCTAAAGTTTGGCACCTTTGGGGAGCTAGTTTCTTCTATGCTGGTTTCCAAAAGGGAGTCGCCCAGCCAATTCAATATGATTTCACTCACGGTGGAATCACTGACACTGTCTTCAATGGCACCTTCTCTTAATTCTACACTATTATTTGTAATTTCTGTTTCGAGAGAGTGCGAGAGTTCCCCAAACTGCTTTAAGCTTTCTTTAAATTTTTCCGTACTTTCTTTGAATTGCGCGATTTGCTCAAGCCGCCGTTCACGGGACTTTTTGAGCTGTTTATCGATAGAATCGCACTGTATAAGAGAAAGTTCGGGTAGTCTCGCACTTTCCCCTCTAGATATTTTAAATAACTTTCTAAATTTAAAGTAGAAGGTCTTACTTGTTGGGGACCTGTAAGGATTGTCCCACTCCTGAGTGTTACCCCTTTTTTTGTTGAATTTGTTGCGGGTGTTTGATTAGCACCCTCTGTTGCGGATGTTGCTCCCGCGTTGCCTCCTTCGTACCGAGACGGATCTTCCTGTGCGTCGCCCGGCGAGGAAGATTGTTGAGGAGTTGATGGAAGTTGGATTTTCGGCGGTATTTCTTGGTGGGAGCTTTCCTCGCTCATGGACCACCGTGTGTAAAATTTGCAGCTAGGGGGGCTTCTGCCGTCTTAATTCCCTTGGTTCAAATTGAGAGGGGGGCTTATTGCCTTCTTCGAGGTCCCTCTCAATTCAGGATCGTTGGTTCGGTTTCTTGAAGTTCTTTGGCTACCGGGGGGCCCGTGGCCTTCTTAAATTCCCCTGGATAAAAGCTGAAAGGGGGGCGCGTTGCCTACTTCGAAGTCCCTTTCAGCTCTGGATCGCAGATTACGGATGGTTTGCAAACTTCCTTCCTTCAAGTGTAAATTTTAAAATTTTGGGATGTGGACTTCTTTATCCTGGGCTGGGATGAAGCCCGCTATTTTCCCACGTTGGCACTTTGTGCTTTGATGAGGGGGTGGCTGCGTGTTTTTCAAACAGAGGCAGTTAAAGCTGTCCGACCCCGAGCGTTGGGAGCCGACAAGATCGAAATACTCCTGAAGCCAGACTCAACTTCAGGCGAAGGGTAGGGTGTCTTGCCCAGTATTCGATCTCGTCCTAAACTCCTTTTAGATTCGTAGGATAGAGGGTTTTCGAGCGCTTATACTTTTTTTTGTTTTTCAAAGTAGGCTTCCTCTATCCTACCGGCTGCGCCAATTTTGTTATATATTCTTTTCTTTATATATTTATAGATATATATATATATATCTCCTCGTATATATATAGGTATCACTCTCTCCTACCTGCTGAGTCCCTTGTTGGTTTAAATAAACAATTTCTCACTTTTTCACTTGTACGGCGGGAATATATCCACCGCCCTTTATTCAAACCTTTTTTTTTTACAATTGACTTTTACACATACAATTGGTTGCTAGTAATAACTATTAGTTTCCACAATTCAAACTTTTTGTTTGCAATTAGGTTTTGCATATACACTTGGTTGATAGTAATAACTATTAGATGCCACAATTCTGTGGTGCACCGAACCGACCGATCCGCATACAAAAAATATACATCCACAATTTTTTTTTTGTCCTACTTATTTTTCTTCTTTTCTTTCTTGTTTTATTAGATTTAACCGCCGTGTGTAAAACTTATATCACCACTCGTTTTCAAAATTCTACTGCCGCGTATGGGATTTAGAACACAACTCTTTTCGTGCTACAATTCGACTGCGCTCTTGATCGCTTTCATCGCGATCAAGAGCCGTCGGTCAGGGTAAAAAAATGCATAGTTGCATTTCTACCCTGAGAAAAATTTTCATTTATTCTGGACTTGATTAAACAAGTCCAGAATATTTTTCGTTGGACGGTGGCTTGAAAAAATGAAATTTGATGTTTTTATAAACATCAGCCACCGTCCCGTCGATTGAAATTGCGGCGCGCGTATACATATAATGTAATCTCGCGGCGCGCATTTCTTATCGCGAAAGCTTTTTTTGTGATATGTATGTACGTTCGTACATACATATTATAATTTTCACGACAAATCGTACTGAAGGTACGATTTGTCTTTTGCTTTATTTTTTTAAAGTAATTATTTCTACTGGCAAATTTTGCTGAAGGCAAAATTTACCATGGGAATAATTTTGTTTTAATTTATGGAATGTGAAGAAAATTGCTGATGTAATTTTCTTCACTGATCCAATAGATAAGCTAACCATGTTTTAGGCATGGTTAGCTTATGTTAAAATCTTCTGGATGAAACTTTTTTATATATTATATATATTTGTATACCCTTTTTTAGGAATGTTTTTAGATATAATTTACGTACATAACACTCCCATTGGGTTACCTTACAAGTTGTACAAATTCATTAATGATATTCAGGGTGTCATCGAAGATTTCTACATATAGCCGCTGTGATGGCTTAGTGCCGTGGTCTTAAAGTCTCAAAAGAACTAAAAATGTTTAGGCCAACGAAATATTGGGTTTAAATTAGAAGCACTCCTTGTCGTAGTGCAGGATCCTTTATTAGAAAGGACACTGAGCTCCTCTCTTAAAAGAACACGGGCAGTGCAATTTCCCGCTCTAGGGAGCACACACGCATCTAAATGCCTAACCTCTTGCTGACAAAAAACTCAGATGAACCCTCACTGCCATTTATACATAGAAATCTTCAATGTTTCTCACCAGCATTGCTTGGCTTCCTATGAATATGTTTGATTACTACTGGAAGTTACTAGGTCAAACGGCTAAAAAATAATTTTTGTTCTTTTTTTGAAACATAGCAAGGTTCTATCTTTAGTAATAGCTATGTGTAAATCATTTCATCGCTTATACCATTCTCTAATCTCGGGAGTGTTTGGGCTTTCTACGACAATTCTATCCTTTTGGTTCCTTATTGTTTTCTCCTGATCAACCTTTATCAGGATTCTTACAATGCTTAACTGACTACTCTACATAAAATATTTTCAAATATTTTCCCTATGAAAGCTACATTTCTTAGCCTCCTTTGACTCGTTCATTCACTCTTCCTAGCTGGAAGCCCACTTGGGCCAAGCCCACGAATGTCCGCTAACTGGGATAACATGTGCTATATTACGATGTCTTTCAGAGCGTCCACCGCAAATAAAGGCGGTTCATGAAATGTATTTGTTAAATATGTTTAAGCAAAGAATGTCATAATAGATAGATACAGCGACCACTCTTAGTGCCACATAGGAATTATCAAACCTAATATTACATATATATGAAAACTATAGAGCAAAATGAAAATGTATGGCTAAATATTAAAAATATAATAAGAAGGATAAGAATATATATGTTTCTATAAGAAGATCAACAAGATTACTCTACTTTGGTAATAATTATATACAAGAAAATGGTATGAATGCGATATACAAGCTTGATTATAAGTATACCACCTTGTTGAATTAGGTATTTCTTGTTGAGTTGGGAATTCGTAGTAGTCGCGGTGTTGCCAAACTGTCACCAGTTAAAACCAAACAAGAATTCGCAATTAGATAAACCGCACAGTGCTCCTGATAAAGATGTTGCGCATTCTGATGTTTGTGTAGCAAGTTGTATTGAAATAAAGTTGCGAGTCTGCCTCTTGGAATGATAGTATGTCTTCCGAATGATACAATGACGCCCAGTCTTTGCACGAGTTGGGAATATCTGCATATCCAATTCTAATTGTTGTCACAAGTCAGGAAGTTTAACCCGCTTGATTGCCAATTGGTAGAGGCAAGTTTGTGCCTTGAATCAGCTTTGGATGTGGAACAATTACAGCGGCTGTTATGGAACTATGCTGTTGAATGATTCGTTAGGTCGTGAAGTCCAGACTTCCAGCATGAACTGACAGATCATTCAGTGACAACGTTACTACAGGGCGGCACGATAGTTCGCCTCGACTATTGACGGAGTGTGTGGGGGTTCCACGAAAAACCTGCCGCTGTCACATCACCATTAACAAAAATATCGTGCCTGCTCACACACGAAGAAACGAAGCACACATCCGGTCCAGAAAGGACCCTTATACCATCTACCCTTGCTCACTTGAAGGCGCAGATGTTCTGCCTTCACTGCTGTTTTGCCATCCACCCATGTGACATCGAGGGCAGTAATCTAATCTTGAGTGTCGCTATAGATGATCCGACCTGAAATGAGTGAGGTAGTGGACCTATTCAACCATTGTCTCTAGAGATGGGTTCCTGGAGAGTGAAAGAAGAGGAATACTAAACTATTCAAAATTCATGTTGATCCTTTAATTTCTGAAAATTTTTCTCAATTCATCCTTATTTTTCTTACAAACATTGTCGTCGACTACGTACTTCGACTGATACTATTATTCGCGGTAAGTCATACCACTTGTGACTATAACTACTATCATTGCCAGTGGTTTCCTCACTTAATTAGAAAAAGACACTTTTTCGGTCTACTTACTTTATAAGCTAAGTTCTTACGTTATATGTGAACATACTTCTAACAAATTATTTTGAAAACGAATGATAATACACCAAATGAGATTTCCATACAAAAACAAAACCAAAAACATATACTTTAGCAAGAGAGAAATCTGGTACTCACCCTATATCCATTCTTCGAGAAGGCCTTCTGAAACTGAATGTGATTCTCTGCCGCTATGATGTCTCAGTGCCATGGTGATAAAGTCTCAAAAGAACTGAAAATGAAATATTGGGTTTAAATTAGGAGCGCTCCTTGTCGTAGTGGAGGATCCTTCATTGGAAAGGAAACTGAGCTCCTGTCTTAAAAGAACATGGACAGTGGAATTCCCCGCTCTAGGGAGCAGACACGCATCTAAATGCCTAACTTCTTGCTGACAAAAAACTCAGATGAACGCTCACTCTCACTTATATATAGAAATCTTCAATGTTTCTCACCAGCATTGCTTGGCTTCATATGAATATGTTTGATAATTACTGGAAGTCACTAGGTCAAACGGCTAAACAATTATTTTTGTTCTTTTTTTTGGAACATAGCAAAATTCAAGGTTCTTACTTTAGTAATTACTATGTCTAAATCATTTCATCGCTTATCTACTCAAATGCGCAAAATATAAGCAATTAAAAAATATGAAGAATTGCCACCCCTTCTGAGGTGCTATGATTTGTGCAGCATCTCAACGTGCCTAATTTCTTCTGTTTCGTGGGCTATGTGCATATTTACGTGTAAAGTTACGCCTGTTCTCGCTGGATAATAACCTCAAAAATTACATAAAGGATGCTGGGATGAATAGAGCTTGTGCAGGCACACTGTGGGGCCTCTTACAGTTCACGGTTCTGTTGCGAAAAGCCTGGAACGTTTTATATGAGCGCGATCTTTACAGTTTTTACGCTCGAACTTTCATCCTAGCTTACAGTCTAATCTTACCTTGACTTAGATTGGATATCTACTACTGGTAGAATATAATGGTTGTCCGACACGGCTGTACGTATTTTTTTTAGATCTTGCCGTTCTCTAATATCGGGAGTGTTGTTGCCAAACTGTCACCAGTTAAAACCAAACAAGAATTCGCAATTAGATAAACCGCACAGTGCTCCTGATAAAGATGTTGCGCAATCTGATGTTTGTCTAGCAAGTTGTATTGAAATAAGTTTGCGGGTCTGCCTCTTGGAATGATACTATGTCTTCCGAATGATACAATGCCGCCCAGTCTTTGCACAAGTTGGGAATATCTGTATATCCAATGCTAATTGTTGTCACAGGTCAGGAAGTTTAACCCACTTGATTGCCAATTGGTAGAGGCAAGTTTGTGCCTTGAATCAGCTTTGGATGTGGAACAATTACAGCGGCTGTTATGGAACTATGCTGTTGAATGATTTGTTAGGACGTGAAGTCCAGACTGCCAGCATGAACTGACAAATCATTCAGTGACAACGTCACTACAGGTCGGCACGATATTTCGCCTCGACTATTGATGGAGAGTGTGGAGGTTCCACAAAAAACCCGCCGCTGTCATATCACCATTAACAAAAATATCGTGCCTGCTCACACACGAAGAGACGAATCACACATCCGGTGCACACGAAGAAACGAAGCACACATCCGGTCCAGAAGGGACCCTTATATCACTTACCCTTGCTCGCTTGAAAGCGCAGATGCTCTGCCTTCACTGCTGTTTCCACATCCACCCATCTGAATCGAGGGCAGTAATGTAATCTTCAGTGTCCCTATAGATGATCCGACCTGAAATGAGCGAGGTAGTGGACCTATTCAACCATTGTCTCTATAGATGGGTTCCAGGAGATTGACAGAAGATGAATTCTAGACTATAACTACTATCATTGCCAGTGGTTTCCTCACTCAATTACAAAAAGACACTTTTACGGTCTACCTACTTTATAAGCTAAGTTCTTACGTTATATGTGAACATAGTTCTAACAAATTATTTTGAAAAAGAATAATACTGCACCCAATGAGATTTCCATACAAAAACAAAACCAAAAAATATACTTTAGCAAGAGAGAAATAGTTTTAAACAACACGAACACGTTTATTAAAAAAAAACACAAAATAGATAATAATAATTAATTTTATTACTATTAATCTTTCCGATACACATATGAATTTAAGATTATGCTAAAAGTAAAGTATTTGCATATTGCTATTAAAACTGATAGTCCGACGGAACCCGACAAAGGTGGTACTTTCCTTCTCGAAGATAGAATTAAAAACTGTCCTCTGTAAGATTGCAAAAGACCAATTTCGATCACGGATAATGTCGGTGGTCGAAACTAGCCCAAGTAATTCGCTGGAATACAAAGTTTGGTAGTACGACGTGATCGTAGATTTTAATATTTAAATTTTCGAATATGTCTCCCTTAATTTTCAACTTACAATTTTCATACTTTAATAGTTTGGTACCTTTAATGTTAACATTAAATTTGTTACAATTCTGATCAATGAATATATCACTTCCTTGAATTCTTCATTCCGGTAAAATTGCATATTACAATTGGCGTTTTTCAAGTTAATTAAATTTTCAATACAGTCATCTTCAATTTTTATCAAATTTTTCTTTAAATTATTTTTTACGTTGGAATTATAAACATTATTATTTTGGTCTATTAAGTATCTAGTGCTTTCTATAGACTTATTTTCCAGATTAGGCAATGGTTCAAGTAGAATCTGTGAATATGTTAAATTGGAGAATTGTGGGAGTAACAATATTATAACTATTTGGTTTTCGTAAAAGGCTACCACAGTTTGAATATATTTAAATGCTTCTAAGTCATCGATCATCTCGACTTCTTTGTTTGTCAAGATATTTCTTGTTAATATACCTAACTTGCTAGTCATTATAATTTGTTCTGTATCGTTAATATGGGTTTTAAGTAGGTTGATATCGTCGTTTATTTGGTAAATATATTGCATATATGTAATTTCGTCTTCCAGACTTCTGATTCTTGCATCGATCTGGGTGGTATAGTTAGTTAAGTATTTTTCTATTAAGTTTTGTTGGGTTTTAATATGACTTGTTATGTTTTGTATTTGTTCTGAAATTTCTTTATTTATTTCGATTTGCCTATTATTTTCGTGAATCAGGTTTTTATTATTTTGGGTTATAGCGTCTAATTTACCCTTAATTTCGAGCTCATCGTCACTGTCCATTGTTCCTGCCAGGAATTTTAGTCCTTTTCCTAATTTATTCAGTAGACCCCTTTTCGTTTTGATGTGAGGTTTCAAACCCTTAACTTTATTTTCTAGTAAATTAAAATTATGAATAATTGTATTAAGCATTGGTCCTCCAGTTCTTGAATTAGACTTAAGGGTTTGAATGTTATTTTCTATATGAGATACTGCATCTTCGTACTTGGTGATATTAATAATATGTATAATTTTATTATTTCTTTTAATTAATTTTCTATCTTCCAGTTTGATTGTCACGAAGCCGTTATTGTTCGTCAGGTCTTGTATCTCCAGTCGTTGTGAGTTCACTTGTAGAAGGTTGATCAGAACGTTGAACAGAAGGATTATTGTTATCGTTGTCATTGTCATATGAAATAAGTTTTTTCATTCTTTGTCTTTGTTTAGTTTTATGTTTAGCTCTTTTCTATCCTGAAATCTTTTTGATTTACGGACGTGGGTTTTATAGTATTTATGTCGTCTACATCTATCACATGATCCCTATCAAGTTCTTCTGTAACTATTTTTCTAAATCTCGGGTAATTTTTTCCGCCGCGGATTTCTTTAATAAAGTTCGGACCTGATTCTAATGGTATATCCTTTATGTCTTTATTCAATTTATCTATAATTTTTTCTTTAATTTTAAGTCTTCTATTACGTATTTGTTCGTATTCGTTTTGGTTAACTTTTCCCGTAATAAAATCTATAGGTTTTCTATTGGTAGTAGAATGTATCGTATTGTTGTAAAATCTTATTATTTTTAAAACTTTTTCTTCCACAGTTTCTTCTTCAGTTTCCTCGTCATGTCTAAGGAGTCGAATATGCTCATTAATTGTGTTGTGCAACCTTTCGATATCCGCGTTTGATGTGTGGTTGCTGTTTGAGGTATAGTGGATTTCTATGTTGTGGTTCTTAAAAATTCTAGGAGTGGCAAGGCCTTAAAGCCCAGTTCGTTGTCAACAACTATCTTTTTTATGTCCCCAAAAGACGAAATGTACTGTAGGATTCCTCGTCTGAATTCCGTCCAAGTACGCCCCATAATTTTAATACCTTGTGCAAATTTATTGAATTTATCTATTATTGTCATAAATAGCTGCTTCTGTAGGCTGTAAAATACGTCGATGTGAATGATCTCACCAGATTTATTTGGCGTTTCTGTTACTTTAAATGTTGGCTTAGGAGGTTTCCTTTCATACTTCTCTAGATTACAAATTTCGCAATTATTTATAAATTGAGTCACTCGTTTCTTTAGTTCTTTAAGAACTTGATCAATACCACGATGATTGTTTTTCAGATGTTCTTGTTCTATCAATTTGACTAACTCTTTTTCGTTTTCAACATCGTTTAGTAATACTGTGCATCTAATAATTTTGAAATTGCTATTTTCTGTGAATGCTTTAGTATACGCATTCATTATTGTATTGAAATAATCTTCCTCTTCAACGAGTAGTGCGTTAAGCTGGGTAGGGTTAAAATGATTTTTCATTAGCATAATTGCTGTCTGTTCGTCCAGTTTCTTAATATACATTATCTTCCTATTTTTATTGAAGACATTTGTATTTTTAATTCTCATTGATCCAGAATTAGATTTTTTTAAAACAATTTGTGTTTTAAATACATTCAAGCATGATTCGCTTGTAGGAATATCCACGATGAGTTCTTCCTCATTTGTATGAACTTCTATCCTAGATAACGCGTCCGCATTTGAGTTTTTGGTTCCCTTCTTATACCTTATTACATAGTCGAATTCTGAGAGCTTAAGTCTCCATCGCACCAATTTCGAATTTGGTTCCTTTATAGCGAACAACAACTCTAGTGGCTTGTGATCTGTCTCTAAAGGGTTTTCCAATAAGAGGTGTTATTTTGATATTCAAAGAAAAATGCCATTTTTTGAGATAAATGATCGGATCTTTATTTCATTATAAAGAGGAAGGTATGCCGTTAATAATGGAAAATAACATCAGCCAAATGACCACCACGACCACGCCTACAGGACCATATCCTTTTCATGAAACTTTCCATAACCAAATCGCAAAGTGGCTGCCCTATGTCCTCGATAGCCTCACGAATTCCAAAAAGCATAGTGAACATAAACGCATAAAAGTATGCAATTTGAAAATTAAAACAAATCACTATATTTAGTACCTATGTACATGCAAAGCTGCATGGTTCTGTGATATTCGTCGGTATTGTACTTCAAAGCATGTCTGGAATCTGCACAGCAGTACGGTAGAATTGCACAGGCATGGCGAGATTTTAAATTTGATCGTCGGATTTTTCTTAGAATTTTTTTAAGGAGCAGGCAAGGGGCGAACGAAATGTATGCGCTCTGTGCTGCTGATCAGATCAAATAAAACTCTTCCGAGAATTCTGATTTGTAATACACCATATAATTTTTGCAATGTTCACACTTTGTCAGATTACCGTTTTTTATCTATATAACTAAAGAACTACTTTAGAGAGTTAGATTTGAATTTACCAACAATACAATTTTTAGGTTGAGCTATGTCTGGTAGATTTTCTAATCCAATTTTAGTATATATAGTACCTACATACAATTTTATCTTTATCTAATTTCACAATTTTGTTCGCATAAAATTTTGCATGTTTCAAGAAACGCAATTCAACCAGATTAGCCTAGTCGGAGTTACTGTAACTGGGAAATTCTACGGGTGACACATTTTGTTTGTGTAAGATTAGCAATATAGCAAATAGTGAATTCTTTTCTGCGACTCGATGTTAACATTGCCATCGAAACTGCCATTCTCGTGCTCTTTTCTTCCCTACCCTACCCGAATTTAACCAATACGTCCCATGATTAAATAATGGTTACTCACTATTCGTTACCTATAACCAGAATAGAACTGCCAAAAAATTGCTCGCCTCAAATGCAAAAATAACAAATTACCAATGATAAAAATCAAAATATTCCGGGAAATCTACACACATACATATACCTAATGCAGAAAATGACGGCATACACTCTCCGAGCTAGCAGTGCACGTACAGTCCGCTAAGCTTTCAAAACAAACGAAAGCCTTCCAAAAGCACATTATACTCCATCTGACGATGACAAAATGAATTGAAAACGCCAAATTGTATGCAAAACATATAAAAACAAGAAATTTTTGCCGTTTCCGTCGTTAACATTATTGATTTTATTTTCTTTATCATTGCACTGAAAAATTTGAGTTTTTCAAAATAAACAGAAAAGGTTGGATCATTGTAACAAATTGAACTTTCTTTGAAATAATCCATAATTTTGGTAGTTATTGGTCTCTGAAAATAGCAGCTTTCAAACGAAAATATAATAGTAACCAAAACTTGTTTACTGGTTTTCTTTCCGTCACTGCCTCTTCCAGCACAAGATCTTCCATACTCAAGTACAAATTTATCTATTTGATATACCATTATTACGTTTTGATGTACCAAAATTTGCAAATTTCATGTATTCCAGAATTTTCTAAAGCTAATTAAATACATATAAAACCTCGAAATCTTTATTTTTTACTCGTCATTACTTAAGTTTATGCTTTTTCTCTAACTATATAATTTTTATCATGATATATAATTTTTATCATGATAGTACGCACAGATTTGCAGCAAATTTGTATTAATTTTTCGTGTTTTTTAAGATTTCAGTGGTAACCCCCCTTAAGACCCAAATCTTTATGGAAAATACGGTGTAATGATGTTTGTGGAATGCCTAATTCCAAAGAACGACGAGGAATGGACAAACCTGGGTTTTCTTCAACACTTTCGGCTACATCAGCAATATTCTCGGCTGTTCTTGAGCGACGTGCACGGGTTTTATTCTTCACATCACTAACTTGTCCCGACAGCTCGAATTTTTCTACCAATTTCTGTATTGCGGTCCGACAAGGTGCTTCACGACGACCCAAAAATGTTCGAGTTTTACGAACCGTCTCTGCCACATTTTCACCATTTTTATTGTGAATTTTAATAATTTCAATGCGTTGTTGAATCGTGTATCGTTCCATTTTTATTAATGGTGTAGTTTCTACTTGTCAAATGTCAAAAAATGACAGCTCCAAAAGTGACATCCACCGAAATAGCGGGCTAATTAAAATAACACCTCTTATTGGAAAACCCTTTTTTCGATTGTACTGTAGTTTTGCTCATGGGTATTTAAAGTCCGACTAGCAAAGCAAACAGGATGGTTTTCCTGTGAAAGAATTGCACCTATGGCGTATTGGCTTGTATCGGTGGTAATGGTAAATGTTTTATCAAGATCGGGATAACGTAGAATGGGTTCGTTTATTAGCATTCTTTTTAGCGTTTCGAAACTAGTTTTGTATTCCGGATTATTAGCATCGACTTTCATATCTTTCTTAAGATATATCCTCATGGGTTTTGCTATTTTGGAAGAGTCCTTAATGAACTTCCTATAGTAGCCCGAAAGTCCTAGGAATTGCTTAATTTGTTTAGCCGTTTTTGGGATAGGAAAATTTTTAACACAATCTATTTTCTTTGGATTTGGTTTGACGCCCTCTTGGGTGACAATATCGCCAAGGAATTCTGTTTCTCTTTTTAAAAATTCACACTTATCCAATTGAATTTTAAGATTGACTTCTTTCAATCTTTGAAAAATCTTCCTTAAGGAATCAATATTTTCTTTGAGCGATGTCAAAAAGACAATAATATCGTCAAGGTATACCAAACAATTCTTATTGATGTATTCCCTCAGAACATTATTCATAAGCCTCTGAAACGTGGCTGGTGCTGTTTTCAGTCCAAATGGCATGCGTGTAAATTCGTAGTGGCCATTTTCTACACTGAATGCAGTTTTATGAATATCCTTCTCGGCTATTTCTATTTGGTGGAAACTCTTCGCTAAATCAAGAGTTGTGAAGTATTGGCATCTTCCCAATTTCTCCAAGATTTCGTCGATGTTAGGAATCGAATATTTGTCGTCGATGGATACCTCATTAAGTTTACGGTAATCAATGACTATCCGCCAGTTAGTTTTGCCTGAGGCCTTCTTTTTTTTGTATACTATCCAAATGGGCGCTGAATAAGGGGAATTACTTGGGCGTATTATTTTATTGGTCAACATTTCCTGAATTTGGTTCTGAACTTCGTTCTTATGTATATATGGATAGCGGTATGTTTTGCTATGAATTGGAATGTTGTTGGCAGTTCTGATTTCATGCTTTATAGCATTTGTAAAAGTTAAATCAGAATCCTTTTGATAGAACATTTTCGAGTGTTGTGTGATCAATGTCATTAGTTCTCTTCTTTCTTCGGAATTTAAATGATCTATTCTCAATTATTCAATTATATTTCCTCTATAATATTAAAGTTATATTCGTCTACCTTTTCTATAGGTAATGGGGTAAAATTTAAATTTGTCGGAAGATCCTCAAGTAATTTTGCTTTGCTATAATTTTGTATTCTTCGACGTTGTATATACCTTCGTTGATAACGAATAATCCGTCGTTTGAACGTAATTCCTGCATATCTCCTAAGCCTGACTTTTGTTGCACTGGTATAGGGATTTCGTAATTACCTTTTTTAATAGCGCAAAAATTGGTTTCATCAGTTTCGACATTAAAGTGTAAGCGCAATGTTTTATTGCCAATTATTAAATGTTTTGTTTCATAATTTATGTTTGCTTTAAGAGGTAAAAGAATATTGTTACCAATCAGACCATCGAACTGATTGTGAAAGTTATAGACAAGCATATCAATTTTTTGAGATGGGTCACCCAACTCTTCAAAGAGTGGTACACTAACTTTCTCTTTGATTTCAATAGTGTTTTTAAGAGTTCTCAATTTCATGCATTCCATAGTTGGTATTTTCCATTTGGGATGACAGAGTCCCGGATTTATTATCGAATGGGTAGCTCCGGTGTCAATAATGAACCTTAGGGGCTTAGTTTTCGATTTGACTATTATATGGGGTATGTTATATTGGAGGCAAGCACTGGAAAATTTTGACCTTCCATGTTTGAGGAAATTTGACTATGGTTCACATCCATAGGCTCTGGTTTAGTTTGTGGGGAAGTATTCACAGTTGGATTATTATTGAAGAATCCATTATTTTGTCTGTTCATATACGTGTTTTGATTTGAGTTTGAGTGGTTTCTGTAAGAAAACTGATTTTGAGAGATTGGCGAGGAGTTATTTTTAGTGGGGTGTCGATAATTATTTTGGTAGTTGGTGTTTTGGAGCTGATATCTATTGTTTGAGATATTGTGATAGCTATTATTCTGGTAATTATGATGGTTCTGGTTTCGGTAATTATTATCTGTTCTATTATTATAGCTGCTATTACGGCGATTGCTGTTATAGTTTTGTTTGTTAAAATTATTATATGGGGGTTTCTTATCTGGAGTGGAGTTTCTTGTTTCTCTTATATGATTTCTATTTTGATTATAAAATGCATAGCCTGTTTCGTACAGGATACTCATTGCTTCTTCATGTGATTTGGGATTTGTGCAGTAAAGAATTGATCTGATAAGCTCAGGAGATTTATTTTTAAATATTTGGAGCGCTGAATTGATGTTGGCTAACAGATTTTTTTCTACGGTATTTGTGTCGTTAGTATTAACTACTTTCGTTTTGTTATTTACTCGTCTGAGTATGTTTTTAAGGTTGTTATAGAAGTCTACACTATTGGTTCTAAAGGTTACACTCTTTAGTTGATCAAATAGTTCTTCGATAGTTAACCTATCCCCGAAATTATTATTTAAAACCGTTTTAATTTCTGTCCATTTCGTAATATGGTTATTAATCTCGATCACTACCCTAACTTTTCCTTTGAGTTTAGATTTTATTACATCCAAAAATATATTCTGTGAGAAATCGTCATATATAATTAGTAATGGGTGCACTTTGCCAATCAAATCCATGAAATTTTGGAGTTCTTTATAATCTCCGTTAAATTCTGGTAACCCGTTTAAGTATTTTAGTGGGTCTATCGTTAAGGATGTCATGTTTTCTGTTAAGTTTTCTAAATTATTATCAGTGGGATGGGTTTCTATTCCTGATTTTATTTCCCTAATTATATCATCTAAATTTTGGGACTGTTCTGCTAAGGCTTCCAAACTACATTCTAAGTCGCTTAGCATTTATTAGTTTCGTAAATAACAAAAAAATGATAAAAGGAATTTTATAATATAATACTATAAATATATATATATATAAGTAAATATTTGTGTATTTAAATGAACAGGCAATGATATTAATTTTAAATATAACTATAGTACTCACGTAGAAAACACAAAAATTTACTATAAAAATACACTGTCACACTTTTATTTTCGGTTAAGATTTAAGAGTCGTCCTTCCTTCTGGTGATTGAAATATTTTCTTCTTGTGTAGCTAGCTTCCTCCTTAGTTGGCATTTTGATGCTTGTTTTTTTGTGGTAGATTTGTTGATGCTTCACCTTTGTGTAAATTCTTAATTTTTGTTTTTCTCCTTTTTGTTTCAATTAATTTCGTTGTTAAGTTGTTTGCATGTAGTACATATTTTAATATGTGTATGGTAATTAATAACAAGTAAGCTCTATTTTCATGAGTGAATTTATCCTCCAAGTTTTATGACAGGATATTTGATTTTTTGTACATATGTATGTGGGTTCCGCATTTAAATGCAATCCACAATCTAATTAATGATCGACCATATGCGGTAACACCATCTGGAGTGACAGCCTGGAATTGGTACGCTGTCACGTTTGAAGAAGCAGAGAGGAGTTCTTTCCCAGCCGGCAACGAGAACTGATCTCCGTGCACTAGTTAGTCACCGCGGTATATTTTTGTTCACGCGTTAAATTAATTAAAATAAAAACAGTCTTGAATTATATTTCTCAGTACTTTTTACTTAACTTTATCCTACATGGGGGCTCGTCCAAACCTAAACGTTCGACATAAAGTATCGCTAAACTAGTGCACGGCACGTGACGAATTGAACATAGAGGAATATTGATAAGAAGCAGTCGTAAGACATCGAAGGAAAAAATAAAAGAATAAAAAGCAGGAAATATAAGAAGGCAGAAAAGAAATTATAAAGAGGTTAAAAGTGGAAATGTTAATTAAATTGGTATAGCGGCATAAATGTTGCAGTTATAACGGTAACGTAATTTTTCTTTCATTATTCTTAAATTGTGGTACTATAGTGGTATATACGAGCTGGAAAGAGAGGACCTATTCCGGAAAAAGAGTGTGCATAAGTATTTAATAGCACAAAATTCAACATACGTCAAATAATTTTATGTTCCGCACTCTTTTCTACTTTAAAGTACAGTGTGCACAACAAATAAGGGACAGCAACCAAATTAGCATAGTTATAGGCGCTAACTCAAATGCTTATATAAAGGTGGCGAATTTCAAGGCGAAGAATGCAAGGCTCTCTCAACATAAATAAGAAAAAGTTTTCACAGCTGATCATTAACTATTTTATAATTTAAGAATATATTTTATTAATTATTCGCAAATTTTAGGTGTAAATTATAAAATAAATTCCTAAGATAAGAGGGGAAATCAATCGATTGCGTATGTCAAAACAAGAATCGTATGCGATTTTATAATAAACAAATTTTAATAGAAACCTGGTTATTTCCAATAATTTCGTGAATCTTTTCTGTTTAGCAGAAAATCATTTTAGTGTGATAGGGTATATTGCATAGATTATATCTTATTGAGGATGGGGAGGAGGAGAAAGTTATGTAAACAAAGCACACGTAATGATGAGTCGTCATCTGAAGAAAGCTATCGAGAAATGGTAAAAGAATTAAAACGGGCTTTAGAAGAAAAAGACAAAACAATACAAGCTTTTAAAGATACCGTGAAGACTCTTGAATGTAACCAAACTAACAGAGTCTCAGATCTTCAAAATGCAGCTGTACCTGGTACGTCAGGAATGAATTCCAGAATCCCAATGACAAACAGAATGGAACAAAGTGGATATAGTGATTTAGACTCGTGTAGAAAGAATGTAAATAGTGTTCAAGAATTGGGCCAGATGTCAAATTCAGCCACTTACTTTTCATTTAAAGACGTTGAGGGGTCTATGAATAGTTTTACAGGTGAAGATGGCTACACAGCTAACAAGTTTATCGAAGATGTTGAAAGTGCAGCTGAAATATTTCAGTGGAATGAGCTACAAAAGATAGTGTTCGCAAAACGACTTTTGAAAGGTGCTGCGAAGCTTGCCCTACGTACAGTCGACTCAGTGAATTCATGGGATAACCTCAAAAGTTTTTTACAACAAGAATTTGATTTAAAGGATAACAGTGCGGATATCCACGCAAAGCTGAGACAACGGAAAAAGTTAAGCAAGGAATCAAGTTACGAATATTTCCTATCTATTAGAGAGCTAGCTATGAGGGCAAAAATTGAAGATGCGGCAGTTATCAAGTACACCATTGATGGCATCGAAGATCACAGCACTAGCAAATTGATACTATATGGTGCGAAGAATCTCGAAGAGTTTAAAGAAAAGCTGCGTATTTACGAGGAAGTTAAGGAGAAAAGCAAGCCTCAAAGGTTTCAGAATCAGGATCATTTAGTTAGCAGACACCAGAAAAACTACAGACGTAATCAAGTAAGCTGTTATTCTTGTGGAAACGTGGGACACCTAGCGAAAAATTGTCCTAGTAGAAGGGAAGGTGATAGCGCCAAAGTTTCATCAAATTTTGAGATAACTGAAGAAGAATAAACCTATCACACTAAAAATTTAACTCAACCCTCAACAGAAATCCAGGTAAGATATTTAATTTATGAAATTTAGATATGAGAAAGAATTGAATAAGAGAAAATATTGAATTATGAGAAAGAACGGCAAAGTCCTGAAAATTTATGAAGTAGAATTAGCAATAGTAAGAAGAAAAGTACTTTTAAAAAACCAGTTGCACAATAAAAATGAGGAATTCCAAGAAAATAAATGAAGATGAAAAATTTAGAGAAGTATACAAACCACAATGAATAATGACAAATAAAAAGTAAGCCACTATGAAGAAGAAACCGTTAAAACATATTCCTAGAGTAATTATCAAACCTCCACTTGAATTGCCTAATAATAAAGAAAAGCAAAATATAAGAAAGACAAGCTGACTTCTCAAGATGAACGATGCAGTTCCAATATGGTTATCTGCAACGGAAGAGCAACCCACTAAGACGTCGGGAGACACCCACTAAGACGAGAAGGAAGACGAGAGTACCGACCCATTACTAAGACGACGGGAAGCACTCACTAAGACGACAACGACGAATAAAGAAGACGGCAATATTTCGAAGCACATTCCGAACCATGTGTAAAAGCGATAACTGCAACTACCTCTGCATGTAAGAAGGACAAGAAGACGATATGAAGATGATTTGAAGACGATTTGAAGACGATGTAAAGACGATATGCAGACGATTTGAAGACGATGTGAAGACGATGTAAAGACGATGTGAAGACGATATGCAGACGATGTGAAGACGATGTGAAGACGATGTGAAGACGATATGCAGACGATATGAAGACGATAGAACTACTACAGAAATAATCCAGAGGAAGATGTCAGCAGCTATATGAAGAATACGATGAAGATGAAGCATCACGAAAGGCATTCGTTAGAAGTAAACAACAAGTCATACGACGCAAGCTTTGATGGAACGTCAAGAAGGTTCCTCGAGGGCGATGAACTCGCAGGATGGCCGAATGTGGGTTCCGCATTTAAATGCAATCCACACTCTAATTAATGATCGACCATATGCGGTAACACCATCTGGAGTGACAGCCTGGAATTGGTACGCTGTCACGTTTGAAGAAGCAGAGAGTTCTTTCCCAGCCGGCAACGAGAACTGATCTCCGTGCACTAGTTAGTCACCGCGGTATATTTTTGTTCACGCGTTAAATTAATTAAAATAAAAACAGTCTTGAATTATATTTCTCAGTACTTTTTACTTAACTTTATCCTACATGTATATATGTATAACTTTATATCCCTCCTTTTGGCTTAGAAAGTTTTATTAAACACGGTTTATTCGCGTTGCAGATTAAATATAAATCTTTTTATATTTTTAATGTAGTGAATGATGTCACAAAGTATTAAAATACACTTCTGAGCACTTGACATCATCCTACCGACTGCGCCAGTTTTAAACAACACGAACACGTTCAATAAAAAAAAACACCAAATAGAGAATAATAATTAATTTTATTAGGTAATATGCAAATACTTTACTTTTAGCATAATCATAAATTCATATGTGTATCGGAAAGATTAATAGTAGGTACTATTAAAACTGATAGTCCGCCGGAACCCGACAAGAAGATAGAATTAAAAACTGTCCTCTGTAAGATTGCAAAAGAATAATTTCGATCACAGATAATGCCGGTGGTCGAAACTAGCCCACGCACATACGACACTTGCGATATGATATTATTATAATGGCAATTGAAAATGACATAAAGGCACGTACGATACTTAGGGTATCGTATTAACTAAAGACTTCCAAGTAATTCGCTGATGCAAAGTTTATTGCAAGTGCAATGGACATTGCTTTGCTATGTAATATCTTATCTGGGTAGGAAAGTATTTGTCTGTAACAAGAAATCTGGTACTCACCCTATATCCATTCTTCGAGAAGGCCTTCTGGAACTGAATGTGATTCTCTGCAAGTAAACCTGGCTGCCCATTGGGTTACCTTGCCAGTTGTACAAATAAATTAATATTATCAGGTGTCATCGCTCTAATTAATGGGTCAGCCAGATTACGCATACAACTGACCAGATTCTCTACCATTTTGTCTCTCTTTCATTGCCGATAGGCAAGGTCGCGATATTGACACTTAAGCAGAGTCTCCGGATACTTGAACATTATGTATTTGATAGTACGAACTTTAATGATTTTGAGGGGCACTTGCCTCTTGAAAATAGAGCACAGAGAATCCCAAAAATGTTGAGCTGCTACGCCTTGGTCAGCATAATTAAAAATCAGTCCTAGTGCGATCAGCCTGAAAGGCGTCCATCTGAATTGCCGAGAAATTTTTATAATTTTTCCATAGATTAAGAGCGTGACATCGGAAGTTAAAAGAAGCAAAAAGTAACTCGTGATCGGATATGCCGGGGCATTGACCAGTGAAGACCGGCTGAAAATTAGAAAATGAAATGAACAGATTGAGGGTTGTGGCAGACCAAGGTCCATGTTGCGTAGAAAGGTTTTTGATAATTTTATGGCCCCTTTCATTCAAGAGGTTAATCAATGAGCGAGATAACGTGGACGAGATACCAATATCCACTTTAAAATCGCCGCCCGATTAATATGCACGAGGAGTGACCTGCTATATGCTCAAGAGCATAGGACAGAACGCTAGCACCTCGGCCAGTGCGAGAGAGTTGTGGGTTGGGTATACCAAATACCTGCCGCTGTCACAGCCCATATACAACAAAAAAATAATTTGTGCCTTCAACTAATAGAAGTACATCATCCGGTCCAGAAGGGACTCTTATACCACTTATCTCGATTTACATCGAAGACATAGATGTGATGTATTCATGCCGTGCCACATCCCCCAATGACACTGCGAGCTATGTGTTTGCAGTTTCCCTAGACAGACCTGTAAATGAGTGGAGGAGACGACCTAGGCTACCATTGTCAGCGAGAGACGGCTCCAGGAGAGTGGAGGAAAGTAAAGACTTCAGTGCCTCATCACGTTATAATATTCATTTTTAATCCTTTCCCTATGAAAGCTACATTTCTTATCCTCCTTTGAGTCATTCCTTTACATGATGTATAACTCACTCTTCCTAGGTGGAAGCCCACTTGGGCCAAGCCCACGAATGTCCGCTAACTGGGATAACATGTGCTATATTACGATGTCCTTCAGAACGTCCACCGAAAATAAAGGCGGTTCATGAAGTGTATTTGTTAAATATGTTTAAGCAAAGAATGTCATAATAGATAGATACAGCGACCACTCTTAGTGCCACATAGGCATTATCAAACCTAATATTACATATATATGAAAACTATAGAGCAAAAAGGATAATGTATGGCTAAATATTAAAAATATAATAAGAAGGATAAGAATATATATGTTTCTATAAGAAGATCAACAAGATTACTCTACTTTGGTAATAATTATATACAAGAAAATGGTATGAATGCGATATACAAGCTTGATTATAAGTATACCACCTTGTTGAATTAGGTATTTCTTGTTGAGTTGGGAATTCGTAGTAGTCGCGGTGTTGCCAAACTGTCACCAGTTAAAACCAAACAAGAATTCGCAATTAGATAAACCGCACAGTGCTCCTGATAAAGATGTTGCGCAATCTGATGTTTGTGTATAGTAAGTTGTATTGAAATAAGTTTGCGGGTCTGCCTATTGGAATGATACTACGTCTTCCGAATGATACAATACCGCCCAGTCTTTGCACGAGTTGGGAATATCTGTATATCCAATTCTAATTGTTGTCACAAGTCAGGAAGTTTAACTCGCTTGATTGCCAATTGGTAGAGGCAAGTTTGTGCCTTGAATCAGCTTTGGATGTGGAACAATTACAGCGGCTGTTATGGAACTATGCTGCCCAGCATGAACTGACAGATCATTCAGTGACAACGTTACTACAGGGCGTCACGGAAAAACCTGCCGCTGTCACATCACCATTAACAAAAATATCGTGCCTGCTCACACACCAAGAAACGAAGCACACATCCGGTCCAGAAGGGACCCTTATACCACATACCCTTGCTCACTTGAAGACCCAGATGTTCTGCCTTCACTGCTGTTTCCCCATCCACCCATGTGACATCGAGGGCAGTAATCTAATCTTCAGTGTCCCTATAGATGATCCGACCTGAAATGAGCGAGGTAGTGGACCTAGTCAACCATTGTCTCTACAGATGGGTTCCAGGAGAGTGAAAGAAGAGGAATACTAGACTATAACTACTATCATTGCCAGTGGTTTCCTCACTTAATTAGAAAAAGACACTTTTACGGTCTACCTACTTTATAAGCTAAGTTCTTACGTTATATGTGAACATAGTTCTAACAAATTATTTTGAAAAAGAATAATAATGCACCAAAAGAGATTTCCATACAAAAACAAAACCAAAAACATATACTTTAGCAAGATAGAAATCTGGTACTCACCCTATATCCATTCTTCGAGAAGGCCTTCTGAAACTGAATGTGATTCTCTGCAAGTAAACATGGCTGCGCATTGGGTTACCTTGCCAGTTGTACAAATAAATAAATATTATCAGGTGTCATCGAAGATTTCTATATATAGCCGCTATGATGTCTTAGTGCCATGGTGTTAAAGTCTCAAAAGAACTGAAAATTAAATATTGGGTTTAAATTAGGAGCACTCCTTGTCGTAGTGGAGGATCCTTCATTAGAAAGCAAACTGAGCTCCTATCTTAAAAGAACATGGACAGTGGAATTTCCCGCTCTAGGGAGCAGACACGCATCTAAATGCCTAACCTCTTGCTGACAAAAAACTCAGATGAACGCTCACTCTCACTTATATATAGAAATCTTCAATGTTTCTCACCAGCATTGCTTGGCTTCATATGAATATGTTTGATAATTACTGGAAGTTACTAGGTCAAACGACTAAACAATTATTTTTGTTCTATTTTTGGAACATAGCAAAATTCAAGGTTCTTACTTTAGTAATTGCTATGCCTAAGTCATTTCATCGCTTATCTACGCAAATGTTCGAAGTATAATTAAAAATATAGCAAGAGTTAAATTCTTACTTTAGTAAGTAATATCTAAATCATTTCATCGCTTATTTACTCAAATGCGCGAAATATAAGCAATTAAAAAATATGAAGAATTGCCACCCCTTCTGAGGTGCTATGATCTGTGCAGCATCTCAACGTGCCTAATTCCTTCTGTTTCGTGGGCTATGTGCATATTTACGTGCTCAGTTACGCCTGTTCTCGCTGGATAATAACCTCAAAAATTACAGGAAGGATGCTGGGATGAATTGAGCTTGTGCAGGCACACTGTGAGGCCTCTTACAGTTCACGGTTCTGTTGCGAAAGGCCGGGAACGTTTTATATGAGCGCGGTCCTTACAGTTTTTACGCTCGAACTTTTATCCTATCTTACAGTCTAATCTTACCTTGACTTAGATTGGATATCTACTACTGGTGGAATATATTGGTTGTCCGACACGGCTGTACGTATTTTTTTTAAATCGTCCCGTTCTCTAATATCGGGAGTGTTTAGGCTTTTTACGATAATTCTATCCTTTTGGTTTCTTATTGTACTGCCCGTAGTTAGAACGTACACGCAAATTTGAGTTAAGTGACACTGAAATGAATGCACTGGTAATTTTGGATTCAAAGCAGTGGTTTATCCCTTCAACACAGTCCACTTTCTTATTTCTATCACTAAAATTATCACGATTATTTTGCACAATTTCCCAATGGTTGGAGTAGAAAGGAATTATACACAAGTGATTGGGTCAGAGATTTAAAAACATTTGAAAACACACTTTCCCAATGGTAATATTAGAATGAGATAAGATATTTCTTACCAGGTCAGAGATTCAAACACATTAGACAACACACTTATTGACATAGATTTTTAATGCACGATTTCCAAGAATAGTTGTATTGGGATAAAACTCAATATATAAGTTTCCGTCAGAGAAAACACTTATTGGCAAAAGATTGCATTATAAGATCGCTAAGAAAGCAATATATTTATAAGATAAATATAGAGTGAGTTAAGTTGCTATATTTTATAAATATGCACACGTAGTATATAGTATGGATATATATATATATATATGAGTAAATTTATTATAGAATAGATATATAAATAAATAATAAAATGTTACAAGTGGCTGGTACTCACCGATCTAAGCTTGGCACTTAAGATGGTTGACTTTAAGCTAATGTTAAGGCCCTTTGTTTTAATCGTTGATTAGAACAATTCTTTATTTCTGTTAAGGGCAGAGATAAAGTGTTAATGTTAGTATGGATTATTTCAGTCAACTCCCGAAATAATATTCTTTAAGTCAGTCAACGCCCGGCTTAAAGTGTTATCTTAACTTCAGTCAACTCCCGAAGTAAGAAATTTTATTTTAGTCAACTCGCAAAATAAAATGTATATTAGTAATGATTATTTCAGTCAGCTCCCGAAATAATGTGATTTGTTAATAAGAATTCTATATCAGTCGTTACCCGATATAAAATGTTAGTCCCTACCTAGTCAACTTATCCCAAACGATGCCAAGTGCAAAAAGAGATCGAGATCAGTCAGCTTGTCGTTTTTATAGCCCTTGCTTGCACACGACACCACTGATGGAGTAGCAGAGGCGCATGATTGCAAGAATCGGCAGTACATCTGTGCACTTACGGTACTAGTGATAAAAATTTACCTAGCAACGAACAAAATGCATAGCAACAAGAAACAGACTGCAGCAGATGCTGCTGTGATAGATAAAATTTCGGTGCAGCAGCCCATGAAGAAAAATAAATCCCGTTTGATGTTTTGTAATGATGATAATGATAGAATTGCAAATTGATCGGCTTGATCTGATTATATTTGTGCAATAAGTTGCATATTAAATCACATTACATGCTTTTGTTAAAACTGTGCCAAATTTGAACAAATTGCAAATAGATTATATATTAAATGAAATTATTTTCTTTTCAGAACTTAATTTTTTAGCACGTTTTGTTTGTTGTTGTTTTTTTTTTTTTTTTTTTTGTTTTTTTTTTTTAGAATATTCCTTTTTTCAGGAATTATTTTTAGCATGAATCGAAACTGGTTCGAACACTTATTATTTTCTCCTGATCAACCTTTATCAGGAATCTTACAGTGCTTAACTGACTGCTCTACATAAAATATTTTCAATTTATTATTTTGTTGATATGACCGCATTAGCTTACCGCGCTCTATATAATCCCAGCTAATATTTTGATTCCTCGTGCGTGTTACAATTTTTTTTTTTTGCACAAATTTCCATCTCGGCCAAAAACCAATGGTTTTTCTGTTCACTTTACGGGTTTTTGAGCACTATTACTTTTATACTTCACGAAACGCATGGATTAATTGGATGCTCTAAACTTCATCACATCGTTCTCTTTTCCTTATTTTTTACACGCTGTCACTTAGTTACCGCTCAGAATAGGTCCCTCTTGCAAAACTTTACAAAAACTTCCTCTTCTTCCTATTCGTCGGAGATCGTTCGCCCGTCAAGTCTCTATTGCACAGACGTGTAGAAAATGATAGCACGACCGCAGTGTGAGCGGAGCATGAGCACTGCTGCTGGCGGTCAGTGTACAAGTAAAGCATACTGCTGCGTGCAGCACGCTGCGACAATAACTTTACTTTACGTCATTAGTAGGTATGGAAGTTAATTTCCCAGTGTCTATGCACTTTCAACAATTAGAAACATTGATGGGAATCCATAAGTTCCACCTTTTGCATTTAAATGACAGTTGTCCAAACTTATTCGATATTTTTCTAAATTTTTCAAAATTTTCCAAAATGGCGACAGGACGCTGAAACGGCGTCAGTATCTCCGTAAAATGAAAATTTTCAGAAATTACCCAGATCAGTCCTGAGCACCAGAACTCCAAGTTGTTAATCTAAAACTCTGAACTGTGGAGCTAAAATTTTCCGCGACTGTCAGTTGCACCAGTGTTATCATATCATGCATTAGTACCAAAAGTACAAAGTACCCAACTTTAAACCCGTAAAGTTTTCAAACTTGATTGATAAGATCTGCCTAGTGAGGTGACATTAGATCTGTGTGGGAAAAATAGAGCTGCGTGTAAAAAAGAGGAGTATAAGCAACCGTAGGCCACACAGTGTTCCAACTTGTTTGTTAATGTTGTCTATTGCATTATTTCCCACAGACTTTGTTTAAATTGATGACGTTGCCCTCCCTAATGCCCTTCAAGGTTTCCTCTCTCACCTTAGCTCTAATTAATGGGTCAGCCAGATTACGCAGACAACTGACCAGATTCTCTACCATTTTGTCTCTCTTTCATTGTCTATAGGCAAGGTCGCGATATTGACACTTAAGCAGAGTCTCCGGTTACGTGAACATTATGTCTTTGACAGTACGAACTTTAATGATTTTGATGGGCACTTGCCTCTTGAAAATAGAGCACAGAGAGTCCCAAAAATGTTGAGCTGCTACGCCTTGGTCAGCATAATTAAAAATCAGTCCTAGTGCGATCAGCCTGAAAGGCGTCCATCTGAATTGCCGAGAAATTTTTAAAATTTCTCCATAGATTAAGAGTATGACATCGGAAGTTAAAGAAGCAAAAAGTAACTCGTGATCGGATATGCCGGGGCATTGACCAGTGATGACAAAGCATGCAAGGACAAAAAAGTAACTACGTAACTTTCAGCAAAAGAAGAACGACATTGCTGGTGGTGTACGCTTATGACAGCAATGAAGAAAATTCAGTGTTTATCGCTGCCATAAGCGATCTTTGTTCCTCAACTTGGACTCGGAATTGCGATATTTTGCGTCGTGGTATCTTCTTCACATGGGGTTCCACATTTAATAAAGAAAATCAAGACTTTGTGGTTTGAATTTACAAGAATTCCGTTGCTAGTACATAGACGTAGCCTGCACTGAAGAATTATCTTCACCTTCCAGTGCCATGCTGATCTGCACAAAGTTTGTGTCGTCTGTCGAATTAAGACTGCTCTTTTCTTCAAATATCTTCTTTTCAAATAAAAAATGTTCAAAATAGTGCCTTGGAGCCCTTCTTTGAATTTCGCATTTAAGCTGCGCAATATTTTCTGAAAAAAAACGTAATAATAATAATTTTAAAAAGCAATTATAAAAAAAGTAGTACAGAAATGTTTTATTCTTTTCAGCTATATTTGGTTCGTGGAGTTTCATATGATTGCTCTCAATCAGGTAGATTTTTAAGAAATTTCAATCAATATTTTGAAATATTGATTTTCTCCAATTTAAAATGAAAGCACATAAGAAAATAATCTCCGGATCATTCAGGAGCAATGTACTATACTTTGTATCTTGCCAGAAAGAAGTTGTAGTTCCGAATTGGTTGCCATAAATACGACTTTCACCTGTTGATAGTTTTTTATTGGCAAATTCTTTCTGGCGCCAACTGCCTGCCGGGTATATATCGTGGAGCATTTGAATAAAACGCCACTCAATTTTTTGATTTTCACCCTCAAGTAGAGTCCCTTTGTGTGCTAAGATATTACGAATTAACTTTTGAGTATGATATATGTATTGTAACAAAACAGCTTACCTTACTCTTGTTTCGACCATTAATTTCGACTCTACAGCCGATCTGTTCCGAACTTTATCCCCCATTAACACAATTTGCTTTGCTCTATTTGTAACAGGAAGGGTGTTAGCGGTGGATAATTCACATCGTTTTCGGTTGACCGCTCTGACGGAATTAATTTAGGAATACGGCAATCGATTAGGTATTCTAATAAATAAGGATGAGGAGATCGAGGGCTGTCGCGTAATAATTCCCCGGATGAAATATGTTGCAGCTCCAACAAGAAATGCCTAGGATTTGATACGGCATACAAACACTTAAAGAAACTCCTGCTGGACATCCTAAAAGGCAGTTTTTATTGCACTCACTTCGGAAACAAAACAATAAACCGTACTTTACATGGCGAATTTTCAAAACGTGCCAATTCGAACCAAATTCCGATTTAGACTCACCATTACGATTCTTCCCCAACCGATGGTAATAGAGAGCAACCCACAAGTACCAGCGCGAAGCCCGAACATTTTGTTCGACTTATGCTTAGACATATCATCACAATAATCTTCCCAATGAACTACGTTGTCAGATAAATAGAAAGACGAATTTTGACACGTCCCAGATAGAAAAGGACAGTGATAATTTAAAAGCAGGTATACGTAGTTTTGTTTGGACAAGTATGAACAATAAAAGTCTATCTTTAACCATTATCGAATTTGAAAGCAAATATAGAAAATTGGAATTCAAATAAAAACTTTGACAGGCATATAGATCTAGAGCTTGACCGAAAACTTTAAAAGATATAGAAAGTAAAAATTAAATAAAAAGTCTTTCAAATATAGAAAATGAACGCCCGCGAATAAATTTGACACCGGATGAATTTTAACGTAAACCAGTTGATAGGAATAGGAAATAAAAAGTTATTGAACCGGTTCAGCATTGATTAAACGCAAAACAAAAATCCTGACCCATAGAAATACATGTTAATAAATAGTTTTCACCTTCACTATGTTTAAAAGAAATTAAAAGAAATATAGGAACTAAAGTCCATAAGGAATTTGACATTTATTAAAGCAAATAAAACTTCATCAAATATAGAAACTAAAGTCACGAAGTATCTTGACATTTATTAAACCTCACAAGCAAATAAGATGTTAACAACTATAGAAACTAAGGTCAATAAGTAATTTGGCATTTATTGAGCTGACAGCAAATAAAGCCTTGACAAATATAGGAAGTAAAGTCCATGAGGAACTTGACATCCATTAGACCTATAGGTAAGCACAAGGTTGACATGGTGTAAATTGAAATTGAAAATTAGTAAAACAAACTTATAAAATAAATACCAAGTAGACCTTAAAGTAGATAAAAACCTGTAAAAAGAATTAAAATTGTTGAAATGAATTATTTGTTTAACGTAGACTTAAAAGTAGATAAAAAGCCTGTAAAAGACTTAAAAAATTTATTAAGACCACGTTTGCGTGATATACACTTGTAAAGATAGAGGTCGGACTTGCCGACTTAGTAGAAAAACTATGAAATTTTTGTAATAAAAAAGTCACGTAGACCCGGGCATATTGTAAGTAGGCGTGTTTTGAAGAGATCTTGTTTTTTGTAAGACGCCAAGTTGAAGAAAGCGAAAATAAATAAAATAAAAATTGTGCTCTGTTCCGAAAAGTCAAGTTTTTTTCTGTTGGAATATTAAAAACAGAGTTGGTCAAGCCAGAGAGTACGTGTTGTACCCCGTCCAGGAAAGCTGGGTTGAACTTTTCTTTTGGTTCGACCGAAAAGTGGCACCGAGCCGCAGTAAAGAACTGGAAAGGAGCAGTGAATCAAGGGAAGCTGATGTTAAAAGTCTGGCTAAGTAGTGGAATTTTTTTTCCCTCGACTGAGAGGTCTGCTATTGTCACGCTTGGACCTAATCTGACTCCACGGTCAGCGGTCGGGCCAGGTGGCCAGGTAACGGGGTCCATAACGGAAGCGGCCCGCCAATTCCATCAACATTTAAATCACTGTAGATTTGGTACCAGCCAATTACAGCGATATTCAGAACCGCTACAGCATTGGTGCCCAGCCAATTTCAACAACTCTTAACATTGCCCTCACATTTGGGATCCCCTGCGGGGCAATTCTACAACAGTATCTAAAAATACTGAAATTGACTCATAAGATTTTCGTGTTTGTAAAATTGCATATTTTATTGAAACTCCAAATGCCTTTACTAAATTTGTATGCAAACCATCCAATATTATGTTTACCACTATAGATCAAATGTAATGTTTACCACTATAGATCCTGTTTCAACCAACAACATGAGAACCTTTTTGTGCCCTCGTACATTTCTTGTGAGGAAATATTCTACAACTAGTTTCCATCTTCTGTTTATGCAATTAATTAAAAGTGTTAATGCCTCTTTTTCTATGGGCATATCGAAAGTTTCAACATTTTCGCCTACATCTACATAACCGAAAAACTTTTTTTTAGTATTATCCCAATACACAGACGTTTCGCCGAAAACTACCTAAATGTTTAGACTTATCAACTTGTTCCTTGATTAATTGTAAGTGTAGTGACAAGATCGTTGTAAACTCTTGTTTTGTCACAACTAATAAAAAGGGGGTGCCGGGTAAATAAATAACAATAGATCATCAAACAGTTTTAAATATGTGCTTTATTTTTGGCAATGATAATAACAAGAATTTGGAACAGACAATCGTAACGAAAACAACAATAATATTTTTATCTAATGGTCTAATTTCAACGTAATTTACGGTTGGATTGTTGGACATTCTGCAACGAGAAAAGATAAAATTAATATGGAGAATATACTTGTTTCCTTTTGTGTTCTGGTATGGTATGAACTTACTGTAATTCAGGAATATACAAATATAATAAATCTTACTGCAGTTTATTTTACTTATATATGTTGTTGGTGTGGTGAATCCTTTGGTTAGGACCGGATCGATAGTATCATCTTGTTGTACTGTACTTCTCAGCTGTAATTTATTGTATTACATCTAAGTGGTGTTGTCGTAATTTATTCTATTACGATAGTGTGATTTGAATGATATGACAGTCGCAAGTTAATGCGTTACGACTAGAGTGTCAAGACTGCAATTTAATGTGTTGCACTCTAGTGATCAGTCGAGACTGACGACCATCCCTTGGAACAAGTATTTTTATTGTCTGACTATATTAACATTCTTAATTTTAAGCTTAATATATATATTTTTTACAACATTGTGGGATTTGAATTGTAATTTACATGTACAAAAAGTACATCTACCAAACAACTAGGATATTAAGTTAGTTTTGAGGGTTAAAATTATTATGTAACTTATGGTTTAAAATTAGTTGGAGTTTCTACAAAAAATAGGTGAAAAAGTAGATATAATGTGATAGGTTTGGTTAAAGTAGTATATATTTACATTATTATGATGGTGGGGTTTAGTTAAGGTTTTGATGATAGAAAGTGTCATCGGAGATATAATTTTTGGTATTGTTGATATTAGTTAAGTAATTAGTCTGAGGAGTAATTTGGACCTATTGTGCGAGGTAATAGTGATAGTCTTAGGTGAGAATGAATTAGATAATTGTTTTGTTCGGATTATATTTTGTTGAAAGAGAATAATTTTGGTTATTGATTTTGGTTTGTTTCAATGTGTTGGGCAGTGTTGTATACTAGGTGGTTAACGTTATGTTTAGCCTTGTGATAGTATAGTAAGGGATCATCCGGTGAGACAAGACCACTTGTTATTAGCCACTTTAGGTGCAACGGGGGGTGATATTTTATGTTAGTGAAGGGGTCGTAGATTTTATTGATGGCTTTGGATTAGTGGGTTATCCAAAGAGTTTAATTTATTTATATACTTAGTTGCTAGTTTAATAAGGAAGCGGTCGATTCTATTCATACGTACTGTAGAGTTTTTTATTGCTGATCCATTTATGTTGACCAGGTTTTCGTTTAAAATTTATGCAGTCTCTGAGGATTTTTCGTTCAAATACTCTTAATTTTTCCATTTAGGCCGAGCTTATGCTGTGCCAAATGGGGAATGCATAGGCCATGATTAGTCTAATCATCTGTTCATATAGAACAGTTTTTAACTTGGTGGAGAGTTTAGAGTTGGGTTTAAAAGCTCTTTTGAGAGCCTAGTAACAGTTTGTAGTCTTCTTGATTATGTAATTGATGTGTTTATAGAAAAATAAATCGTCAGTGAATAGAACACCTAAGTATTTTATTTGATTTTTAATCGGAATTTTATGATTATTCATCTTAAGGTGAAAGCTATGAAGGCCAGACCAAGCATTAGGAGGGGAATCCCTTCTCTTACCTTTAAATAAAATCGCCTCACACTTAGAGATATTGATTTTAATTTTCCATGTATTATAGTATTTAAGGAGGGGTTTAAGGTATTTATTGATACGTCCTTTCAGGATATGTTTTTTAAAACCAGAAGCATATAGGAGGGTATCGTCTGCATAGCAGAGGATATTAACTTTCCTTTCATTATTAGTAGGCTTGGGCATGTCTGCAGTATAAATATTGTATAGGATTGGACCCAGCAGAGAGCCTTGAGGTACTCCTGCCTTTATTTCGAACGCTTGTGAGATTGTATTCTGTATTTTGACAGAGAATGTTCTGTTTGTTAAGAAGTTATAGAGAATTCTACATAGAGAATTCTACATGAAAACCAAATAAGTTTTTCATTTTATGAATGAGTCCCTCTATCCAGACTGTATCGAATGCCTTTTCTATATCTAGGGAGCACGCTCAGGTTTTTTGTTTTTAAGATTATGGCCTACTGATTCCATTAAAACTGTTAGGGCATGTGTAGTTGAGTGTTGGGGCATGAATCCGAATTGAAAGTTGGGTATTACTCTGTTGTCCTCGCAGTGTAATCTAATTTTGTCAAGGAGAAAAGCTTCATAGACTTTACTGATACATGACAAATGTGAAATTGGTCTATAGCTGGAGATGAGATTAGATGGTTTATTAGCTTTTATTATGGGTACAATGGTGGCTTGTTTCCATTTTTTTTTATAGTAGCCTATGTTAAAAAGATGATTAAATAGTAGAGCCAAGAAGAAGAGACTAGGCGGAGATTTTTTAACCATGTAATTAGATACTTTGTCGCGTCCCGCTGTTGTTTTGTTATTACGGGATTTAATCTGGTCTTTAATCTGGCTAGGTGTGATGAAGGAAATGTGATTAATATTATTAGCCTGGAGGGTTATGCTACCTATAATCTGAGGGTTGGGTTGTTGCTCAGGGGGAGGGTCGGAGAATTTATCATGCAATGGGAATGGACTGTTAGCTTCAAAATCTGCTTTGAAGTCATTGGAAAATACTACTATTGGGGTTATTTTATTTTTATAGCTTGCTTGGATAGAGTTATTGATTTGGAAGTTAGTTGAGGCGTTGCCCATATAGAAGTTTGCTTTATGTATGTCGCAGAAGTATTGACCTAGAGCGGCTGCTTTCTTTTTATCATCAGAAACTACCTCAGAGTTATCTGTTGATTGCAACGGGGGGATGTTGTTGTTTCTTAAGAGCCCCATGTATCTCTTGACTGTTTTAAAAGAGTTGTTATCAAGTTTAATACCAGCGAGTTTTTTATGCCAGTAATTAGTATAATGGATTTTGATGGAGTCTTTGATTATTTTTTCTAGACAGTTGATTTGTGATTTGAGTAAATTATGAATGGGATTGTATTGCAGTCTAAACCATTTTCTTCTGAGTTTATTTTTTTGATGAATAATATTAAGTAGAAAGGTACACTTAGGTCAATGGCGGAATGTAGTAGCCTGTCCAGGTCATCAATAGTGCTATCCAGTTCACTAGGGGAGGGACAACAGTTATCTGGGAGCATTAATTGAGAGATATTCCGATCAATATGGGCTCTGAAGAGAGTCCAATTTGTGTTACCATAGTCAGGTATTTTTTTCTTTTCAGAAATGGCCGGATTGTTAATTAACGAAATATTTAGCTCTACCGCCGCATGGTCTGAGGGGTAGTCTAAGATGGGGAGTTTACCGAAATTATTATGTTTTACTGTAATGTTGCTAGATATAATGAAGAAGACGATCAGTGAGGCAGTACCAGGGTTGTTTCTTGTGTATCTGCCTGGGTATTCAGGGGAGTAAGTTTCTGTCTATTGAGTTGTCTGTGTACCCCCGGTGTAGGGAATTACCCGAAATATTTGCAGCGGCCTGATCGTTACCCCAGTACTGATGGATGGCATTAATTAGTAATCTGCCTTGATTTTATTAAATAATTCACTCATATCATCGGCCATGGCGTAGTTTCCGTTTCTATTATAGATCGATGTCACCACAAGTGTTTTGTTGTTAGAGTGGCTAACAATAATTGTTGTAGTTTCGATGTATTTGAATTTTGTGGGATTGACATATTGGACAAACTTAAGATTATCTTTTATTAGTATGGCCGTACCTCCGCCGCCCTCAGAGGATCTATCGTTTCTGACGAGGTTATAGTTTTTATAACTTAAATTGTGTACTGTTTTTAAGTTTGTTTCACTTAACAGTACAAAGTTTGGTCTATGTTTAGTTATGAAGGTGTTAAGTTGATGCCTTTTGTGTAGAGATATACATTTATGGCAATAAACTTTAGATTATTAATTACGCTGTCCCCAGATTGAGATGGGTTCATAGTGAACTATTAACTGTTAATTCTGTTAAGAATGACAATAATACCATTCTTTTATTGTTCAGATTTGAAAGCCCTCTGTAATGTGGCAGGAAGTTATCTATTCTATGTAAGCACTCGAATAAGTCCAAACAAAATATCATGTTGCATTCATCATTAAGAAATTGTATGTTACCGGATCGGTGGTTAGTTTCACTAGTGTCTCTTGTGGTTTTACGAGGGGCGCTTTGGTCTCTCTTCAAAACAGAGGCATGTGAGACGTTCTTTGTTGAAAAGTTATTAAGTGTTTAATTCCGAAAATTTAGTCTTTCTTGCTTTCTAGATAAAATTTCGAGGTATTTAGTGCATTTTCTATAATTGGCGGGATGCCCTCATTGACCACAGTGCAGAAAGTGCACCTTTTTCGATGCGCATTGTTCCATCCGGATTTTCTTCAACTCTTTCCAGAAGATTATTTAGTGGACTCTCTTTGGGGGAAGTGGGCATTTCCCAGGACCATGTACATCTTTGCATTTAACGCAGCGGTATGCCATAGAGCAATTTGAGGCAACATGTCCGAAACGCTGGCAGTTACGGCACTGAATTATAGCTGTAGGCTTGAATTTGTGGAAGTAAACACGTTGCCCTAGGAAATAGTTAGTCTTTTACTTCCGAGGGGTCAGAACAATTTTTTATTTGTAGAAGCCAAATAGGGTCCTTCATTCTGGAGTTGCTTTTAGAGAACAGTGAGACTTTTGCAAGCTCGATGTTGGAAAAGACTCTTCTGAATTCAGAGGTAATGTCGTGTTCATCATAGGATGAATGGAGAGATTTAAGCAAAAGACTACTAGGTTTTTCATTCTTTAGAGTGAAGCTGTAGTGGCTGATGCGCTCAGCTTTAAGTAGTTCGAGCGCTATTTTGAAATTTTTCGGGTTTTTAACCAGTAGATGTACGGTGTTTTTATTTATTTTTTTGAATAAGAATGATCTTTCGTTGATTGAGAGTTCTAGTTTAGTAGAGAAGTTACTATGGGCGGAGGTTTAACCGATTTGGTTAGAATTATATCTGTTGTGTCAGCAGGAGGAGGCAAGTCGTCCATACCCTCATCATCTGACTCAGAACAAAAGGTCCCGTCATCCCCTCAGAGTTCAATAGATTAAATTGATTATTGTTTCCTGGCCCAGTTGTGGCTAGAGCTCTTTTTTTTACTGTGAACTAGGATTATGTGCTGTTTTTTTCTTGGAATAACTTTTCTTATCCTTTTTTACCTTATCAACACCAAGACTATTACTATTGTGCGGATTTTTGTTTTTTTAGGTATATAGTGTTATAATCTATTTCTTTAATTAAATTATTGTATTTTTCAAGTAATATATTGTAATTGTCTGACATTATTTTCAGTTGCTTACTATAAATATTATCTACATAAGTTACCAAATACTTTGTTACTGTTTACTAGTTGTGGGTCTTCCTTGGCGTTGGAGAATCCATTGGTGTCGAACGTATGTCCGTTAGTATTATCTTCTGACCTATGGAAGGCACTAGGGTTTAAGGGCATATTGTGGATTGTGGGCCGAGGGACGACACTGGGAGCTATATGCATTTTATTTAAATGTAGCGTTTGTCCATTAGGGTTGACGTTTGACCTAGGGATGGCACCAGGTTTTAAAAGCATGTTGTGGTCCATATTTTCCATAAGTTGTATATGTTCATTAGGGATGTCATCTGACCTTGGGACGGCACTAGGTTTTATGGGCATGAGGGAGTCCGAAGGCCCAGGGACGGCACTGGGTTGGTCCTTCATCTTGACGTCAGTAATTTTTCTGGCAGATTTCTGTATTATTGCCTTTGTTTTTTGTTTTTTTACTTTTTTCATAACGTTTGTTATTTCGGGGTTGTCGGTATGCTGAGTTTCATTATCACTAGTATGTAGTTTGTAATTATTACTATTGTTATTATTATTTTTTTATTGTCTCTTCTTTTTTTGGTTTTAGTTTTATCCAAAGACGTTGATTTTCTTTTTTTTTAAACTTTTGATTGGGGTAGAGCTCAGAGTTGAAGTATCACTACAGCTGTCAAACCTCCCTTCATCGGAGAAAGTGGTGAATCTGTCGGTATCATCATCGTCTGACGGAGCTTCGTCCCTTGCTTTAACCAGAGCCTCTAATACATACAGTGTATAGATTAGAAGGCTCATTACTAGATGTGGGTTGTCCTAATTTAGTTTATTTATTATTTTTTATTATTGTATTATAATATTTTATTATTGTTGCTTTATTGTTTTATTGAAATAATAATAATTTTTTTTATGTAAATAAGTCTTTTTTATTTTTGGCTCCATGTCTCTTTTAAAAATTCCTTAAAACTAATTGGCAAAAGGCACGAAATTGTAAAAAAGAACACTAGCTAAACTAACTTATAAACAGTCAAAAGGGACAATTAGAAACAATTAATACAGAAATGACACACAAAAAGGAAAACAAACAAGACACAATTCTCAAAAGAGACTAAAAACGGACACAAGAATTTTGAAAAAGACCTGAAGTTTTACCAAAAATTTAAAACCAGTCTCAATTTTGACAATTAGGTAAGTGGCAGTTCCAAGGGGTTCCAAATTTCTAAAATAAACTAATAAATAATGAGTACCTAAAACGAACGAATTTTCAACAAAAATTTTTGCAATTTAGCACCGAGACCGAAACCGAATTAAAACCTTAATACCCCAACGAACGAAAAATTTGCGCGATACCGTTATAGAGTCCCGCGAGGGCAGCCTGTAGTATCATAGACCTCTACAAACTGCCCTCATCATCCCTCCAGCTTAGCATCTCTAACAGAGTACTTGTCCTTCCCACAGCACGTGCAACGATTCCTAAGCGGGGAGAAGCCCCGTGAACTAGTGTTGCAAATGCTGTGGCCTGCTATCACCAGCAAAAGACAAGAGCTCTGTCCTACACCGACGATAGTGGTTGCCATGTGCAGTTGAATGTGTCTGCGTTCGTTGCCAGATATTCAATCTGTCAACGAAGTAGCGCTTAAGTACTTGTGCGTGGTGTTGTGGGTCAGTGTTCTGATTCCCATCTCCGGCTCTCATGTAGTACAAGTGAATTGTAGATTTGGCCAGTGTCAACACATACTAACATACTAACAGTTCACCCGACTACAAACCTTTGGTCCCCATAGAAACGATGTCCTAGTAATGCTGAAATTCGGGTGGATCAACGGACACATATCGCACACCAGTTCCATCAGACTCTGCAAAGCTGGACAAGTGAAGAACCTGTAAAACAAGGTGCCTTCACCAGAACAAACTGTGCAGATCCTCTGAACCCGCCGGTGGATATGTGACAACTGATTAGGATGCATAAGACTGTGATGCAGCAATTTGAATGCTACATCAGCATCTTAGTAACTAGAAGGATAACTGTAGACTACTCTGCAAGTTATCCCTCCCGGTGGTCTTATTGACATAAGCATGTCACGGAGCAGCACACGTGTTGTAAGTGTGCTGAAAGGTGTGTGAGGCGGTCTTTCCAGAACGAAAGCATCTTCCAACTTAGTGCCAGGGTCACTGGTCCCAAGTTGGCGAAATCTCTCCCACGCAGAAGCCGCCAGGTCGTGTAGTTGTGGAGTGTTAGTGTTCATTCGACAGTTTCCACAGATATCAATAATATCTCCGAGAACTGTCAGTGTATGCGTGTCAGCTTCAAAACCTCGAGCATTACTGAACACTGAATCTATTAATTCAGGATTAAACCTGATTGGAATCGACGCGTAGAGCCATCCACTTAAGGTGAAATGCTGGCCTGATTCTGTCCCAGGTCTGAATCGTTGAGATTAGATCCTGCGGCCAGTCACGAGGATAGTGTGGTCGAACAGAGAGCAGGTAGTAATACTCCCCTATGCCGATCCCTCCCAGTACATTCACCCACAGTTGAGAAATCAAGGTGTCTCTCTGGCAAGACACTCTTTGGAATGCACGCACTTGGAGACACCTTGATTTCACAACCAAGTTACTGAGACCTAATCCACCTATCTTGACTGGCAGGCAGAGCATGCTTTCAGCAAGCCATCGTCTTCCGCACCAAAAGGAGTCTATCGCTTTTGCTTGAAGAAGACCTACGAAGCCTTCCTCAAACGTCTCAGACTTTAGCACATGAACGATGGACGAGGTAATCAAACAGTTTATCACGACTGACCTTCCCATTAGGGATAAAGAAAACAGTCGACTACGCCATGAGTTAACAGCTCTAGAGAGTTTCTCAAGAGCGATGCGGCTATTATTTGATTTACTCTCGCGTCCGATATACTCACCTAAATACTTCAGGCAAGTGTTAGTCTATTGGACGTTCAGTGGACTATCTGTACGATCTCTCCACCTTCCACACCACAAGCCTTGACTCTTGCTAAGGTTGATTTTAGCGGCCGCTATACGTTCGTACTGTTCGAAAACAGCACGAGCAACCGGAAAAGCTTCATCTCTTGTCACGAAAATAGATAGGTCATCCGCATATGCCAACATAAAAGGCCTCACATTGGTATATGGTAGATGCACTGAATATTGTCCGAGCATTCGACGAAGATTCACCAGTAGCGGCTCCAACGAAAGATCATAAAGCATACCTGACAATGGACAGCCCTGTCTGATACCTCGAAGAAACGAGATAGGAGAACTTGTCCTTGATGCTTAATCAAAATCGCTGATTGTCTATACAGTTTCCCGATCATATCGAGCCACCTGGGCGGGAACCCAAATGCCTCAATAGCAGTCAGGAGATACTCGTGCGAGACGCTATCATAAGCCTTTTGCTGGTCAAGTGAAATCATGGCCATTTGTGTACCTGTCTGTTCATGGTAGGCAAACAAATGTTTGGCTACCGCGATGTTGTCGTAGATACTACGACCAGGAACACAATAGAACTGTTCTGGGTGTATAACCGAAGCAATCACTGAGCAGAGTATCGCCCCTAATGCTTTGCAGATGATTTTATAGTCCACATTGCATAGGGTTACTGGCCTCCAGTTGCCCATCCTCTGCAAATCTCCTTTCTTTGGAATCAATCGCATAACAGACCTCCTCCAACTAGAAGGAAAGTCTGAATGTGTCTCAACCGCCGAATTGAAGACTTCCAAAAGGTCAGGAATTAATAAATCCCTGAAACGTATGAGGAATTCTGGAATCAACCCGTCATAACCAGGTGAAGTGTGTCGCCTTAGATCCTTTGTCGCAGCGATCATATCCTCCTATGTGATTACTGTATCCAGGGCTCCTTTCTGTCTTCAGAGAAAGTGGGAATATTCTCAAGAAATTCATGAGTGGTCGAGGATTTTGTCGACGTCGATTCAGAGTAGAGACTACTGTAGTAGTCTCGAATATATTCTGATAGCTGTAGTCCGTTGAGGACTTGTCCAGATTCATCAACTATCGATTCGACTTCACAAGAAGCAGTACGTCGTTTAGTTGTCTGGAAGAAGTACTCGGTTGGAATAATCGCCTTCCCTCAACCAGCGTGATTGGCTGCGCAGCACAAACTCCAAGCTATGCTTGTAAGTTTGTGTTGCCAAGCGTTCCTTTATTCTGTTAAAATAAAGAATCAACTCCGGCTGAGTTGGGAGAAGATCTGCCACCCGAGATACTTCGGCCGACAAGCTAGAAGCTTGAAACCCACTTCGATTGAAATTCGCTTCGATAAAGATCGAGTTTGGAGCTTTCCAACATCCCACCATTGACTAAGAAGACGAAAGTCAGCTTTGCTCTCTTGCCAATCGTGCCAGAATTCCATGAACTCATTGATGAACTGCTCGGAATTCAGCAAATAGTTGTTGAATATCCAGTATGCAGTTCTTCTTTCAACTAGAGTGCTGGTTGCCACTACAAGAAGGTCGCTAACGGAACACACTTCATGAGTGACACCAACGAAATGTTCTAGTATTCCAGGTGAGACGTAAAGTCTATCGATTCTGGAGCCTGCGAGACTTCCATGGATATTTCGCAAGACCCTCGTGTATGATCTAGTCGTAGGATGCATCCAACGATAGATATCCACGAGTCTGAAAACACGGACAAAATTCCTCAACCGAGTAGCATTGACAGAGTTGAACTCAACTCCGGAATGCCGATCCATTGAGGGATTTAGCGTGCAGTTGAAATCATCTCCGACGATAGTTTCGCCACTAAAATTCACCAGACAGGATTGAATACTATCAAGAACTTGTCTTGTAATATCCTGGTCATGAGGAAGGTACACGTTCACTACCTTGATATGTTTGTCTTGAACGACAAAGTCCAAGGAAGAAGCGAAGCCTGGAAAGATATCTGTATATACAGGAGACGATAGTGTAAATTTGTTGGATACAACGATTGCCACTCCTGAGCCTCGGCGAGGCGCAGGTGTGGCAAACATTGCATAGCCAGTGTGTAAATAAGCATAGCGCTCAAGGTGTGTATACGTGTCTTGTGTAAAATTCGTCTCCTGCAGAAGTGTAATGTCTATATCGAACATTTTGACATGTTAGTACTGTGTAGTCTTGTATGAGCACTTAAACCCCCGGTGTTAAGAGAGCCTATCTTACACATTCACAGAGATAAGAAGCTCAAACGATGATGGTACGACGTCTATTGACGAGGAGAATCGACCAAGCGATTCTCCTGTATCAACTCCCCCACCTTCCTATGGAGTCGATCTAGCCGAGATGCATCGTTGTACTTCCTCTTAATCTTGCACTCCTCTTGTAGGAGTAGAAGCTGAGGAAGTAACAACTCTGGCCTCTCCAGCTCCCTCACAAGAATACTCCAGATTTTATCTGAATTCTTCTTGTACAGGAGCTGGGCAAGAATCTTTGAGATCTTCTCCCTAGGAAGGGTTTCCATACCCTTCGAGACTTCAAATTGGCTACCAGTCGAAAAGGTGCTACCACACGACGCGTAGCCACTGAAGCCCGAGAGACCAGTCTCATCCAAACCGGTCACTTCGCAGTCCGAAAGCTGTTCGAGAGATGCTTCCGCCTTTCTCACAACAACTTTCGAACCAAGGGCACCACTATCATCCTCCTCCGAGTGGGGCCGCTTGGATGCGACTGGCTTTGCTGGCTCTGGAGGCGGCAGCATCACCTGGTCAATTTTCTTCCTCCTCGTCGTCTTTGTTTTTTACTACATGGCTAGTCGACTCCTCGTCAGAAGTAGCCATACTTTCACGTGCTGACGTGGCACCGTTTACAGCCGTAATAGTTTTTGCCTCTCAGACAACTTCAGGCACTTTAGCCACTGGCTGCTCCAAGATTGCAGATTGAGTGCTGGCAGAAAGTTCCTTCTCCGGAGCCACTACTGTAGCAGTGGTTTCCTTCGAGGGAGCCCTCTGTTCAGCCTTCTTCCCGCTTCTTTTGGGGCAGTAATCAATAAAATGCCCTACTAAATGGCAAGCATGGCATTCCGTTTCGGTGCTCACATCAATCCAGTGCCTTGAGCCGGATATGCTCAGGTAAAAGCCTTTTGGAAGCGTGCATCCCTTATTCAAGGTCCCCAATTTTTAAGGGAATGGCACGAACGTTGCCATGAACCTTCCCAAATCTCCCTAAGAAATTTAGGAGGTCTTCATGGATCGCTCGCATAGGGACCCGTGAAAACATAACCCTTGTGGCCTTTTCCCTGAGTGGGAACGGCACAAGGTGTCTACCATCCACCTCGATGCCCGCAATCATAAGCTTGATGGCACTATCGAGGGTCGTGGTGTACACCTCAACCATTCCCCAGCTATCACTCTCATGGAGAATAGATCCTCACGAGAGATGACCTGAGAGATCGCTTTTAGGTATACGCTCTGAGGACACCTATTGATGTGCTCGAGCTGCATACCGTAGCTCTCATCCTGCCACCTCCCGTCGAAAAAAGCCTGAAGACCCGCACCGGTCTTAGGCCGAGACTTACCTGCGTCCAATGGGGCTGGACGAGGAGTGATGCCCTTTCCTAAAATTTCTATTGTGGAAGCCTTATCGGAACTGCCACTTACCTGCGCATATGAGATCTCTAACTGTAATGCTGGGGATCGTAGTGCTGCTGGTGGACTCACTTCTGCTGCTGATGCATGCATCTTGGACGTGTTTGCCTTCTTTGATGAAAGCGGTGGCCTCATCACAAGACCGCTAGGCTTTGGCGATGAGGCCGAAGCCTTTTCAACTACTTCCTTTAGCGTAGGACGTTCTTTTGAGGCTAAAGCCATCGTCAGTGGATTTGCTAAAGCTGCAGCAATAGCGCTGGATGTTGGGGCTAATGCCTCTGACTCTTCACGGACAGATTTGGATGTCCTGGCAATGTTCTTCTCCTGTGGAGGTAACTGCAAATTTTGAATTTTGGCCTGTTCAATTGGGCCCTTTATGGCCTTTTCGTTGGGCCCTTTTACACTCTCCTTGAAAGAGGAAGAAGAAGATTTATTTTTCTTCCTCCCTCTGTGGCTTAATTTGAGAGGATCATCTGTCCCCCCAGAATCACTGCTGCTCACGCTCATTTTGAGCACGGCAGAGTAAATATTTTTTTTTTCCATAAAAATTTAAAAGATTTATTTCCAGACTTTTATAAGTATTTGAAATTATCAGTTTCAATTCACACGAAAATTTATTCACGGTTGCCCGTTGCCATGGCAACGACCAAAATTAATTGAAATAATTTCTTCAAATGTCACAAAATGTTTTACTTTTCACAATTTTTAATTCTTTTTTAATTCTTTTTTAATAGTTATTTTTGTAAATATACACATAAAAACTATTTGAGAATAAACTCACTCACTGCTTTGTACTTATCCGCTTTTTTTCACTATTATTACGCGGGCTTTCTCAAGATATTACGGAAATAATAATAATAATTTATTTATCAATACGATATAGCTGACAGGAGCTAATGTTTGTTGTTTTTATTTTTTATTATTTATTTATTTTTATTTTTATTATAATTATTTATTATAGTTATTTAGTCTTCATAAAGCACAAGGTTATTATATTTAGATTAAATAAAATAGTTTCAGGCATATTTATATTTATGTATATTTATATTTAAGTAGCAATTGTTTTTGTTGAGAATCCCACAATCACAGTGGCTTTGAGATTTTGTTTTATTTTAAATTTTCTTCTTTCCCAGCTGTCACTTTTTGAATATTTTTCTTTTAATTGTTTTTTACACCATTAACCGTTCTGGTTAATTATAAGTGAAGACTCAAGACTCAGTCACTAATTTATTGCACTTAATTTATTTTATCTTTTGTTTTTCTTTTTAAAAAAATTTTATATTTTTTTGTGATAACCGCACCGGATCAAATCAAGTCAGTGACTGCCGACGACAATCCCTTTGCTTCACAGGCTTTTTATAGTAAAATTCTCAGCAAGTCATTGGGAATGCCTGCTCTGATTTTTTGAAGCAAAGTGATTTAATTTACGTTTAAAGTATTTAATTTTAGTGTGCGTTCGCATCGTCGTAAGACCCTGAAACCCGTCAGCCGAATTGTACCATTGCACCATAATACTGGGATATTCAAATCAATTCAACTCGGTTTATTTAAACAATTGTAAGATTCTTCATGAGTTAATGTTATGATATTACAATATTTAACCGTATTAAAAGACACATGATCTTTATTTTGTACACATTCTAGCCAAAGGGATTTCCAACATGCGTTTAAAGTTGATGGCCTCAATTCAGATAGTGCTAATCCAGCATGTTTGATACAGTCATTAAGATAAAATTTCTTCCACGCGTCAATGACTTTTAAATTTGTATCATTCATTAATTTATCTAAAATGTACCGGAATGTTTTCTTTACTTAATACATAGCTCTTAAAGTTGCAATAATTCCTTGATCCAATGGTTGTATTAACGGAGTGGTATTTGACGGAAGAAAACACAATTCGATATTAGACCTTTATCGCTCATATATACATATAACGTAGAACTTCTATGGCTATGTACGTTCTATTTGGCATACGTTTCCAGAAAAGGTTTGTTTCATCCTCATTCATCCTGATCTGGACCATTTTCAATTATCTTAGCTATTTTTGCAGGAAGTTCTTTAGCTACCAGCTCATTTGCAGATACAATTTCATGCTTAATCTTTATATTATGCAGCGCGTGGGTCGTTGCAGAAAACGTTTCATCCATCCTGTACTTCAAAAAATTAAAAATGTTTTCCTTTCTCGCCTGATGTTTGTGGTTCCATTTTTTTCATCTGATTATAAATTGTTAATGCCACCTGCTTGATATATAGATATATTAAAAGAGCCTTTTCCATTTTCTGTTTTACAATGTCTGTTGTGTATGATGTTGTATGAGCACTTAACTTTATAGTCTTACGGTGGATCCTTTTAAACTGAAATGTTGCCCTACAGACCTCTTCCACTGGCTATATTGTCTAAAATTTTGATTTTAACTTCCCAAGAAATAGCTTCTCGTTTGTTTTGTAGCTGACATGGTGATAAGAACGCCTATAAAAATTGTTGTTTTGTACATAAGTAATGAATGAATGTATCGAAAAAATTATAAATTACCGCTCTTACTTTAACAAAAGCTTATATGATGTGGCTCTGTATTGCATAGCCTGCGCTCATGTGCAATCTGGATAGCGATTTTCGCACAGTCGTCGTCATCTTAAACGCTTTTGCCTACTTGCACATACAAAAAATTTTAGTATTTTTAAGCCGCCATCATTCGAGGTGTGCTTTGGGACAATTTTCTTATGCGGGATTTATCGATAATCGCTCCGCTGATATCAGATAATTTCGTTTTTATACCCTGATACTTGCTAAAACATGATTTTCTTACTAAAAATTATTTTAAATTGAAATTTCTTGGAATGCGTTAACTCAAATTAAATTGCGTAAAAAAGGGATGAAATATTTTTTTTTAATCGCGTTAAAGTCAAATTCGGTTTAGTCCGTGCTTGATAGGTTTCGTTCGCCTGTCTAGGAATAGAAAATGGCTGTCTACTTTTTTACACGCTACCTTGTTTTTTTCGCACGACGTTCTACTTTTTTCATGATGTTACAAATTGTTCGAAAGTAAATTTGGATCAAGCTCAGAACTTTAGCACAGGTATTTACGAATTTTGAACTACACATTCGACTATAATTATTCAATAAAAACTTGATTGAAGGCTTATTATTTTGCATACATACATGTAACATGATTTTCTATTTATACAGTTAAGAAGGATTAGTTATAAAATAATAATAAAAAGTCTAAATTAAAATAAAATAATAAGATTTAACTTATAAGGTTAGATATAATTTAGATTATAGCTCTTCCATTGTTTTGTAGAATAAAGTAGGTTTAAGTATTACCGAATAAGTGGAGAAATAAAGTATATAAACAGAAATAAATATTTGTTAGTAAATAATAATAAATGAACTTCGACTTTTTTCAATCCAGCATTTCCAGTTCTCCTTATCACCTCACTCGTCACACGAATGTATAATTTTGTAGAACGTTTTAGGTACCTATAGCTGTTTGCTTTTTCATCGCTAACATAATTGGCTCCTACCACTTGCGGTTGGTCTTAGCGACCCCCCACTGGATTGTTTTTCTCAGCCAATCAATAATATCTAGCATCCGAAAATTTCTTTTCACTTCAGCTAGCAAATTTTGTGGATCAAGCCTTTTTTCGTTTCCTGGAATCATCTTTTGTTGATAATTACCGTATCTATCTACCTCGTAGCACCTCGTAGCAAAAGGTGTACATAAGTACTCTTATTTCTTACTGTCTCTATAATATACAAAATAATAATGTCCACCAATTGCTTTGATGTCAAAAATCTGGCTATTGCGTTTCCGAACGACGATAGTCAGATCTGCAGCATACCATAGCCGGATGCAGCCTACTTCATGAACGTGCTCCAGCAAGTGTTAATCCCTATAAAATTCGTGTAAATAGCGTGGCTTTCCTTCGGACCGGAGCACACCGGCGCTAGACATGCCATCACAATAATTTTGCTACGCTGTAGTTCTTTATGCCATAGCCCACACGCGGAAGTTTTTAGTCTGTTTTTACGGGTGAGAAGTATTCGGAGGTAGGAAAGTTCCGTGCTACCAAGTTTTGATCGGGAGTACGGGCAGTATACCAACATTTTGAAATTTCTGATCGGACGACTGTACAGATGTGCGATCTAAACATATATTTTAAAATTATAAAGTAGGTTTCACTCGATTTCCTTGCTTCAGTGCTTAGTTTTCTCAACATTATAAAAAAAATTTGAATTTCAAAATAAAATTTCGTTCAAGTATGGGCGAGGTATGTTGCAAAAAAAATTTTATCCTGTATCTCGGGGAGTACTTGAGCTAGGCTAAAAATGTTGTATTTGTCTGAAAGGTAACAAATTAGGGATTTTTGAAGTTATATCGTTAATTTTTTACTTATCTAGAAATTTTTTTGAAAGCTAGTTATTACAAATGAAAGCCAATAGTATAATACGAATAAAACAAGACCAAAATGGCCGTTCAGTAAGCAAAACGAGCTGAGTTACAGCCAAAAAAGCATTGCAAGGACCTCATTTTCGAAAAAATCTAAAATCCGCTGTAATTTAGAAAATAACACGAATTCGAAAAAAATTGATATGACATTTTCGATTGCAAATCACCTCATCTTTTAGGGGTTTCAGTATTGCATACTTTTCCTGGAATACCCTGTACATATAGCAGATTGTTCGATAAAAACATAAACAAGCCGACTGTAGCTGTCGAGTGTCGGAGTGTTAAGCCATTGTTCATAGCAAAGGGCGCAAAATCAGTTGATTATTTTATCCTCTCTGGGCATAATAGAAATAGATAGAAGAGAATGACGAATTTTAAGAAAGGCTCCTTAAATTTCTCGCAAATCAATAAAAAGCAAATTTTAGTAACAGCGAAGAGTCTACCATGGCCTGAAAATGCAGTAATTTGTAAGTACATATTAATATATTCTTCTCAAATTAAGTATAGAACAAAGCTTTTTATAATATTTACAGACTATTCAATTAATCCGCCCCCTTTTCTCCCAGCTGAAAAGCATTCCGTTATTTCGGGCTTAATTGCGTTATATATAGATCCGAAAAGTAAATTGCAATATCATAATTTTGAAGAATTTATAACTGTAAGAATTTACCGATAGATTTCACTGCCGGTTACTTGGCATTACGGGGGGAAGTAGTATTGTCGGTTAAGTTCTGAAATATAAATTTGTTGCGGTTACGAAGAACTCGCAGAAAACCAGTTACAATATAAACATGTCAATACGTTGACTCTTAGATATAGGAAAATCTGAAAGGTAAGACTTCTAAATATTTAATAATAAAGTGTTCTTACCACAAATTTACATTTAGATACGCATCATGGTGCAGTACACAATTAAACTCTTCCAGTCAACTGTTTTGCAGATTGCGTTTGGTATGTACCGTCAATGTAGAAATTTCTGTAGATTACAATATAAATTATATAATTATAATAAAACAGATAAGAGTTGAAATTAGTTTCACTATCAATGTAAAGTAAATAGATGAAGAACGAAATGAATAACTTAAACAAGTGAGGAAAGGTTGTAGGCTATAGTTGCTCAAAAATTTATTATAAATCAAATTTTATTAATTAATTTTTCAGATAGTTATTTGAAACTCAGCTTTGATTAAGTTACAAATAATAGCTCCATTCGTTTACATGCTTGGTGTAGTCCGGAACTACACTCAATTAGGTACACCCACTGACATGTATATAAATGGACTGCTTGTTGAACCAAAAATGCATGAAAGCAAATGGCACCACTTTCATATGCCTGTCTCTTTCCGTGAGAGCATACTTTCCCACTGAACTGTAACGATTAGGAACGAGAAATTGCTTGTAAGAATCCTTGTAAAAAACACTTCCTTCGACTCTTAATTAAAATTTAACGATAAAATAGTCCCAAGTACTTTTGTGGTAAATTCGGTAAATCCCACTGACATGCATATATGTAAATTTCCAAATAATTTAAATATAGCGGCAGTTTACGACAGTTGGTAGCATTGACAGTGAGAGCATACTTTCTGAAATCAAAACTGGTGCCATATGAAACAGGAGATCAAGCAGTCCATTTATATATATGTCAGTGGGTACACCAAACCATTCGTTTGTAAGTTGTACACTAGATTGAATTACACCAAGCCATTCGTTTGCCTGTCAAAATGCGGTGTAGTGTACACTGAGTGTAATTTTTCTCCACCATCGAAATTATGGGTGCCTTTCAAGCAAGGCGAAACAAAAACGTACCGAAAATGTAAACATGCTTGCATAGAAGTGTACGCAAAAGAAACGCTTTGGTGTTGTGAATGCGTAACAGAAACGAATTATCAGGCCAAAGAGAAGTGAAACTGAAAAGCGTAGACCGTCAGTGTAGTGGTAGTTCACATTATATTTCGCAGACTGTACTTTAAAATGTTTCGTTTTCGGAACGAATATTACGTGACATTTGCGTAGCGTTGAAACAGTTTCGTTTTCGGAATGTAAATTTATGTGACGGTTTTTCATCGTTGCAGGAGACTTCATAAAGTATTCTCAAATTGTGTCTAGTTTACGAAACGTTTTTCATGTGGTCTGAATGACGAAGAAAACATCAGATTTTTCTAGTTTAATTTATTTAATAAAAAAGCATCTCAATTATATTTAACAATTTCCGGCAATAATGACCTGATAAATATAAAAAAGCTAAAGTGAAGTTTTTATTTTTGTAAATATTTGTACTTTAACTTATTTTACCATTTCTACTAGAAAAATGAAGTATATATTAATATTTAAAAAAGTATGTTAGACGCAGAACAAACCTTAATACTAAGTATACTAAGTATCAAATAATCACACAAAAACACAAAACAGCTGTCAGGTTCTATGAAACACAGGACACAGGTCAATAAATCCAGAGGTGTACATTTTCAATACGTTTTTGTTTCGCTGTTATTATAACGCTGAAGCTGTTCGAAAAGTTTACGTTGTCGTTTCTCTTTAGGTGTACACTCTCAAATGCTTAGAGGGTGATACGTTTTCAATACATTTTTGTTACGCTGTGATATAGTGTTCATCTACTATACGGCCTTGGGTGTATTAGTGAAAAAGCTCTTCGTAAGGTTCACGTTTTCGTTTCACTTTAAGTGTATACTCTCAAATGTTTAGAGGGGAATACAAGAAATGTCAAATTTTGTTGACGCGGAATTGAGACAAAAAATTGCATTTTGTATGGGAAAATTCGGAAAATTGCAAATGTTATATTGCCATCTATTTCTATTATATTGTAACGAAGTTACAAATTAGAATTTAAATTCTTAAATACTCGTCAATGCATGCCGTATAATAGCAAGTAGTGCTTAACCCGATTGACTGATTGATTTGTGTCCGCTGAAGTAAATCGCTTAAATGCTCCGATATAAACAAACCCTCTTGACGTTCCATGATTGATGGTAACTCAGGATGCCTGAGATGTCAATCGTCACATGGAATCATCAGAACGGTAACACTTTTCGGTCTATAAAAGGCGAGCTGATGGCGTGGATAAATCAGTCGATCATCAAGCTTCGACTGGCTAAGGTACTTTACTGAACTTAAGCTGCGAAGAAGTAATCGACTCAAATTCCTACCGAATGTGAGTTTGTCCGCATTTGAGATTACCTATCAAATCCTGTAGTTAGAATTGCTTATTTCCGACCGAATGTGAGATTGTCCGCATTTGAGATTACCCGTCTTCCTCTGTATTTAGAAAACCTATTTCCGACCGAATGTGAGATTGTCCGCATTTGAGATTACCCGTCTTCCTCCATATTTAGAAAACCTATTTCCGACGAATGTGAGATTGTCCGCATTTGAGATTACCCGTCTTCCTCTGTATTTAGAAAACCTATTTCCGACCGAATGTGAGATTGTTCGCATTTGAGGTTACCCGTCTTCCTCTGTATTTAGAAAACCTATTTCCGACCGAATGTGATATTGTCCGCATTTGAGATTACCCGTCTTCCTGTAGCTAGTTATATATTTACTGTAAATAAAAGAAGTAAACTGCAGAAGATCCAACCAAAAAAAAAAAGGGAAATTTTGTGAAAACAACCTCAAAATAAATGTGTATTAGAATTAAGAGTGTTAAGCGTCTTATGGACAAAAGGTTAAAGTATGTGTTAAGTTAAACGCCTTATGGACAAAAAGTTAAAGTATGTGTTAAGTTAAACACCTTATGGACAAAAGGTTAAAGTGTGTGTTAGTTAAAATTGTGTAGTATCACAACGAAAAGTGTATTAGGTTAAGTTTGTAAAACCTTCTGACAAAAAGGCTATTAATAAAGTGTATTAGTTAAGATTATAAGGTTGTGTAAGTGACACAGACAATAATTTGACAGTTTTATATAATACCCAGTGGGAAAAGATAAAAATATTCAAAGTGTATAGTATTAAGATTTTGAATTGTCATAGACAATAAAGTGACAAGTTTACCTTATGGAAAAAGGGTAAACATAGCTTGTGCATTAGAATTAAGTTTGTATAAATACAAAAACAATACAGTCATATAAAAATATTTAATTCTTTATTGTGAAATAAAAATATTTGTTCAGTATCATTAAATAAGTGTTCACCTCTAAAACGTCAAAACCTGGTATTTATTTCTTCTTCTTCCTCGTCGTTGAACGCATTGACCCCGGCGTAACTCCAGAGCTAACCCGCAACGTTCAACTTTAAATATCAACGATTACAAAATGGCGCCCGAGCAGGGACTCTCTTTTCTGCCACTGAGGAAACGTCAGTGAATGAAGTAGAATAGTCACCGAATATAAATATCCAGAGACCAGACCGAGAAGGGGATAATACCAGTGCTATAATAAATATCAGTGTATAAAATAGACAATACTCGTTAACAAAATAAATATCTGTGTGTCAAAACTATATCCGTGTAAATTAAAAATGACCGATAAAAGTGAAATCACCGTCAGTGCCGTCTACCAGCTGAAAAGGGAAGATTTAATCACTGAACTGAACCGTAGGAATTTAAACACAAAGGGAACCGTGGATGACCTGCGAAAACGTCTTGCTGACAGTGTAAAACGAGAACAGGCTCTTCAAGAGGAGGAGCAGAACCAGTTAAAAATTGTGTCAACCGAAACTAAGACCGATAACATGACACTTCCGATCACAAATACATCCGAAACACAGACCGATATATTGGTACCTCCGATTTCAAATACAACCGAAACACAAACCGATGAGCAAAGACTGCAACCGAATATACCGCCTACACGCCTAAGTGTTACCGACAAGGAGACATTTTGTAACAATATACCAAATATTCAAAATATTCCGTACCCGATAGAAATCCGAGACCGACCACTTTCAGACGCTGACATTATGGATAAAGTCAGAAAATGGAATGTGAGATTTGACCAAGGTCAAGATCCGTTAAATTTCCTCGAGAGAATTGAGGAAATGGCACAATGTTACAGTATACCAACCGACCGATTGTTGAATACATTACCCGAGCTGCTGACAAAGACAGCACTAGCATGGTATCGTAACAACCGAGAACAATGGACAACATGGGATGAATTCATAAGTGACTTCAAACTATTTTTCTTGCCACCACGTTTCAGTATTAAACTAGCCGATGAGATCCGAACTAGGTTACAGAAACCTAGAGAAAGGGCCAAAGATTATATCACGGCCATCCAGTCACTCATGCGCTGGCAAACAAACGTGTCAACCGAAGAGAAACTAGAACGAATTTATGAAAACATGTTACCAGAGTACCGCCTATACATCCAAAGAAAAGATTTCCGTAAACTGTCTGAACTTATTCAACTCGCAGAAGAGTATGAATATATTCAAGTTCAACAAAAATCCCGCAATACCGAAACATCGCCTATCCGTCAGATGAGTAGACCACCACAAAACACCCCAGCCTTGCCAATAAATGTTTCACATATAAGGCGAGAGAGCTGTTGGAGATGTGGACAACTGGGACATCGTAGACACAAATGTCAAAATCCGGCAAAAATATTTTGTTCACAATGTGGAAAACTAGGTGTGTTAACTAGAGACTGTCATGGCCAAAACATGAACAGACCGTTAAAAGACCAAGGGATACCGGAGAGACAAGGCAGCCGAGTATCCCAGAACCAGAATCAGATGCCTTAAAAACCAGTCTACCCGATGCAACCATGATAGACGTACACTATGAGGACGACCGATATTTCATTACCATGTCAATATTTGAAACACCGTGTATAGCACTCATAGATACTGGAGCTCCTAAATCATTTATTGGTGACGAAGTCAAAAAACTGGTGGAATTACATAATATTCCTCCGATATCATGTTCTTTGAGAACTGGAATGGCGAACAGTAGTGAATTTAAAATCCATCAGTCATATATGGTGGACACACAATGGAATAATCATAAAATGTCACATTTATTCTACTATATGTCAAATCTAGCCGAAACCATCATACTGGGTGTAGACTTTCTTCGAAAAGCTGACATATCAGTAAAAATGTGGAACCAGGAAATTTCACCAGGAATCATGAATATTGAGGAGGAAATATCCGAACCAGCAACATGTACAGTGGTAATACCCGACGAGATAAACAATATACAGGAAAACCAAATAACCGAATTCCTGTCCACTCAAATTCAAAGATTTGACAAAATCTCCGGACCCACTCAGATTTCACATCACCATATCCGAATGAAACATGACAGTCCAATAAAACAACGTTATTTTCCGAGGAACTTCGCTATGCAGGAAATTATAAACTTGCAAATAGATGAACTACTTGCCGAAAACCAGATAGAACCGTCAAAAAGTCCATACAGTTCACCCATTGTACGAATACGTAAAAAACAGGGCGGATGGAGGTTATGTATTGACTACCGACAAATTAATGAAAATTCCGTTAAAGACGCCTATCCGTTACCTCAAATCAACCATATACTGGATAAATTGAGAGGCGCAAAATACATCTCTACACTTGACTTAAAACAAGGCTACTGGCAAATCCCACTGACAGTAGAATGCCGACCATATACAGCATTTACCATTCCCGGTCGAGGTTTGTTCCAATGGAAAGTTATGCCATTTGGACTTCATTCCGCACCCGCTACATTTCAGCGAGCTCTAGACCAAGTAATCGGTCCAGAAATGGAACCATATGCTTTTGCATATCTAGATGACATTATTGTTATTGGCCGTACTTTGGAGGAACATTTGGAAAAATTACGAGAAATGTGATTTTCTGAAAGAAAAGATCCGATATCTGGGACACGTTGTCAGTTCACAAGGTATACATACCGACCCGTCAAAAGTTGAAGCCAAAAGTACACTATTCGTGCCGACAACTGTCAAAGAAGTGAGACAATTTTTGGGTATTGCGTCATGGTACCGACGATTTGTGCCGTCCTTTTCTACCACAGTAGCACCAATAACTAAATTACTGCAGAAAAAAAATAAATGGAACTGGGGACCAGAACAGCAACATGCTTTTGAGTTATTAAAACAAACATTAACCGAATCACCAATACTAGCCTGCCCAGACTTCACACAACCATTCATGCTTCAAACTGATGCTAGCCAAGAAGGACTAAGAGCCGTACTCTGTCAAGAACTAGATGGCGCAGCCGTATGTTAAATAATGCCGAACAAAAGTATTCCGTGACAGAGAAAGAGTGTCTAGCCGTTGTATGGGGCATCCGAAAGATGAGACCGTATTTAGAAGGTTATAAATTTACAGTCATCACCGACCATCAAGCATTAAAGTGGCTACATTCGCTTGAAAATCCCTCTGGCCGACTTGCAAGATGGGCTATCGAAGTTCAGTCTTACGACTTTGATGTCCAATACCGACGAGGAAAACTAAATGTAGTAGCGGATGCACTGTCACGTCAACCGTTAAGGAATACCGAGTCACAAACCTCTCTATTCACCTTACTATCATCTATTGAAATAAATTCCGAATGTCCATGGTATCAAAACAAACGTTACCAAATACAAAATCCCGGATTACAAAATTGAAAATGGACAGATGTATCGTCGTTTCTTTGATTCAACAACTCACACCGAGGACGCTGTACCATGGAAGCTATGTGTACCGAAATCACTCCGAAGTAAAGTATTGCGAGAGAATCATGACAATGTCACCGCCGGCCATCTTGGAATCAACAAAACTATAGCCCGCATTGCTAAATATTATTACTGGCCTGGAATGTTCCGAGATATTGCGAAATATGTACGAAGTTGTGACATATGTCTACGTTACAAAGCCGAACAACAGAAAACTGCTGGTTTAATGCATGGATTCCCCGCTAATCGACCATGGGAAATCGTTAGCACAGACTTCATTGGACCTCTCCCTCGTACAACAAAAGGTCACACCGCAATACTAGTGTTCCAGGATAAATTCACCAAATGGGTAGAGTTTATGCTTCTCCGACAAGCCACCACCGCTGGACTAATACGAGGTTTCAGAGAAAGAGTAATCTCTCGTTTTGGTTATCCCGAAGTATTAATATCCGATAATGGGACTCAGTATACAAGTAGAAAATTTAAAACGCTGCTAAAAGACTCAAAAATAAAACACCGATTTACACCGCCATATACACCACAGGCTAACCCAACCGAAAGAACAAACCGGGTGATAAAAACAATGATTGCTCAATATGTGGACCAAGACCATCGAAAGTGGGACGAACATTTACCCGAACTAATGCTAGCCATAAACACTAGCAAACATGAGTCTACTGGATATTCCCCACACTATTTAAATTTTGGTAGAGAAATAATATCACCGAATAGTTTATATGGAGAAGTAGGAGAGAAAATTCCTACAACCGAAATCACCGAAAAATTCAAACTTTTGCAGGAAATATACGAAATCGTCCGAATCAACTTGAATAAAGCATTTACCGACCAACGTCGCTACTATAATAACCGTCGACGTGATTGGTGTCCACAAGTGGGAGAACAAGTTCTACGAAAAGAACGAATACTGTCATCCACCGCTAAAAATTACACAGCGAAATTTGGGCCATATACTGTAGCTAAAATAATTTCTCCTGTCATAGTTAAACTCGTAACACAAGAAGGTAAAAAGGCCGGTATAATCCATGTGAAAGATTTAAAAAAATATTATGAATCAGAACCAGAACACGGTAGCACTAAAAGTTTATATATAAGTACTATACACAAACCACAATCAGTCAGTGAGAAATCAGAAATCATGGCGACACCACGACGTGTCACCTTTGCACCGTCATCCACAAAGGATGAAATAACCATCTCAACCACCGAAGAACCACGGAAGGCGAAGTTAATTCCACCCTCCAGTCGGAATCCTTGTGTACGAAAGCGTACACAACCATTAAAGCCGAGCAACATATTTGTACCGAGAAACCAAGTGTCTGACATCATCAAAAAAATAGAAAATATTACAGCAAAACAGATGGAACGACAAGCCGCAAAAAAGATGCCAGAAATAAAAAAAAATAAAAAGGCAGGAACCAAAGAAAACCCAACCCACATGAAAGGACGCCCCCAGTTGACAGCGTGAAGCCGCCATCATCAGAACAAAACATGTTCGAGAATATTGAGGAGCGACTAGCACCGTTTGGTAAAGCCAAGAAATATGTGCTCCAGGGAGCCCGTGGACTAATCAGAGTACGAACTTTGACAAATGGATGTCGCGTGCTTCGATGCCGAGGACAGAGGATGGTGTTGCCTCCTGTTAAACAATAAAATTTTTACGCTGACATGTATTATTTTTTTTTTTTTTGTTTGTTTTTGTAAACCGCAGTGAAGAGTATTTAGTTAAATAAAAAGTTATGTTCATATAAAATTTGTTAAGGTTGTTTCCCTTTTATAATAATACTATCCACTATAATTAAAAAAAAAACTGAGTAAATGTAACAGTTTTTTTTTTAAGAAAGAGGGGGATGTAACGAAGTTACAAATTAGAATTTAAATTCTTAAATACCCGTTAATGCATGCCGTATAATAGCAAGTAGTGCTTAACCCGATTGACTGATTGATTTGTGTCCGCTGAAGTAAATCGCTTAAATGCTCCGATATAAACAAACCCTCTTGACGTTCCATGATTGATGGTAACTCAGGATGCCTGAGATGTCAATCGTCACATGGAATCATCAGAACGGTAACACTTTTCGGTCTATAAAAGGCGAGCTGATGGCGTGGATAAATCAGTCGATCATCAAGCTTCGACTGGCTAAGGTACTTTACTGAACTTAAGCTGCGAAGAAGTAATCGACTCAAGTTCCTACCGAATGTGAGTTTGTCCGCATTTGAGATTACCTATCAAATCCTGTAGTTAGAATTGCTTATTTCCGACCGAATGTGAGATTGTCCGCATTTGAGATTACCCGTCTTCCTCTGTATTTAGAAAACCTATTTCCGACCGAATGTGAGATTGTCCGCATTTGAGATTACCCGTCTTCCTCCATATTTAGAAAACCTATTTCCGACGAATGTGAGATTGTCCGCATTTGAGATTACCCGTCTTCCTCTGTATTTAGAAAACCTATTTCCGACCGAATGTGAGATTGTTCGCATTTGAGGTTACCCGTCTTCCTCTGTATTTAGAAAACCTATTTCCGACCGAATGTGATATTGTCCGCATTTGAGATTACCCGTCTTCCTCTGTATTTAGAAAACCTATTTCCGACCGAATGTGAGATTGTCCGCATTTGAGATTACCCGTCTTCCTCTGTATTTAGAAAACCTATTTCCGACCGAATGTGAGATTGTCCGCATTTGAGATTACCCGTCTTCCTGTAGCTAGTTATATATTTACTGTAAATAAAAGAAGTAAACTGCAGAAGATGCAACCAAAAAAAAAGGGAAATTTTGTGAAAACAACCTTAAAATAAATGTGTATTAGAATTAAGAGTGTTAAACGCCTTATGGACAAAAGGTTAAAGTATGTGTTAAGTTAAACGCCTTATGGACAAAAGGTTCAAGTATGTGTTAAGTTAAACACCTTATGGACAAAAGGTTAAAGTGTGTGTTAGTTAAAATTGTGTAGTATCACAACGAAAAGTGTATTAGGTTAAGTTTGTAAAACCTTCTGACAAAAAGGCTATTAATAAAGTGTATTAGTTAAGATTATAAGGTTGTGTAAGTAACACAGACAATAATTTGACAGTTTTATATAATACCCAGTGGGAAAAGATAAAAATATTCAAAGTGTATAGTATTAAGATTTTGAATTGTCATAGACAATAAAGTGACAAGTTTACCTTATGGAAAAAGGGTAAACATAGCTTGTGCATTAGAATTAAGTTTGTATAAATACAAAAACAATATAGTCATATAAAAATATTTAATTCTTTATTGTGAAATAAAAATATTTGTTCAGTATCACATTTAATAAGTGTTCACCTCTAAAACGTCAAAACCTGGTATTTATTTCTTCTTCTTCCTCGTCGTTGAACGCATTGACCCCGGCGTAACTCCAGAGCTAACCCGCAACGTTCAACTTTAAATATCAACGATTACAATATATATGCATTTGGAAAATCCACTGAACTATGGTGGATTTCATATAGAACTTATTATTTCAAGTTCAGTGGAATCCAATCTGTAAACCAAAAAGAGACAACTATAGAAAAGTGATGCCATGATAATGTAAGTGATTTCAGTGGTGTCAGCGGTTCATGTTATACACAGACTTCAATATCTAGACTGATGACAGCTTGCAAAAAGTGAAGCCCATTAAACAATATGCTTTTATTTTGCGACCGATTAGTTCTGCCACAAAGTAAGAACAATATTTACAGAAGGGAAATTGTCATAAATAAAAGGAAATTATTTATTGCAATAATATGTTATTAGCTTGGTAGTTTATAGTAATATTTCAAGCTCATAACAAAAATTTCGTGCTTTAACCTGATAGGTAAATCGGTTTTCTACCTGGGATGTGAAAGTGGTGGCTTTATTCTGGCTAGCGACTAAATTTAGAATAAAGCGAAACAATGGTTTAGGTAGTCTGACATCAATGTATTAACTATTTTGTCTCCTTTACTTAGGAAATTATAATGCATTCGTTGTCGACAATTTTAGAAACCTATTCCGGTACTCATTTATTAAACTTTTATGCCGCTCCTCAAGAAAAATTAAGAATCTTACAGTACCTCTGATTACCTTCGTTTTTCTGGTTACCATTAGGTCACTTGATTATATCATAACTCAGAAGAATGTTTTTTCGCTTATTCAGAAACTTTAAAAAGTGGTATTAATAACTTTACAACTGTATGCCCACCACATAAATTGTTGGAGCTCTTACTTTGATTCAAGAAAACTATACACAGAATACAGAGAATTTTCACAATAAGGGTTTTCTAATAAGAGGTGTTATTTTAATTAGCCCGCTATTTCGGTAGATGTCACTTTTGGAGCTGTCATTTTTTGACGTTTGACAAGTAGAAACTACGCCATTAATAAAAATGGAATGATACACGATTCAACAACGCATTGAAATTACTAAAATTCACTATAAAAATGGTGAAAATGTGGCAGAGACGGTTCGTAAAACTCGAACATTTCTGGGTCGTCGTGAAGCACTTTGTCGGACCGCAATACAGAAATTGGTAGAAAAATTCGAGCTGTCGGGACTATTTAGTGATGTGAAGAATAAAACCCGGGCACGTCGCTCAAGAACAGCCGAGAATATTGCTGCTGTAGCCGAAAGTGTTGAAGAAAACCCAGGTTTGTCCATTCCACGTCGTTCTTTGGAATTAGGTATTCCACAAACGTCATTACACCGTATTTTGCATAAAGATGTGGCTCTTAAGGCTTATAAAGTTCAGTTAACACAAGAACTCAAGCCGACCGATCATCAACAACGTCGAGTCTTTGCTGATTGAGTCCTTGAAATGCATGAAAATTATCCGGAATTCCATCGAAAACTCATCTTGAGTGATGAGGCCCATTTCCACCTCGATGGCTTCGTCATATGGGGCTCGGAAAACCCAAGAGTTATTGTTGAAAAGCCTCTCTATCCTCAACGTGTGACTGTTTGGTGCGGTTTATGGTCCCGCGGGGTCATTACCTTACTTTTTCGAAAATGAGGCTGGAGCAACAGTTACGGTGAATGGATTGCGCTATCGACAGATGATTAATGATTTTTTATGGCCGGAATTGGATGGTATTGATCTGGACAACGTTTACTTTCAACAAGACGGCGCTACGTGCCATACAAGCAACGAAACCATTGATCTTTTACGGGAAAAGTTTCCGGGCCGTGTTATCTCTTGAAGAGGTGATCACAATTGGCCACCGAGATCTTGTGACTTAACACCTTGCGACTTCTTCCTTTGGGGCCACGCGAAAGAGAAGGTCTACGCCAACAGCCCAGCGTCGATTGAAGACCTCAAAGATGGAATTCGTGAGGCTATCGAGGACATAGGGCAGCCACTTTGCGATTTGGTTATGGAAAATTTCATGAAAAGGATATGGTCCTGTAGGCGTGGTCGTGATAGTCATTTGGCTGATGTTATTTTCCATTATTAACGGCATACCTTCCTCTTTATAATGAAATAAAGATCCGATCATTTATCTCAAAAGATGGCATTTTTCTTTGAATATCAAAATAACACCTCTTATTGGAAAATCCGTTATTTATTTCACAAGTATAAAAAGAATTACATAAAATAAAAATTCGTGAAGAAACATATAAGCTTTTAATTTTTTCATACACCACAGATTTATCAATTCTTAAAGTTCTTACTTTTCTTATAAAATATAAAGTTTATTGCAGCATTGTAGTCGGAATTAAACGAGAAAAATGTAAATACTTAAAATATTTTCTGAACATTTAGCAAGAACATAGTTGCTTATGTCAAAAAAAGTTCTTACCCCGGTGCCAACATTGAAAAAAATCATTGGCGGGAAGTTAAAAAATTACCACGTAGCTCGAAAAGCGATTATAATAAAACGTTTCGAATTTCGTCTGCACACCTTATCAATATATTGCCTTTGGTAAAACATTTTTATCATTAATAACCCTAAATAATAAATTTAAAAATATTTATTTCGCCGGATCCACTTATTTATTTGTTGTTTACAGTTCTCCTCAGTTGGTATTTGGTGCTTAGACCGAAAGAGTCAGCAATATAGCAGTGAGCCCAAATTTTGCAGTACATTTCCATTAACGTAGTCAGTCCATATTATACATGTCAATGGTTACACAGTATTCTTACTTTTCGGGTTATTTGTCAGAATAGTCGGCGTATTTGGGGCTTCGAGGAGGGAACTAAATAAGACGATATGGCATGAAAAAAGCGTAGCAACTATCGTTCTTCTTCTTGTTTTGTCGAGGTAAATTAATGGCGCGAAAATTCAAACACATTTCTTAGAAACACCGCACAATCTTCCGCACCACCCACTGACATGTTTATAAATGGACTGACTGATCTCCTGTATCATGTGGCACTAGTTTTGATTTCAGCAAGTATGCTCTCACTGACGATTTTCTAATAAGAGGTGTTATTTTCATATTCAAAGAAGAATTCCATTTTTTGAGATAAATGATCGGATCTTTATTTCATTATAAAGAGGAAGGTATGCCGTTAATAATGGAAAATAACATCAGCCAAACGACCACCACGACCACGCCTACAGGACCATATCCATTTTATGAAATTTTCCATAACCAAATCGCAAAGTGGCTGCCCTATGTCCTCGATAGCCTCACGAATTCCATCTTTGAGGTCTTGAATCGACGCTGGGCTGTTGGCGTAGACCTTCTCTTTCACGTGGCCCCAAAGGAAGAAGTCGCAAGGTGTTAAGTCACAAGATCTCGGTGGCCAATTGTGATCACCTCTTCGAGAGATAACACGGTCCGGAAACTTTTCCCGTAAAAGATCAATGGTTTCGTTGCTTGTATGGCACGTAGCGCCGTCTTGTTGAAAGTAAACGTTGTCCAGATCATTACCATCCAATTCCGGTCATGAAAAATCATCAATCATCTGTCGATAGCGCAATCCATTCACCGTAACTGTTGCTCCAGCCTCATTTTCGAAAAAGTAAGGTCCAATGACCCCGCGGGTCCATAAACCGCACCAAACAGTCACACGTTGAGGATAGAGAGGCTTTTCAACAATAACTCTTGGGTTTTCCGAGCCCCAGATGCGACAATTTTGCTTGTTGACGAATCCATCGAGGTGGAAATGGGCCTCATCACTCAAGATGAGTTTTCGATGGAATTCCGGATCATTTTCATGCATTTAAAGGACCCAATCAGCAAATACTCGACGTTGTTGATGATCGGTCGGCTTGAGTTCTTGTGTTAACTGAACTTTATAAGCCTTAAGACCCAAATCTTTATGCAAAATACGGTGTAATGACGTTTGTGGAATACCTAATTCCAAAGAACGGCGAGGAATGGACAAACCTGGGTTTTCTGCAACACTTTCGGCTACAGCAGCAATATTCTCGGCTGTTCTTGAGCGACGTGCACGGGTTTTATTCTTTACATCACTAACTTGTCCCGACTGCTCGAATTTTTCTACCAATTTCTGTATTGCGGTCCGACAAGGTGCTTCACGACGACCCAAAAATGTTCGAGTTTTACGAACCGTCTCTGCCACATTTTCACCATTTTTATAGTGAATTTTAATAATTTCAATGCGTTGTTGAATCGTGTATCATTCCATTTTTATTAATGGTGTAGTTTTTACTTGTCAAATGTCAAAAAATGACAGCTCCAAAAGTGACATCTACCGAAATAGCGGGCTAATTAAAATAACACCTCTTATTGGAAAACCCTTTATTTAAATTATTTGCGAATTTACTTATATATGCATGTCCCGTATCTGTCAAGTGTTAAGTGTGGTGTGCAATCGTATTTTGCAAATATTGTGTTTTTAAGTGTTGTGAGTTATTTTCTAGTAATCTTTTAGTGGCTTTAGTTTGTCTAGTTTGTTGATTGTATATTTTTCTTGGTTGCATTTAATTTATACTTGTGTAAATTAATATTTTTAGTGCTAGTGTGATTCTAACCTCACTTTCTGTGTTAAACGTGATTTTGTGTAATTCCCTTTCTAAATTTTTCCCACCGCGTCGGTGATTTAATCATAATTTTCTTTAATTATGGATTGCTGTGGTTTTTGCCGCGCGGAGCTCGATGGCTCTTCCGAGTTTATAGCTTGCGACAGTGTCTGCGGTAAAGCGCTCCACACCTCCTGCGTTAAACTCAGAAGGCTGCCTTAAATCTGTAAAAAAAGACTCGCAATTTACTGTGGGTCTGCGATTCTTTTGGGCGAGCCCCAGCCCATACTTTTTTTGATACGCTCGTGTTGTACAGGGGTGACCTGGACAACCTTAAGAGCATGGTGGTTGGCCTATCGGACAAGGTTAACCTTAATGCTCAGTTAATTGAGCAAAAAAGGCTTGACTGCACAATTTCAACTGTCGTTGACTGCCCTCAACAATCTAATCCTGTTCCAAAGAAAACAAAAAAAAAACTTCTAAGAAGCAGGAGGTTCTGTCGACTAAAGATTCAGCCCGCAAAATCCGGCAATCCATGTTAGTCGGGGTGCCTCTTCGGCAGGTGTGAACGTGAGCCAATGCGGAGATAATACTGCTCTAGCTCTTGCTTCTGAATCCACAGTACCGAATATTATTACTTCTGTGTCCACATTAGGGAATGGTAATGGTACCTCTTTGAGAACAATACCAAAACCTTTGAGTGTTTTTGTCACTCAGTTCTCGCCTGAAACGCTATGTGATGACATACTGACGTACCTAAAATCCAAAAACATTGCAACAGAGAGTATTTCCTGTCGTAAAATTAGTAAATCCTCGAAACCGGTTTCATCCTTTGTCTTAACTGTTTCAGCAGATGTGCAGGAGAAGTTATTAGATCCCTTATTCTGGCCCTCCGGTGCTTTTACTAAATTATTTGTATCTTCTGGGCGCTAACCTAGGAATACAGTTAAAATAAGCAACGTTACTCCAAAAAACTGAAGTCGCTTTCCCTTTACTATCAAAATGTAAGGTCGATTCAGACAAAAACTGCACATATCTTCAAATCCTCTATTGCAAATTGTTTTGATATCGTTGCTTTCACTCAAACTTGGTTGCATCATGGTTTTCGTGATGCCGAAATCTTAGACAATTCTTACCAGATTTTATGAAAAGATAGACATACAGATTCTGAGGCTCGTGGTGGAGGCGTTCTCCTCGCATGCAAAAACCATTTTAATTGCAGCCAAATTGACGTTCCCACTTTTTCCAACACTCTTGACATTGAACTTATTGTTCTTAAGTTGTCTTTCTTAAAACACGACTTATACATATTATGTTGCTATATTCCTCCAGACTCTATAAACAGCGTTGATGACAAAGGTCAAAATATTTACGACCTACTCACTTCAACATCTAATTTTATTCACGGCAAGATGCAACCTCTTGACGAACTACTACTTATTGGTGATTTTAACTTACCCAATATACAATGGGTACTTAATGAAGATGACGATGACTATCTTCCTCTTAATAACTTGCCTACAAAGGAATCACTATTCCTAGACAATATGTCATCTCTTGGTCTCAGTCAAATCAGTAATGTAAAGAATGACATGGGTAGGCAATTAGACCTGGTTTTCTCTACTGACGCGGGTAACTCTTTAGTCGAACCTAGCCCAGTTATAATGTCTACTCTTGACAAATATCACCCCCTCTACTAATTTCATATTGCTATGAAACTGAAAACATTACTATTTGTGATGAAACACAATACTTCTTCAATTTTAGAAAGGCTAACTTTCCAGTAGACTTATGTCTATTGATTCACACATTACTATCCAGCAGCAGTGTTGACGAAGACGTTTCTAAATTTTACATAATTATTTTCGATTTATTTTCCTCTCACGTTCCTCGCGAGCGACAGCGGTCCTCCAAAACATCTCCGCCTTGGTTCAATAAAGAACTTAAACATCTCAAAAATAAAAAGAATAAATTGTGGAAAAGTTACAACAATTTCCTCACATCCTATAATGAGTTCAAAGAACTTTCCCCTACACTTTATGATGAGTATATTCAAAACATGCGCGCGAAATTATTTCGTGACCAACGTATCTTTTTTAAGTTTATTAATATGAAGAAAAAAACAGACAACTACCCCAATACCATGAGGTACAAAGACTCTGCTAGTGATGATTCATCCGAAATTTGCAATATGTTTGCTTCATTTTTTGACAATGCATTTTCTTCGTCAAATTTCCTTCCTCAAAATGACAACTTTAGTCATATGAACGATTCTGATCATGTTTCATTCACTATCTCTACAATTGCGCAAGAGGATATACTCGATCATATTAACGACCTTCCAAATGACTTCACAACGGGCCCTGATGGCATCCCTCCAGCTTTCTATAAGTCATGTTGCCATGCCCTTACAGCTCCGCTGAGAATTATTTTCCAAAAATCACTTAATAGTGGTTGTTTTCCTCAGCTATGGAAAAATTCTTTTATCATACCTATCCACAAAAAAGGTAGTAAAATTAAAATTTCTAACTATAGGCATATCGCAAAATTGTCTTGTATGCCTAAATTATTCGAATCTATCATTTACTCTCAGCTATCAATTTCCTGCAAGAATTTGCTTTCTTCACACCAGCATGGGTTTATTTCGGGCAGGTCTACAACCACTAACTTGTTGGAATTTGTCTCGGATACCATTGGCGGGTTTGCAAAAGGTTATCAGACAGATTGCATTTATACTGACTTTAATAAAGCGTTCGACAAGTTATCTCACTCCGTGATACTCTTTAAAATGGAAAAGTATGGGTTTCACCCAACATTTACAAAATGGACGGAGTCTTATTTGAATAACAGAACATATCAAATATTATTCCGTCATTCCATCTCTAGAGTCCTGAAAGCTTAGTCCGGCGTACCTCAAAGGAGTCACTTGGGCCCGTTGTTTTTTATTCTATCTATTGACGACATTGTCTCTGTTGTGAGGCACTGCAAAGTATTGATTTATGCTGACGATATTAAGCTTTTCGCTCAGATTAAATCTGTTAACGATTGTGAACTGATACAGGATAAACTTCACAAATTTTACGTTTGGTGCATAAACAATAATTTGGCTCTCAATATCGATAAATGTGAGGTTATGACTTTCCACAGGAATCAGAAACCGATCACTTATGATTATGTGTTCTCGGATTGCACGATTCGCCGTCGCGAGGGTGCTGTTTGTGACTTGGGTGTCAAATGTGACCATAGATTGAATTTTATCTCTCACATTAACTACATGGTATCTAAGAGTAACTCTATGCTGGGCTTTATCAAACGTTGGTCCCGAGAATTCTCGAATCCCACCATAACATTGCGTTTGTACACTTGTTTTGTGAGACCTCTCCTTGAATACGCTAGCCAGGTCTGGTCTCCATTTTACGGTACACACATCGACCGCATCGAGTCTGTTCAGCGGAACTTCCTGCGCTTCGCTCTTAGGCACCTACGCTGGAATAATTCATTGATTCTTCCACCTTACGAGGATCGCTTGAAGCTTTTGAATATGCACTCCATTGAAAAACGTCGCATGGTTGCCGATGTAACTTTTGTGCATCAACTCTTAAACGCGAATATTGATTCTCCCGTACTACTTAGCAAAATCTCTTTCCGCGATAGTGGGCACAATCTGAGAAAGTTACCTCTATTGCATGTTAACTCCGCAAAATCCAACTTTAGTATTTATGACCCCATCAATCGCATGTGTATTGTTGTTAATATTAAGGCTGAGCATTTTGAACTTGGCATATCCAAGCATGTTTTAAAAAAACCTCTATTTAATACTTAATTTTCTATTTCCATGTCGCATTGCATGTCATCTCATTCGGTGTTTGGGCTATGTTTAGTGTAACATACTAATACTAACACCGACTAAGTGATGAAACGCATGTATTGTTGACCGTTTATTTTATTAAACGTGTCCATGAAGCGAGCTTGTTTAAGCTGGTTCTGATAGTCATTAATATTAAAAAATAAAATATTTCTTGAAATATCACGTTTAAAACCATCAATTAAAATATCAAGCACTTATGAAATAAAAGCTTTGAGAACTTGGGTGGGTATAAGCGACGAGACAAAAAGCATCGATTTTGAAAGAAGTACAAATTAAGCGCTTTCGAGGTATAATTTGGAACTCTATCCGGAAAAATTAGTAAGAACTTGAAAGTTCTATAGAAGATTAGTCTATTGAACCACTTCTTCGGAAGCATGTACCGCTGCCTTTCTCTATACCCATGTCCTTGTCTCATAGGGATGCTAACGGTTGCAAGCGCGCTATTACAGTTCTCGGGAAGCAGTATTGAGGGTCTCTTAGGCCGGGCGCCCACTGGAGTGGTGTGTGAGCAATGTGGCAGTGGCGTGGCGATTAAATGGTAAGTGAAAAAATTTAGTCCCGTAAAAACAAATAGAATAGCGCACATTGAAATAGAGTGGCGATGGCGTTTCACCACTTCACTTGATTGCCACTAGTCTCCGACAAGTTTAATTTTCGAGTGGTAAGTGGCAGTGGATGCCACTTCTCCTTAGTTATTACTGTTGATGTTGAATTACTTAATCGATACGCTGCTTGCCATTTTGATGCGCGCTTAATAATATTAATACCAATCCGCCACCATTCTACTGCCACACCACTTTGTTGCCACATCGCACGCCAAAACCACGCCACTGCCACATTGCTCACACACCACTCCAGTGGGCGCCCGGCCTTTTGAGATTAAGGAAGAAGCACTGCGATGATTATTCAAAATAAAGCCTTAGAATATAGAGCAAACAGGAATGGTGATAAGCCAGATTTTGCGTAATGAATTCCTGGTTGTGTTGGTAGTCCATTTTTACATGTATTTACACGCCATCCCTATTCTAAACAACTTGTCAATTTGCAAAAAGTAAACAAAGGTTTTGTGCGGAGCATCTGTGGTAAAAAATGTTCTTTTTCTACTTTATTCTGAAACAATTCACATAATTAATTTATATAAATCTTTGCTTCTATTAACAAAAAAGATAATTTAGGTAGTGCAGTTGCCTCAAACAGGATTCCCTAGTTTATAATCCAATTTATATTTGCAAGCACTAACCGAACACTTCATTTCTGTTATTTTAATTGATATGAAGATTTTTACAGGCACTAGTGGCACTATAAAACTTTGCACTAAATAAAGTTCAAAGATAAATGGTTTTGAAAAGAATTGATTCGGTATTTTTGTTCAATTTCACAAAAGAACTTTAAGTTGACCAAATCTGCTCACAAAACAAAAGCACATTTGACAATTAATCTACAGCTTTGACAATTTCTCTATCCAGCATCTCACTTACTCCTATGTATAGTCTCCTGCTCTTGACAAATTACGCTCATGTACACGAATTTTACACGATTCAACCATTCCTGTTTGCTATATATTCTAAGATTGTTATAAGTCAGTGGTGCGAATACAGTGTACGTGAGTAGGCAATTGAATGACCGGCAAACTCACGGAGCGGGGGAGAAATGACACTTATTTGAAAATTCTGCTTAACAAGTCACTTAAATTATCATAGGCAACGCCAAGGAATATTATCCGAAGATAAGGGGGCGCCAAAAATTTGTTTATTTTACATAGCAATTTGGATTATAAAAAATGTCCGCCTTCAAAATTTCACGGTTTCACTACTGTCATGACGAAACGAATACAAACACAGCACACTAACCCATTTCGCCGAGTGGCTTGGTTTCACTGACTTATAACAATGGACTAAGCGATTTGCTATTTCATGTGGCACAAAAAATATTGTGTTTCTGTATATCACCGTTAGAGCACCCTTTAAAACGATTACATAAAAAACATGTAAAACTCAACCAATTAGATGAAATATTGCACCCGTAAATCGAAATTAATTAAAAAAATATATTTTCTTGTGCCCAAGTGATTTTTTATTCGCTTATAAGGAATTAAACTCATTCCGACTTTAATTTTCAAAAGTTATTCTTAACTGAATCCTGCTTATGGGCAAGAGAGACAAAGCATGGTAAACACTGGGCGTGTATCTTTTTTCCGCTCCGTAGATCGAACAGATTTTTCAGATCGCTCAGAGCACTCTGGAAAAAAGATACAAATTTGGAGTGCTCTGACTGTTCTGGTAGTTTATTTTAATATTGGCAGCACTTATGATTTGTGAAATATCTATTGAAAATACAAAATTCTTTATAAAAATAAATAAATAATAATAATAAAGTTATAAAAATAAATAAGGGGTGCAGGAAAGAAAGGAAATATGGAATTTAAAGAAGTATTCACATTTTTAATAGGATTTTTTTGCGCTCTATTGGTATTACTGACGGATTGCTCCAAATGCTCCGAGGTTTATCTACGATTAGTTAGAGCACTCTGAGCAATAATAAAGATACACGTTCAGAGCACTCAGAGTACTCTGAAAGTAAATAAAGATACAAGAAATCGGTGTTCAGAGCGCTCGGAGTGCTCTGAGCAGAATAAAGATACACGCCCAGTATCTTTACCTTATTCCTTCTGCGGTGATTGCATATGTAGCCAACATAAAAACATCAAATGGCATAAGCAAACGTTCCAGAATGCAATATTTTGTGTTGGTAGCTCCAACTCTGCCATAGGGCGAAAGAGAGAACTATAAAACTTGTGCCATGCTTTCCTATAGGAAAATGACAATACACTCAGTCCATTGTTATCACTGACTTATAACAATGGACTGAGCGTATTATCATTTTCCTATAGGAAAGCATGGCACAAGTTTTACAGTTCTCTCTTTCGCCCTATGGCAGAGTTGGAGCTACCAACACAAAATATTGTATTCTGGAACGTTTGCCTATGCCATTTGATGTTGTTATGTTGGCTACAGATGCAATCAGCGCAGAAGGAATAAGGTAAAGATAGTGTTTATCATGCTCCGTCTCTCTTGCCCATAAGCAGGATTCAGTTAAGAATAACTTTTGAAAATTAAAGTCGGAATGAGTTTAATTCCTTATAAGCGATTAAAATATCACTTGAGCACAAGAAAATATATTTTTTTAATTAAACCCGATTTACGGGTGTAAAATTTCATCTGATTGGTTGAGTTTTACATGTTTTTTATGTAATCGTTTTAAAGGGTGCTCTAACGGTGATATATAGAAACACAATATTTTTTGTGCCACATGAAATAGCAAATCGCTTAGTCCATTGTTATAAGTCAGTGATTGTTATAAGTCAGTGCTTGGTTTTCATCCGATATGCCATTTCCTTATTTTATTCAATGCCTTCCCAGCCATCGTGGATTTTCTATTCTATCGAGGCGATGTCTACTTCCCAGTCTTTGTATGTTTTTAATTTGGCTTACGGCTTATCCCTTGAACCCCTTGTCAAATACTTCAGTTACACAGCTTTGGCACAGTTATTCTGCTTTGGTTTTAGAGAAGCGTGAGCAAAACTGTTCAAAATGGTACAAGCGTACAAGTGATGCCATCTGACATTATAACAAGGAAGCATTTTCGCAACCACTATATATGTAGTTCTATACACATCACAGGTATAAGCTGTTAATCGCACTGCAGACCATAACCAAGAAAGGTACATTTCGGGGTGTTCTGATGGCCATCAAATTAAAAAACTTCCGGGATCTAATACTCAAGAAAAGAAATGTTTTGCAAAATTTCAGACTCGATTGCTCGGGTGGGACAAATAATTTTTGTTTTTACCGCTCTAAATTTTATTTTCAAGACTAGAGATATTTCACGTCCATATATATCACATATTTATAAATTTGGCTGTAGTTCGAAAACGAAACGAAACGACAAAATTATTTTTATTCGGGTCACCTATAGACCAGTAATAAAAGGTTCATTTTCAGAAATTCGGTCAACCACTTTACATATTCAAAGTGCCATCTATGTTCTAATAGTTGTGTTTATTGTTATTATTTCAATTCAATTCAATGAACATCTGAGTTTGACAGCACTCAAAGGCAGTTGATGAATAAATTTGAAAATTAGATGATATGGGAAAGGATCGCGTAGTTTGGCCTAGAGGAGCGGAGTTATTACTAATAGAATTGTGGGCTGAAAATATAAAAGAGTTACGAAGCCACAGGAAAAATGGTCACATCTACAGAGAAATTGCTGGCCAAATGAAATCGAAAACTGGAATTGCTTTGGAGGGCAAGGATATCCAAGTTAAAATAAGTAACTTGACACAGAAATACAAGTATAATTTATAAAATTATATTTACGTTTATTGAATCAAGTTGAAAAATTCTGATTTTATTTATCATAGAAATGAGCGAAAGCTCATCGGTTCTGGTGGAATCCCATCTATTTGGCCGCTGTATTTGGAAGTAGATAAGGTTTTGGGTGGTTTTAGATACAACAACTCGTGCATTGAGAGTGTTTCCAACAGTGAAAAGCAAGACGAAATAGTACGATGAATTTATTTCACTTTTATAAATATGAACTAAAATAATTCTTTTAATAGAATGACGCATTAAGCACAACAGATCCGGAACGGATGATTGACTCAGAATATTCAAAGCCAGCAGTCCTACGCCCACAAACACCACGTATATATGTACAATATCCAAAACAAACTCGATTAAAACAATCGGAGCACAAGTCAGGAATAAGCTCTGCTGGTGTATCCAACGCATTTAAAACCGAACATCCTTTAAAAAAGAAAAAGAACAAATTGGGGAAGGCGTTATTAAGTGAAATGAAAAAATTAAATAAGGTTGCAACGAAGTTGATGAAAGAGGCGAATGAGATAGAGAAAAAAAAGGCTGATATCTTAGAAAGTTTTGCTGTTAAGAGCTTAGAAATCCAACAGAAACTATTAGAAATAGCGCAAAATAAATAAAGTGCGGAACTTTTTGTATTTGTTTAGTTAGATTTCGTTTAGCGATAAGTTGTCATTAAATTTAGTTGTACAGTGTATTGAACAAAATAAAGTGATAATAGTACCTATCTATCTAAATTTCACAGTGTATTACATTAATAAATATATTTATTTATTATATGATTTTTATTCAATTAGATATATTTTCCATTGCAAGGATTGATAAGAGGATTGCTTTTGTATCAATGCCTAAATGTCCTAAAGACGTTTCTTCACACTACGCAATACGCGCACCGAAAGAGTAAATTTAGTACCACCCGTTGATCAGCCCGGAAGTCACGATGTCAACTTACGACCATGCCCTATCGCGATCTACTAATGATTTTCTCTCGAACATCCTTTCAATGATAGCTTTCACACATCTCTTGTTTTTGTCGGAAAAGTATATGAACAAACCTTTACTCATACCTGACTGAACATTCAACTTTTCATTTCACCCGAAGCCTTGTTTATGACACATACATAGTCGTGAGAGTAACTGCATTCTTTCATATTGCTTTATGAATTTATCGGCACCAGGAGGGTTTTACGTGGATAGTTGTTGACTCATTTCTTACATTCTATTCATTTTACAGTACTCAGTTCATTTAATATTTTTCTGGCTTATCGGGTCTAGAAGCATTTTGCCTGAGTCGTACTTGGTATATTTTAATTATTTTCTTTTTTTCTTGGAAGCATTACAGCTCACCCAACAGACTATCATCTACATCACTGACTAAAGTGATTCCCAGTCGCACCATTTCCAGGCACGTTATCATTTGGTGCCATTACAACTCGTAACTGTTCTATCGTCACAAACCAGCACCACATTGGCCACAGCTCCATCACAGTGGTACTATTAACCAATCTAGTAATGAAACCTTGCCAATGGGCTTAAGAACTTTAGTGATTGTACTACGGGGTTTCTCTGCCAGTGTTGGGCAAAATGCAATCTGATTGATGATTAATGATTACGATTACAATCTGTAATCATGATTACAAATTGATAATATTAATCAGAAAAGTAATCATTTTTGGCGATTAATGATTGATCAATCGTAACCGTAATCATGATTACATTTTTTGATTACAAATTTGCAAGAGTTTTAAAATTGTAGCTAAAATAAAACAAACATTGTTGTATTTCTATTCTGAAATGCTTGTAAGCACATATCTGTAGTGGGATAGTAATTGAAAAAGTATCTGATATCTGTGGATGGTAAATAGTATTATAAACAATTAAGAAAGGGAAAATTTCGTATTAAAGTTAGAATCTTCTTTATGATATCAAAAACAACACTGTACCTCTTTGTTATGTAGTAGTTAATAAAACTAATCTTTCATCCTCACTCTTTCTATCATGTAGTAATATTTACCCATTGCAACTCTTCGAGCATGCTTTTAACTGATTTATATATGCTGCATTTCAGAATAACTCGCATTGCCTTATTCTACAGCAGTTGCATTCTGCCCTTGGATTATTCGAACTAGCATATAACAATATGGAGCAATATGAAAAATGTGGAAAAATCAAAGCGTTAAAAGGCATTATGTATTGCATTTTCCGTGCTGAACGACTTTTTTTACGCCCTAGAAATCTAATCTTTTTCGCTATCTTTTTCACAAATAATCAAGATCCTTGAATTTAAGTTGATGATCAGATATGTGCGAGTCTCTATCAATCGAAGCAATTACATTCATAATACTGACTCCAATTAATACATAATTCAACAGTGCCTTGGAGCTTTTTACAATAAAAATTCTAACGATCACAGATTGTTTGTTTTCTTAGAACCAAATTTTAAAATCTCTTTAAAAGTTTCATTTGTAAGCAAGAAAAAATATAATCATGTAATCATGATTACGGTTACCTCTTTCTAAGATTACTCGATGTAATCATGATTAATGATTGATGCTTAATCATGATTATTAATCTGATTACAAATGTAGTTGATTACGCCCAACACTGTTAACAAGGATCTTTACGTCTTACAGCAATTTACAGACTTTACACTTTGCATCTCTTCCCGTCACAAATTTTTATATATTATTAACCCAAGCTCAGGCGAAATCCTATGATGTAAAGTACCGAATGGCAGGAAGAATATAGGGAAAGGATTGTGGGACATAAGAGTGGCGGAGGTGCTGGTGAAATCGAAATTTATAACATTAGCAAACCGGCAACACATAGAAATAATGTTGCTGTTATTACGGCGGAAGACTACTTTTGTATTACAAGTTGCAGTACCACTTTGGAATCTATATTTGAAACACAATAAAAATAATATCTTAACAGCGCAACTTAAGAAATTTCTCTCTTAAGAGCCAAACCTTTGATCTATTAATCTTGCGAGGATCCCTCTTAGGACATATAACAAACATGAATGGTTATAAGCCAAATTAAGTGAAGCTTCTCCATGTTTGTGTTGAGCTCAAGTTTTTTAGTGTGGGAGCTCAGTGCAGGTATAAACGCTAGCAGAGCTCATGAATTTGTTGCCATTTCTACGCACTGCCATTGCTTTATTGTCGGTGGTCCCATTTGTTACTTGTTATTTTTGTGCTTATATCTCATTTGCTCTGCATTTTCCGTCCTTCGTGAAGGGCGACCCCTTCGAGATAATATAAACTTCACTCATGTACACTCCTGTTTGATATATCATGTTCTAACGGATCGCTCCAAAAGCGTCGGATTATTGCCGACATAACTTTCCTCTTAAATTCCAATGTTGATACTTAGCAAAATGCCTTGCAGTGATATTAACTTAAATTTGCTTGTTGAAAACAAATTTCGCAGTCTAGTTTATGCATGTATCAACCTATATTATGTAAACAACCCAGTTACCTTTCAATTTTGGATATACATAGAGTAGAGGAGCAGACCTAGAATTTATCCCTGCTGGGCTCCAGTACTCATTTTCAGTATAGCTATTTTCTACTTTCGTAAAGCACTGTCTTGCTTGCAGACAATTATTTAGTGAACTGGTTTGCCTTTTCCCTAATTCACAATCGGGTAATATTTTTATTATTATAGTGTGATCTACAGTATTAAACACCTTCTTCAAATCGACAAATACTCCAATAACATATTTACCAGCAACGAGCTCTTTATTAATGAACTCCCATTAAATCGGTAAAAATAGCCGTCATGTAGTTTTGCCTTTGGAATTCATATTGATTTTTATCAAATCCACCATTACTTTGGATAAATGCTGTAAGTTGATTATTAAGTAGTATCCCATAAATTTTACTAAATACATTGAGAAGCGCTATACGACTGCAGTTATTTGGATGCCTTCTGCCTCCTTCTTTGAAGATAGACACTATGCATGTAAATTTGAAACAGGCTGGAAATTCCACCTTTTCAATACAATTATATTTATTATTCTCGTTAAGGTTTCCGTGATTATATTTTTGACGTCTTTCACGTATATTACTCTTATTTTATCTAATCCTGGTGCTGTCCTCTCTCATCTGAGATAACACTTCTTCTACATCAGCATTCACCGGCATGATAAATACAGTTTAATCAATTCAATTTGTTATCTGAACTCGATTCGAATTTTCCGTTTGATTCAAAATCTCGATTGCAAGATTATCCCCAATAAAGTGTATTCATTACCCTGGACAGATATTAATTAAAATATCTTTTGAAAAAAAAACCGACTTTACCCTAGTTGATGAATAAGCCGACGTAAGATTATCCATTGAATTATCTTGGTAGATAACCATGTATATTTTTTGGCAGACTTCAATTACTCTGCCGACTTGAATATTCATATTTGTTTAGATTTTATTTCGGGAGAACCACTGATACATTGTAGGTATGCAAATAGGCCCATTTTCTATTTGTGCGGCATCCAATTTACAATGCTGAAGCAAAATACTTTGCTTCATTGTATATTAATAAAAAAAGCTTCGATATTTGGATAGTAATAAAATTTAAACTTTTGCCCAATCCACGGCAGAAAACCGGTTTATTTCTACGAAATTAAAAACATTCAATTACAGGATTGTTTTATTATGAAAAATTCTGATACGGAAACAGAAAGTTATAGAAAAGTGATGCCATTTTGGTTTATGCTTTTTGAATGACGAGCAACCCATTTTATGTCAGTGATGGAGACAGCTCATTACATATTGCACCGCGTCGTTTTTGTTCCCAAATACAAAATTGTCGATATTTAGTCGAGAACACAAATATGGTTTTAGGAGGTAAAGCGATCCAAATTATGTTAGTGCATACGACTCCCGGTCAATAGAAGAGTATTCTAGCGAAAGGTCTTCTTAATCAGCTTTATTTTTAATGTTTTGCCCGAAAATACTTGCTCTCGCTCTCGACGCATATAACGATATTATCAACCTTACAATAATAGTATAAAAATAACGTTTAAAAATATTATAATTTATATTTTTTCATCGGAACTACTTTTTAATTACAGTAGAAACCTTATTAGATTGGGTAAAACTGAACTTACATCGCAGGTGCGCCGCGAGAATTCACTACAGGAAAATTAAAAATCGTTAAATAACATAAATCGAATGTGTAATGCAACTTCAGACAATAAATATCTAAAGTGGAACTAGTTGAACTGTTGGCTGCAAAATTTAATGCAGATCCTGCCAAGTTAACCTAAGAAGTAACTCATAATTTGATGGGAAAAGAACAATAAGTTTTAGAAATTATTTTCTTCATTTACATTTTTTTATACACTTTTTTTTTTTTAATAAAGACTTTCGGTGTTTGAGGAGCGCGGTTTTTTCAGTTTCTCCAGATTTTTTATAACGATGTCATGTAATGATGAGTAACGATTTCGTACTTCACATACAACTAGCCATAAGCTGAGATATTCTTTTTCGTCTAGTTCTACCACAGCTCGTCTGTAGTCATCAATGTGAGGATATTTAGCCACTTTTGAAACGACTTTTGCCCTGGACAGAAAATACCTGGATATTTGATCAAAGAAGGCGGCTGCTTCGGATTCAACAGCTTGTATTTCTGCAAGGGTGTCTTCTTGAATCGAAACACCAAAGTTGTTCCCGTCCTCGATTTTTGGGATCATAAAGGAGATCCACATTTTTAGAAGATTTGCTAAAAGAAAAAGAAAAAAAATGTATTTGGATGCTTTATTTTCGTTAGCCGCTTTCCGTATTAATTATTGTATAAATTTTAAGACATCATACTTACAATCTTCTACTAGAGTTCTAATAATGGGCTTAACAATTTTTATCATTTCGCAAATCGGCTGATTGCATGGAACTGTACCAGTGGGCAGAGCCATTACTTTTGTCCCAGGAATAAAATAATCAGTCCGCGGTCTTTTTGCGGATGGCTGATCGTCAGAACCGTCGATATGATTAATAGGTACAGGATCAGGGACTGGAATGTTGAGATCTTGATGAACTTCGTTAAAATTTCGTTTTGAAAACATTGACGTCTCTAACATCTCATTGAGCTCAACAATTTTTTCAGGGAAACCAAAAATTATCAAATTCTCCGCCTTTTTAATTAAACTATCTTTGTAGTCCTGCACCTGTAAATGGAAGCATGAAATTTAATTAGCACACTTTAGTTTTAGTAGTCAGTGTGGTCGCGTTCGACTGAAAGGAAATCTCTAGCATAAATGAATGGTCAAATTTGAAAATACCACAAAATACAATAGGTATAAATACATTTTTCATTAAGCCTATCAAAAACAAAGATTTCACATATTTTTATAAATATAAATGCGATTTAACGCCGGGCATGCAAATTCTGAGACATAACCAAACAAACCCTACGGGAACAAAATTACCCACTTAGAAAATAACTACAAGCACATATGACATTGGCGGCGTTTCTTACCTTTTTAATTGTATCTTGAGACATTTTTAGAGTTCACTAGATAAATTTTTTTGGAAGATTGAAATCGAAATGTACAAAAAACTATAAAAATACTCCTCGCTTGAAAGCTATACAGAAAAGTCAGTCGATATATAAATGGTCTAAGCACTAAGGTCTAATTTTATTGCATCTGGCATTTTAGGGCTCGTCCGTCTTGACAGAAATCATCAAGCATCTTTATTCTGGGGGGTGATTCTAGTTTTCGGGCCCTCGTACACGTAGCTGTTAGGGCCTTCCCACACGTGAATTTTTAAGGAAGGAATGAATTTCCTCCCCTTGTGCTGAGACGTGCTAGCACAATAATGTTGCACCGCGTAGTTCCATATATGATTACCGAAATTAATTGTGTGCGTGTTCAATTAAGTCACAGTTTTTTATATAAAGAATAATTGTATCACAAATTTACAAGACGAAATGATTTATATCCTGTCACTTATTTGAACACGCGCACAATTACCTCGGTATTCATATTTTTTCCAGCAGCAGCAAAATTATTGTGAAGGCATATTTAAGTTCGCAAATTATCGCACGCTACGTAACAGCTACGTGTACAACGGCCCTATGCGAGACTAACATTTAATACTCAAATTAGGTAATATCGAGCAAAAATTTCGAAATTACGTTGACAGTTCACTGCTATTTTCCTTGTTCTTAAACGAGAACACGAGCAGTCATTATATTTAGCTATGAACCACGGTCGGCAATTTTTAAATGAATAAAATACCAATGTTCCAGAAATTTGGGATGCGTTCGTCCCAAAGTATGTAATTTCGATGGCAATTTTATAGAAATTGCGTTAAAATGAAAAAAATGAATGGGAAATTGCAAGGTATATAGAATATAAGCATTGTGTATATATTATATAGTGGTCGCAACTTTAAGTAATCACTTCCACACTAGATGGCCATAGTTGTACCTGTCTGAGAATATTAAGCTTTGTTATACAACTTTTTTATAAAACTTTTATACGTAGAACAAATCAGGTTAGTTGAGTTGAGTTTATTTAAAGCTTTGATGACGTAACATATTTGGTGGTTGCATATATATACCTCGGTGGCAAATGCATAATGATCACCTCTATATTCTTCAAATATCATAAGTTTCTAAATTATTTTATAATACATATTAAAGGGTTTTCCAATAAGAGGTGTTATTTTGATATTCAAAGAAAATGCTATTTTTTGAGATAAATGATCGGATCTTTATTTCATTATAAAGAGGAAGGTATGCCGTTAATAATGGAAAATAACATCAGCCAAATGACCATCACGACCACGCCTACAGAACCATATCCTTTTCATGAAATTTTCCATAACCAAAACGCAAAGTGGCTGCCCTATGTCCTCGATAGCCTCACGAATTCCATCTTTGAGGTCTTGAATCGACGCTGGGCTGTTGGCGTAGACCTTCTCTTTCACGTGGCCCCAAAGGAAGAAGTCGCAAGGTGGTAAGTCACAAGATCTCGGTGGCCAATTGTCATCACATCTTCGAAAGATAACACGGTCCGGAAACTTTTCCCGTAAAAGATCAATGGGTTCGTTGCTTGTATGGCACGTAGCGCCGTCTTGTTGAAAGTAAATGTTGCCCAGATCAATACCATCCAATTCCGGCCATAAAAAATCATTAATCATCTGTCGATAGCGCAATCCAGTCACCGTAACTGTTGCTCCAGCCTCATTTTCGAAAAGAAAGGTCCAATGACCCCGCGGGCCCATAAACCGCACCAAACAGTCACACGTTGAGGATAGAGAGGCTTTTCCGAGCCCCAGATGCGACAATTTTGCTTGTTGACGAAGCCATCGAGGTGGAAATGGGCCTCATCACTCAAGATGAGTTTTCGATGGAATTCCGGATCATTTTCATGCATTTCAAGGACCCAATCAACAAAGACTCGACGTTGTTGATGATCGGCCGGCTTGAGTTCTTGTGTTAACTGAACTTTATAAGCCTTAAGACCCAAATCTTTATGCAAAATACGGTGTAATGACGTTCGTGGAATGCCTAATTCCAAAGAACGACGAGGAATGGACAAACCTGGGTTTTCTTCAACACTTTCGGCAACAGCAGCAACATTCTCGGCTGTTCTTGAGCGACGTACACGGCTTTTATTCTTTACATCACTAACTTGTCCCGACAGCTCGAATTTTTCTACTAATTTCTGTATTGCGGTCCGACAAGGTGCTTCACTACGACCCAAAAATGTTCGAGTTTTACGAACCGTCTCTGCCACATTTTCACCATTTTTATAGTGAATTTTAATAATTTCAATGCATAGTTGAATCGTGTATCGTTCATTTTTATTAATGGCGTAGTTTCTACTTGTCAAATGTCAAAAAATGACAGCTCCAGAAGTGACATCTACCGAAATAGCGGGCAACGAGGTAATAACTTACGGAATGTGATAAAAATGACAATTTTTCGTAATTAAACCTCTAGTCTCGTTGAAATCCGTAACGTTTTTACTGCTATTGTAGTTGTAGTTTAAGTTTGTCATTCAGTTTGTAGGGCATAGAAATAATGATGGTAGAGCAAAATAGATTGGACACCCACACATAATATTAAAAATTATTTTGATTTTTGTATTTTCATCTGTCCTGTCTGTCCGTACGCACAATAACTTGAGAAAGCGTTTACTTAACTGAAGGGTTTTTACGTATACACGTATACTGTGTATATTGAGCAAACGACACCTTAAATGTCGAGCCTGGATTAGTGAATGGAAACATTTAGGCCGAATGAAGAGGCCATATTGCTTTGATGGTATGATAGGAAAAATTAATGGAATTCTTCATATATGGCAAAATATAAAAAATTCTCAGGATTATATCATAACATCTCATATAAACCAGGACCCATGGGAAAATCGTATTTCTATTTTGCGTAGATGTAAAGGAAGCTATGAGCGAAATCCATCAGCACAGATGAGACTCTCTTGAGTGAGTCCTCAACTTCAAGCATCCAAGAAAGGAATCTTATAGAGATTGAAGAAGTTCTTGATGACACTCAATCTAAAGATATTGACAATTTCATTAATGAAATATGCTTAAATCAAAGGAATGAAACGGAGGAAGAAGTCATGAATGAAAAGGACCTTCATTAAATATTATTTTGCAGGATATGTAGTAAATAAAATAATAAAGTCATTTAATTGTTCTACTTGTAAAACATTACTACTTCCCTTAAGCAAAGACGAAACAACTGATGATTGCCATCTTAAGATAAAGGCTTACAAAGTGACAAATAACTCGGTATATGGTAATTTAAAAATACTGTTACGTGCAATAGAAAGAGACAATTGGTGACATCTACTGGCAATGGAGAAGTAAACGACTTTAGGTTCGGAGAATTGATTATGGTATCTACAGGAAGGTTCAGGAATAGAATGAATAGAATGAATAGAACAGTCAAGAAGCTTCTGGAAAATAGAACACTCGAGAATAATCTGGAGAGTTTCTAGGGTATAAATATAACAGTTGTCATAGCCAAAATAAGAATGACTAAAAACATGTGACGATGCGCCAAAATGCATTAGGTCTGTCTGTTTACTCGAAAGTTTTTACTCGGTGTAAAAACTTTTACGCATTTTTACTCACAAACCGTCTGTTTACTTTTAACTAGTAAAAATCGAGTAAATTTATACGTTTCCCCTCTTGCACAAAGTTGCACATTTTTACTCATGATCAAGAGGATGTGTAACTTTGATATGCAATCAGCTGACTGTCAAAAGTATTAAATTTGAGGTTAAGCCGTTTGTTGGGTTATCGAAAGAATGTAAAATGATAATCTAAAGAATCGAAATTAAAAAAAAAATATTAAAGAGGGTGGGTTTTTTAAAACGTATTTCAAATTAATTAATTTTTTTCTGTTTTAGACGGAAAGGTAGCAGCCAAAATTTTGACACATGACAAGCTAAACAAAATTTACTCGAAAAGTGTCTGGTAACTTTTCTTGATTTATCCCCTCTACCACATAAAAGTTTTTACTTGATTTTTACACAAAGATTTTTACTCAAAAGTAAACAGACAGACCTATTAACTGTGGCGAAGAAGGTCACCCTGCTAGCTACAGGAACTGTCCACAATACCTAACCATCTTAAAAAGAATACAAGAGAAAAGGGAAAATCTCCGGAAAGAAAACACCTTCAAGAGAGCCTCAGTCAATAACTATGTGCAACCTAACGTTTCATTCGCTAACCTGTTTAGCACCACCAACCAAACGTTGCCCAACAATCGGGCACACATCCCAAATCTACCGCAAAGCTCCCCGCTTTCATTCTTTAACAACGAGTGCCAATCTCTGTTCGGAAATAGTTTCGCGAACATTCTAAGACAAATAAGCGACTTCCTACCCCAGTATAAAAACATCAAATCTACAGACGAGAAGAAACTTGCTCTCGTCTCCTTCTTATTTCAAATAACTCAATGAACTCTACGCATGAGCAAGCAAGCAAGTTAAATATACTCTGCCTCAAAATAATATCACATTTCTCCCAAAAAGAGACCGTCAAGTAGCTCGATCTCACGTTCACCCGAAATTTCAAATTCTACCGCCATATTGACTATATCATAAAGAAAGCCACAATTGCATATATCAAGTTGAGACCAATACTCAAGGCAGCTCTGAACGAGCGAATTAAAATAATATGCTATAAACAATAGACCGAGAAATAATCAAACACTCCCTCAAGTTTTTCAAACGACTCGAATACTTTCAAAACCCACTTCTCAACGACCGACTGAATTTCCCTACAGAATACCTGGAATCACCTAATTACAGATACCAGATGCCGGTACTCATAAAACACCTAAATAATAGAAATTCCCTCCATAACAATGCAAATGAGCTCATCTACTTCCATAGACCCAACAACCCAAATCTGCCACATCTTGTATACAACATAGCACAGTGAATAGAGTTTTCAGAACTTACCTGCAACAATAAAACCAGTTAAATGTATTCTTATCTCATATTTGTAAATTATATATCAACGTAGTCATAAGACAAGATACCTGTATTAGGATTAATGTTAGGTAGCTTAAAATAAGATTAAATTACTTAAGTTAGCATCTGTCTTCTTTAATTTCTAGGATTGATTTAAGATTGACCCTCCTTTAACCTTTAGACTAAGTCAGGTATTACGAGTTTTTTACGGTAGGCCATTTTTGTCGTAGGATAGATCAAAAGGGATTAACCAAAAACATGTTTTAATTAAGTAGGATCACTTTAGGTACAAATTAGGGTAAAGAGAATAATATTCTCTGTCTAATTATAAGAACTCAGGATTACTTAGCAAGTAAGTTAGAATTGTTAACCGTAGTAGGCCAATAAAAAATTGTTGTTTAAAATAAGAGTCTTGTCTTAGACGTTGCAGTGTTAACAAGCGAAAGTAATAACGTGCGGAAGTGTTGTAATTAGATTGCGATAATTGAAAGTACAGTAATAAGCGATAATTAAAGTGTAGTTGATTAATTGAAAGTTTGTGAATTGTTAAGATTAGAGTTAAATAAAGAACTTGTATATTAAATATTTAATATTGTGTTTTAAATAACGAACCAGAAAGCCACGCTCGCAACAACGGGTGTCAGAAGTGAAATAAATTCGCGAAATAAAGTGGTGGCAATTGACTTTAAAATTCAAAGTGTGATTAATTTTGTGAAATTGTGTTAAATTTTGAAAGTTCTGGAAAATAATTTATATTCAACTTAAAGTGAATTACTAAAGTAATGGGGCGAAAATTCGATGAGCTTCGAACGCAGGATTTGAAAGTGGAGTTAGGGAACCGGTCATTACAAACGACAGGTGCAAAGAAAGTTCTAGTCGAGCGACTCAGACAAGCTTTGATAGAGGAAGGAAAGAATCCTGAAACATTTGTTTTCGAAGATAACTTGGAAGAAACCGAAGTTGAAGAAGAGCCTGCGATGAAAATGGAACAGCTGTTGAGTACTTTAATGAGTAAAATGGAAGCCCGTTTTGATGAACAAAAGAATGCTTTTGAGGAACAAAAGAATTCTCTCGAGGAACAAAAGAATTCTCTCGAGGAACAAAGGATTCTCTGGAATCCCGTTTAGATGAGCAAAAGAATGCTTTTGAGGAACAAAAGAATTCTCTGGAATCCCGGTTAGATGAGCAGAAGAAATATATGGACGAACAAAAGAATGCTTTTGTTGAACAAAAGAATTCTCTGCAAAATTGTCTAGAAACTTGTTTGGAGGAACAGAAGATCTTTCTGAAAGGTTCATTAGACGAACAAAATGTGAAAATTGAAGAAATCCAGCAGGAAGTGTTGGAAGTTCGACAACAAGTGTCGGGAGTACAACAAAATGTCACGGAACAGCTTGATAACTTTAAAGCAGATCTGGAAAGAATAAGGCATCGTCAGCCTCTAAACGTAGCAGTTGAAATATCTGGCGCAGGTAGAATGAAACCTCCAATATTTGATGGACAAAATTCATGGCATATCTTCAAGAGACAATTCGAGGCAGCTTCAGAGGTAAATGGATGGAATGATGAAGACAAAGCTATAGCTCTGGTGTTAGCACTTCGAGCTCCTGCGTCAGAACTCTTACAAACTGTACCAATTGAAAATCAACGTGATTACTCTTCATTAGTACAGGCGATAGAATTACGTTACGGAGATGAGCACATGCAGCAAGTATATCGCCTACAGTTGCGCAACAGGATTCAAAAGCATGGCGAATCACTACAACAATTGCAGGCTGATGTGGAAAGATTAGCGCATCTTTCATACTCCAGCGTAAATGCGGATTTCCTTAATGAAGTGGCAACGGAGGCATTTGTGAACGCTATTGCAGGTCAAAATTTACAACAAGCGTTAAGGCTAGCGGGAAATAAATCAACAGCAGAAGCACTAGCCTATGCATTAGCGTATGAATCCGCAAGACAAGCTTCACGGAGTGCAGTACGAGTAAGAGAAATTTCAGTGGAAGAATGTACTTGTAACAGAGTGCAATCATCACAGAGCCCGCCTTCACGTGGTGTCCTTCGATACTGGAATTGTAATAGATCAGGGCACCTTCAAAGAGACTGCAGAAAACGTCGACGAGTGGAATCACCTGAAGAAGGGAAAGAAGAATGCCAAAGATGTCGAGCCAGGGAACAAGCTATTCGTGGAGAGACTAGATATCAAGCAGCGGCTAGTCGCAGCAGCTCTCTTGTTGATCAGTCGGAAAACTAGTAAAAACCAACTTTGTGGGGCAGAAGTTGGTTGGTGGAATCGACAGCCCCGAAGTCATCATTCAAGTAGGTCAGTTGCAGAGAAATAATAGCAGTCTTGTTATATATGGAAGTGTAGGAAAAAATGACTGCGCAGTCACTATCGATACTGGAGCTGCAAGATCAATTATTAGAACAGATCTTGTTAAGAACAAATGGCTTCATAATACCACCAAATATCTACTAAGAACAGCAACTGGAACAGCAGCACGGGTGTTTGGAGAAATAACTTTAGATGTTCAACTAGGCGAACTACTATTTCCTCACACTTTTCTGGTTTCAGACATAATGGATGAATGCATTCTTGGAATAGATTTCATGACCACATACAAAATAAATCTGGATGTCGGAGAGCGGATTCTCAAATATGGGAACATAGAAATTCCTATGAAACTAGGAGAAGGAGCAGATCATCCTGCGAAAGTAAGGACGATGGTCTGCGAAAATATTACTCTTTCGCCATGCTAATATGGACAAAGCTTACTGATGACATCGGGACCTGCCAAATCTATCTGGTGGAGCCTAACCCCACAAAAGTTACATCGAGCATCATTGTTGGCAAAACTTTAGTGAAGGCAGAAGGTTAATACCAGTCAGAGTGCTTAACACATCCGAAAATGAGGTACAACTAAAAGAAGGTGCTATAATTGGAAATTGTGAACCCGTTTACCAAATCGTCAATTTCGATAATGGTAGTAATATCAGGGAGACAAAACTTATACCAGCTACTACTCAACAGGTTCAGAAACTTCTTTCGTCCAGTGCCTTAAGTGAACAACAACACAACGATGCCAAAGTGGTGATCGATGAATTTTCGGAATTATTTGCAATGAATGATGATGACTATGGTAAAACAAATCTTGTCCAGCATCGGATCGATACAGGAGATTCCAGGCCCATTCGACAGACACCACGAAGATTGCCATTAGCCAAACAACCAGAAGTTGCAGACATGATGAACTCCATGAAGAAACAAGGCATAATAGAGGAATCTAACAGCCCTTGGACATCGCCGGTTGTTCTGTTTAGGAAAAAGGATGGCAGCACCCGATTCTGCGTAGACTACCGCCAACTAAATAAGGTGACGAGAAAAGATAGCTATCCATTACCAAGGATTGATGACACGTTGGATACCCTTTCCGGAGCGCAATGGTTTTCCACATTGGATTTGAAGAGTGGTTACTGGCAAGTGGAAATACATCCCGAGGACCGAGATAAACTGCTTTCTCAGTTGGCAGTGGCTTATGGCAATTCAAAGTAATGCCATTTGGGTTATGTAATGCTCCAGCCACATTCGAACGACTAATAGAATGTGTTCTACGTGGTTTAACCTGGAAAACATATCTTGTCTACTTGGATGACATAACAGTTATCGGAAGGACATTCAAGGAACATAAAAACAACTTACGAGACGTACTTCAAAGACCCAAAGATGCAAAATTGAAGCTCAGTGCGAGTAAATGTGCTCTATTCAAAGATGAAGTTAAATATTTAGGGCACATAGTTGCATCACAAGGAGTAAGAACCGATCCAGAGAAGATAGAAGCCGTCAAAAATTGGCCAGTTCCAAAGGACAAACATCAATTACGGAGTTTTCTTGGTTTAGCTACCTACTACAGGCGATTCGTGAAAGGTTTTGCAGATATAGCAAGAAGCCTACATCAACTTACAGAAAAGGGAAGGCCGTTCATATGGTCGGATAAATGCAACGAAAGTTTTGAAAATTTGAAGCAACAGCTCTGTGAAGCTCCAGTACTTCACTATCCAAAGCTGGGGAAAACATTTATATTAGATATGGATGCCAGCAATGAAGGTATTGGTGCAGTGCTTTCGCAGGAGGAGAATGGTCAAGAAGTTCCAGTAGCTTACTATAGCAAAGCACTTTCAAAGCCAGAGAAAAATTATTGTGCTACAAGAAAAGAGCTGCTTGCTATTGTAAGTTCAAAAAAACATTTTCATAAATATCTCTACGGGCAGAAATTCATCCTTCGCACCGACCATGCAGCGCTTAAATGGCTTCTGCAGTTTAAGAACCCTGAGAGACAAGTCGCGAGATGTATAGAGCGACTCCAGGCTTATGATCTTGAGATCCAACACCGAAGAGGTCGTATCCATGGAAATGCAGACGCCCTTTCACAACGTCCATGCAAACTTGAATGCAAACATTGCGCACGGGTGGAAGTAAAAGAAACAACAGCAACTATACAGTTGATAACCGTGGAACCATCTACAGGTTGGAACAACGAGGACCTGAGAACAGCACAACGAGAAGATCCGGACATTTCACCTATTCTCGCTTGGAAAGAAGATATGGAAAGACCAGACTGGAAGGATATTTCGGAACGGAGTGAGAAGCTGAAAAGTTACTGGGCTCAATGGAACTCTCTTAATGTTGAATGTGGTATATTAAAACGCAAATGGGAAGCACCTAACGGCGAATATTTCCGAATGCAGATAGTCGTGCCAGCATCAAACGTCAAAGATGTTCTAGAAGAAATGCACGGTGGAACCTCTGGAGGACATTTGGGAGTGAACAAAACAATTTCCAAAATACGGGAAAGGTTTTATTGGCTACATATGCGAGAAGATGTGGAGGAGTGGTGCCGCAGATGCACTGTCTGTGGTGCTTGCAAAGGGCCGCAACACAGAAGCAGAGGTGAAATGCATAAGTATAATGTCGGAGCCCCCTTTGAAAGGATAGCTGTAGACATCGCTGGACCTTTTCCTGAAACGGATGGCGGTAACCGTTATATTTTAGTTGCCATTGACTATTTCAGTAAATGGCCTGAAGCTTATGCAATCCCTAATCAAGAGGCAGCCACAGTTGCGGAACAAATAATAACGAATTGGGTCAGTAGGTTTGGAGTAGCTCACGAACTTCGGACCAAGGACGGAACTTCGAATCGCGGACTTTCCAGGAGATGTGTAAAATGTTGGGAATAAGAAAAACTAGAACAACTCCTCTACATCCACAATCTGATGGCATGGTAGAGCGCTTCAACAGAACATTGATCGAGCATCTAAAGAAAGTAGTTGACTATCATCAACGCGATTGGGATCGACACATTCCTATATTCCTAATGGCTTATAGATCAGCCATTCATAGTACTACCGGACAAACCCCAGCTAAAGTCATATTCGGAAGAGAGATGCGTTTACATAGCGACCTCAAATTCGGTACCCCCATAGGTGAACAAAAGTTACCAGAAGACTACGTATCGGAGCTCAAACAACAATTAGCTGATGTGCACGAGGACACGAGGACGAAATTAGAAACAAATACTGATCGGATGAAGACCCGCTATGACCTACGTGCTAATTCCGCAGGATTTAATGAAGGTGATCTTGTTTGGCTCTACAATCCGAGACGACGTAAGGGACGTTCTCCAAAATTGCAACAACACTGGGAAGGACCGTATTCAGTAGTAACTAGAATTAATGACGTGGTATACAGGATTCAGCGTGGAACAAGAGGCAAGCATAAAATTGTTCATTTGGACCGCTTGTGTCAATACTACGAGCATCAAGACCGTGGACCACCTATTGTTCGGGACGAACAAATTTAAGAAGGGGGCAGTGTTACGTGCAATAGAAAGAGACAACTGGTGACATCTACTGGCAATGGAGAAGTAAACGACTTTAGGTTCGGAGAATTGATTATGGTATCTACAGGAAGGTTCAGGAATAGAATGAATAGAACAGTCAAGAAGCTTCTGGAAAATAGAACACTCGAGAATAATCTGGAGAGTTTCTAGGGTATAAATATAACAGTTGTCATAGCCAGAATAAGAGTCTTGTCTTAGACGTTGCAGTGTTAACAAGCGAAAGTAATAACGTGCGGAAGTGTTGTAATTAGATTGCGATAATTTTGAAAGTACAGTAATAAGCGATAATTAAAGTGTAGTTGATTAATTGAAAGTTTGTGAATTGTTAAGATTAGAGTTAAATAAAGAACTTGTATATTAAATATTTAATATTGTGTTTTAAATAACGAACCAGAGAGCCACGCTCGCAACAATACCTTCAATGGAATTCGTATACTTTACTGAAAAGATTTATGAAAAATTTAATAAAAGTATAGTGAGAATAAAGTACGAAACCAATAATTCCAAAAAAATGGAAAATATATTAGACTCCACAAATGAATACAAATTTCGCATGAGTCATAAACAGCTAATAATCAATTTTATTGCACAGGTGCTGATACGATTTTACACGCGTAAAATCAATGATGTCCTGTCCTTAAAAACCAAAAAAAAAAAAAAGGATCGTATTAAAATTTTAGAGGGGATGTAATTAAGGCTGAATGGCAGAAAAAAAACTCTCGATTCCAAGCTTCCAAAAATTTAACTATGTAGTAGTAGCGTGAGCTTTCATTCTAATCAAATTATCAATGCCTACCAATTCTTATACAGTACTATTAAAAATGACATACATATATACGAAATCGAGTATTTGCTTAGACTACTGGAACGAGTCGTCACCACAAGAGGAAGAGATTTTTATAAAATTTGTCCGGTTTTTGTGTTCCTGAATAAAGTTACCCCAATCTTCATTCTCGTGTTAAAATAAACGTATAGCAATAAATTTTATTCAAGTTACAGGGATTTCAATTTTACCGTTATAAAAGTAATTATAACAAAATATCAACAAATTCGGAAAAACAGCTCCGGTAGCATTTACAAATATGTTTGGTAAACCTATGTACGAAAAATATTAAAAAGTGTTGGGTACCTACATGAAAAGTTCTTAGGATCGGGAGGAAAATAACACGTTTTCTTTTATTGATTGATTTAAAAAAACAAACGAAACACCTTTTTCAAAAATCTAACTCCAGCAGCATTTGAACTGAGAGTTTCTAATATTTTGCCGAGGGTTTCAAATCAATATCGAAAAATTGTGGAAAATATAAAGGCTGAATAAAATGCTAAATTTTTTCTGTATTCCTACCGTGTTTTTGTTCTCTATTTTCTTTTCACATAATTCACTTAAGATTAAGTTTTAGCGGGGCGGGTGGTATTTACACTGCAGCCATTAATTGGCTTATTGTACACCGACCCTACTTTTCCTAGGAAGAGAAGCATATTTTTGGATGAGATTTCCTCAAAGTCGGCAGGCTTTTGGAAGTATGAGAAGTATAGTATATAGATTTTCTTTTTCTCTTTTATAAATTAAAAAAAGTGTTTTAAATACATGTTTTTGTTTTTAAATGCTATAAACCTATTGAAGTCTGATTTCGTTTTGTTTATTGTAGTAGCTTAATTATCTGTAAATATTATACAGTTTTAATTTATTTGAGTGTGCTTTTGTAAAGTAAATGCTGTCACATTAAAATCTACATTTTTATAATGCATGCTGCATAAAAATGTATTAACTTCTAATAGAGTAAAGGTTCTTTTACTGTCAATATAATTGAATACTCATTCCGAATTTCGTATAATATACAAGTAAATTGCGATCTGACTATGATCATTTGATGAACTGTTTTTAATTTGACATCACGGGAGTCAAAACGCTGTATTTACAAAAGAAGTCAGTGTACCTACTCTCACGTCTTCGATCGTGGTCCCTGGGTGCTTAAAAAGCAGCTAACGAGAGAGGTATAAATATTTTATTAGAATCAGTAGAATATCTTTTGATTGTATATCTATTAACGCTTTTATAAAACTAAATCTGATTGCGTCCCCTCACATCAAGCCAAGCTACTGATCAGTAGGTGATATTCCCAAGCTATGCATGTGTTTGTTAAGTTTGCAGTGTCCATATAAGTTTTTTTTCGGAATATGTATGTATGTATTTTTATTATTTTTAACATAAGGAATTTGAAAAAATTGCTAACGCAATTTTCTTCATTTTTTTGGATGATAAGCTAATCGCGTTTTAAGCATGAAAACTTATTGAATATATTTATTTATTTATGCCTCCTTTGGGTATATTTTACGTATACAACAGTAGTGTTATACCAGAGACTATTAATAAAAATGAAAGGTGCATCTAATCACATTTGGTTCACCTCTATGTGCAAACGATATAAAGTTTTCCCCAATTTTATTAATTCTAAGTGCAAAAATTGCAACCTTCCAAAAAGCTTAATACACAAGACCAAAATCATATGGCTGAACAACGTAATTAAATCACATTACAAGACCCGTGACAATATTAGTGCACACTTGAAAGTGATATTCTCCCAACTCTCAGTGTGTTTGCATTCTTTGGAATTGGACGTGGTTATGGAAACCAGCCATGAGAAAGCAAGAATGTTAGCATTTGCACAGTACAATCGCCAAAAAACAAAACTAGAAGTATTGCTGGATCGAGTTAAATTTAATATACATGCGCATCAGAGTAATTCCGTCAGATTTTATCCGAGGTTGTTGAACCTTACTGATGTTTCTTTTTCTGCTAATGAACGTCAGTTACTGGAATGTGGATTAAATCATGCCCCATCTATCAGGATAGGAGACAAAGAAATTTTAAATCTCGCTGTACATGTGGATGCCGCTCTAGATGAAAGTGATGTAGCTACAAGGTTTGAATGTTCTAATGCAATTAATAGTGGAAAAAAGAATTTAGTTAGCAATAGAGTAGAGGAAAAAGCATTAGGTTCTATAAAGAAAAAACTAAAAGATAAAGAATTAATCTTATGCAAGGCGGATAAAGGCAATTCTATTACCATTTTAAGTAAAGAAGTTTATTTAGATAAAGTTTACCAGTGTCTAGATACGATGAAGGTTAGGGAGTTAAAGACTGATCCAACAGCAAGATTTAACAGAGAAATCATTAATGCAATAAACAACGCCGATCTTATTTTTGACGTCAGGGAAAAGTTTTCTTTAAAAAATAGTAATCCATCAGTACCAGCTTTATATGGATTACCAAAGGTGCATAAAGAAAATATACCGATCCGCCCCGTTGTTTCTGCATGCTGTGCTCCATCGCAATACTTATGTAAAAAGTTAAGTAGTGTAGTGCCGGCCATGATAAATTTCAAAGGCAAATTTTCAATTAAGAACTCTCTTGAGTTAATTGATAAAATTAAAGACCTTAAGTTACCATCTAATTCTAAGTTGGTTTCTTTTGACGTCTGTAGTCTCTTTCCGTCGATTCCAAGAGATAAATTGACAAATATCTTAAAAGATAGAATCCGTACTGAAATCGAGCTAATAACCTTATGTATAAAACAAAATTATTTTTCATTTGATGGCAAATTATATGAACAGAGAGATGGTTTGGCAATGGGTTCTGCGTTTTCACCCTTTTGTGCAGATTTTTTTATGGATTACTTTGAGGAGCTAATGTTTTCTTCAAATAATCTATTAACCAAACACATCTTCAGATAGTATCGTTATGTTGACGATATTTTCTGTATATGGATTGGGTCGGATAGACAACTTTCGTTGTTTTTAAATTCGTTCCTAAACAAAATTGATAGTAATATTCAATTTACTGTGGAAGTTGGCAACAAAATTTTAAACTTTCTTGACCTGTGCATTAAAATAGAAAATGACAATAGCTTGAGCTTTGACATCTTTAGAAAAGATACATATTCTGACGCGGTTATTCCTAGTCATTCTTGCCATCCTTGGAACGCAAAAATTGCAGCCTTTCATTCGTTAATAAATAGATTATTAAATGTTCCTTTAAAAAATGAAAACTTTAAGAAAGAATTAAGTTTTATAAAAATGATTGCAAGAAATAATGGGTATAATACTAGAATCATTTATAAATTATTAAATAAAAAACAACGAAAGTTGAATTTAAAGGAAGTGTTTCCACTACTTGAGAAGACGGATGAGAAAGGTTGGAGAAAAATCCCATATATCCAAAACATATCTTCCAATTTAACCCAACCCTTGAGGAATAAAACATTGAACCAGCATTTTTTAATGCCAGAAATTTAAAAAATTTATTAGTTAATAATAAGATTGGACGAAAAACAGATATATTAAAATCAAGTGGAGTGTATAAGATAAGCTGTGAGGACTGTCCGGGTATATATATAGGAAAGACTAAGCGTTCTTTAAAACAACGTTTTGGTGAGCACATTAATTCAGCAAAATTAAATAAACCTACCTCTGGATTAGCAAAACATTTAATTGACACAGGACACAAGTGCAAGGTAGAAAATGTAGAATTGATGCATAGATTGCGTGGCGGACGTGTATTAGATAAATACGAAATTTATCAAATTAAAAAATCCAAAATTGATGGCGGGATCTTGCTGAACGATCAGATAGATTTCACCAATAAAAGCCCACTTCTTGAACCAGGTCTAATAAAATTGTAATTGTGTATTTTGTTTTCTTTTTTATTTATTCATTTATTTATTTATTTTTATGTGCCTTTTTATCTATTTATTTATTTAGTTGTGTAGTTGTTGGTTACAGTCTCATATACATACAAGTATGTTTTTTTTTTTTTTTTTTTTTTTATATATATATATATTTTTTCTTTATATTTCTATTTATGTATTTGTATACGGTAGATCAGTAGATATTCACATACACACGGGTTGTTAATGTGTTATGTTTTGTTGCGGTTGCAGCTTGCATTTGGATTAGAATTAGTTTAGTAGCTCTGAGGATGCCCTAAGGCGAAACGCGTCAGCTGTTGTTTGTTAACAAACTTAATAAAAAAGTTTTTGTGGAAATTCGAAACAAGTGTTTTTTTTTTTTAGAAAAAATGTATACAACAAGTTCATCCAATCGTCTTTGTGAGCGAGGAAGACTTCGTCTTCAATTATTAAAAAAGAAATATTAATTAATCACATTCACTTCATCTTTAACGAAGAAAGAAAGGGAGAAAACGTAATTTGAATGTGATGTTCCATTTAAATGGCAATATCTCTGTTTTTCTGACGAATTTATCCTCATTATTCTTTAAAATTTTAACGCAAACGCAACGCATTTTCCATACCGTGCTAGTTAAAATTTCGCTTTTATTCGGTAATTTCGGTAACCCTGAGGTAATTGTGATGCGCTTAGGGAAACCATATTTTAAGCCGGACAAAAATATTTTAGAGGAGAGCAAAAAAATAAAATAATTGAAAAATCTAATAATGAAACATTATAACGTATTATTGAAATCATAGGAGCGCACAGTCACAATTGCTTAACTTTCCCCACGCACTCGCAGTCATCTAAAAATCGTAAAAACAAATCGAATGTGCAAAACTGCAATCGTAATAAACTAAAACAAGTAAAAAAGCTAGAATTGGTCTAAGACCAATTCTTATGATACCCTAGATGAATGAAGGAGTTGCCCGATTTAGTCCATTTTTGACATTTTATTTGCTAATGTAGCAAAAACATCATGTAAGAAATTTCAGCTCTCTACGTAGACGCGTTCTCAGGCAGTGTCCAAATATATAGCGGAAAACGAAATTTTTATATGGCAACCCCACGAAGGAGTTGCCCGATTTGGCTCATTTACGAACTTAATTTTACTTTTTTTTTAAAGTCTGTGTACAAAATTTCAGCTCTCTAAGTATACGCGTTCTCGAGTTATCTTCCGCACAGACGGACGGACGGACGGACGGACGGACAGACGGATGGACGGACATGCAAAAATCGAAATAACTTTTAATATTATGAATGGGTGTCCAATCCATTTTGCTATACCATCATTATTTCGAGGTGTTACAAACGGAATGACAAACTTAGTATACCCCTATGATTTCATCTAGGGTATAAAAAACAGAAAATTCGCAGGAAGAAATTCTCAAATCTTTATCGTCTCCCTTTGGCAAGCGGCAGGCAAGCAACCAAACAATCCAAGTTCTAAGAAAAATGTCTCGGAAAACAAATGCCTATCGCTAGATGGAAAAAAGGCATGAAATGAATGCAGAGGCAGACCATTACCAAACCATTTCGTTTGCGTCTCTTACTCCTCTCTATGTCTACTACGCCATAACCTATGCGACGCATGGGCACTGGGCAGACCTACCTCGCCTTGCTTGATGAGTTAGGCTGGCTCTGATTTTGGCATTTGTAAATAGTATGTGGTTCTACACTTCTTTTGTTTTATAAAACTTTTATAGCTTTTATTCTAAGCACAATATAAAAGCTTTGCGTCTTTGATATGAATCCCTGCTATGAAATGTATATCAGTTCGAGTTATTTACTGCAGCGCCGCGAGTGAGAAGATGACTCAACAGCCCTGAAGTGAAGTTGCGACCACTATATAATATATACACAATGATATAAGTATTCCTATTACGAACCTTGTTCCACCATTATGTGACGTAATATCGTGAAATGTATAGGAAAGCACGGTACAGAAAGCACAATACTCTCTTTCCTCTCTTTCCTATAAAAATGTATATACATTAGTCACAAAGTTACGTCACGGGCTATCAGCTGTATTGTGTCAAAATTTTAATGGGAGTACTTGTTTTTTATATACCTTGGGAAAATTGCATAATTTTGAGCTAATTTCGACAATTTCATCGAAATTACGTAATTTATGACTATTGTGAATGCCATATAAGGTCAGCTTGGCTATTCACTTTGGCGTATACGACAGGCAGGAAGAAACCAAGCCGTACTGATGAGTATACGGTTCCTGCTAATACAAAGTGCCTTGTTATGGAACTATGTTGAGTGATTTGGCTGGGACATGAAGCCCCGACTGCCAGCATGAGCTGACAGATCACTCGGCGGACAGCGTTGACTGCAGGGTGGCACGCTAGCTCGCCTCGGCTATTGGCGGAGAGTGTGGGGAGGTTTCACGAAAACCTGCCGCTGCCGCCTGCCACATACAAAAAAATTTCGTGCCTACTTACAAAAAAAAAAAAAAACGCCGGCACACATTCGGTCCTGAAGGGACCCTTACATCACTTACCTACATTTCGTGGGAAGGCGCAGTTATTCTGACTTCCATCGTCGTTGCCCCAACCACCCTGCGATACTGCGGGCGATATTTAACAGTATCCCTTGTAGACCTGAAAAGAGAGAGCGTAGTGGAGCTAGACGACCTTCATGTGAGAGGGCTCCAGGAAAGTGAAAGGAGAAATAAAAGCGTTCAGCACTTTATTTTTACGTTATAATTGAGAGTCCTAGAATACAATTCTTGCTTCTGATATTAATAATTTACAACTTTTTACAACAATTCAGTATTTAGGTATATGTACTTGCAAAAGTTTACAATATAGTTATTATTATTATTCCAACCTATTCATTGTTAAATTTTCCTTTATATGTTTCATGTCCGTGTTATTATTAATTAATGTAAATGTTTTTTGTTTTTTTTTTCAACTACTGATATATCGATATATCGCCCAGCACTTCAAAGTAAGCGAAAGTTTCAGAATAAAAATGTTTAACGTATTGGCGGCAGGTATGAATCCAATTTTCGTAAATTCTTAACATTTAAAAAAAAATCATCAATTTCAATTTCAAATGAAGCATGCACAAATCTTGAGAAAATTAATATTTTATGCAGCAAAATTTGATTCATGTATATAACTTATCGTAATAAACTAATTAAAAAGAATTTCAAATGAATAATTATCCAACTATTTCTCAAAATAACGTCTTCATGAAAAACTTTTGAAATATATTCAATTCTAGCGCAAAATCTTGTAGTATATTGTATGTTCCACATAAAACCTTCTTAAAAACAAGTAAAAAAGCTAGAATTGGTCTAAGACCAATTCTTATGATACCCTAGATGAATGTGGGGACTTCTAATGCTTCGAGTTCGTATATATGTACATTCGGAGGATTTGTCCAGCACTGTTTTTATAGCCTTGGCTGACTCTTGTGTTGCTTTAGGTAAATTGAATAGAATTTTTAGCTGAGCATTAATTAACACTCGCTTGTTGTCGTACCTGTTAAGCAATATCTTCCATGCGCTGTCATAACTCGAGTTAGTCATAGGAAGTTGACGCAATAAGTGTTCTGCTTCTCCAGAAACACTTGATTTCAAGTAATGAAATTTCTGCACTGGTGATAGTGCAGAATTTGTATGAACCAAGGAATGGAATAGATCGTGAAACGACCTCCATGACTCATATGACCCAGAGAACTTTGGTATTGTGATTCATTTTCCGTGTTCGGTTTTGATTCCACTTTTGTTTCGAATGCATCTAGTGCATCTCTGAGAATACCTCGAAACGTGTAATATTTATTTTCCACGCTTGAGAACTGATCGTTTGCAAAATAATCGTAGTTTTGCAATTCGCTAGCCTCTAAAGCCTGAGTAGCTTGGAGAATTTTATAATGCGTATTCTTATAGTCGGACCGAATTTCGCTTAGGGCGTTTAACCGCTCAGAAATAAGTCCTTTTGTTCGTTTTTCTACCTCAGTTTTGTTGTAGTTTTTAAACGATTTTTCAAAGATTAGAGCTGAGGTGGTTTGATTAGCGAGAAGTTTTTGCAGTGTAGCCATGATTGAAAGACTCAGAATATATACCACTAGACTTTAAATTTGGCTGCGAAGGACCATGAAATGTACTGCCCGTAGTCAGAGCGTACATGCAAAGAATGTATAATGTGATAAAATTGATGCCACTGGTATAAAGTTAGTGGTTGTATTCGTTTATCTACAAATTCTACACTTCACTGTTAAACTAAAGCTTTAATACTCCATAAATCTTAGATACAAATATAAATGTAGTAATTCTGTTGCAAATAACTTTGTACTCACCTGATCTATGTTTGACAGTTCATTGACTTGATTTTAATAATTTTAACTGAGGTTAGGATTGGGATATTCTTTATTCTGGTCGATACCCAGAATAAAGTGAGGTGAGTAATTCTTACTGCAGTCGAAACCCACAGAGAATCTTTATTGCAGTCGTTCCCCACAATAAAGTGTTGGTTAGTAATTTTCTTGTTATAGTCGTTACCCGTAACAAGAATCTTTATTGTAGTCGTTACCCACAATAAAGTCTTTATTGTAGTCGTTACCCACAATAAAGTGTTTTATTAGTAATTTTCTTGATACAGTCGTTACCCGTAACAAGAATCTTTATTGTAGTCGTTACCCACAATAAAGTGTTTAGTGTTAGTAAATTTCTTATTACAGTCGTTACCCGTAATAAGAATCTTTATTGTAGTTGTCGTGACCCAATATTCAATTGGTGAAATTGTGACATCACGACTCGAGCCAGCAGCAGGTGTACAGGTAATTAAATGATTTGTATTAACTAATCATTTCACTTCGCACAGTGAAATGCTTGGCGATTGCGAATTGTTTACTTGTAAACTGTCGCATCCACTGCTGTATGTAACTGGGTATTGAGTCATGGTTAAGTAATTCACTTCGCATAGTGAAATACTCAGCTGGGCTCACTGTTTGTTTACATACAGTATTGGGGGCTCCCGCTGTCGGCAGTGATTAGCGTAATACTTTGTAATTATGATTGCAAGGTATTGCGCTGGTCACTGGGTCAAAGTCGCTTCCGCCGGGTTGAATGGAGGTAAGCACGGTTTTTGATAGATCGGGTTGCGTAGTTAGAAGTTAGTTTAGTTTAATAAAAGATACGGTTCGGTGTTCAATTAGTTGAGTTAAGATTCTGAAGCTCGATCGCGAGTAACTGTTTTGTAAAGTCAAGTAAAGTCAGTAAATAAAGTTTTAACTTAGAATTACGCGAGTGTTTTTATTGGAGTGCTTATGGGACGCGACATTTGGCGCAGCCGGTAAAAGTTTAAGTGAGGTATGGTGATTTTTGTTTTTGGTGTTTTTTAATATAAATTTTTTTTTCTTTTTTAAGCGGTTTTTAGGTATTGTGATTGTCAAAATTAATTTCTGTTATTCTGGGAGTTAACGCTTTTTAGCTGCTCCATTTTTGCTTAAACAATTTGTACGTTAATTAAATAGGTGCAAAGCCATATTTGGCTTCGCCATTTGTTTAACAACAAATTGTACGTTAATTAAATTGGTGCAAAGCCTCATTTGGCTTCGCCATTTACTTAACATTATTATTTTTGCTTAAACAATTTGTACGTTAATTAAATAGGTGCAAAGCCATATTTGGCTTCGCCATTTATTTAACAACAAATTGTACGTTAATTAAATTGGTGCAAAGCCTCATTTGGCTTCGCCATTTATTTAACATTACTTTTTAGCTACTCCATTTTTGTTTTGTAGGAGTTATGCTTTTTAGCTACTCCAGGTTACTCTTTTCAGGATAAAGTATTGGAAAAAATTAAAAAAAAAAGGGGTATAAATTGTGGTGATTGTTGTTGCTTGGTATTGTTTTTTGTTAATTGGTCTGAGTTTTATTTAATGTATAGTGTGATAGTGTGGTATGTAAATGGAGTAGTTTTAGTAGTTCAGTAGATTAAGTAAGTAAAGTCTAATTTTTTGGAATGTACGGTGTATTAAGGGTTATAATTTTGGTCATTGGGAAGTTTTTAAATGCTAGGTAAAAATTTAAGGTATTCGCGGGTATTGGGGCATTAAATGTGGAAGAGGCTTCGGAAATATTGAATATTAGGAAAGAGCATTGTGAAACACCGTCGAAAAATTCAAGCTTTTGCGTTTAGGGTTTTAAGCAATTAGTTACAGTCTAGGAGAAGTGTTTGAAAGTGGAGGGTAGATTAGGTAATGACTATAGATGTCATTGGGAAGAAGTAACGTTCTAACGAGGGAAGAATTGTTACGAGTTAAGGATCAGGCAAAGGAATTGGAAACCAGAACGCAGGAATTGAAGGAGTGCCAGCTGAAATTACAACATTATGAACAGGATTGGCGGTACCTAGAAGAACATCTAACGGATGAATTAAAGAAACGATTGCCGAGTGAAGACGTAAATAAGTTTCTGGAGGAAATAAATGAGGCTACAGTGAAAAGCACAAAGGGAGAAACCTTAGATTTGTTGATAACGTCTACCTTTGAAGTTATTGGTAGAATTGAGAAAGAAACAGATCAAGCATTGGATGAGTGCAAACAGGAAAACAGGGCTTTAAAAGGAACTATAAAGTCTTTAGAAAGGCAATTGGAGGAGGCAGAAAAGACTGCCACTGAACTAGAGCAAGAATTAGGAGTCGCACCATTATCACAAGAAGAGGGTCTAGTTCGAGGGATTTTTAAGAAGTGGTCACCCAAGAAATTAGTATTCCACGAACGGCAGCGAGAAGAAAGAGCGAGTACTTCAGGACAAGAAGAAATTTTGAAAGCTAAAAAGCAGACCTTAGCAAAGACGAGTGCAGACCAAGTGCCGAAAGAAAAAGACTCAGAGAAACCAGCAAGGAAAACCATGGCTGATGCTTATGATAAAGTCATGGACTTGGTATCCAGATACATACCCACGTTTTCTGGAGAAAGAACGCCAAAACTGTCGAAGGAAGTTCACCGTTTCCTGAGCTGCTGCAAAGATCTTTACGATCGTTTAAAGGCCGAGGAACAGCCAATCTTCATGAAATGTGTAAGATATCGGTTGTTAGACGACGCATATTATCTAGTAAGCTCGGAGGAGCCGAAGGATTTTGAAGCGTTGCAGCAGACAATTCAAACTGCCTATATGCCAAAAAAATCGTACTGTGAGCTTCGAGCTGAAATGATAGCATGCGTTCAAAGGCCCGGTGACGACATAAAAGACTATGCGGATAGACTTAAGGAGCTACTGTGTCAAATCAAGGCGGCAGTTTCGGCTAAGTATCCAGGCAAAGACGGGGGATTGATAGCGGAGCTTGAGGCAGACGCCGTGGCAACGTTCAAGGCAGGTGTGATGCAGCAGACTACTCAGCTTTATTTGACGGGACGCAAATTTCGATCTCTGGATGAAGCACGTGAGGAGGCAGACTACTTCGAGATGGATGCTAGGAGACTTAAAATTAAGGAACCAGGACTGCGGAATTATACGAAGGAAGACAACAGAGGAATGGCAGCAGGCAGCTGGGGTGCTGGTAGGTTCAGCAAGGAGGAACCTAAAAGGACGGGACTGCAATTGAGGCCAGCCTTACCGGGAATGCACAGGGGTTCCCCTAGTCAAACAAAGCAATCAAGACCTATTCAGTGCTTTCAGTGCGGACAATGGGGACATTTTGCTAAGGAATGTAGAGAAAGGAAACAGACGCCTTACTGCATAAAATGCCGAATATATGGACATGACGCAACTGGATGCAAAAGGCAACAAGTCAGGTTTGCTGAGGCACTACATAGCAGTTCGGTAGAGGTGCAATCGGAAGCAAAAGTTATATACTGCCAATTTTGTAGAACATCTGACCACTATACCGCAAATTGTTTAAAAAAATTTTTAGCAGAGAATAATATTCAGCAAGAGGGAAACGGGAGATGGCAGCTCGGGGACAATCCCGCAGCTGCCTTCCACTAAACAAATTAGGAACTAGATATTCGGGTAAAGACATAGACATGGAATTAGAGCTAGTTAATAATTGCATCATCACAATAGAAGCCGACATTGGACTAGAAGATAAGCTTACATTATTGGTGGATACGGGATCCACCTGCAATTTAGTTAAGGTAAATAAAATAAGGATGGATACACTGATACAAAAACATAAATGTATCACGATTGGAGGGCTGTTTGGAGCTCAGCAACGGTCAATTGGAACCTGCAAGGCGCATCTTCACGTAGGTAGGGGTAAGCAAGAATGCGAGTTCCAGGTAATACACAACACAGATTCAATACCGGTTGATGGAATATTGGGAATGGAATTCCTCAAGGATAAAGCTGTTATCGATTGTATTAATAGAAAATTGTCAATACAGCACAGACAAGTGTACAAGGAAGCACAACCAATTTTCAGGAACGTAACAGGAACCGAAAAAGTTGAACATATAACCTTGCAGGGTTATAATGTAGAAGGGACACGACTCTCCAGTAGGGAAGCTGTTCGGACAATTTCAGCGGAAGTTCTAAGAGAGCGAACGAGTAATCGAATTGAAAACCTGAGAGAGGTGATATATAAAGCTCGAGCTGCCTCTGAGAGTATAACCAAGTATTTAAGAGTCGAAAAAGAGGCAAATACTCAAAAGGGTATTAAGGATAAAACACGTGGAAGCCCGGAAAGAGGAAATGCGTTGGCGTCGGCTCTTTGCACAGAGGCGAAGCAGGAAAATCCTCTCTATACAAAGGAGATTTTGGTAAGATTGCCAGAAGGAATGTGGGGGCAAAAGCAAATTCGGGAAGTAGTTGTTGAAGGGAATGGGTCAGATTATCCTCGCACGGAAATCGAACCAATTATTTCCGGAACTGCAGCCTTTGCGGAGGCGCGGATATGCGAAAAAGCTTCAATTCCTAAACAGGGCGATATAATCGAACCTCTCCTTTACTCGAGAAATGACAGCGAGTCCATAGTTCAGCTGGAACCAAGAACGGAGCAATTGGTAAGAATCTGTGTCGAGAGCGAAAATGAGTTGGTGTGCGTGGCGGAAGAGATTATCCCAGGTGTGTACTGTGGCAACGCCATAATCAGGCCGGAGAATGGACAGGCGTTTGTGGGTATTGTCAACGCTAGAACTGAGCCGGTTGAGATAACGAACTTTCAACCCAAGCTTGAGAGGTTGGATATGTATTCAGTGCAGCCATTGAGAAATAAGATAAAGGCGGTAAGTTGTTCTCGGCAAAGACTCGAATTACTGAAACAAACACTAGTACTGTCGGAAGATTTAAATTGCGAAGAAAGAGAAGTGGTGTCTGAAATTTGCAGTGAGTATAATGACATTTTTTACTTGCCAGGTGACAAGTTAACATATACTCCAACTAGGACTTTTAAGCTTCCATTACTGTCGAATACAGGGCCCATACACAGAAAACAATATCGTCTGCCGGAGGCTCACCGAGAAGAATGTCAGAAGCAACTAGAAAAGCTCCTAGAAGATGACATTATAGAACATAGTGACAGCCCTTTTAATTTTCCGGTACTATTAATACCAAAGAAAGGAAAGGATGAAGCAGGAAATCGGAAGTATAGGTTATGTGTAGATTTTCGGGAGTTAAATAAAGTCTGCGTCCCCTTTTCGTATCCTCTGCCACGGATTGAGGACATCTTAGATCAATTAGGTCACTCTAGATATTTCTCTACCTTGGATTTAGCTAATGGTTATCACCAGGTGTTAATCGACCCAGCGGACAGGGAAAAGACGGCTTTTAGTACGAACTTCAGCCATTTCCAATATAAACGATTACCGTTTGGATTGAAAACCGCACCTCCATTTTTTCAGTCTCTACTAAATGGAATATTAACAGGGCTTCAAGGTATCAAATGCTTTGTATACCTAGATGATGTGGTAATATTCGCGAAGAATCTGGGCGAGCATAATAGAAAGCTAAGGGAGGTATTTCAGCGTTTTAGAGAAAATAATTTAAAACTACAACCCGCGAAGTGTCAGTTTTTACAGAAGAAGGTAGTATACTTAGGGCATGTATGTTCAGAGAAAGGAGTAACTCCGGACAAACGGTTAGTGGAGGCAGTTCAGAACTATCCTCGACCTAAAACGGTTCGGCAGGTGCAATCGTTTCTGGGCCTGGCGAATTACTACCGTAAATTCATTCCCAATTTTTCTAGGATATTGGCTCCAATTAACAACCTTTTGAGAAAAAAGGTGAAATTCAATTGGGGGCCAGCATGTGAGGACTCTTTTAAAACCATTAAAGAGTCGCTCACGTCCTCTCCCGTGCTAGGTTATCCAGACTTCAATAAGGAATTCACGCTTATCACAGATGCTAGCGGAGAATCATTAGGTGCCGTATTAGAACAGGATGGGAAGCCTATTAGTTATGCCAGCCGCACGCTTAATCCCGCTGAGAGAAATTACTCCACCACGGAACGGGAAATGCTTGCTATTGTTTGGGCGGTACGAAATTATAAATGTTACCTTCTGGGTAGGCATTTTAAAATTAAAACAGATCATCAGCCGCTCCGAGGGATTTTTAAGGTAAGGGATACCACCTCACGCATGGTACGATTCCACCAGAAATTATCTGAGTATGATTTCGAGATTATCTACCAGAAGGGAAAGGAGAACGGTAATGCGGACGCCCTGAGCAGGATACCCCAGCCAGTGGAAGGCACCAGCCAAGAGAAAGAATCTCTCTGTCTTGCGGTTACACGATCACAAGCCAAGAAGCAGGAGGCAGAGGCTGAAGAGAAAAAAAAACCAGATCCCGAGAGTGAATGGGAAGATATTGAGGAGGCCAAGAGAATGGTAGGAAGAACGCTACACAGTCCAACACCCCAACAGGTAACCGACCCGGGGGATATTCAGGTAATATTGAAGGATTATCATGATTCCCGATTTGGAGGACATTTCGGCGGAAACAAAACATTAAACAGGGTGAAACGCTTCTATCACTGGAAAGGAATGAAGAATGATATAGCGAAATATATCCGCAAATGTAGGCAATGTCAAAGAAATAAGCATTCTAGAGCCATTAAAATGCCATTGGTCATAACAGAAGTGTCGGAAAAGCCATTCGATAAGGTATACGTTGACCTCGTGGGGCCATTACCTACAAGCCATAATGGCAACAAATATATACTGTCTATGATGGATGACCTGACGCGATTTGTGGATTTCGTGGCGGTACCTGACCAGGAAGCCAACACGGTAGCACGAGCACTATTTGATCAAATACTGAGCCGATATACGATTCCCAAGCAACTAGTGACTGATCAAGGGAGTAATTTTACGGGTGAAGTCATGAAATCCTTATGCAAATTGTTAAAGATCAAGAAATTGCAGACTACCGCCTACCACCCGCAGTCAAACGCCGTAGAGCGACAGCATTCGACCTTGGCCAACTATCTGAGGAGTTTTGTGGATGTAGAGCCCAGGAACTGGGATGAATTTCTAAGAACTGCGGCACACGCGTACAACAACACCGTACATACGGGCACTAAGCTTACGCCCATGGAGACTCTGTTTGGGTTTGTGTCAGAAATCCCAAGCAATTTGATGCGAAAACCAGAACCACTTTATAACGCCGATAGATATCATTCTGTGCTGCGATTCAAGTTACAGAAGTCTTTTGAATTAGCACGGAATAATTTACGGCAGAATAAGGAGAAGGCGAAAAAGTACTACGATAAGTCGTCTAGAGGTCAACTTTTTCATGTGGGAGATAAGGTTCTGGTTAGGGACTTAGCTAGGGTGGGGAAATTGTCAGCTATTTTTAAGGGACCCTACGAAGTGATATACATACACAACCCTGAAAACCTAACAATACTCCAAGGGCGGAAGTTGAAGCGAATTCATGTTAATAGGCTGAAGAAGTTTGAACAATGATTGAGTCACAGTTCGTACGTGTAGTTACATAGATACTGATCTTTTCGAATTTCCCAATGACCAATTTCACGTGTAAAGTTCTCTGCAAACTGTTTAGACCTTACACCGTCCTGCCAAGTCAATGTACTAATCGTTTTTGCATTTCAGAAAAAAAAAACTAAAACTAAAAGAAGGACGCAGAAACCGCGAGCCGAGGAAGAGGCTTACTGGAAAGAAAGAAAGAAGACAAGATAAACTTTTCATTTCTGTGGAAAGGGTAAGATAAAAAGGTAAAAAAAAAAGAGGAAGAATTAAATAAAAAAGATAGAAGGAAGATAATAAAGAGTATAGGTTAAAAAAAATATATAAATAAATAAAAGAAAACCATTTGAGAAGCAAGTTTTTTTTTGTTAATCTACTATAAGTATAGGAAGGTTGCCCGTTTAAAATAGGTTAGTTAAGTATAGGGAAGTGCAACAGAATGAAGGCGATCGCGATAGTGTTGGTAGTCCTGGTAGTAGGCTCGACGATCGGCGTAGAACAGAGCGGCTATAGTATGAAGGAGATAGCAGAGTCTGGAGTTCTTTTCGAATACCTGGGAAAGACACACTTCTACACCCGGCATTGGACTATCCTGTCTACGTTGCAGATGCCAGATTTATCAGATGATTTGAAGTTCGCCGTCAATTGCAGCAGCCTGGTGGCAGGTCTTTGTACCGAAATTATACATACTGGAGTAAGAGCAAGATGTAAGGTAGCAGTGAGGGAAATTGACGGCTGGGTCAGTCAAATTAAGCAGCAGGAGGAGGAATTAGCACATCACACCCATACTGGAGCTTCCTCAAGAAGAAAACGATCCTTTTTCGATGGGGTAGGTGCCGTATCCAAAACACTTTTTGGAACGATGGATCATGAGGATTCCATAAAAATCTACGCTGCACTTGATGATCTCAATGAAAAAGAGAATCGTACCTTCAGCCTTCTAGAAGACCAGATTACCCTTGTGAAGTCAACGTTCGACCTGTTTAATTCATCACGAGTAAGGGCAGAGGCGGAGCGAGAGCAAATTCGGACCCGGATCTCTGGCATTATCACCGCGCAACGGAACACTGATGGAGAACTAGCAGTATTGCAGCGCAGAGTTGAATTAAATGAGGTTCTGACCCTTCTGACCCTCCAGTTACGCGAGATAAGTGACACGTTGAACACCATTTCGAACATTATGGTCTCGCTGAGCGTCGGGAAGTTACATCCTCTAATAGTCCACGCTCGGGAATTGACTGAGATTATGAGGAATGCCACGAAAGAACTGGACCTAAACGAGGAGTTTCAGGATTTCCAATTATTAGTTCAGATTGCTAAAGTGAAGGCCATCTTGACTAACCAACGCATCCTGGTCAGAGTAGACATTCCCCAACCCCAGAGAACTTCGTTCGACACCCACAAAATCTACACCATCCCCGCAGCAGTAGATGAAGCCGGCTACCATATGTATGACCTGGACGCGGAATTTATTTCAGCCAACAACCACGAGAGGCAATATGTCTTACTAGATGACCACCAGTACCAGAGGTGTCAGCAGCTGATCACCATGACGGCTCATACCCATTTACTGTGCCCACAGTTGAGCCCAATAATTACGGCCATTGGCGATAATTGCGTGTTAAACCTGTTTCGCAGCTTCAATGTTAAGACTAGGGCTTGTAAGGAGAAAGTCATCCCGAAATGGAGCTCTTTAACGCGAATGATGACCAGAAATCACTGGCTGTTTGTGATGGCTGAAAAAACAAAGCTGGAGGTCAACTGCCGCAATTCACCGACCAAAATAGGAGAGCTCTCATCGATAGGAGTTTTGGACATAAAGGAACGCTGTCATCTGCAGATTGGAGATCTACTTATAACCTCTGAAGACGATGCTCACAGAAATGTAACTCTCTTTCAGCCCGCACCTTCAGAACTACCTAAATGGGAAAACATAGCGACACCAACAGGTTCAAGGAATCCCGAACATCCAAAGGGACAAACAGGAGAGCTAAAACTTCTAGCGGCAGGTAATTTCAATCAAGCCTGGAAAGATCATGCTGAGAAGATAGCCAAGGTTCAGAGCGCCATCAAGGCCGAAGAAGTTCACAGGCAGCAGAATCATCCGCACCAGATCTATTTAGCAGCCACGTCTTTGACCGGGCTGATAAGCATCGTCAGCTTGACTCTAGTAGCAGTAATGATGTTCCATGTAAGACGCTGGAAACGTCAGCAAGGACGAGTGAGTACTGGCAGAGTATCAATACTACCTACTATCCAGACATCCATTAAACATCCCAGACCAACCTCAACAGAGCCGAACAAAGAAGGGACTGACAGTATAGAGTTAGTCATGCCAACAGCAGCAAACTTGCCAACTGGAAGCTTGCCGACCGTCGTGGGAAAACATCTCGTCCGGTTAGAGTAGCTATAAAGTATTTTAATCCCCTTGATTTAATAGGCACGGGCAATCGTTAGATAAGGATAAAGGGGTATTATGGCTAATAATTGTAATAACTGTAATTGTATTGGTTAAGATTGTAAAAATTGTAATTATGGTAGAAAAGAATTTTGTTATGGCAGTATTTTTGTATTCTGGTTGCAGTAATTGAGTTTATAAGAAGAACGGTATTTTTGATAGTTGATAAGAGTATGCATGTAAACTAATTAATCATCTTTGTTAATAATAAAATTTTTAAGTTTAGAAAGAAGTAAGTAATAGAGATAATTAACTTATTAGGATAGGAAATATGTAAAAGAAAAAAGCAGAGTAAGTTAAATAATTTGAAAAACAAATGGTAAGAAATGAAATGTAAAAGATTTAAAGATGAGATGTAAATAGAAATATTAAATATGAGAAGAAAAAGAGAAATGAAATGTGGTAATAAAATAAAAATGGAAATTGAATGTGAAATCACGAAAAATGAAACAATGTAAGAAAAGGCAAATAAGAAAATTTAGATAGCAAACATTGTAAAGAAAAGAAACAATAAAGTAATTGAAGGAAATGTAAAAGAAAAAAAAAAATGATGTACAAAAAAAAAATAAAAAAAAAATAGAAGAATAGAACAGAAATTGTAAGTATACCGAACCATAGCTATAAAAATTGTTTAGATCATAGTGAATATTGTCTCTTAGTTTTTGTATAAATTAGTTAAGTTATATATTGTAACCTAACTGAGCACCCCGATCTGATTCCTCTTGGGAATCAGTTTTTCTCAGGGGGGAGGAATGTCGTGACCCAATATTCAATTGGTGAAATTGTGACATCACGACTCGAGCCAGCAGCAGGTGTACAGGTAATTAAATGATTTGTATTAACTAATCATTTCACTTCGCACAGTGAAATGCTTGGCGATTGCGAATTGTTTACTTGTAAACTGTCGCATCCACTGCTGTATGTAACTGGGTATTGAGTCATGGTTAAGTAATTCACTTCGCATAGTGAAATACTCAGCTGGGCTCACTGTTTGTTTACATACAGTATTGGGGGCTCCCGCTGTCGGCAGTGATTAGCGTAATACTTTGTAATTATGATTGCAAGGTATTGCGCTGGTCACTGGGTCAAAGTCGCTTCCGCCGGGTTGAATGGAGGTAAGCACGGTTTTTGATAGATCGGGTTGCGTAGTTAGAAGTTAGTTTAGTTTAATAAAAGATACGGTTCGGTGTTCAATTAGTTGAGTTAAGATTCTGAAGCTCGATCGCGAGTAACTGTTTTGTAAAGTCAAGTAAAGTCAGTAAATAAAGTTTTAACTTAGAATTACGCGAGTGTTTTTATTGGAGTGCTTATGGGACGCGACATAGTCGTTACCCACAATAAAGTGTTTAGTGTTAGTAAATTTCTTACAACAGTCGTTACCCGTAATAAGAATCTTTATTGTAGTCGCTACCCACAATAAAGTGTTTTATTAGTATTTTTCTTGATACAGTCGTTACCCGTAACAAGAATCTTTATTTTAGTCGCTATTCAAATAAATCTCCTAATCTAGTCGCAACCCAGAATAAGAAAAATTTATTTTAATTGTCAACCAAACAAAGTGTTAAACTGTTCATAAAAATTCACAACACTAGGAAATACCACTAGAAAATTATCAAGTCACTCACTGCACTACCAAACTGAAAAAAGAGATCGAGTCAAGTTAAATTGCTGTTTATATAGCCCTTGCTTGCACATGGCACCAATGATGGAGTAGCAGAGGCGCATGATCACAAGAATTGGCCGTGCGTCTGTAATTTTACGGTACTAGAGATAAAATATACATAGCAACGAACAAAAATGCATAGTAAGAAGAAATTAAAAGCAACCCATGCTGCTGTGTTAAATTGAATTCTGTATATTTGCAAAAAATATTATCTCTATCACGTAGAGAAGAAATTCCCGTTCGATAGTACATATAATGATGATAGTATTGAGAATTGATCTGCTTGATCTGATTGTATTTGTGCCATGCATTGTATGCTACATAACTACATATGCTTTGGTTAGATATTTTTGGGAAAATTTGTAATTAGATTGAATTTGTTTTGCTTTAAGAACTCAATTTTAGCATGGAATTTTTGCATATGTTCTTTTTTCAGCAATTGTTTTTAGCACGAATCTAATTGCTTCAATCATATGATAAGAATTTTAATTTGATCTGCTTAATGAGGCTATATTGTTGTATTGTATTGTGCAAAGTGTTATGTAGGTGACAAATACATGGCTTTGTTAGGTTGTGTACCTGTTTTTTGATTAAGAGTAATCAAATTAGATTTAATTTTCCTAAAATTTGATGCTTTGTTTCAGGATGTTTCCTTTTAAAAGTAATCGATAAAAACAAAAAAAAATATTCGAACTGATTTGGTTCGAACAAGCTGAAAGCCAAAAAGTCGTCTCACAGATTCACGACTCTGTCCAGCCAGTTGGCCAACAGAGACATGTCCCCGTGAGAGCTCACACAAAAAATTTTGTGAGGCCAACTACCATTTCCATGACAGAAGGCCAGCGGGAAAGATCAATTTAAAAAAAAAGTCAAAACCAGACAATTGTTCAGACTCGAGGCTTGACCACGGTCAACCCTAGAGCCGAACTTCAATTCAAAAACTTTCAAAAATCTAAAACGTTACGTTACTTTAATCATCCAAATCAAAAATATCAAAATCTCAAAAACTTTACTTTACTTTCAAACGATCAAAAACTTTCAAAACTTTAATAGACTTTGCGTTACTCTACAGAGAAAATTTTCAACAAAACTAGACAGACCTCAAATCCGCATCCATCTCCCACTAGATATGAGACTATCGAGTCAGACGATTTAGCTACTAGCCAAATGTCCATATCTACAAGTAGTCTCAGTCACCAGTGTTAAACACATTTGAACACCGAAGTTGACTGAGGTGGCCCCACGTTGGGCGCCATTTTTGTTATGGAATTATGTAGAGAGAGTGATTGGTTAGGAGGTGAAGACCAAACTGTCAGCATGAGCTGACAGATCACTCGATGAACAGCGTTGACACAGGGCGGCATGCTAGCACCTCGGCTATGTGGCGGAGAGTGTGGAGGGGTTCCCAAAAGAAACCTGCCGCTGTCACCAACCATAATCAAAAAACATGCCTACATACAAAAGCTGGCACTCACTCAGTCCTGAAGGAACCTTTACGTCACTTACCTACATTCTACTGAAGGCGCAGATGGCATGCCTTCTTTGCCAAGCTCCATCCTCCCATTGACTTTAGGTGGCACAATCGTCCAAAGTCCCTTTGTTGACCTGTAAAGAGATTACAGCGGACCTATATAACCTTCATGCTAGAGGGCGCCAGGATAAAGAAAGGAGAAATAACAAAAGCTTACATTTCCATTACGTTATAAATCAAACTTTATTCATTAATTTCTCCGTTGTTGGAACACGCTTTTCAGATGTTATAAGTTACTCTATATCGTGAATTTCAACCAAAGAAAAATTCCGAATAACAAAATAAAGATAAAATGGAGCACGCTTCAATAATGTATCTCAATTCGTATGAGTCTATCTGATTGGATGCAACGCGAATCCAGTCACGTAACCATTCTTTTTCAGATACGTTTCGGTCACATGGTTAAGATACATTTAACTACCAATATTGGTAATACATAGTAATGAACTAAATTATATACGCGCGTACCTACTTTCAATGGAAATACTAATTATATTGTAATAATAATAATACTAAGAAGAATTAAAAATTAAAAATTAAAAAATTAAAAATTACAAAAACCCGGATTCAGCAGTGATTTGGTTTATAAATTATTGCATTAATTCATGATATATATTTGCTATTGGGGTTGCTGCTGTTGTTGTTGTCAATTTTTTTCTTTTTATTAAATATAATTTCGTTCGAGTAGTGTATTCTTTTAAAATTGTAGTTTTATGCAATTTAATTAACTGTATGGGTATTTTGTTCCTTAAGTTTTATTTTTATGTAGTAATAATAATTAATAATAATAATAAAAGTCGTCACTTTGTGACATTATATACTCATAATATATCTAATAAAAATTATTTCTTGTTTTTAAATTGCATGTGTATTTTTGTTTTTGTTTTTCTTAAAGTTCAGTTAATGCTTAAATTTTATATATCCTTTTTTTTTCTCATCACAAAATTTCGAAATAAAATTGTTTTTATGTTTTTTTTTCTTTTTTTTCTAGATGTGCGCCTAAGCTACCGAAGAAATTTATTAACATACATCTTATTCATGTATGAAAAATTATATACGCCGTAAATGTATATGCAACAGATCAAAGAATTTTTTTTCCTTTTTGCATAATTTAAATGTATAAAAAACCAAGTGGCAACAACTTACATGGAATTCATTGTTGTGGATACATCGCCGAGGCGCCTCCGTGATGATCCGCATGCCACTGCTTACTTGCTAAAAGAAACGTTATAACGGCAGCCACCCAATGTATCGACGTGATACACACTTTCCTTAGTATTATTCGTTTCTTGAAAAAATTTGACAACAGCCCAGGCATATAAATATCTCCTACGAATTTATTTTATGGGACCCCACGTATTGGTTTTCCTTTCCTTTTTCTTTTGCAATCAACGACACTTTGAGTACACATTCCACTGAGAAGTACCAATAAACGAATCAAATAGACGCAATAATTATAGAGAACGCTGTGAAAATCATCTTTCATTGCATATGCACAGATTAATGCGTCAGCTAACCAAAACACAGTATAACTTGTCACCTTACAAGGTGAGTGCTTTTAATAGTCCTACAGATTAATATAGCGAAAAGAGCATTCACATTATCCAAAGAAATAGGAATCTAAAACAAAGTATCACACTTAGATTTACGATGTGAAAAAGATAATATCAAGATTAATAATAATATTCTTCGTTTAACGTTTTCTGTGCTTAAAGGTGCGTATAGAAAAAACCTTTCACGACCTCATTGTCATAGCACGATCATAATGTCGCTGCATTTTTGGTTCAAATTCTTCTTGCGAATTCTTGGTCTCTGAATTGTCTGAAAATGTTACAGTCTCTATGAGAACAGCAATTATCCGACCGCAATTATGCAAATTGTGTACACATGTAAAGGTGATGCTGGTGGATTCTCTACATCACGTGGACTTTTTTTAAAATTAGCTCATGCTCAGGATACATTCTAAAGCATGTCTTAGATGTAGTACTGATTCTTGAAAATGTCCGTATGCTTTAAATATTTCACCCCCGAGAAAGAAATATTGGTAGAATATTTTGTAGAATATTTGTAGAAATCTTGAATGTACTACGATTCCTACTTCTGTGTTAATATTCTATTAATGGAAAATTTATCAGTGAGGGGGCTGAGAAATATTCTGAATTTACTTACAATGTTTATTTCCTGGCCGATGTTTCCGAAATCTTTTGGTTTATTCTCCTCGATGTTCCACTTGAGGCGATTTGACTACAACAGATAAGATTGCCTTCTTCTTACTTTTCTTCACCGACATGTCACACGAGCTTGAGGAAGCATTACTCTCGGTCAGGTGCGTTCATTCTGCGTTTTACTTTAAGGCCAGCTTACATGCATCAACATTTTACATGTAGCATATTGCTGTATGCAATAGCTACGACCATAACAATACAGAGTGGTCTACACCAATCGTGGTTCAGACGACGCTGAAAAATGGTCGACTGAGCTAGCCGGTCTTAAATATAGGCCTTATCACTGCGGGCTGTGTGTCGCGACCCACGACCCAATGTGCATTCCTCATCTCTCGGGTTTTACTTGTCCGATGACGCATCGAAGGCACCTCCTTGAAGTCTCGTCAGTCTCCGATCAGACCTCGACATCCTTTTCCGTGTGGGGAGTCAAAGGTACATCGACAAGCTGGTAACCTAAAGAATCCAGCCGGTCGATGCCTCTCTGCCTTCCTTCACCGAGATGCTGAGGAAGCCCTGCGATCAGCAACCTAAAGAACTGATAGCTAAGCTTTCCCGGCGCAACATCTCGCTCTGATCTCAGACCGTGATTGTTCAAGGGTGTGCCTCCAAGGCGTCGTCGAAGTAGTGACATGCTGACAGCCGAATATGGGAATGGATTCCAACAGGTATATCACCCACCATTGACGGGGCAATAAGAGGTCTTCGCGATATCCTATAGTTTACCAGTGAAGCTGGCTGGATGCCTTCTTAGGGCTACCAGGGATAGATTTAGTACTACTATGTCCGACGATTAACGAAATGTTGTACCTGGACAGACAAGGAAAAAATTTCCTCCTAATGAGGCCGATCCGGAAGGGACTATAAAAGGTTATCTACTTATAAGAGGTAGAGGTGCGCTAAAGAGATTGAATTTCAACAGGTATATCACCCGCCATTGATGGGGCAATAGGAGGGCTTCGCGATATCCTATAGTTTACCAGTGAAGCTGGCTGGATGCCTTCTTAGGGCTACCAGGAATAAACGTGACAATAGATAGATGACACTTTGAGACTGGATATCACTGCCTGATGTCTTTGGCGTGATAGACTCCTAATAGTTTCCGCTGCAGATCCTCAAGCTCGTATAGGGAGTTTCCTTTCTTGGCTTAGTGTGGCTAGTGTGCTGTTGGAAGTTGCTTTGGGAAAAATTCCGTCTAAATACCTCTTGACCCACTTTGAACTCGACAGGTTTCGCCCTGAGATTGTAGGCTCTTGAACCCTGTTCGAACGCATGTTGTAAATTTTCCTGCACTCTCGCACGGATCAATCTCAGTTTGTTCTCAGCATCTACTCTCACCGGCTCATTAAGAGTTCCAAGGCTCCTCAAGATGGAATAGGAGCTACCATGTTCAATCGTTTGTTGACCGAAAAGTGTTCGATAAGGAGTGAAACCAGCAGCTTGATGGAAAGAGCTCCTGAGGGAACTAGCTATTTGGCTCAGTTTCTCATCCCATTTCGTATGTTCCTTCCGAATATACGCTCTAATCCCTGACAATAGAGACCTGTTTACTCGCTCTGAGGCGTTTGCTTGCGGCGAGTAAACTGCCGTTCGCAAGTGCTTCACCCCATACTTGTCCAGCAATCTGGTAAACTGAGTCGAGCAAAATTAGACTCCATTGTCAGAGACGATCGTTTCCGGGACGCCGAACACGTGGAACACTTCCGACTCAATGAATTGGCACACATTGAGTGTAGATGCTTTTCTCATCGGTTTGAGGATAGGAAATTTTGAAAAGTGGTCAAGAACTATCAGAATGCAGACGTTTCCTTTCACTAATCGAGGATATGGACCCAGAAAATCGGTATATAGCTTTTGCCATGGTCGTTCTGCCACAGACTGAATTCTCATAGGTGGTCTAAGAATGGTAGTGGGAGCCTTCGTTTCCTTACACACGTCACAGGCGCCTACGTAGTTTCTGACATCAACTGTCATTCGTGGCCAGTACAAGTGCCTTCGCAGACGTTCCAGTGTTTTCCCTATACCTCCGTGTGAAGCCAGTGGCGGATCATAAGCCCTTGAAATGATGTCGGTGACAAGCCCTCGTGGAATCCACAGCTTCCAAGCTTCTTCCTCCTGAATCGGATCGCCTGTTCTCGGAACAGTCCCAATGTGAACGAAGCCATCCCTGACGCAAAGATCTGGTAGTTTACCAGAAGTCGTTTTAACCTTATGCCTCAGTTCCTCATATTCCAACGAGTTGAAATATGGCGAACTAAGGTCAACTTCCGGGCCAGGATCCTCGTTTGTGGACAGGCTGTCACAATGAATGCATGACAGCGCATCAGGGACGACGTTCAGGCTTCCTTTTCTGTGCTCAATAGTGAAGTCGAAGCCCTGAAGCTTCAGACTCCACCGCGCAAGTCTACCGCTGAGGTCCTTTTGAGACATCAGCCATTTCAAGCTCGCATGATAAGTCACTATCTTAAACGGCATGAGTTCTATGAAGGGCCAGAATTTCTGTACGCTCCAGATTGCGGCTAAGCATTCTTGCTCTGTGACGGTGTAGTTTCTTTGTGCTGAGTTCAACTTTTTCGAGGCGTAGGCTATTGGCTTCTCGTCGCCCTCGTCATCTAGTTGAATCAGCACTCCACCAATACCTTGTTGGATCGCATCGCACTGTATAACGAATGGTTTGGTGATGTCTGGACTCACCAACAACGGAGCAGAGGTAAGTTTTTGCTTTAAAAGATCAAGAGACGTCTGTGCTTCAGGTGTCCATTTGAACTGACTAGGGTTTTTCAGGGTGTCTGTAATGGAGGCAGTCAAGTCAGCATAGTTCGGGATGAACCGTCTATACCAGGGGTGTCCCACCTTTCAGCTTCCCTGCGCCGCATTTGAAGTAGACGAGTTATATTGGGCCACACATAAAATATACGAACCCTAAAGATAGTTAATGAACAAAAACGAGGAATATACATACATACTTAGTTAACAATTTTAAGTAATTTAAGCTTCATTAATTCATAAATTTTATATGATAAAATTTAAGAAGTAGTAACATAAAATTGATGTCATATTTGACATTGTTTTTGAGACAATAATGCTTCGATATTTTGCGATCGAAGTTGATGCAACTCTCAGTGAGTTCTCAAGGTGCTCATAAGTTATTTTGCTGATATTTTTATTCTTTGTGTGCTTCATCTTAGAAAATAGCTGCTCACAAATGTAGGTGCTTCCATAGTTTCAGTTTCATTTCGAAAGCCGCTATAGTTTGAGACATAGTTGTATTTCACTTTGAAGACGCAAATTTAGCTCATTCAAATGAGTTGTCAAGTCTACTAAAAAAAGCAAAATCTGTGAGCTGTTTTCATAAGTTCTGGCACAGATTTTATTCTTGATTCCATAAATGACTTGGTTTCATTTCGCAAAACATAAAATCTTTTCAACATTTTACCCCGACTTAACCATCTTACTTGCGAAAAATAAATAATGTTGCCAATGTCTTCAGTGTCAATTTGACTAAGTACAATTGCACATTGAAAACTTTCATTGGCCACATTGCGCAATTGTACATTTATTATGTCGAGAAGTAACTACTCCCATGGAAATGTTATATAGATAAAGAAAATGTTTTATAAAATTAATTGAGAAAGTATTTAAGTATGTGAGTTTTGTTGGGTCGCATTCAAAGCCGTCCTGGGCCACATGCGGCCCGCGGGCCGCGGGTTGGACACGCCTGGTCTATACCATCCTGCCATACCTAGTACGGGCCTGCCGAACAGTTTTAGGTGACGGATAGTCAACTATAGCTGAAATTTTGTCAGGGTCAGTTCTCATACCTCCCTTTCCGACAATAAAGCCCAAGTATTTGATCTCTTTGATACAAAACTTGCTCTTCACGACGTTGATAGTGAGGCCAGCCTTCCTCAAACAATCCGCCACACGGGGTAGTAACGTGAGATGCGAGTCAAAGTCTGATGACAAAATTAATAAATCGTCTAGATAGACGAGAACGTTCTCACGAAGATCGAAAGGAATGACTTTATCCATGAGGCGGCACATTGTTTGTGGAGCGTTGCATAGGCCGAATGGCATTACCGTGTACTGAAAGAGAGGATGACCAGGCACTGTAAAAGCGGTCTTCTCTCTGGAATCAGTGTCTAGTGGGATCTGCCAGAATGCGTCTTTCAGGTCCAGGCTCGTTATGTAGTTTGCCGGAGGAAGTCGACTCAGAAGTGCGTCTATCTGCGGTAGCGGATATTCATCCTTCTTCGTAACAGAGTTGACCTTCCTGGCGTCAAAACAAAGCCGAACCTTTCCAGGCTTCCTTACCAGAACAACTGGAGAGCTCCAAGGACTCTGGCTCTACTCTATCACACCCAGTGATAGCATTCGCTCCAATTCGGCATCCATCAAACTTTGTACTGCCGGTGAAATCGGATAAAACCTCTGTTTTATCGGAGCTGCGTCATTCGTTCCAATCCTGTGAGTGACCAATGATGTTTTTCCCAGGCCTAGAGAGGCGAAAGAGGGGAAAAGCTGTTTGGTGGCTTCTAAGCGTTGTTGATCAAGACTAGAAGGAATATGGCAGTCGGTGTTAGAGGTAGCTATTACACTAGGACTCACTTCTGCGACTATACCCAGGACATCTGGAGCCAACTCAAATAAACGCCAGAAGTCTATTCCCAGATATAGTGCCTGTGTGAGCCCAGGAACCACGTAAAAACGCACATTTTGGGTCCTATCACGGAAAGTGACATCCAAGTCCACATGACCATGCACAGCCGTCATGGCACCATTTGCTACATGGACCTGTGTCCGATACTTCTTCCATTCGACATCTGCTTCTGCAAGCTTCTCTAGAGCTGAGCTCCCCGACCTAGAATACTGACAGTGGCACCACTATCAAGTAGTCCAGTCTCAGTTCGCCCGAGTAGCTGTACTTCGTCGTACGGTTGAATGTCGCCTGTCATCGACAGGGAAATCTGTGCCAGTTTTTTTCTCTCTAGTCTCATCCGTCGGCAGTATTCCCGCCAACGAACGGTAGATCTTTTCTTTTTCGGTCTCATATCCAAGTCAGGAAACACGATTTCAGCTAACTCTGCCACTGAGGAGAAGATTCGGTCTCTTACTGCGTTGTATTTCCGCAGACGCGTATGATACGGGGTCAGCGGATGTAAAACTGGCTCACGCCCACTCGTTATAACAGAGCTTGGTGGCCGTTTTAATACAGAAATACCATGAGGCCAAACCTCCTGCTCAATAACTTTGTCAGCTAAGAGTGCTGTCGGTCTTATTGGGACATCAAAACCTAAAGACTCTTCCAAAGAAGTGTCTAATAATGTCATAGGCTCCCCAGAAGTGGAAATGGGAGCTTGAAGATCTGCGGAGAAGTCTATCAGATTTTCCGTCTCCCTCAATGAAATGTTCGTACTATCAGGTATTTTACTGATCTCATCAGAATCACTGAATGATATCAGTGGACAATTCAGGGATTCGTCACTGTGACCTGCTAATGGAGCGGACCTTCCTCCTTGTTCGAGGCTTGAACTGGAGGGTTCGTTGCAGTTGCTGCTTGTGACGCTGACGCTGGTCGGGAAGAGGTGGTGGTATTCCCGACCCGTCTCAAGTTTTTCTGTCTACAATAGCGACAATCAGGCTTGAAAACGTTTTTGCGTCCGCATCCATAGCAGAACACAACTTGTCTCTCTTGCCTGCAGTCTTGATAAAAGTGACCGGACTGGTCACCTAGGCTGTTGTCCCTGCCTGTTGCTACTGCCAGCTCAGGGTCCAAGGTCTGAAAGTTGTCAACTTCGTGCACCCGTTGGTTCCGGTAAGGGTTCCAACTACCAGCTGTCGCAATTCGTATCTGCGTAGCTTGGATATGAGTAACAAGCGATCTCAGCTGTCCTATCGTATCGGTGGGATGCAGGCATATTTTCTCCTGAATCTCAGGCAATAAGTTCGATTTGACAATCTCCAGAAACTCTTGGTCTGGCATGGCGTTCTGTAGTTGATCACGCAGCAACCCTAAATGATGGTGATACATAGCGAATAGTTCACCAGGCTTTTGCTTTCGAGACATCAGATGTAATCATATTTTTAGATCATCCTTGGGCGCTCCCCATTCGATGGACAATCCCGTCTTGATAAGTTCCCAAGTTGGAAAAGGGTTATGTCGTAATAGCGACCAGTACCAGTCCTTCGCTGGTCCTGTTAGTAGCGTAAGCATGTTTCTTACTAGCAAACCGAAATCCCCTTCTAGAGCAGAGTGCGCGAGCGCTTCGACTGAATAGATAGCTCTGTGTTATTACCGTTATACGTCAAGTTCCATCTTCGGATAGGACTGCCTGATCGTCGCTTGTCTATACTTGTAGGGTGACGAATATGTGGAGGTTGTTGAGGTGGGACAAAGTTCGGTCTGGGCTGACCAGTAGGCTGACCAAAAGTTTGACCAGTAGGCTGACCAAAAGGTTGACCAGTAGGCTGACCAAAAGGTTGACCAGTAGGCTGACCAAAAGGTGATAGTGATCGCTGAAACGATTGTCTCCTCAGATTGGGGATATCGTTCGATGGTCTTGGATTACCCCTGGACGAAGGAGGTCGTGCAAAATCCATTGGCGGCATTGCTGCTGCTACTTGTTGTCGGATACTATTCGTTAAGTCAGTCCGCAAACCATTGAGGCTCTGCTCAAGACCTTCTCGTATTAGGTTTTGCATTTGTAGGCGTAGGCCTGCCATCAGCGCATTCGTAGCGGCTGAGGTGTGGTCTTGAGATGTACGCACTGAACTATCTCGTCGAGGATTCGGGTCTACAAAAGTCCTTGAGTTCAAATCGGGCATTTCTGGTGATAAAGATCGTCGATTCGGTGGTGGTAAGTCGAAGGTAGGCAAGTCAAAGGTCGGCAATGAATCGCGGCTAGCTGACTTCGCGGGCTTCACCTTCTTCGTTCTTTTAAGAAAGGCACCACTGTAACCAGTGAGGTCCTGTGGCGTGAGGTGGCGTCTACAGTTAGGGCAACTGGAATGTTCACCTATCCAGGTCTGCATACGTGCCTCATGAAAGACATGTCCATACATGGTCATGACAGGCTTCTGTTCGCTTGACCAGCTCATACCTCTGCAGATAGTGCATGGTTCACGCATGGTGTCCGTACTGTAGCCATACTGGATTTAGTCGTAGGTCAACAAAAAGAAAATCTTTAACCTAAGGAGTTGAAAGAGATGTCAAAAATCCCAAAAAATTTCAAAGTGCGGAACCTAACAGGCTCTTCAAGATGAATATAGCGAAATATCAAGAAAAGTTTTCAAAGGTTGGGACGAGATACTAAAAGTCGAACAAAAATTTTCTCAACCGTTCGAAGAAGTTGCAAAAATTTTAAAAAAATCAAAGCTTCGAAAAGTTCGCTGAGTATTCTAGAATCAAGACAATATAAATGCTATTGACAATAATCCAAGTTCAGAAACGGTAGCAACTAATTGAATAAAATTTCCTTTCTAGCAGTTCAGTTCAGGGTTTCAAAAAAAAACTGTGAAAAATCAACGAGATCAAACGTTCAATATAGCGAAAAAAATTCTACCAGATATACTAGCAAGTGACGTGAGTGTGTGCATTGAAGTGCATTGAAAAAATATGTGGAGCTCTCACAGAAATCTGGGAAGAATCGGGTTGGAGAAGCTATAGACTGAAAATGATACTAGAGATTCTTCAGTCAGGCAGTTAGCAGTATGCCAACTCCTGACTACTGAAGGTCTCCAGCATCACTTCCATCCTCCAGCAACTCTTTCCTTTCCCTTCACCTGATTGTCGTGTCCAGCTGACCTTCCAACCGGGCAGAGTCACGAATCTGGTCAACTAATTAGCTGAAAGCCAACAGAGACATGTCTCCGTGAGAGCTCACACAAAAAATTTTGTGAGGCCACCTACCATTTCCATGACAGAAGGCCAGCGGGAAAGATCAATTTAAAAAAAAAAATTCAAAACTAGACAATTGTTCAGACTCGAGGCTCGACCACGGTCAACCCTAGAGTCGAACTTCAATTAAAAACTTTCAAAAATCTAAAACGTTACGTTACTTTAATCATCCAAATCAAAAATATCAAAATCTCAAAAACTTTACTTTACTTTCAAACGATCAAAAACTTTCAAAACTTTAAAAGACTTTGCGTTACCCTACAGAGAAAATTTTCAACAAAACCAGTCAGACCTCAAGTCCGCATGCATCTCCCACTAGATTTGAGACTACCAAGTCAGACGATTTAGCTACTAGCCAAATGTTCATATCTACAAGTAGTCTCAGTCCCCAGTGTTAAACACATTTGAACACCGAAGTTGACTGAGGTGGCCCCACGTTGGGCGCCATTTTTGTTATGGAATAATGTAGAGAGAGTGATTGGTTAGGACGTGAAGACCAAACTGCCAGCATGATCTGACAGATCACTCAATGACAGCGTTGACACAGGGCGGCATGCTAGCACCTCGGCTATGTGGCGGAGAGTGTGGAGGGGTTCCCAAAAGAAACCTGCCGCTGTCACCTACCATAATCAAAAAATTTTCATGCCTACATACAAAAGCTGGCACTCACTCAGTACTGAAGGGACCTTTACGTCACTTACCTACATTCTACTGAAGGCGCAGATGGCATGCCTTCTTTGCCAAGCCCCATCCTCCCATTGACTTTAGGGGGCACAATCGTCCAAAGTCCCTTTGTTGACCTGTAAAGAGATTACAGCGGACCTATACAACCTTACATTTCCATTACGTTATAAATCAAACTTTATTCATTAATTTCTCCGTTGTTGGAACACGCTTTTCAGATGTTATAAGTTACTCTATATCGTGAATTTCAACCAAAGAAAAATTCCGAATAACAAAATAAAGATAAACATGGAGCACGCTTCAATAATGTATCTCAATTCGTACGAGTCTATCTGATTGGATGCAACGCGAATCCAGTCACGTAACTATTCTTTTTCAGATACGTTTCGGTCACATGGTTAAGATACATTTAACTACCAATATTGGTAATACATAGTAATGAACTAAATTATATACGCGCGTACCTACTTTCAATGGAAATACTAATTATATTGTAATAATAATAATACTAAGAAGAATTAAAAATTAAAAATTAAAAAATTAAAAATTACAAAAACCCGGATTCAGCAGTGATTTGGTTTATAAATTATTGCATTAATTCATGATATATATTTGCTATTGGGGTTGCTGTTGTTGTTGTTGTCAATTTTTTTCTTTTTATTAAATATAATTTCGTTCGAGTAGTGTATTCTTTTAAAATTGTAGTTTTATGCAATTTAATTAACTGTATGGGTATTTTGTTCCTTAAGTTTTATTTTTATGTAGTAATAATAATTAATAATAATAATAAAAGTCGTCACTTTGTGACATTATATACTCATAATATATCTAATAAAAATTATTTCTTGTTTTTAAATTGCATGTGTATTTTTGTTTTTGTTTTTCTTAAAGTTCAGTTAATGCTTAAATTTTATATATCCTTTTTTTTTCTCATCACAAAATTTCGAAATAAAATTGTTTTTATGTTTTTTTTTCTTTTTTTTCTAGATGTGCGCCTAAGCTACCGAAGGAATTTATTAACATAAATCTTATTCATGTATGAAAAATTATATACGCCGTAAATGTATATGCAACAGATCAAAAAAATTTTTTTTTCCTTTTTGCTTAATTTAAATGTATAAAAAAACCAAGTGGCAACAACTTACATGGAATTCATTGTTGTGGATCCATTGCCGAGGCGCCTCCGTGATGATCCGCATGCCACTGCTTACTTGCTAAAAGAAACGTTATAACGGCAACCACCCAATGTATCGCTTATATGATTTATCGAGAACCTTAATCCAAAATATGCAATTTTATGTGACCGACGTGATACACACTTTCCTTAGTATTATTCGTTTCTTGAAAAAATTTGACAACAGCCCAGGCATATAAATATCTCCTTCGAATTTATTTTATGTGACCCCACGTATTGGTTTTCCTTTCCTTTTTCTTTTGCAATCAACGACACTTTGAGTACACATTCCACTGAGAAGTACCAATAAACGAATCAAATAGACGCAATAATTATAGAGAACGCTGTGAAAATCATCTTTCATTGCATATGCACAGATTAATGCGTCAGCTAACCAAAACACAGTATAACTTGTCACCTTAGAAGGTGAGTGCTTTTAACAGTCCTACAGATTAATATAGCGAAAAGAGCATTCACATTATCCAAAGAAATAGGAATCTAAAACAAAGTATCACACTTAGATTTACGATGTGAAAAAGATAATATCAAGATTAATAATAATATTCTTCGTTTAACGTTTTCTGTGCTTAAAGGTGCGTATAGAAAAAACCTTTCACGACCTCATTGTCATAGCACGATCATAATGTCGCTGCATTTTTGGTTCAAATTCTTCTTGCGAATTCTTGGTCTCTGAATTGTCTGAAAATGTTACAGTCTCTATGAGAACAGCAATTATCAGACCGCAATTATGCAAATTGTGTACACATGTAAAGGTGATGCTGGTGGATTCTCTACATCACGTGAATTTTTTTTAAAATTAGCTCATGCTGAGGATACATTCTAAAGTATGTCATCGATGTAGTACTGATTCTTGAAAATGTCCGTATGCTTTAAATATTTCACCCCCGAGAAAGAAATATTGGTAGAATATTTTGTAGAATATTTGTAGAAATCTTGAATGTACTACGATTCCTACTTCTGTGTTAATATTGAGGAGCTATCGAATTCTTAATCGACTTTTGGGAGGACTTATTTTGTGCAGATAGATGGAAATAATTCTATTAATGGAAAATTTATCAGTGAGGGGGCTGAGAAGTGTTCTAAATTTACTTACAATGTTTGTTTCCTGGCCGATGTTTTCGAAATCTTTTGGTTTATTCTCCTCGATGTTCCACTTGAGGCGATTTGACTACAACAGATAAGATTGCCTTCTTCTTACTTTTCTTCACCGACATGTCACACGAGCTTGAGGAAGCATTACTCTCGGTCGGGTGCGTTCATTCTGCGTTTTACTTTAAGGCCAGCTTAACAAGGTTCTTGTACCTTGACTTGTGTTATGAGGTGTGCGCGGTACTTGAACCACCACACCAGGAGTTTGCTGAAAAGTAAAGAGATTAGCAACAAGATTGAAACTAGTAAAAACACCGCCGAAAGTTTGTGAAAAACTGACTGTCTATTTCTTTCAAATTCTGATTTTTATAATTACATAAATATGTGGAAAATTACAATTAGCAAAACGCTTATTCAGTAAAAAAAAAACAAATTTTATCATTTACATAAATTCTCACGAGCCAGTGCCAAGAAAACAAAAGTGTCATCTTGCGTAGTCTTACAAGACACCGCGGTTGAGAAAAACAAATGTGTTAGTTTATGTCTGGCATGAATCTTTCTGATTTTCTTATCAGCAAATTCTTCTATGACTCGTGAAAAATTTATGGATTACATTTTTTGCATGAATTTTATTGAATGTGATTTGAATATGTTTTGTTTTGTTGAATATAAATTAAATATGTTTTGGATAAACATTCTCCCCCGCATTGAATGCCTAGTTGAATTAAGCCTCAAAATTGATGCTTAAGTCCGGGTTGTCGTTGTTGGAACTGCTGACATAAGACCTTGGTGCAGGTTTAGGTTTCTTCTTGACAAAAGGCTGAAAAATCGTTGCACGGAATTTGCAGCCAATGTAGAGAATGACGGCTGCGGCTAATTAGTAGTCCAATATATGATACGGCAAATTGATGGACATCATTTCCGTGAATATGACCTCTTATTGGCAGTTCCTTATAGACTTGTTGAAGCTGACCCTTGAGGTCGTCTAGGTGTTCCCAGCTCGGTTCATAACGGTAGGTCTCATTAGAAGAGAAGGGTATCTGGGTTGGCATTACAAGTTTAGTCAAGTTACCGGAAGGTGAATAAGACACCCTTGAAATTGTTGGGTAGATGTTGTGCCCTTGAATAGTTACTAGTTCCTGTTTGATGACACAGTCACCTTGAATTTTTAGGATACCTGCCGCATTGAGTACTAGGGCTGTCACGTTGCTCCAGCATACAACATTCACTGTCGTTTCCTGCTTGAGGACATAAATCCATTCATTAGGATGGTATAGTTGTATCCAATGTGGCCCATCTCCTATTTTGATTACTCTACATGTGTGTGATTGTGGAAGCTGGTTAATCAACTCAATTTCACAAGCGCTTGCAGTTGATCCCTTACGATATATTGGATGTTTTTGTCGGCAGAGATGTTTGTCTTCTGCTATGGATGTACAATAACTCAGCTCTTGCTCTGTAAGTGGGTAATATTGGTTGCGATGTAGGTTTATTACCAAGAATGGTGAGGACGGCTTAATTGTCAGAAAAGTGTTGTTGATCAATACTGGTACCGATATAACCTTAAAGAGCAATCTTTCCTTAAATGGTCATTAGATTGTATAACGTTAGTGTATCATTCTGTGTCGTTGGAAGCCTCAGTGACAAGGGCATATGTTCCTTTATTGTAGACAGCTCTCTTCTTAGTTGCAGGGGCGATATGAGTTGTGGGTTGATTTTTCGATGATGAGTGTCGATGAGCACATTCAATATTAGTGATTGAATTCGCTGAAAGTTTAACGCGGACAAAGTTGCTTGAATCGTTAAGGATGTGAAGATTTCAGATATCCTTTGTTGATGAAGCTCTTCCTTTAAATCGTTGATTTGTTTGGTTAGCTCATTGATGTGGAATTCAAGGTTTTTGCATTGGTTGTCTATGATTTGTTGGTTCCTCTTGATTATATTTACTGTCACATCTATGAGGGATGTGTGATTTTTAATCAAGCTTGTGATGTGATCCTCATTTTGTTGTATGGTGTCAATTGTTTCAGACATTTTTTCTGCATAGTTCGAGTCTAAAACTCCGAATAACACATTTGCAATGTTACCTACGAAATTCAATGCTCCTCTTCTTACTCTGGATGAGTTTTTCGGAAGTAACAGTTCATTATTTCTGGACACTTCATCACTTAGGTGTTGAAAGTGACCCACAATTCTTAGACAGATATCCCTTTCCTTCATTAGAATTCAATTCCTTTCGAACTGCAAGTTGCTGCTATGGTATCTCTCGTGTTGTTATCTGTCATTATGTCATTTATTTCTTCTAGCTGGTTTTTGGCTCCTACGAAATTGGTGGCATTGTCACAGTAAATATTCCTGGGAGTACTTCGGCGTCCTATAAAGCGCTTGAGAGCTCCCAAAAAGCCTGCTGAAGATAAATCACTCACTACTTCCAGATGCGTGGCCTTGGTAGAAAAGCAACAGAAAAAAGCTATATATGACTTTTGTGGTCTTTTCCCTCTGATTTTGAATTGAGTGTATGTAGGGTCACAGAAATCAATTCCCACATCACGAATGGTCGCCCTGGCTGTACCCTATCTGCGGGCAGATCTCCCATTAGCTGAGATAAAAACTTAGGCTTGGCCTTGGCGCATTGTACACATCGTTGTAATAACGATCGGACAAGAGTTTTCCCTTTGATTGGCCAATATTTCTGTCTAAGTATGGCTAGCAATGCTTGCGGCCCAACGTGGCATCTCGCAATGTGCGTGTCATTGATCAAAGCTTAGTGAATTGATGAGAATAGGGTAAAAGTTGCGAGTTTTTAGCGTCGTATGATAAGCTATATGCCTCTAATCGTCCACCTACCCTGATGATTCCTCTCTCATCCAATTAGGGGGTAAGGCTAGACAGTGCGCTGGTCTTTGCCACTTCTCTGGATTGCCTTAAATGACTGATATGTTCATTAAACTCCTGATCCTGCATTTGTCTTATTATGGTTTCTTCGTGAAGTTCCTGCAGGCTGAGAGGGGGCTCCCTCATAGTTTGGCTGGACTGGCGTCTGACCCTTGAAATGAAGCGGAGAACATTTGCCATAATTCTTTTGATCCGAGCGAAGGAATTTCGATGATCCACTGAGTATAGAAAGTGAATATCATCATCTGCTGTGGTGGCTGCTACGATTGTGTGTTGATTCTCAGTACTGAATTTCGGCAGTCCCTTGATGTATGGGATTGGCCATGCTGCCTCACTTCCGTGCAGAAAAATGGGTCCGTAAAACCAAAGATTACAAGAGCTTAGCTTTTCTGGTGCGATTCCTCTTGATAAGACATCAGCTGGATTATCCGTGGACCCTACATGTCGCCATTACTGGGGCACAGACAGTTGTTGTATCGTGGACACTCGGTTTCCAACGAAAGTGTGAAACGACGAGGAGAGCGAGTTTATCCAATTGAGGACAATTTTGGAATCAGTCCATAAGTATATGGATTCATTTTTTAAAGTCAAGTCTCTTTTAATCCGTTCTGAAAGCTCGACTGCCATTTTGGCTGCACAGAGTTCTAGTCTTGGCAATGTAGTTTGCTTTATTGGAGCCACATTTGACCTTGCACATAGTATTCGCACTATTACAATATCATCCTTATTAACAGCCCTTAGGTATGCTGCGGTGCCATATGCCTTTTCCGATGCATCCGCAAAAATATGAATTTGAACAGCCTTTGGCACTCTGTGAGCTAGCACGTGTCTTGGAATTTTTATGCTGCTTAATGTTTTCAACCCTTCTCGGTATTTAATCCATGATGAGTGCAGTTCCTGTAGTAGAGCTGCATCCCAATCTAGCTTGAGCGTCCATAGCTTCTCTAAAATATTTTTGCTATTACTACAACTGGACCCATTATGCCTAGAGGGTCAAAGAGGTGTGTGATTTCGGAGAGTGCTATGCGCTTTGTGACCTTGTCCTTATTATTCCATGATGGTCTGATCTGAAACTCATCGGTTTTAGGTAGCCAAGTCAAACCAATTGTCTTGATGTCTTCTTCAGATTTATTGGTGAAAGCTAACTGTAACTCGCGATCTTCTTTCGGTATATTCTTCAGTAGTCTTGGGTGATATGAGCACCACTTCCTCAATTTGAACCCTGCTGAGTGTAGGACGAACTTCAATTGGTCTTGCATGGCTATGGTGTTTGTCGGACTATCTGAACCGGTAAGCACGTCATCAACAATCAAAATCGTGAACTAATGCCTTGGCGCCAAGAGGGTATTCTACAGGTGCTTCTTCTGACAACTTTTGAAGGCATTTTGTTGCCAGATAAGGGGCACATGTTGTGCCGTAGGTAACCGTTGACAGTTTGAAACATTTAAGCCGTTCATTTTCATTGTTTCGCCACCATATTAGTTGAAATTTCTGATCAATCTGCCGATACATTTTTTCTATATCGGCGGTGAAGACGAATCTTGGTATCCGGAATCTCAAGAGAATTGAAAATACATCATCTTGAATAGTGGGCCCCGTGTATACAATATTATTGAGAGAGACATTGGACGACGTCTTCGCTGTCAGGTTTGATCACACAGTGGTGAGGTAGGAAGCAGTAGGGACGTTCGACCTTATCCAGTTTAACTTCCCTCATATGACCAAGGTTTATGTATTCACTCATAAATTGAGAATACTGATCCTTCAGCTCGGTACTTTTTGCGAGTCGTCGCTCTAGGGCCATAAAGCGTTGGAAGGCGACATCCCTGGATTCTCCTAATGTTTTGGGATCCTTCTGAAATGGAAATCGTACAATGAAGCGACCGTTGGAGTTTCTCCTTGTAGTTTGGTTAAAATGGTTTTCGCAGCATGTTTCTGCAACTGTGAAGTTGTTGATGTTAGTTGTTGTCTCCTCGAATCTCCAGAATTTCTCTAATTGTTGCTCCAATTCTTGCTCCTCGAAGATTGCGCATGTTACATGTGTTTGAGTTTCGTTTGTGACCTTGCCACCTGCTGTCCACCCGAAGGCGGTATGCTGAAGTGTTGGTAGTGCCTCGCTTAATTTGATTTGTCCGATGTATAGTATAGTGTAGTATAGCTCCGCGCCGATCAAAAGATCTATTGACTTTGGTGTATTGAAGTCAGGATCGGCGAGTTGAATATTGCTTGGAATGGGCCATTTCGATATGTCGATCATCTGTGTCGGCTGAGGAGATACTATGCGTGGCAAGACGTATGCTTCCTATCTTGTGTTAAATCCATTGATTCTTGATTGCAATGCTAGACTTACTCTGCGTTGGACTTGTTGCTTTCTTCGCCCGATTACTTCTATGCACATTGATTCGGGAATTTCCGTTAGTCTCAATTTTTTGGCCATTTTTTCAGTGATGAGGTTTACTTGCGATCCTGACTCCAAGCCCGCTCTACACTCAAACCTGGTCCGTTTCCACCACTCACCTTAACTAAGACTGTGCTTCAGAGCATATATACCCTTGTTGTTGCTGCCGGGTTGTTAGTGATATTGACGTGTCTATTTCTGGTGGACTTGTCACAGATTCTTTCGCAGAGCGGTTGGTGGATGCTGATTGTCGGATTGATGCCAGCACCTTACTTGAATTTTCGTTGACCTTCTCTGCTATGTGAGCTTTGTCTGGAAATGCAACAGTGTATTGTGCTTACGAGAGCATCATGTACAATTGCCGGAGGGACAGGCAGTTAAATTGAAGCAGAGTTTGGCGACCTTCACGATGCTGATTCTCTTACCTGGTGATAATTGCCAAAACCTTCTACAAGCAAAAAGCTTATGGTCACCTTTACAAGCTGGACAAGTTACCACTGTGTTGGTTATCGAAGCTAAATACTTCAATGTATGCAGTCTCCTTTCCTCTGTTCCTCAGTCCTTGCTTCCCAGCGCTTCCAATGATTGAAAACGAGTCTCGAAGAAGTCTAAGAAAGTGTTGAGGGGTTGCAAGTTTCTTAGTTGTGCCAATGACTGTTCCCACAATGCATGAGTGGTTTTGTCCAGCTTCTTGACCAACATGAGAAGGACAATAGGGTCCCATTGATCTGTGGGTACTCCTAAGTTTTGCAAGGCCAGCAAGCACTTCTGTGTTGAGTCGTGCATGGATTTAATTGCTATTGGGCCTTCGACGGATATGCTTTGTTGGGAGAGCAACTTGTTCATTAAGGCGGTGACGAGCAGTCTGGTGTTTTCATACCTGTCGTTGATTAGTTTCCATGCTGTTGTATACTTTGTTTCTGAAGTAGTAAGATGGCGAATGAGCCTTTCTGCTTCTCCCGAGAGACTTACATTGAGATACCACAACCTTTGACATTCTGCAATGGGCTGATTATGGACCAACTCTACGAAGAGATCACGGAATTGCCGCCACTTCAGATAATCCCCGTCGAACGTTGGCAAGGAGATCTTGCAATGCTATAAAGCATTGGCTGTGGTAGCCTCTTCGTTAATTGCCCTCCTGCCATTGGTACTTTGGACTATCTGGCTGAACTGTTTGTATAGATGAGCAAGTGTATTCTGAGCCTGTTCTTGCAGATTAAAGTAGCTTTCAATGCCATAATCGAACGTATTAGAAGCATCTGCTAAACTCCAAATTTTATGGTGAAGCTCTTGCAATACTGAAAAGTGCCGCTCAACTGTTTTTATTCTCATCTGGAATGTTTGAGATTCACTTGGCCCTTGACTGCTGTTTACTGACAAGAACACGAAGTTGATTTCCTCTCACAGTTGAACTAGAAGTTTCTTTATTAGACCCCACTACTTTGGCAGCTGGTTCTTCTTGTATAGGCTCCGTCAACAGCTTGGTATCTGTTGTCTTTTCTTTTCCCTTAAGCTCCTTCTGAGCCGTATCTTGTTCCTTGATACTGGGCGCATCGAGTAATTTGTCTTCGATGCCATGAGTCTCTTTGCGTAACGGCAATTTAGACATGATCTGTCCTCTAACTTTCTCATAGCACGTCTGTTTATCATCATAGTAGCTCTTTGTGAAGTAGCTATGTTCCAATCGTTGTCCGTATAGAGTTCGAATTTTAATATCTATTTCCTCAAAGTCGGCCCATAGATTATCAATCATTTGTAGCCGCTGTTGAAGGTATGCTATGGTCGTGCGGTCATCTCCATCCTTCTAATAATTGGTCGCCAGTCGCTGGATTTCATCACCTGTATCTTTATGGCGTTGAGTGAGCTGGTCTAAGCTCATGTTGATACAGCACTGTGGTATGCGTTTGAAACGTGAACGAGATGTGTGACGTGAACCAATAATCACGTCGGGGTCACCAAATGTATAATGTGCTTTTACCTTATAGTTGCAGAAAAGCCAAAGGTTATGAGGTGTTCGCGGTACTTGAACCACCACACCAGGAGTTTGCTCAAAAGTAAAGAGATTAGCAACAAGATTGATACTAGTAAAAAGACCGCCGCAAGTTTGTGAAAAACTGACTGTCTATTTCTTTCCAATTCTGATTTTTGTACATTAAATTGCATAAATATGTGAAAAAATACAATTAGAAAAACGCTTATTCAGTAAAAAAAAAACAAATTTTATCATTTACATAAATTCTCACGAGCCAGTGCCAAGAAAACAAAAGTACCATCTTACGTATTCTTACAAGACACCGCGGTTGAGAAAAACAAAAGTGTCAGTTTACGTCTGGCCTGAATCTCTCTGATTTTCTTATTAGCAAATTCTTCTATGACTCGTGAAAATTTATGTATTACATGAATGCATTTTTTGCATCAATTTTATTTAATGTGAATTGAATATGTTTTGTTTTGTTGAATATAAATTAAATATGTTTTGGATTTATCGGAGTATGATGTTAATACAGTTTTAACAAAACATAACGTTATATTTATGTGTGATAATTGCTTGGATTACCAAAAAAACGGTATTTGAAATATTTGCATGTGTGCTCGAAGAGATTAAATACTGTAGGGAGGAGATGGTATCTCAGGAAAAAGAGCTTAGAGCTTTTATGGCAAATATGGTGAATGAAGGAGGTGAAAATAAAGCATCTTATGCGGATAAATTGAGGTGTGCGTCTTTGATAATAAAGAATACTGCGCCAGTGTTGCTAAAACCAAAATCTAAGCAGAATAGTGAAAAAACCCAAGAAGATTTAAGCAACAAGTTTGATCCAACGGCATTAAAAATTACCGGATTATCTAAAAATTAAAACGGTGTAATTGCAATAATGTCTGAAAATGATCAAGAAAGGAATAAGGTGAAATTAGTAGTTGAAGAGCAAATGAAAGGAAAATATGATGTCCAGCTGTCAATGTGGAGGAAACCCAAAGTGTACGTCGTTTGTGGAATGAGGGAAGAGTTAAGGCACTTTCACATTGGAACCGAAAACCGATAAGTTCTACACCGGAAATTCACTTTTGCTTTCACATCAAAAACCGATAACTTTTTTTCAGTTAAATAGAAGTAATATTTAATTATCATAAAAGTTGTATGATGAGAGCTCATACAAAAAACGTATTTTAATTTTACTTCGAAATCCCTATCCATATTATAATAATATAATAAATAATAAAATAAAATAATATAATTTTCAATGTAAACACAAAAGTGAGGTTTAGTACGACCGAAAAAATTTTTCGTCCCGAAACGTTTTACATGTGGAAACCGAAAAGAAATTGACAGATGCAACCGAAATTTAATTTTTGTTTTTTTCTTCAAAAACTGAGACAAATATTCTATTTTATTAGTAAAATTATTAGTTTATCCTATTTATCATGATTTTATTAATCATAGGAGCAAAAATCTTGTTTTAAAGTGGAATAAATTGAGTTTTTCGGTTTACATTTTTCGGTTTTCGGTTTTGATGTGAAAGTGCCTTTAGATACGGGCGATTTGGAAAGAAAATTAAAAAAAATTAAAAAGTTAAGGAAAAAGAAATTCGACAGATTTATTGCGGTAATTGAATTGGATACCAAATCATTTCATAAAGTAATGAGTTTAAATAAGCTTAACATTGGATGGGACCAGTGTAGCGTTTTTGAATCTCTCAATGTTTTGAGGTGTTTCAAGTGTCAAAGTTTTAACCATAAATCGACTGAATGCACCAATAAAGCTATCTGCACTAGATGTACGGGTGATCATAATACAAGGGTGTGTAAAAATAATGTAGAAAATAATGTGTTAACTGAATTAAAAGTAATGAAAAGTTGAAGCTTAATCTGGATACTAATCATAATACACTAAGTGGGGAATGTCCAGTATATAAACGAAAACTTAAGGTGAAACACAAGAGAATAGCGTACTAGCAATTAAAGGAAATAAATGGAGTTTATTTAAATATTCAAGGACTAATAAGAAGACTTTGAGGAGACTGTGAATAATAATAAATTTGATATAGTCATGCTATCAGAAACTCATTTAACGGAGGATGTCGAAGACGGTGAAGTGGATATGAATGGATATTATTTGATTAGATGTGATTCAATGTCTAATAGAATGGGCGGAGTAGTGATTTATTTAAAAAATGAATGGCAGTTTGAAGAGGTAACTAAGGTAGTGGTTAATAAAGATATATGGTGATTAGTGATGTTTGTTTCATGAATGGTCTTGTTTGGTAATGTTGACTTATAGATCTCCTAGTTTATCCGAAAGACAATTTTGTGAGTTTTTTTGCCGAATATGGTGCTCGTTTAGCAGATATGAATGAAAACATAGTCTTGGCGGGTGATTCAAACATCAATTGCATTGAAAATGGTACGTATTCAAATATTGTTAAAGAAATAATAGTGGGCAATAGCTTTAAGCAAATTGTTAATGAATATACTAGAATAGCGCGGCTATCAAAAAAGTTAATAGACTATCTAGTGACAAATTTGAGTCGTATTACGGATTGCAGCTTAAAGATTAGTGATCATGAAACATTAATAATAAATATAGATATAAAGGTCCCTATATGTGAAAAGGGAACTTTCGTTAATTGTTTCAGATACAATAAGAGAGATTTTGGTATTAAGTTAAGAAGCCTTGACAAAGAATTCCTGGGAGAGCTTGAACGAGCTTGCGCGAATGTGTGAGAATAAATGGAATAGAGTGGTGAATGATTTTACAAAGAGAACGCCGGTAAAAGAGGAGAAAACCGAAGGTTCAATAATACACTTCGAAGTATGAGAACAAAAAAAGAACTGAACTACAGATAGCTGTTCTATCGGAATGTGACAGGGATTGGAACGAATATAAATTAATTCGAAATAAATATGCAAAATGATAAAGAAAGCCAAGAACAATTATATTAAAGGAATTGTAAATGAAGCAAACAACCCCAAGGAAATGTGGAGATAAATTAAAACGTATGTAAAAAAGTAATAAAAAAGGTAAAATTTGGATCTATATGCTGTTTGGAAGATAATGATATAGCTGAAAATTTCAATAACTACTTCATTGAGAGTATAGAACAGATCCATCAGGCAATCCCGAATATGATATATGTATAGTGATGACCTTCAACAGATTGATAAAAAATTTGTTTTCGGGCACATTTCCCAAACGGAAGTGCGACAAATAACTAACGACATGAATTCTAAACGGGATTACAGTAGAACTAACACAACTATGTTTTTGGATAATTGGGAAGATGTGGAACTTCCTTTATGTTATCTAATTAATAAATCTTTAATTGAGGGCTTTTTTCCTGACACATGCAAGGAGTCTATTATTATCCCAATCCAAAAAATTAAAAACGCAACGAGTTGCGAAGAATTTAGGGCAGTTAATATGCTCTCAACACATGAAATTTTTTTAGAGAAGGTAGTTCAACAACAATTGGAAAAATACTTAGAATCCAACAAGCTCTTGGTAGACCAATAGTCGGGATTTCGAAAAGGGCATTCCTGTGAATCGGCGCTAAACTGAGAACTCAGTGGAAAGAAGAGCTTCAGAGTAAAAGAAAAATATTAGCGGTTTTCTTGAACTTAAAGAGAGCGTTTGAGACAGTGGACAGGTCGATCTTATTGAAGAAGCTATATTAATATGGAATACAAGGAAATGAATAAGGATGGTTTGAGCCATATTTATCAGATAGAAATCGAAGGACGAAAATTATTGAGTACATATCACAGAGACGACAGAATAAATTGGGAGTCCCACAAGGCTCCGTATTGGGAACTCTGCTATTCCTTATTTATATAAACGACATAACAGATACTTTAAAAAATGTTGGTATTGTGTTGTTCGCGGATGATGCACTTCTTCACATTGCGCGCGATGATATTCAGGAGTATATTAATCGAATGGAAAAAGATTTGAGTTCAGTAAATGTGTGGTTAAGGGTAAACAAACTAAAATTAAATATAAATAAAACCAAGTACATGGCAATAAACAGTGATTATAATAATGGAATTAGTATGAGTGGAGAATTAATTGAATGTGTAAGTGAAAAAGTATTTGGGTATTGTGATTGATAGAAAACTCAATTTCAAAAGACATTTTGATTATATTTGCAAAAAAATTGGAAAGAAAATCCATTTTCTGAGAAGAATCAGAAGCAAAGTGTCCTTACTGACAGCTACACATATATATGACGTGATAATTAAACCGCATTGCAAGTATTACTATGCCTTCTCATGAATTCGAATCTTATTCTTATTATTGTTTTCTTTTTTGAACTTACTTCAAATGCGTGCAAGTTGTTATCGTCGTAGCGTATTGCATATAGCAATATGCTACATGACATACTGAAGCGTGTATGCCGGTCGGCTGCTGTTCATAGCAGAAAACTTGAACGCACCCCAACCGAGAGAGATGCGTTCCCTCGAGCTCGGTGTGACATGCGATAAGATAAGGAAGAAGAAGAAGACTAAGTTTTCGTGTCACATTGCCATAGGTCGGCTACAAAAATAGTTTCCGTGTCCATCCGGTAAAATATACATCCTAATTACTTTTAATCTGCCTCCGTACGGCAGTCGAGTGCTGCAGTGCGGTATCAATTTGTATCCATTGGAAAGAAAACCCGTAGGAATGTTAAAGAAGCATTCTAAATTGCATATAGCTTCCATAATCTTAAATGTCTATCAAGAGGTTTTGTTATACCACAAAATGACCAAGTAAAACTCGAGAGGGAGAAATAAAAAAAAAATAAAAATAACACCGCAGGTCGGAAACGGGAACACCAAGGCCATTAGTCCCCCCCCCCCTCCCAAATAAAGACACCAGTATAATGCGTACAAATTTAAATTTTGCTGCCAAGGTAGCAAAGTAATTTGGAAAACACGCGTTTAAGCAGGAAGTGCATCTTCGCATATACCTACATCTATAAAACAGTGTTAAATACAAATGCATTCAGCGACATTTCCTGCATATCCATACGAAAATTGGTATAACACAGTATACCTTGTTGGGAAATGCTCCAAAGGGGCTCGGAAAGAGTTAAAAAGATACAGTTTAAAACAACAAAGGCAAAGAGTCTATCGCAATAATGAAATAGTTACGAGTACTCGTTTTGCTGTACATCGAAGCAGAAGCTTTATACATAGCTTGTAGTTGTAGCGCTTTAGTACGAATTTCACCTTCTTTCTTTAGTAAAACGTTAACCTGTTCAGAGATTGTCTGTCCATTGTACGAAAATAAAGTTCGTTCATGTGTCACGTAAGGGTGTTTGGCAACTAATAGTGCCGCCGGCCAACTTTACTGTAATTCGAAAGAAAATTGTGGTCGAGCCTACCGAGAGAGCAAGTCGAAGCCTTTGACTTTAATTTCATTCTTTTAATAGATACCGCTTCATCATGCCGAGTTTAACCGTGACTATTCGTTATCTATATTACACTTTTTTTTGACATAAGTACGAGCTTTGGGCTTCTTGAGAGACTGGCATATGTAGACAACTTTGATTTAATGATATTTTTCATGTACATATAAATTTTGATTTCATGATAGACCTACATGTATATACATAGCTTTAATTTAATGATATACTCGCCTAGATACATATACGTGCCTTTGAATTAATGATATTTTCGATTTACTATGATAGTTAGACGTATATATGTCTTGGATTTATTGATATTTTTTTATATATTTTTATATTTTCAATTTAACACCATACTTGCATACATATATAACTAATTTAATAATATACTTGCATATATATAGTTATAATTTCATGGTATACTTACCTATATACCTATATATGTACATTGGAATCATGACGTTTTTGATTTAATGCTTTCTATACATCTACTACATCTAGCTATAGTTAATTTAATGATATCGTTGCATATACTTACCTTGAAATGATGAGATTTTTTTATTTGACAATCTCTGTACATATATGTATATGTAGGATTCTGATTTAATGCTTTTTATACATTTAACTATAGTTAATGTAATGAGATCTTTGCATATACTTACCTTGAAATGATGAGATTTTTTTTTGGGTCTATTACTCTGCAATTATAACGTAAACATGAAATTTTGAAAGTTTTAATTCTTCCTTCACTATCCGAGGGCCCTTTTACATAGGATGAAGGTCGTCTAGGATCACCTAATCTATCTCTCTCTCTTTTTCAGGTCAATTAGGGACTCTGAATAATTATGCCCCTCAGAGTCAGATGGGAGGATGGGGCCGGCAAAGAAGGCAAAACATCTGCGCCTTCCACAAAGTATACAGGTAAGTGATGTAAGGGTCCCTTTAGGACCGAATGTGTGCCGGCTTTTGTTGGATTATACGAAGAAGATTTCTCGTCTAACAGACTGAAATTTATTGAAAATAATTTCAATAAATTTACAAAAATGCATTTAAGTGCAAAAGAATGATTGAACTTTTCGACCCAGCGATCAGAGAGGTCTCATCGGTATGGTTATCTCTGATCGCCTACCATAGAAGTTCAATGATGATGGATAGGCACGAAATTTTTTTTTGATTATGGCTGACGGCAGCGGCAGGTTTTTCGTGGAACCTCCCCACACTCTCCGCCAATAAGCCGAGGCGAGCTAGCGTGCCGCCCTGCAGTTAACGCTGTCCGTCGAGTGATCTGTCAGTTCATGCTGACAGTCTGGACTTTACGTCCAAGCATAAAGTAATAAAGGCTAAAGATATGACAAGATTAACTTTGCTTTGCAAACCAATATTTGAAAGCTCAATCTGAAAGTTTGGATGCAACCGTCAAAGCTTTTCTTTCAGAGCTCGCATCTTCTGTATTGAATTTGCAGCCCACTGTACCAGGCATCACATCAAGTCAAGGTATGATGTACTGAATGGAGTAAATGCAACACTACCCACTACCAAAGTTTACCATGGTAGATATTAATATGCATATGAATGTGTTACTTTTGGAAGCTCTTTTGATACAAAATATTATTGCTTCAGGCGGAAGAAATATTTTGCGATGATATAAAACTCATTTGGAGGTATTAGCTGCATTTTTATATACTGTACTGGTTCATTGGAAATTTAAATTAATTTCATTCTCTAAAACGTTTATAGGTAGCCATGATTTTTTTTATGGGAGCAAATTATCAAATTGCATTTCGATAGCTGCGTTTTTTTATCTCTCGAATCTGATCCAGTTCAATTTTATGTACGTAAAACAACAACAATGGATCACGCATTGTTTTACGTACATAAAATTAAACTGGATCAGATCAGAGACATATAAAAACCCAGCTAATATTCACAAAATGCCAAAATAGATCTAAAATATTTGGTTCTAATTCTCTTCAAAAGCTGCCAATTTGATGGTTTTTATTCATTTATAAATTCGTTCATCTCCTTTTATAGGGATCAGGAAAAAAGAACGCAGCATTGTAATCGTAATAGTACTGCATATTATATGCAAGCAAATTTCTTAAGCGGCAATGTTTTTTTCACTGTTTTATACAGTGTTTTTATCTTACAGACGTAAATATAATGAAATAGTTGCTGAATAATGCTAACAGTTTGAAATGAGAACATTGTGAAAATATATGTAATCAACATTTTTACAAATTCATCAATTATTTTTATGTATGCAAAATTGACTATTCTTTGCGGATTCCTTGTGACAATCCTTAATATTTTCAATATCGATTATCTTTAGAAAGAGAAATATAGGGCAAACGTCCTGTTTTTATATGGTGAAAAACTTTATGATAAATATCGTCCAGAAATGATACATGAAATTTTAAATTTATGTTCCTCATACAATGCACGCAACCACTTAGATACATTTTTTCTATTCGAAAATGGGTTAAAAGAATAAAGTATACTGTTATTTTTGTAATTAAAATTTTATGTTTTTATTATTTTCTAATTGGAAAATTATAAGCTATTTTGCCACTAAAAATGTTATTAGTGCATTGTGTTTGAAATAAAAAATAAAAAACAATATTTGCTATTGTACTGAGATTGGTGTTGACGTACAAGGTATAATTTGCGGTCAAGACTCTAATAATCTAAGTTGCCTAAAAAGTTTTGGAGTTACCTCAGAAAAACTAATTTTTCTTACAATTCTGAAAAAATATATCCTATACATGATGTTCCTCATCTTGTTAAATCAGTTCGGAATACTGTGATTAAATCAGAAATAAAATTTCAAGATGGGGCGCTAGCTGGAAAGTTTTGGAAGAACTATACAATAAGGAGAAACAGCAGCCAGTAAAAATGTGCCCAAAGTTATCGACAAGCATGTGCATCCAAACACGTGGCAAAAAATGAAAGTTTCTCTTGTAGTGCAAGTTTTTAGTCATAAGTGCAGTGCTGCTATTTGTACAGTACAGAAATTTAGCAATGAAACCAAATGTAAAGCAATATCAACTGCCGATTTTTTTGAAAAAGTCAACAATACTTTCGATTGTCTTAATAGTAAGAATTTATTTTGACATATAAATTCAACCAAGATGTTGCAGAAAATTTATTTTCTATGATAAGATATAAGGGTGGAAATAATCGAAATCCCTCCGTTTATGAATTTAATCATATAATAAGTAGGCTTTTGTCTAGCAAAATTTTGGCACTCAAATCAGAAAGCAGCAATTGTGTAGATAATAATGAGGAATTTGTATATGATAATTCAACTTTTAAAATACTGAAAGTCAAGTAATATATTCCAATATAGACAGTAATAGCTTAGAAATTGATTTTTTCGAAAGTTATAATTTTGATATTATCAATAATGATGATAAGCCCGTTGAGGACTCTTCTTTGCAATATTTTCTGGGGTATATTATTTTTAAAATATTACCGAAGATCGGCTGCAAATTTTGCGAAGATTGCATGAAAAAGACAGGAGAATATATATGTCTTGAAGATCAATCTGAGCACTTTTTTTAAAAAAAAAATTTTCAAAAAATTTCAATTGAAAATTTTGCGAAGATTGCATGAAAAAGACCGGAGAATATATATATATCTTGAAGATCAATCTTTTTTTTTTACAAAAATTTTTCAAAAAATTCGGATTACGGTAAACTTAAGGACGCTACAGAAAAATTTTTCCAGCTAATGAAAATTATTTTAAATATTTTTGTACAAATTATTTCCATCAGTCCAAATATGAAATCGATAAAAGAAGTCATAAAGAACACATGCATTGAGAAAACAAGGCAAATCAGCGAATTTAGTGATTGGTTTGCAACTAACAAACTAAAAATAATAAAAACGTATAATTTTATTCACAAAAATAACAGTACACTTTATTCTTTTAACCCATTTTCGACTAGAAAAAATGTTTCTAAGTGGTTGCCTGCATTGTATGAGGAACGTAAATTTAAAATTTCATGTATCATTTCTGGACGATATTTATCATAAAGTTTTTCACCATATAAAAACAGGACGTTTGCCCTATATTTCTCTTTCTAAAGATAATCGATATTGAAAATATTAAGGATTGTCACAAGGAATCCGCAAAGAATAGTCAATTTTGCATACATAAAAATAATTGATGAATTTGTAAAAATGTTGATTACATATATTTTCACAATGTTCTCATTTCAAACTGTTAGCATTATTCAGCAACTATTTCATTATATTTACGTCTGTAAGATAAAAACACTGTACAAAACAGTGAAAAAAACATTGCCGTTTAAGAAATTTGCTTGCATATAATATGCAGTACTATTACGATTACAATGCTGCGTTCTTTTTTCCTGATCCCTATAAAAGGAGATGAACGAATTTATAAATGAATAAAAACCATCAAATTGGCAGCTTTTGAAATATTTTAGATCTATTTTGGCATTTTGTGAATATTAGCTGGGTTCTTATATGTCTCTGATCTGATCCAGTTTAATTTTATGTACGTAAAACAATGCGTGATCCATTGTTGTTGTTTTACGTACATAAAATTGAACTGGATCAGATTCGAGAGATAAAAAAACGCAGCTATTGAAATGCAATTTGATAATTTGCTCCCATAAAAAAATCATGGCTACCTATAAACGTTTTAGAGAATGAAATTAATTTAAATTTCCAATGAACCAGTACAGTATATAAAAATGCAGCTAATACCTCCAAATGAGTTTTATATCATCGCAAAATAGTTCTTCCGCCTGAAGCAATAATATTTTGTATCAAAAGAGCTTCCAAAAGTAACACATTCATATGCATATTAATATCTACCATGGTAAACTTTGGTAGTGTTGCATTTACTCCATTCAGTACATCATACCTTGACTTGATGTGATGCCTGGTACAGTGGGCTGCAAATTCAATACAGAAGATGCGAGCTCTGAAAGAAAAGCTTTGCCGATTGCATCCAAACTTTCAGATTGAGCTTTCAAATATTGGTTCCAAAGCAAAGTTAATCTTGTCATCTCTTTAGCCTTTATTACTTTATGGTCCAAGCTAGTCACTCTTCAAAATTACATAACAAAGTATTCATCGTATGATATAATATCAAGAATGGAACAATTAAAGTATACACATTTTTCAATTCCAAACAATTCATTTATAAAACTAAGGAAAGAAAGCTGCTATTCCAGTCAATAACTGCAACGTCAAGCGAAATAATTAGTTTAATACGAAATTCTACATCATCAAAATCTACTGAATTAACTTTTATTACATAAAAAGCTTCAGGAAAAGCTTTAGCAACATAGTCTGCGCTTAAGGCTGAATGCCGGAAAATAAATCTCTCGATTCCGAGCTTCCAAAATGTTGACTATGTAGTAGTAACGTGAGCTTTCATTCTAATTATAACCAATGCTTACCAATAATTCCTATAAAGTGCTATTGAAAATTACATACATATAAACAAAACCGAGAATTTGCTTGGACAACTCGATCGTGTCGTCACTACGAGAAGCTTTTGGGAATTGAAATGAATAAATCATTCGCTTTTTATCAAGATAGAAGTTTACAAATTGCTTTTTATAAAATAAACTACTCACGGGATTTATCCGGTTGTTTGGCTACTGAATAAAATTATCTCCGTCTTCATTCTCATGTTAAAGTAAACGTATAGCAATAAATTTCATTGAAGTTATAGGGGTTTCAATTTTAATGTTATAAAAGCTTTTGTAACATGACAAATGTTAACAAATTTGGAAAAACAGCTCCGGTAGCATTTACAAATATCTTTGGAAAACCTATGTATGAAAAATAATAAAAATTGGTGTATAGATGAAAAAGTATTTAGGGGGGTGAGAAGAATAACACTATTTTTTAGGTTTAAGCCCGGTAGCATTTGAACTGAACAGTTTCTGATATTTTGCCGAAGGTTCCAAATCAATATCATAACAATTGTGGAAAATAAGAAGGGGGAACGAAATGCTTGCAAATTTATGCAGCCTTAACAGAGATGTTATTTTAACAAAATTGTAGATTTTTATCAACTGTATTAGAATTAAAATGAGCTCGATAGATATAGGTGTTTTTCTAGAGAGTGTCGTTTTGCAATACTTTTCGGAATATTTTTAAAATTACGAGGACTTATTACCTGTTGTTTTAAAAAACTATGCTTACTTTTAAACTTATTTATCATATTTTTCTGACAAAATAGCTCCTTGAAAAGATCATGATGAAATTCTGTAATTTTCGATAATTCACATATCATAAATTTGGTAATATTTTCAGAAAACACAATTTCCAAAATTTCGGAAAGATGTGTTAGTAAATTTAAATTTTATCGTAAATCATAAAAAGTAGTTATTTTAATAGAAGCCAGGTTTGTACAGCTTTTTGTTTTAACTTACGAAGAAGTTAACATTGCAACAGTAAAGTTTGGACTAGGTTTATTTTTACGCTCAACAAATCCACATTGAAATAAGAAACTGTTCTATTTGGAAAAATTTTGAAATTGTTCAGGAAGTTTGGCCAATTTATTTTGCATAGGCGACAAAACATTTTGGTAGCTGTACATAAAAAGCCCAAAAGGTCGTGAAGAGCGAGATTATCACCTAAGGAACTAATAAGTGTAGCTCGAAGTATGTATTGATGTCCGTTTAATAGACATACTTTAATACCACCAGTTGACTCCAACACTTTCAGATCTAAAGCTTTATTAAACCCGTACTTCGTAATATCTTCAGTAAAATCTACAGCTAATAAGAAAATGCTCTTTGTTTTCAAATTAAATTCTGGAGGAATATTTTGCACTGTACGGTAAAAGACACCAAGCTCCTGGGGGATTTGCAACTTCAAGATCAACGTAATAAAAATTTATTTGAATTTCTGCGGATATTGTCTTAAAACAGAAGTTTTTCTTAGAAATTTTGAAAATCAATATATTAGGCAATAACATGCTTGTTATGTCCCTATAGCAATCAAACAACAGAAAATATTAAAAAAATTACAAATTAAAAAAAAACACTATTAATTAGCCACGATAACTAAGACTCTTCATTGAAAACAACGCTCGAATTTTTTTAACACATTTATAATTCTTTCTTTACTATAAACTGCCCTATCTTAACATGAATTACTTCAAACAATTATTCCGTCTTTCGAACTGACCTAATTTAATACTTGATAATCTGACTCGAACCGAAACTTGCGAGCGCGATGACTGATAACTAAAAAAACGGCACTCGCCAAACTAGTCATTGGTCCGTTATGCCCCCATACTCGTAAGTAAACTTTCTTTGTTTACATCCGCGACAAACGACAACAACTTTATCGTTCGTTGTACCGCTTGCAGCTCCTGAATCGCTTAGTGGTAAGCAATCGCTTTACATAACAATTACCATGCGAGGTTAATTGTTATCGTTATTGTCGATTGCTCCACTAAGCGCTCATCACAGCCAGCTGTTGAACTAATTAGCGAGGTTACTGTTTAGCAATTGCTAATTATTTCACTAAAATGCGCCGTTGACTGCTGGAAGAATTTTCCTTATATTGGGCCATAACATCCCTCCCTCCTTGGAAAAACTAGTTTTCGCAGGGAACTAGATATGTAAAGTGCAACAGTCTTACTCATGAAAATATTTGGTTCCTTGTTCGGCTCAAATTCTCTTACAAATGTAATTGATTCTTACTTTAATTGTGTTATTTTTCTTAATGTAATTATATTTGCTTCTTTTCTTTTTTATATTTATTTTTTACATTATCTTGGCTTCTTTCTATATCTAATTTTTTACACTTGCTTACATTTTCTTCTCTTTTTTTTTCTTTATTTTCTTTTCATATTCTCTTTCGTATATTTTTTTTTTTCATATTCAATTTCTTATACCTTCTCTTCATATTTACTTTCTTTATTTGTCTCACATGTAATTTATTCCATTGTCTTAAAAAAAACTGTTTTTTTTTTCACATTCACATTTTGTTTTGTTTTGTGAATTTTCTCTACTTGTCCAATAAGCTATTTATTTCTATTACATTAAAATTTTATGATTAACCTATTGTACAAGAATTCCTTAATTACCTTACACTTATTACATTGTTAGAAAGCATTACTTACTGTCTATATAATAAAACAAATTCAAAAACAGGAAAAAAAATCCTTTTACTACATTTTATATCAATAGGTATACTTGCAAAAAAAAAATCTCTCCAATGATTACAATTTTATGACTTTGCTTCCCTTTACCTTGCTTTCTAACTACACGGGTTGCCCCCTATCCTATCACAGCTAATTATAAAATTTAATGGTTACTTCAACTGTACCAGTTGTTTTTTAATGACGTTTGGCAGGGTTGTGGCAGGTATATTGGCTGTTGTGGGGATGATCTCGATGCTAATGTTCGGTTCTAGGTCTTCAAGCGATGACTCCTTTTGCATACTTCGGACTGGTTTAGACATCTGGATGGTCGGCAATCTCGACAGTCGACTGGTGATCTTCATTGTCTGTCTTTTGTTCCAACGTCTTAAGTGGATCAGAATTTCTGCTAATATCGCAATGGTGACGATGTATAAACACCCCGTAATAGATGTAGCGGCTAAGTGGACATATAATTTGTCTGATGGTTTCCTTATGCTTGATGGCCTCTTGGACCCTTTCTATATTAGTTTCCTGATCCCTCCAGGCCTGATTGAAGTTGTCAGTTGCTAACACTTTCACCTCGTCTTTTTTATCCTCTAAAGCTTCTAACTTCTGTGATTGGGTTTGTCTTGTGATGACGCCCCAGGCTGGTAGCTCTGAGCGAGTTGGCTGCCAAAGTGCTATGTTGCGCCGCGAGCTGTCCTCTGAGTCTATCAACAAATCTGCTATCTGCAGATAACACTGTTCCTTTATAGTTAACACACCTGTGGATGACAGCTTTCCTATCGTAGTTGGCATGAACTGGCAATTTACCTCCAGCTTAGTCTCACCAGACATCACGAAGAGCCAGTGATTTTTAGTCACCATTCTAACTAGGCTATTCCGTTTTGGAACTATTCTTTCTTTACATGCCCTAGTGTTCACATTAAAGCCCCGGGAAAGGTTCAGTACACAGTTGTCCTCTATGGCAGTGATGGTTGGACTCAGTTGTGGACACAGTAGTTGTGGATTGTCTGCGCTGGTCAAGATTTGCTGGCATTTTTTATGTTGCGGATGACTCAGCAGCACATACTATCGCTCGTGGTTGTTTGGTGCCACAAATTCAGCCTCAGGTTTATAAATGTGGAAGCCTTCCTCACCTACTCATGCAGGTGTTGTGTATACTTTATGTAGATCAAATGATGTTCGTTGAGGTTGAGGAATTTCAATTTTAACCAATATTTGTTGATTTATTTGAAGGGTCTCTACCTTCCCAATCTGGTTTAGAATTAGAAAATTTTGAAATCTCTCGTCCAGGTCCAACTGTCGGATGGCATTACTCATGATATTTGTTATCTCCTTCGCATGGATTATTAGTAGGTGTAGCTTTTCCATGCTTAGTGAGACCAGCATATGTGATAAAGTATCTAAAGAGTCACTGATTTTTCGTAGTTGGAGAATCATCATTGTAATAATTTTGTTCAACTCTAGTCTCAGCTGTAAAGTGGTTAACTCTTCGCTTTCATTTCTCTGCATTTTGATGGCAGTTTAAATCTTATTTTTTAACTCCTCTCGTTTTATTGTATCCTAAACCCGCGATACGTTAAATAGGTCCATGCTTGATTTTACTACAGTAGTCTGTTCTTTGAGGAGGTTAAACTTTCGGCTATATTTTCAGTTTGTGTCGTATAATGATGCACGTAGTCCCTCTGAGTTAGCGTGACTCATCGTTCCGAATAGGGTTTTGAACATTGAACCTATTCCATCAAAGAAGGAACGTTTTTTGCGACGAACTGTCTCTTCTTCGTGATTATGATGGGCTAGTTCCTCATGTTGTCGTTTGATTTTAGCTACTCAGCTTCTTACCTCCTTTGCGGCTACAGTCGCATTTGACTATTCCGGAAAGACTGATCTCGGCATACAGTCGCGTGATAAGATTGCTTCAGTTGTTGGCGAATACAAGCTGCTCTGATAAATCAGGTACCTCTAGTTTCGACAAGATGGTCCAATGCTTGGTATAAAAGTTAACCTTCCATATTTGCTCAAATAGTACTCCTGAATCTGCTATCGGCTGTATGGTGTAACCCACATTCTCTGCATATATGACCTCTATAGATGCCAAGATCACCACAATTACCGTCTTCATGGTGTTGGAGTTCCCGATTACTACTGAAACTTATCTCAACTGTAAAGTCCTGCAACCTCCTTATCTTATTTTCTTATTCGGAAGGCGTATTAAAAATTTATATTTTATATTTATACGTATTTGAATGCTACCAATTCTTAGGTATATATATTCTCCGAAGAACTCTTCATTTTTTTTTTAACTTACTCCACATTTTTCGCCTTTTCTTCTCCTAAAAACAAAAAAAAGCTTTTCGTTCTGGTATTGGCTCAACCTAGACGGATAGAAACAAAAAAACTGCTGCGATCTACAGTTTCTATTGCATCTCTGAATTTTTGGGATGTTGTTTCTGAAAAATTTAAATTGATTAGTCAGCAATAAAAGCAATTTGGATGTTAAATTAAAAAAACAAAATTGATTTTAAAATTAATCTTGAAATTTTTTCAAGCGATTTGCGTGTACCCGCTCGAGTTTTCTGCCCTGGAGTATTGTTATATTCTCCGAGTTGTGTATGTACATATATGATTATATGATCTCGTAGGTTTCCTTAAAAATTCATGTTAGTTTTCCAGTCCGCGCTAAGTCCTTTGACCAAAACCTTGTCTCCTACATGGAGAGGCTCTATCCTAGTTGATTTGTCGTAGTACCTTTTTGCCGTGAACTTACTTTTCTGTAAATACTTTCGAGCTATTTCAAAATCTCTCTGTAATTTAAACCGCAGCGCTGCATGACACCATTCGGTATTGTACACTGGCTCTGTTTTACGTTGCAAAGTACTAGGAACTTGGGATACAAACCCGAACAAATTTTCCATTGGCGTCACTTTAGTACCCATATGCATTGTGTTATTATAAGCGTGCGCTGCAGTCCTTAAAAATTGGTCCCAGCTTCTAGGTTCCTCATCGACAAAGCTCCCTAGATAATTGGCAAGTGTCGAATACTGTCTTTCTACCGCATTTGACTGGGGATGGTAAGCGGTAGTTCGGAGTTTCTTAATCTTCAGTAATTTGCACAATGGTTTCATGGCTTCGCCCGTAAAATTTGTACCCTGATCTGTTACAAGCTCCTTGGGTAATGTGTATCTACTGAGTATTTGTTCGAATAAGGCCCGGGCCACGGTATTCACCTCTTGATCTGGTATTGCTACAAAATCGACGAACCTAGTGAGATCATCCATCATGGACAGAATATACTTATTTCCATTGTGACTTGTCGGCAGCGAGCCAGCTAGATCAACGTATACTGTTTAAATGTGGACGATTGTGCTTGCTACTTGGAGCAGGAAACTAAATGGAGTTCACATGAGCCGTGATAGAGCGTAACTACTCTTTAGTTGTGTGAGTACACCAGTGAAGTCGAAAACATTGATCGCCATGCTAATTAATGGCGGGAGATTTTTAATAATATTTAAGTGGAAGTATGATGCAAGGCGAAATGAATTAGATATTTGCATATTTACAAATATATATACATAACACAAATGTTCTCATTGAACAAATTCATCGGAAGTTTTGTTTGGGCGGAAACTGATGAACAAAAAAATATTTATATCAGTTAGTAATCTGGAAAATATAAAAATCCAAGTTAATTGGACAATTTTCATTTTTCCTGTATCTTACTATTTCTATGCGTCTGGTTAAAAAAAAAAAAATAAGAAATAAAAGTACCAAATTACCAAGCTCCCGCTTTAAAATCTGTTGTCAGGGTCCAATATGGCAGTACCTCACGCGGTATTTTGGTAACGCTCATGTATACATATTTTATACACAATGCCTACTCCATTAGTTTCTTGCTCGAAGGCTTGCTGCCAATCTGACTGACAGGTGATGACCTGAAAAACAAAATGTCTGAAATGCCCAATTTCTTCATTCCTCTCATAGAACCGAAATTGGGCGAATTCATATACTGAATCCGTGTTGCAAAATCTCTAAATTCATCACTTGTAATTAGAAAATACGATTCGACCTACCTACGTTTATGCACTTGTGCATCTTTCTTTAAGCTGATACTAGTGTAAACGTCTCTTATACCATATCAAATCAAAGAAACTGAAAATGCAACGTGTGGGCTCAAGCAAAATGACTGAAAATAAATTCAAACCGAAGCTGCAACGTGTTGGCTCTAGCAAAGTTTGGCTTCCAATAAGCTGTCACGATACCAATGCCCGATGTCCGCTGTCAATCAATGTAGAAAGTTAAAATGCAAACGATAGGGAGCATAATCACATTTAGGTGGCGGTAGTGTAGCGGTAAATGAAAATATGGTTTGGTTGCTCGTTCATTTATGGCTTTATTAATTGAATTCTTGATCTTTAACCTCAAACTACTAAGTAAAATTAATTCAAGATCTAATCTAAACTGCAAAACTTTAATTTCTTTAATCTAAATTTATGACTATATTAATATTATACAAATTCTACTCAAATTTCTTACCACTAATTCTTAATTCAACTATACTTCAATATTTTCTTATTTTCTTATTAATTAATTCTATCCTAATGCTGGAAAAATAAAACCATTTATTAGTTGTTTTCTGCCAAATGTGGATTAATCTACCACATAGTGTGAAGCTGACCTTGTGGTGGCAAAATTTCAAACTGTGAATAGAGTAATATATTGACCTTCATTAATTTAATGATGTATACCTAGATAAATGTGAATTGTTCTGTGATTTTTAATTAGTGTAACAAACATACAAACTAGCATGCGTTTCACGTTACTGCCAATCACCTTTCCCAATCATTTAACTAGATAAGAATTTACCTTGTAAAATATGTGTCCAATGAGTACGAATTTGACCAAAATTTTACGAAAAAAATAATTAAATTGCGTTGAATTGAACTAATTGAAAGAAGGAAAAAAATCAAAATGGAATGAAATTAAATTGAAAACTATGAAAGAGAAATCTTAAGAACCAAAAAAACTATATTTTTTACTATTATCGAAATTGAAATTTATTTCTGAAAAACTAACCCTTTTTTTTGTATCACTGATGAACCTTTTTTTTAATTGCAAATTGGAATACCATGACCATGTGGCAGGTGTATTTCCTTTGATAACTCGTTGAATAAGAAGAATGATTGAACGAATGACCTCCTTTTTATAGAAATATTCGTTCTATTTTCGCGATCCATAAAATGAAATATTGAAAATTTTCACTTAAAATGACGAATAATGAAATTTTTCTTAATATCAATTGATAGCAAATTTAATGCTCTACAATTGACACCTTTCTTGTAGAAATTAATTGAAAGTTCGATGATTTAGATGAATTTTTGCAAATTCTGTGCAATTTACCATAAAATCTCAATTACTTGTGTTTCCCTTTCCAAGTAATAGATTTTTCTGTCATTCGTAATATTTTTGTCTTTTTCCCACTGTGAGTCTCCTTCACACTCATTCTGGGAAGTGTATTTATAAAAAATCGCGAATATTTCGATTCTCGCGTAAAATATCGCGAAACAAACGTGACCATCGACATCGCGGGTCGATATCACCCCATTTCGATGTGTCAAACGTCACGGGAACATGAAGTAGGCGAAGTTTTGTCACTATCGCGCGCGGGTGTGAAGTTTATTTTTAAAGTATTTTTTTTGTTTTTAGGAGTGTTGTTTGTGGTGTTTTCTGCCACCGTGGATTTCTTTATCAACAGGTAAGCATCTTTGCTTATTTATTTTCTTAATTTAGCTTGTAAGTTGCTAATTTTGTGAATTTGTGGCAAATGGCAGGTAAGTGCTTTCGTTGCATTTAATACCTTGTTTGTTCACAAATATTTAGCATAATTATAATAATCATGCAGTTTGATATGTAAACTAATGTTTTATGTTGCATTGTATACATGAAACATAAAGTTACATATGTTTTCAAACAATTCATCGATTGCATGTAATTGTTGTTGTAGAAAGTATAGCTACATACAGTCATGCTCTTGACTGGTGTGTTTATATTTTTATCTTGTGTCAATTAGAGTCGGTTTCACAGTTCAAGTTTAAACTTAAGATGTGGTTTAAACTCAGTTTATCTCTTCAACAAAGTTTCACAGTGGTAAGGTAAACCTCGTTTAAACTTAGTTTAAACCACCAAAATTGAGCGTTTAAACTCAGTTTCTCTTTAAATGTGAATGAAGTGACATTTCGTGCGTTTCAAAGAGTCTTTACTCATTTTCGTAGGTTTAATTAATTTATTTTTTTTTTTCACTTTGGTAGGTTTAATTAATTAATTTTTTTGTCACAACGATTTGGCCGGCAATATTTTGACAGTAAATGACTCACCATAGTTTGCTAGTTCACAATTGTACAGAAAATAGGTTATTAGTTCCCAATTCCATAGTGCTGCCATATTAAAAAAGGTCGAACACTGTGAAACTCATTTAGGTTTAAACTCAGTTTAAACTACGAACGGAGTTTAACTAATCCTGAGTTTAACTAATCCTGAGTTTAAACTCGAACTGTGAAACCGGTACTTAGTGTTTTAAAGACATTATTGACTTAAATTCTTAATATATTTCATATTAATCCATTTTCTTTTATTTTATTTCAGGTTTTTTTCGTTGGATTCCTTCCACTTATGGAAAGACCAAATTATGGTAATTTATTGTTGTGTATATTTATTTATTTCTTTGTACCAACTTCCTCATTTTCTTTCAGGTTCGCTGAACATATACTTCATAGAAAGGCTTCTCCAAAATTTCTGTTATCACCAACGGCATTTTATTGGTCTTAGGATGTTTATTTCTTTGAGTTTTGGCACATCGCTGAACATGTTTATAGATATTATTATTCATTCCCCTCCAACGATAGAAACGCTTTATCATTTCCAGAGTTTTGTTCCATCCGAAGTGTCCTCCGAACCCTGAGTCATGAAAGTCTCTCAATATAATCCCTATGTTCCCTGGGTGCGTTATACACTCGGGTACACGGGTACTCCCTACCGCACTTGTCTTCACCTTGGCCTATATATCGTGGAATTCTGCTAAGAGAATCCGCATTGCCATTCTCTTTTCCGTTCTTGTAGCCAAACTAAAAATCATACTCCGAAAGTTTTTGGTGGAACCTCACCATGCGAGATGTGGTGTCCTTAACCTTAAAAATTCCTCTAAGAGGTTGATGGTCGTTTATGACTTTAAAATGTCTTCCAAGCAGTTAGCATTTGTAATAATATACTGACCATACAATGGTTAGCGATTCCCGTTCCGTGGTTGAGTAATATTTTTCGGCTTGGTTCAACGTGCGGCTGCCATAACTAACCGGCCGACCTTCTTGCTCCAAGACCGTTCCTAGTGACTTCCCACTTGCATCCATGATGACTGTGAATTCTTCATCAAAATTCGATTAAGTTAATACTGGTGGTGAAGTTAGAGCATCTTTAATCACGTTAAAGGAATTCTCGCATTCTGGCCTCCAATTGAACTTCACCTGTTTTCTCAAAAGGCAAAAGCCAAAATCTTTGAAAAACTAGGAATGAACTTACGGTAGTTGTTTGCCAGCCCCAAGAAAGACTGGACCTGTCTCACTGTGTTTGGTCGTGGAAAGTTTTGTACTACTTCTACTAACCGTTTTCCAGGTTGTACACCTTTCTTCGAACAAACATGACCAATGTATATTACCTCCTTCTCAGGAATTGACATTTTGTAGGTTGCAGTTTCAAGTTATGTTCCCTAAAAAGGTAAACACTTCCCCTAGGTTTTCATTATGCTCATCCATGTTTTTCGCAAATATACCTACGTCATCAAGATACACGAAGCATTTAATCGCCTGAAGACCTATTAATATCCCGTTTAATACAGATTAAAAGAATCGAGGCGTTGTTTTTAAATCGAATGGTAATCTTTTGTAATGGAAGTGGCTGAAATTTATGCTAAAAGCAGTCTTTTCGCAATCTGCTGGGTCGATCAACACCTGATGATAAGCAATGGCAAGATCTAAGGATTGAAGTACCTAGAATGACCCAGTTTGTCCAGGATATCCTCAATCCGTGGTAGTGGGTAAGAAAAGGGGATACAGACTTTGTTATGCTCACGATATTAATAGCACTGGATAACTAAAGAGGCTATTGCTGTGCTCAAAAAAGTCTTCCTCTAACAGCTTTTTAAGTTGCTCTGGCATTCCTCTATGTGGGTTTCAGGCATTCTGAATTTTTTTTCATTTATGGGTCCGGTATTAGCCATCAAGGGGAGTTTGAACATTTTTGTTGGAGTGTATGTCAAATTATCTTCAGCAAGTGAAAGACATCGCTGTATTCGTAGCAGATTTGCATTATTGCCTCTTTTTCTTCCAAATTCAGCCCTGCCCCAGTGTGAGACGGTTTCACCAACTTAATCCGTTGCTGATTTATTTTTAATGTACCTGGCTCCCTCTTCAGTGGCTTCACCAGATACCTATCTAATTATTCCAACTGGGGCTAAAATTAACAATTTCGACTGGCTCCGTTCTGGAGTTAACGATATCTACATATGCCTGGTCATACTTTGGTCTAACAATAGTATTGCCGCAGTATACCCCGGAGTGATTTCTTCTGCCATACAAATCAGTTCATCGTTACTTTTTACCTGAATTTTTACTAGTTGTTCTGTTCTTGGCTGTAAGCGCATGGCGCTTGTTGTGTACCTGTGATCCCAAACGCGTTCTGCCTTGCTCTTGTGCTATCATTGCCGCAAGGTCTTTTATTACCTGAAGCTCGTGCACAGTTAGTGGTCGGAAGAGATTGAATTTCGAACGCCGTCAGCGGATGGTCCGGTTCCTTAGCCCTTGCCTTTATTTCGTTTGCTTGTGGTTTGTTCCACATCTCCTCTGGCCATCTTGCCCCTATTTCTTTCTTTGTTTTGATTTCTTGGAGATCTTGAATTTCCGCTACCGGGATATTCATAATCTCCTCTTCTTGGTTATTTTTCTTATCTCTCGTTTTCTGAGACTGTTCTCGAGAACGTATATACTTGCTTATATTATTGGACGCGGTTTCCACACTGATTCTAATATCCTTCAAGGTGGCGATTCGATCCACTATTCTTTGTTTCACTTTACTTGGGAGAGTTCCCTTGAGCTCCGCTATTTCTGGCTTGTACTCCTTTTTCTGAATGCATCTGTCCATTGCTAATGCAATGACCGTTTCTTTACCTGTAAAAGAGGTAGCTTCGTCTTGTGCTCGTCTCTTCCTTCTATTACCAGTTTCTTATTGGCACAGTCAATTGTAGCCTTATTTCTTAAAAATGCCATTTCCAATATGCCGTTAGAAGGTATTGAGTCCGTTTCCTGGATTGTATTGAGCTCGCAAGTTTGAACCTTATTCCCGACGCGCATCTTGGCTTCGCAAGTCCCTATTGAGCTTCTTTGAGCTCCAAACAAGCCACAAATTATTATTTTCTTCTGCGCTTGGGCTGGTGTATCTTTTCTTACCCGATTTATCTTAACTATAATGAAAATTTATCTTAACAACAATGATAATTTAACTTCTAAACCTATGTCAGCTTCGACCATGATGATGCAGTTATTCATAAAACTTAATTACATTTCATTGTTTCTTACCCTAGATACGCCTACCCTCTCCAAGACCGTTAGTGGAAGGCAGCTGGGGGAAAACTCCCCAGCTGCCGCTCCCTGTTTCCCAACTGTTGCCATCTATACTCCGCTAAGTATTTTTAAGACAGTTTGCTGTGTAGTGATCGCAGGTTTTACAAAACTGACAGAACAGAACCTCTATCCCCGGTTGGAAATTAGGCATATCGACTGATGCATCCGCGAACCTCACGTTTTGCTTCTCGCAACTGAGTGTATCATGTACATAGTTGTTGCACATAGTGCAGTAAGGAGGCTGCTTTCCTCACTGGCATTCTTTAGCCATGTGCCCAGGCCAACCACATTTGAAACAATGAATGATTCTGGGCGGGGTTGCCTTGGCGGGCGGTGATTGGTATCTTGTGGGCGATGCCAGCCTAGAAGTAGGGTAAATTTGTGGTATAGGTTGTTGGGATCTATCGTGGCTAGCGTCATCTATTCTCCATACATTTTGTGTCCTTATAGTATTGGACCGCACGCCCTCCTGTACCACTTCTGGATCCCTTAATTGAAGCGTTTGAGCATGCTTTTCGTAATAGGTAGCTTCCTCCAGTACCCCTTCCAGCGATTCAAATTTCCGACTCGCAAGGTATACTTGAGTCGGTTTAAGCCTAACGCTAGTATATGCCGCCAAGGCAATTGCCTCCAGTTCTGTAATTAGACCTCCATCTCCTCCCGGGTATTTTGCCGAGACCGCCGTTTTTATCAGGTGGAGCCATTCTTTTATCCGGTCTGCGAACTCCCTGGTTTCTTCGCCGGGCCTCTGCCTGCATGCCAGCATTTCTGTTCGCAGTTCACTAAAAGATTTTTTGGCATATACGCTGATTTGATTACTTGCTGCAAAAAATCAAAATCTTTTGGCTCCTGCGAATTTATCTAGTGGTACGCATCGTCCGATAAGCGATGCTTTATACACGTGATGAAGATCTGCTGCTGTACTTGTCTCAGTCGACCGTGTAGTTCTTTACTACAACTCAGGAAGCGACAGACCTCCTTCGAAAGTTTGGATGATCTTTCTCTGGATAGCATGAGCACATACTTGGATACTAGATCCATTACTTTTTCGTGCACGTCTGTCATATTACATTGCTGAATGTTTTCCACGGCTACGTTTCTTTCCTCTGGCGTTAACTGGTTTCATTCGCTTCCTCTTTTCCACTCGACGCTAACTCCTGTTTCTTTCTTCTACTTTGCTCTGTTTCTGAATGTTGCTTCTGCTCCTTAGGCTGTTCCCAGAATAATAATTTCCTTGGCTTGAACCCTTTACTCGTGTTGGCTTTATTAATGTCTTGATTTGGAGTTCTCTGTGAGGATCTATCGAGCCCCAATTCTTTCTCTAGTTCTACTGTAGTTTCCTCTGCCTCCTTTAGCTGTACCGTTAGCGAGTCTATATTCCTTAAGAGCCTTATTTTTCCTTCCGGATTTCATCCAATGCTTGTTCTGCTTCTATTTCACGGCTCTGGATAACTTCGAATGCTACTGTCACACGTAGATCTAAAGCTTCGGCTTTGCTTAGAACTCTCACTCTGTTCCTCCAGTAATTTCTTTGCATCTTTTTCTGTCCACCTTTTCCGTAACTCTCCCGTTATATGATCCCGGATATATTGCCAGTCTTGTTCATAATTCTGCAATATTGCCTGGCATTCCTTAAGTTCTTGTGCTATCAGTTCTAATTTCCTTTCCTGGGTCTGATAGCGTGCTAGTTCCTCCCTGGTTAATATTATACTCCTACCTATGGAGATTTAAGGTATATAAAAAAGCCAGTACCATGCAGACATTGATACGCTGCCGAGAATTATGCCCTACAACTCCTATCCTTATTGACTATTAATCGGTAAACCCAACTATACACAACCTCTTGACCAAAATTATTTCCGATAACTTGGATCTTTATATAAAACAACTGAAATTACAATTAATATACACGAGACTATTAAATAGAGCAACGATTGGTCTACTTAATTTACTATTTACTTTCCTTAGCCCCCTATTGCCTAACAACAAAATTATCAAAGGTCAACCCGATCATTATTTTCGATACTTCTTAATTTTTATTTGACACGCTAAAGAACACCAACAACAAATCCAATTTTTTTTTTAATTTTATTTCAAACCACACACAAAAAAACAACATAAAACAAATCTTAAATTAATTTTCACTGCACCCTAAAAAAAAATTGCACAAAAATTATGTAGATGCCCTGTAATACCAGAAGTTGTTTAGCAAGTTTGTTGTATGTACCTGCGTGTATAACTGGAGTAGCTGAATTAGCTTGCTCCCAGTGTGTGTGTTTGGAGTAGCTAAATTAGCTCAACTCCTGATGTGTGTGTTTGGAGTAGCTGATAAAGCTCAATTCCTCAAACGACGTAAGTTTACTTTCCAACTTTTAAAAAAAATAAAAAAAATACAAAACTTAATTTAACCTGAAAATAAAATAAAATGTATAACGGAGCAGCTGAAAACCGTTAACTTCCACAAAAAACAAAATCAATTGTGAAAATCACAATACCTTAAAATCCGGCTGCGCCAATTGTCGTGTCCCTTAGCAATCAAACAACAGAAAATATTAATTAGCCGCGATCACTAAGCCTCTTCAATGAAAACAACGCAATTTTTTTAACACATTTATAATTTTCTCTTTACCGTAAACTGACCTATCTTAACATGAATTACTTCACACAATTATTCCGACTTTCGAACTGACCTAACTTAATACTTGGTAATCTGACTTGAACCGAAACTTGCGAGCGAGTTACGTTGTCGTCAACTTTACATAATAAAAATTCCTTTTTAAATAAAAACCGTAAAATGATATTCTCCAAGAGAACGGAAAATGAAAACATTCCCATGGAGTCAGCAAATTCCCAGACGGCAGCGGATCTCACCTTATCATACTCTTTTAATAAAAATGAACTTTCATGAGAAAAAACAGCTTTTGCTTTTAGGTAAAAAGTTCAGTTCTTACTCGGATCTTAGATCGTTCAGTAAAAATAATCTCGATCGGGCTTTTTCTCTTAAGAGTAAAGCGAAAGTGACAATTATAAAAAGTAGTGATAATTGTTCTTAAGAATATTTGTGTAGTGAAAGAATAAAAATTTTAGTGATTTCTATTAATTACTGTGTTTTCTTTTACATATCTTTTATTTATTTTTTTCACTAACGATATTAACAGAAAAGTTAAGTGGCGCAGTCGGTAGGATATCTTTCTAAAGAGAGATATCCAGTGAAACGAGCATTAAATCAATTAAAGTGAAAGTGATCAACTAAAGTAACAAAGCAAGCTTTATTTAGTGTTGTGCAGAAACAGCGATCACAATTAATTCGAGAAGGAATTTCAAATTCGATAAAAATCGAAAACTTGAAATGACTACAGCGGAGCAGTTGGTGGCTCAGGTACAGGCCCTCACACAAAAATTGGCTGAACAAGAAGACAAACTAAACAGAGCAAACTTGACGAAATTTGAACTAACTGCGGATCAAATAATTAGGAACTTCAACGAGATACCAGCATTTTCCGGAGAAGACTATTTTAAGTTAAAATAATTCTTAAAAACTGTTGAAGATGTGGAGACACTTTGCGGAGACAATAACAATCAGCTGAAACAATATTGTCTAAAAAGAGTAATCAATGGAAAAATCATCGGAAAAGCGAGGAATGCCATCCTGGAGATACCAGAGAATCGAAGGAATTGGTCAACTGTAGTGGAGACTTTAAAGGTATGATTTCGACCAAAGCAGACAACTCACCAGTTAATGTTTCAGGCTAAAGAATTAAAGGTACACAATTTAAAAGTTTTATTTAATAAATTAACTAGTATTAAAAGTCAAGCCAATGAAATTTGCGATTATGGCGAAGAAAATAATTATACTTATGAAGCAATTGATAAGGAATTAATTCAGATTTTAAAATCAAAACTAATACCAATTTTACAAGTGCAAATTGATCAGGACAAAAGTTTATTTGAATTAGATAATTCTTTGTGTCAAACGGAAATTTACTTAAGTGAGGATATGATAAAAAATTCGTATAGGATTAATAAATATGATAAAATTAGTAAAGAAAACCAGAATAGTAAACGAATTAACAGCGATATTCGCAACGCTAATAGAAATTACAATTCTTATAACTCACAAAATTTTCCAAATTCTTCGAAATTCTATAATTCGCCGAATTTTCATAATCCCACCAAACCTGTATTTACTCAACCGCCTACAAACAATAACAGAAATTCAGGACAATACAGACGACAAAATTTTACAACGTACCCGAACCCATGGAAGTAGATAATATTAATAGAGAAAGTGCTATTGATCAAGAGGTAAATTTTACAAACTAGCCTCGGAAAACAGATTACCAATAATTAAATTAACTTTCGATGATATCCAAATAAATTGTTTAATAGACACAGGTTCTGACACTAGCCTTTTAAAACCTAACGTTCTACCATACGACATTTTAAATTTAAAAAACGCTCTCACATATAACTCCTTAGGAGGCCCAAATAATGTGACACAAAAGATGATCACACCTATTCCCAAAGAATTAAAAAGAGAAGGAACACTTGAATGGAAAATTTTCCCTCTTAAGAGTAGAAAATACGATGCAATAATCGGCATCAACTTTTTAATTCCTTTTCAGTCAAGAGTTGATGTTCATAATCAATATTTAGAAATCTTTTCAAAGTATCAAATCCTTTTCGAGAACATTGACTATCCAAGTGAAATTGCTCAAGCAAACCACCTTGAACCTATAAATAACACTAAGGAAGAATTTTTTAATAAAATCAGCCAGTCCCATCTTAATTGCGAAGAGAAATCGCATTTAAAAGAGTTATTAGTACAAAACAAAGATTTGTTTTTCTGTGAAGGCAATAATCTGACATTTACACATGAAATCAAGCATGAAATCAGATTAAAATAATAATCCTATTTATTGTAAAGTTTACCGCTACCCTCAAATACACGAGAAAGAAATAGAGGCTCAGATAAAAGAGATGCTACAACAGGGTATAATCAGAGAGTCTAATTCACCTTATAATTCCCCCCTCTGGATTGTCCCCAAAAAGATGGACAATTCAAATGTGAAAAAATGGCGTATAGTGATAGATTACAGGAAACTTAATGAGATCACTATAGACGATAAGTTCCCTATCCTGAATATCGAAAATATTCTGGATAAACTTGGAAAGGCCCAATACTTCACAACAATTGATCTGGCAAAGGGTTTCCATCAGATCTTAGTGAAGGAAGAACAACAAAAGAAAGCAGCCTTCTCTACACCATTCGGGCACTATGAATATATTCGTATGCCCTTCGCCTTAAAAAATGCCTCAGCAACCTTTCAGAGGTTGATAAACTCAGTATTAAGAGACCAAATAAATAAGATTTGCGTAGTATATCTTGACGATATATTAATCTTCAGTACTTCCATTCAGGAACATGTTACAAATACTAACAAAATTTTTAACAAACTTCGAGAGGCGAATCTTAAAGTACAGATCGATAAATGCAACTTCTTTTGCAAAGAAACTAAATATTTGGGTCATGTACTGACGACTACTGGTATCAAACCAAATTCCAAGAAAATCAAAGATATTTCAGAACTAAAACTTCCCACAACGCAGAAACAGATCAAATCATTCCTAGGAGTAACAGGGTACTATAGGAAATTTATAAAAGACTACGCTAGAATAGCACAACCAATGATTAAATACTTGAAAAAGAATACACAAATAAATAAATTAGACCCTTCCTATGTGAACGCCTTTGAACAATTAAAGACTTTAATTACTTCACACCCTATACTTAAATACCCTGATTTCAATAAGTCTTTCAAAATCAATACGGATGCAAGTCAGTATGCAATCGGTGCTGTATTACTTCAGGAAAATCACCCAGGTGCTTTGCTAGTAGGACTTTAAATAATCATGAAGTGAGATATAGCACAACAGAAAAAGAGTTATTAGCCGTTATATGGGCATTAAATAATTTAGGCCTTACATATATGGCAAAGAATTCGAACTTCAAACAGACCACCAAGCATTCAAGTGGCTACATATTAAATATTTAGCTAAAGACCTAAATACCAGATTGCAAAGATGGATTCTCTCACTTGGCGAATACAATATAAAAATTGAATATCTGAAGGGAAAGGAAAACAAAATTGCAGATTTCCTTAGCAGAATCAACACTGATGAGCATGAAATAAATGGACTGACCGAGACGATCAGTCTTAACGAAGGAAGAGACCTTTCGGAGCATAATGACCCTTTGGATAATAATGAAAACCCAGACCCAGAAAATATAAATGATAACGATTCTCTCCAACCTACAGTTCATTCGCAGGATGAGGAACAAAATGATCACATTCCAATTCTGGATACTATCGTCAACAGATTCAAAACCCAAGTTGTAATTACCACAAATTTTACCCAACAAATGGAACATATATTAGGAAATCGAAGAATATGTATAAGCCCAAACCCAAGGGCAGAGGAATTAGTTAGTATATTAAAAACCTATATATCAAATAGCAAGATAGCAATCTACACTCAGATATCAGATCACGATTTCAACTACATTCAGCAAATAATAATTAAAGAATTTCCCAATACTAAGTTTGTAAAATGCACCTACTTCGCTCAAGACATCGAAACTGAAGACGAGCTAATCAAAGTAGTATCTATTCAGCATAAAGAACAAAGGCACCCCGGTATCATTGCCCTTTACGAAGATCTAAAACTAAAAATATATCATAAAGAACTTAAAAATATTATAAACAAAATTACCAATAATTGCGATATTTGTAACAGAGGCAAATACGATAGGAATCCGATCAAACCCAAATTTCGAACAACAGAAATACCTACAAATAAAAACCAGATAATACATATAGATACCTACGTAAACAAGAAGCAAACATTCATGGTCTTTATTGACAAATTCACCAAATTTGCGACAGCATACTCGATGGAACATAGGAACCATACAGAGATAATTGAAAAACTAAGAATGTATTTTAACCACAAAAAACCCAGAAAGATAGTAACCGACAATGAATTTAAACACATTAACGTTAAAGATTTCTTAAGGCAAGAAAATATAGAACTGCACTTAGTTAAACCTAATAGTCACACAGGCAATTCAGATATAGAGAGATTAAATAATACTATTACAGAAAAATTACGTATATTAAACATAGAACAACCAAATTTCATACGAACTCAAATGTTAGATGCTATAAAATATTACAATAATCAATACCATAGTACAATTAAAACCACCCCATTAAACGTTGAAGAGGGAAAAATTCCAATCGAAGAAATCTATAATAATCTCATTAGATCGCAAAGTAAAAGACTAGAAAAGCACAACAAGGGTAGAGAAGAATACGAAGAAAGGAGAAAACAAGGTTATATAAAAAATTACAAATCTCTAAGACACAAAGACGAACCTAAATTCAGAAAATACAATCTATCTAATATACACCCTTCCAACATTAAACGTCCTCTTAAATTTTCAGATAATGATGACCATCTTTGTAGCATTAGCAATGCTGCAACCAACTACAAATAGAGAAAATTGAATCTAATTCCGGATATACCATAGTTCAAGAAAACCAAATCTTAATGCCGAAAACGTACAATTACTCCTTACATATAATTGATTTACGCCAAATTGATAAAATAATAGTAGAACTAATAAACAGTGCGTCTTTACTTCCTGAAAATATTAGTTATCCACTGACAAAAGACATAGACAAGTTACAGGACAAATTGTTAACGCTAGGAAACGGACACCACACTATTCGAAAACGAGGACTACTTAACTTTATAGGAACTATTAATAAATGGTTAACAGGAACCATGGATGACGAAGACAGGCAAACTATAAATCAATATTTAGAATACATTGACACTAATAACCATAGCCTAATAACTAACAACAACAAACGAAAACTTTAATGCATCTATAAGTAAACTATTCAATATTATACAAGATGACAGAAAAATCATAAAAGATTTCATAAATGCTAAGATAGACAAAAATTCTTTGAAAATTGCAGCATTTGACATCAAATTAAATATCCAAGAAGTAGATAGAATGGTAAGCGAGTTACAAGATAACATTATATTTTCCAACTTTAACATCATCCATCCATCTCTCTTAACTCATGAAGAAATTCTTTAATATCAGATAAACTCTGACAAAATAAGAAACCTAAATGTAGGGTTTGCAAAAACGACCACAGATAAATTAATATTTTTATTCAAAATTCCGTATAAAATGACATGTATTAACAAAAAATTAATCATACCTTTAGCAAATACAAATACTTGTAATATGATTAATTCACCAATCATCCAAACTTTTGAATATCGAGGAGAATATTATGAATACGAACCAGGATAAAGCAATTCATCAGCTAAATAATTTAAAACATTGTATTGTTAAGAAAAATTGCGAAAATATAAAAAGCTGTAAAACAGAAATTTATAACATAGACGATGATAGTCTACTTATTCAGTTAGCAAACAATATAACTGTAACGTCGAATTGTGACGAGAGAAAATTTGTTTTAAATGGAAATTATTTTATCAAGTTTTTTAATTGCAGTATCAACGTAGACAGTAAAACTTATAGTAATAAAATAAAAGAGGTAAGAAATAAAGATTTTGTCCCAAACTTGGATTATAGAGCCGAAAATAATACTTTGTCTTTCGATGCAATTGTTCTAGAAACGAGAAAAAACATAGAAGAAATTCAAGAGTTAAAATTCCATAAAATTATGTTTTATTCAAGCAGTAGTACCACTGTAATTATCATATCAATAATAGTAACAATTATTTTGTACATATATTGTAAACAAAAACGCTTAAAAGTAAAAGTTGTTAATCGGATTCAGGAGAATCCTTATCTTAACGAAGGAAGAGTTACGTTGTCGTCAACTTTACATAATAAAAATTCCTTTTTAAATAAAAACCGTAAAATGATATTCTCCAAGAGAACGGAAAATGAAAACAATTGATACAGAAAACCGGGAATAACTTGCATGAGTAGAAAACACTTCATGCTACAAATCTTAAATATCTAAAACTTATTGACAATAAAACTAACAACAATGTATGTGCAGCATAATAAACTAAAATCATGTTAACTCTTTCTGCTTTCTGCATCTACTCCTTTTTCCAAAGGAAACTTCGCAAATCCAGTGCAATCCATGATGAAAATTTTGCTCCTTTTTAGTAAACATTTTAAGGAACACAGTAACATTCAATATTTAATACATACCGTTGTCCGAAATAAAATTTACCATTATTTCACATTAAATGCTTACAAGTATCCACACTCCATACTGAATGCCTAATAAATGGCAAATGAAGAATACTCATGGATCTGTGTAGTTTCGTAGAATTTCGGGTAGATATAACTAGAGCTTCAGTGGAATATAACAATTTTTACTTTTCATTTAGCTGATGTTAAATTTCTGGCACTTATAGATATAGCCGTTCAGTTTCTGAGAATTTCAGCGAAATGTACCCAAAAATTCAGTGGCGTGCACATTTCTAAAAATATTGGATAAGTTAACGATTTAACGATATAGCAGTAAAGTTTTTTAGAATTTCGGTTGAGTTCCATGCAAATTTCAGTGTTTTGAAAAACCTACAAAAAATACTGCTGAAGAAGTATTAAAATTATTCACTAGAACCAGAAATTTCACTAGAAAAGATACTTGCAGTGTATGTTCTGTTATGTAAACAAGAGACCTTCCATTTTATAAATGTCTTTTCCAGTATAACGCAGTGAGATAACTTATCGAAGGCTCTACTAAAGTCTGTATAAATACAATCCATCCGGTAGCCTTTTGCAAACGCGCAAATGGTATCCGAGACAAATTCCAACAAGTTAGTGGTTTTGCAACAAGTTAGTGGTTTTCCAACAAGTTAGTGGTTTTCCAACAAGTTAGTGGTTTTCCAACAAGTTAGTGGTTTTCCAACAAGTTAGTGGTTGTAGACTTGCTCGAAATAAACCCATGTTGGTTTGCAGAGAACAAATTCTTACAGGAAACCGACAGCTGAGAGTAGATGATAGATTCTAATAATTTGGGCATACAAGAAATTTTGCAATAGACCTATAGTTAGAAATTTCATTTTTACTACCTTTTTTGGGGGTAGGTATGATAAGCGATTTTTGAAATATTGTTTTTAGCGAAGCTACTAGGGCAAGGTAACAAGACTTAAAGAAGGCTGGAGGGATCCCATCAGGACTCGCTGTGAAGTCTTTTGGAATACCATTAACATGATCGAGTATATCCTCTTGTGCAATTGTAGGGATAGTGAAGGAAATGTTATTAGAATCGTTCATATGACAGTTTGTAACCTTCTGGCCAGTCATATCTACCTCTGAGCCTGGCAGCTTCTCGACCATCCAGCTCTGCCAGACAGATGACTGATCATGGCTACTTTATGTCCCTTTTAAAGTTGTTGTGGGACAATGGAGGTTGATCTGTAGGCGAGCACGGTACAGGCTTCTTGCCGGCTCAAGCTCAGGGCTGGGTTAGGTTCTTGCTCGCTGTTCAACCACCTATTACTGTACCGCTCTAGAGGAATAATTAAGATAGAAAGAAAAAAAAATGAAAAAAAGAAAAAATAGAAAACTGATAGATGGGAATACGGACCCCACTCTGAATGATAGGCCCCTGTGGATTATTTGAAACCTCATTCCACTGCCCCACTCACCAAACTCATAGGAAAGATTGCCAACTGCGTCCGCCTGCTGGCATCTTGATCTTCCCAAACCCCCAACTGAACCCCGCACCAAACAAAATAGATATTTAGCCTATTGCCATGTTATCTTATTTATTTTTCATAACACGCACAAACACAAAACAAAAAAGAAAAAAAAATATTAATATGAGGGTCTATGCTACTACACGGACATGTATGGATAGTTATCATCTATGCATCCCTATGGTGGTAATATATTTATAAGTAATATATGTATATGTATGAATATATACGAGAACACAAAAGACGAGAACAAAACATCATTAAACGTCATTAATCTAATCTAGGTATCAATAGGAAAAAAAAAATTATAGAGAAAACCATTTCGTTAGTATACTAATATTTTTGTATCTTAAAAGGAACAAAAAAAAAAACAATTCGTATAACTAAAGGCGTTACGCTACTATCTGTCCTATGTATGAGGTGCAAACATATGAACATAAAAAAAAAAAACAAGAAAAAATCAAATTTAAGTTTTATACCATAAAGATGAAGTTCTTACACTAGTAAACCCGATAATTGATAACTCCATAGGAAGGAGATTTTACGATATTATAGACATAAGCATGAATAAAATCAAAACCAAAAAAAAAAAGTTTTACACTATTACAAGAAAAAAAAATGTTTGCATTATTTTTATGAATATATTTAAATCTAATTGACTATCATAAACCATGTGGGTTCCAAGCGAAATACGAGAAGACAAGAGAAACAGTGCATTTTGTATTTATTATTTTTTTTCCCTTTTTTCAACACTACCTTTTCACGACAAAATATAAATTGATGGAAAACTGTGTTGGTACTTACATATTAATCCCTCCGGCGATGAAGCGCTTCAGCAACCTGATGATTAACGCTGTGAAAAAAGGAAATTTTCTTGTTTTTTTGCTTTCTTGTGTGTAGTGTTCTTGTTTCTCCGCCTTCTCCCTATCTCGTCCCGTTGATAATTAGGTTATACGCTTTATTTTTTCTAAGTCCGGATGGAGTTAGGCGACTCTCGTCTCCTCGACAGGTATGCCGAAAATCTTCTGAAAGGAACTTTGGGTGCCCAAGCAAAGCAAGGCCTGGCTTATGAAAAGATGGGGCTCGCTTCCTAGCCGATTTTGTCGTTATTGTTGATTTATGTACCGGTATAATCACACAATTCACAGTACAGACCGAATCTCTGTCACCTGATATGTAAAAATTAGCTAAATAAATCACTCCTACCACGAGAAGGTAATTCCACCTTGTAAGTAAAATAAAAAAAAACCTGAACGAACACTTTGTGCCGTTTATATCCACTTACAAAATAAAACAAAATAATTAAGACTTCTGGTGTGTTAATCCACTATAACTGGGAGATTGGTAAATCTCGATCGCAGCTTGCAACAAAAAAAAAACTTTTACAAACACTTAGTGGCGCTTGGGTTCACTCACAGAGCAAAACAAAGTAATTGAAAGTGTTGTGTATACCATTCACTATAACTGAAGACTGTGAGGGTCTCACCTTTCTTGATGACATACAAGGGGCGATACAGCGAAAATTACCCAAGTGCATTGCACTTGATTGATCAGCACCTTTGTTGGGTGATCGGAAATGCTCAATTTGCATTTTCTTTGTTTTTATCTTCTTTCTTTTCTAAAAAGAAACGTTTAGTGGGCGATTTATTTTATTGAGTTTCTCGCGATTGATTTCCGCTTGGACTCAATTTACTAACTTTACTTTGCAGGAATTTATTATATTAAAAAATTCTTTTTTCCTGTGTATTTGGATAAGAAGTTCATTTACTTTAATTAAATTATTTTTCCAGAGACTGGGTTTGGGATGCATCTGACTAATGATGATTACATATGCCCTGTTGCCCAAGATACACGAAATTAGAATTTTGCAAATGAGGAAAAATATTATAGCCGTTACAAGTTGTTGTGTCGAGGATGGATATTTGTCGGAGAAAAAGCATTGTCGTAAAAGGAAGCAAACATATTGTAAATTTCAGACGAATCATCACTAGCAGAATCCTTGCACCTCATGGTATTGGGATAGTTGATGTTTTTCATCAAATTTTTGGCTATGTATATTTTATGTTGGGAGTTTTTTGGTTCTTTGTTCTATATATGCTGTAGTATAGTTTCGCATGGCATTTTGCAAACAACATTATTGGCTGTTGGTATAGCATATATTGAGTTGTGATATTGATTTGAATGCAATCTTTGTTTTATTATTATTATTTTGGATTATCCTGGAGAGTTTTAGGGATAATGGGTGTATATATGGGGTAGATCACGCATTAGCCTCCCATACAATACAAACCGAACACACATTCGCATTTGATATCTTTTACTTATTTCTTTATTTAAATTATTTATTTATTTATTTCTATATGTTCAGTCAACGTTTTTAATATATTTTTAATGTGCATTTATGTAATATGCTTTAATATTTTTAAACGAATCTTATATCAGAAACAAAGATAAAGGAAAACATTCTTATTTATTTATACAACTTTTATACAATTTTATATTTTAATGAAGTTAGCCCGAAACGTCGAGCAAATAAACAATAATAAAATCATGATTGGCGTTTTCCTTAAAAAAAATCAATCAAAATATTGCATTATAGACCCGATCATAAACATAATCAGCTGTAAATTTCGAAGCAGCTGTAAACTGTTATATATACTATATATTACCCACTGCTTATAACCTATCTAGTGATTTTAAAAGTGCTACCTTGTTATAATATCAGATGGCTCCATTTTGGCAATTGTTAAGTTGATAAAAGCTCTGTAAATGAAGTATGGACAAGGGGTTGAGGGATAAGCTGTACAAGCATAGACAAACTATAAATTAAAACTGAATGTATTAACAATATTTTAAAATTATGTTATCTCGTCTGGCTTTAAATGTTCGAACATTTTGTAATGAAACTTTTTTTGGGTGTATATCACTGAGAATGAAAAAAATATTTTTACTTTCTAGTGCAATTTATTTATAAAAGCTATTTAGTTTGATAGTTTTTTATATATCATCGTCAGGTCGAGAAAACTATGGCCGGAAAAAATATTTTTCAATAAGCCCGATCGTTACTTTCTGAGGATCCTAATTATTTAAGCTAAAGATACACGGTGAGAGACGTTGGGTCTCCAATCTCTGTTTTACAGAGACTAAAATCTCCGAAATGCTTACATAGCAAGAGACTTTATCTCTGCAGACCAAAAAATTCGTTCTCCGGATACTACAATAAAAAAGTCTCTAGAGCTACGTATATATACGACATTTGAAGATTGATGTTAAATGTCCAGCAAGACATTGTTAGAAAGAATTATCTCAAAAGTATTAATACTTTTATGTTATGGAAAAATTGAGAAAGCTTAAAAAAATATATCCTTGGTGTGCAAATTTTTCAATTTTCCGGTATAAATATAACAAATTTGTCGTTTTTTTTAATTACTAGAACTCTATTGAAGAAATCCGTTATATTCATTAATAACTAGCTCCACTTTATTCCTTTTCCTTTCAGACCTTCCTAGACGTACATTTAAGTGGCTAGAACACAATTAGTCGCCGGAGACCTGAAGTCGACATGTGGCGATGAGATGAAGGACCAGGCCCGCACGTTGACCTATATAAGATGATTACTGCAAGTGGAATCGTTGTTCTCTTCGATCTTCTCTAGGAAGGATATCGAATTGCTGCACTTTGCTGGGTTGTTAATCTCATTTATTTTATCGGCTGGGTATATTAATTGAAAGGCACTTCCACTTTTCACGGTAATAATTTATTCAATTATAATTTGCACTTTCTCTTGCTTTGAGATACAGTACGAGACATTCAGAATCTCAATTCCCTTAATTAAATCTTTTTTGTAATCTTATGCTTCTAGAACAGAGGTTTTTAACCGGTTAGTTGCGGAAGGGTTCAGAAACCATCGAATAAACCATTAGAAAAGATAAGGAAAATCGAATTGTGTTATGACTGTTTTCTTGGTTCTTGATTTTTGGCAGCTGGGCCAGTTAACCGAACCATTACAGCCCTCCCAGATGACTCACACAGTCAGATAGGTGGTGCATCCTCTGGCAACGCCGCTCCCCTCCCGTTCTAACGCCACACTGTCGAAGGTCACGTCACGTGATCACTGTTGTTTACCAACCTCAGTCACTCAGTCATACTGTAGACATCGTGCAGTGAGCTACATAGTTGGTGCAGTTATTCATTCATATTCATATTCATTTATTAAGCAAATTAAGTACACAAGATGTAAATCTTAAATAGTACTTCATATAAACTAATCAAGCTACTCGGAAATCAATAAAAAAAGAAAAAAAAATTAAATTAAAAAACCTAATTTTTAGAAAGTGCCTACTATAACTAAGAAAAAGTAAAGACAAGCAACATATATATTGAGGAGGCAAAAGAAAATTAAAACTAAATAAAAACATATTAATAACAAAAATTATAAAAAGAGAAAAAAAGAAAAAAAGAAAAAAGAAATAAGAAATAAGTAAATAAGAGAATCTTGCACAGTTAATCCCAACATCCCATAGCACTCAAAGTATAAAATCATCCAAATACCTTTTGAATTCGTTGACAGAAGCCACACACTGCGTATTGTGAGGGAGGGAATTCCATAGACGAACAATTTGGACAAAGTAAGATCCCTCATAAGTCAATGTACTAAAACGAGGTATACGTAAGCTCATTCCTCTCCTAGAATGCAGAAATTCTATTTTTTCATAAAGATACATGGGCTTCCTAGTCTGTATTAAATTGAATAGGAAGATTAATGCCCTGCGTTTTAAATAAGTTTGAATTGAGCATCCCAGTAACGAGTCCCTGACTGGAGTAATATGGGCAGATCTGCGCTGTTTAAAAATGAATCGTAAACAATCATTAAAAGCAACTTCCATTTTACGTTTGCACAGGGAATCAAGCTTAGGGTAAATTAGACTGCCGTAAGTAAAATGAGGCAACAAGAGCGTCTTAACCAATCTCAAACGTGAATTTGTTGGTAAAATACTAGCAAATAACCAAAGTCTTCGCAAGCCCCCATAAATTTTACCCAACATACCCTTAACATGATCACAACATTTCAGGCGACTGTTGAACTTCACTCCCAGATTAGCTACCGAGTCAACAAAAGGTAACATGACGTTATTGAGAATAACTGAGGGTATATCATCGAAATCAGGAGGTGAGCTGCACAACACCAAACACTGCGGTTTATTAGGATTGAGAGAAAGCTTATTATCAATTGACCATCTGTGAATTGCAGCAAGATCATCATTGATTCTACAAATACAATCCTCAATCAACCCAAGAGGTTTGCTCAAGTACAATTGAACATCATCGGCATATAGATGTAACTGTACATTATGTACGATATCACCGATATCATTAATGTGCAGACTAAATAGGAGAGGTCCTAATACAGATCCTTGTGGGATACCCTGAAAAAAAGGTAAGAAGGAGGAGAGAATACCATTAACGTTTACTTGTTGAAAACGGTTAGTGAGGAAACTACTTATTAACTTGACCGCAAATTTATAGCTATAATATAGACGCTTTGCTAACCGAATCTCAGAAGTTACCTTGTTCCTAGCGCATTTGAATAGAGATCGAGCATATTCAGTTCTAAGCCGCCTCCATTGACGATATAAGAATTCTCTTTCGACTATTAGAGCACGAATTGTGTGATTAAACCAGGGAGAGCTACTAGCACTAACACGCTTGACTTTAAGGGGAACATATTTATTATACAAATAGGAGATTAGCTCATTCAATATGTCAACCTTACCTTGAACAGAAGGACAGACATAGATATCAGTCCATGTAAGGGACAGGCATTCATTAGTCAAGCTAAATAAGTCGATATGCTTGAAATATCGATAATAAAATTGCTTCAGCTGATTAGAGTTATCAAACGAAGCATTATAAGTCCTGAATAGCATATCATGATCAATTATGCTCGGAGGGCTAATCTGATTATGGAATAATACGTTTTCTTTATCCGTAGTCATAAAGAGATCCAGTTGTGAAGGATTAGTACAACAAAAGTACGTGGGAAGAGAATTCACAACATTGAGGTGAAGACCTTGAATTACAGATCGAAAGCTTTCAGTGGGAATATTACTGTGAAGCAAATTTACATTGAAGTCACCTCCAATAATAACATTGCTATAGCGATGCGCAATACGGGAAATGGAAGTAGAAAGTTCATCTGCACATTCATCAACAAAATTACCAGGAGGACGATATACAGCACATAATACACACCTCTCTAGACCCACCTCAACCTCCACACATAAATACTCGATAGCACCACTCGAGGAAAATTCTATAATTTTAGATTTAAAAGAATCTTTCAAATAAATGGCAACACCACCACCCCTCTGGCCCTTGCGGTCATTACGTAGAATATTGAAACCAGGTATGGAAACAAACGATGAAGGAATATGCTGCTGCAGCCAAGTCTCACTAACAATAATAGCATGCAAATCAGAGCCTTCAAAGATTTGCCGGATCTCATCCATCTTATTACAAAGACTTCTAGCATTAATCGTGGTTATATGCATTCCCGGAAGGCGCTTACAACAAATATTAATTAGTGATCTCACTCTGTCCAGTTCACAAAAAGTATTAGCCGAACTCATTGATCAGCATACCCCTGCCAACGATCAAAAGCAAACACAAGAAATTACAACCTAACATAAGAAATTGAGAGACTGTGCAAGACTTTACAAGAGAACGTAAAAAACTGCAAGATTCAAAATTCAATAGTATCATCTTAATCTTAATGAAAGATAAATTATTATATAAAAAAAAGGAATGAAAAGAAAAACAAAGAACATAAAGCTAAAAAGACTAGAAAACAAGAAAACTAAAGCTAATATTTAATATAATGCAAAGCAAAGCAAATGAAAACACTTAATAGAACAAGCTCCCAGAATTAGGTTAATGCACAGAAATGCCTGTTTTCAATTGTTCGGCGGTGGTGATCCTACATAGCTTGTCGTCCTTACCCCATCTAACACAAACAAATCCATTCAGGGTGACCACAGTATGAAGTTTACCAGATGCACGAAGCGCCAGTGCATCCCGAAATAACTTCCAACTTCGAGGAGTTAGGCTTTCATTGAAGTAAATGACGGTTTCCGATGAAAAACCTTTCAACTGATTCAGCTTTAGCCTGCTATGACGTTTTAAGGAAGCGAAGAATGACTTACGTTCTGCTGGACATGAAAATTTTATTTTATTACAATAGGAGCATCCCGTGATTTGACATTAAGACGAAAAGCGTCAACAAAAGGTGAGCACTGGTGTTTCACAATATCGGCAATATTTTTTACGATATTAAGAGGGATTTCCTTGTCCAAGACGGGGATTCCATGGATAATTATGTCAGATGCCCGTGAAGAGCGGCGTAGATCCTCAATCTCATCAATGATAGAACCATGCCCTGACTGCAGATTCACAAGTTTAGCATTAAAATCAGTGGTAATCTCATTGCATGCCGCCTGTACGTCGTGCACCATAGTTTCACAGGCAGTTAGACGTACATTAAAATTTATTATCGCATCGTCAATTTTTTTAGAAATTTTCGCTTCAACCTGGGCCAGTAAGCACTCAAAATTCACAAGAAGCTGCGATTCAGCCACCGTTAGGCCACCAGCAGCTGCATTTGCCGATAGAACGGCCTTATCAATACACTTGTTAGTGTTGGATGTGCTGCGTGTAATTGCAGGGGATACACTGTCCGAGTTGGATCCATCTCTCGCTCTAACATGTTGTTTAGATTGCTTACCCGTACCGCTGCTGATATTAGTAGCCATTATGTAGAGATAACAAAGAGATTTAAAATATTGCAATCAAAACACAATTCCACAAGACCAAAGATCAATAACCGAGAAATGCAAATTATGAAACTGGCTTAAGATAACTGCGGTACAAAAACGAATGGTAAGAACACCGAAAACTTAAAAAATTTTAGGAGCAAAATAAAACACGTCCTACTCGCTAGATATTTCAACACTCAATAGGTTAGTTGTGACATGTTTTGGTGTTTGGTTTCAATTTTCGCTTTGTGGTTGTGTTATGGTTTAGTAAAGTTTTGAAGATAGACAAATGGTTTTAAAAGAGGATCTTTTATTAAGAAGACAATTTCTCAAGTAACTATTAATGAAGGTAAGCCTGGCCCATCAAATACCAACCTAAGACATTCTGAAAAGGGTAAAGTACAGGCGAATACAAAGAAACCAAAACCTTTCTTCAGGAAATATAGTACCGATTATATTAAATATGCGTTTACATTTGTAGGCACAGAGGAAGAACTATTACCTCAATATGTGATTTGCTTTTAAACATTGGCAAATCATAGCATGAATGTAGAAAAACGCATTTCACCCAAACACCTAGAATGTGTTAATAAGCGTACAGCTTTTGTTTTTTCAAAATAAGAAAAGACATTTGATATCGACAAGTACCAGTACGGAAAATGCAACGAGGTAAGAACTAAAGGAGATGCAAATGAGAAAATATCGCGTACCCAATTCTAACACAATGACACTGATATTGTTTGTACATAAGCGCCGTAAAATTTGTACACCTGTACACAATTGTACAACCTATGCGCAATTTTAATCGCTTTGATTTTCATATACTCAAAAGTATTTACTGAATTTGTAAACGTGAACGTAAAAAAGTTAATAATTTTGAAGAAAAGTTCAGTGGTAAAAAGTTTGTGAGTAATATTTCATTCGTGGCCCCTACGGTTATTTCACCGGTTTTCCTGCGTCAATACACCAAGCCCAAAACCATCCAAACCTAAGTATGGATTTGACAGTGAAGTCCGAAAATGGGGGAGTGAAACATACACAAATGCAGGGCAATTTTGGGTACGCTCATGTACACGGATCGTATATATGATTGCATCTCCTTTAGTTATTACCTCGTTGAGAAAATGTCTCAACAGGACGTGAAAATAAGAAGGTTACTATGGCTTTGTACCAACTGTCACTTCATACAGCAGGTGAGAATATCGTTTTTCCAGTTATTTGATAGTGGTATTTGCTCTATTTTCTTCGTTGCTTTTCTGTCAAACAAAGAGGCAGAAATAAGCTTAGCAGCTGGGAAATAGAAGAAATGTCTGAAAATATTAAACAGCAACTTATTTCTGCTTTGAAACGAAGTAACTTTTACTCCTTACAATTGGATGAAAGCACTGACATAGATGATAATGCCAATTTATTAGCTGTTGTAAGATTTGAGACCAATGAATCAGTAGAAGAGGAAATATTATTTTACAGACATTTACTTACCAGTACGACTGGGGCTGATATTTTCAACTCTTTGGATAGCTTCATGAAAGAAAACAAAATTGACTGGTCTAAGTGCGTCGGAGTAACAACCGATGGAGCCCGTGCCATGTCTGGCAAATACTCAGAACTAACAGCAAAAATTAAGGCAGTTTCCCCCGTAGTTGAACGGGTTCACTGTAGTATTCATAGAGAGGCTTTAACGGTGAAAGGAATGAACGAAAACCATATGAAAGAAAAGCTCTGTGTGAATGTACTTTTTATATCCTAGATGAAATCTATAGGGTATACTAAGTTTGTCATTCCGTTTGTAACACCTCGAAAAAATGGTGGTAGAGCAAAACGGATTGGGCACCCACGCATAATATTCAAAGTTATTTTGATTTTTGCATGTCCGTCTGTTCGTCTGTCCGTCCGTCTGTCCGGACGATAACTCGAGAACGCCTATACTTAGAGAGCGAAAATTTTGTACTTTGAAAAAAAGTAAAATTAAGTTCGAAAATGATACAAATCGGGCAACTCCTTCGTGACGTTGCCATAGGGATGCAAAACTTTTTAAATACATCGATGTAGTAATCAAATGATGCATTGAAAGGCAAACCTCCATGTCGTTAAAATATCGGACGAAAAAATCGATGTTTAGATACATCGATTGTAGGAAAGTAAGAATTTTTGAAAATAAAAAAAATATTTCACTTCTGCAGACATATAGCATAACATATAATTGCTAATTAACAACAGGTTTGGGAACATGCTTCCCAAATACCTACATGTATTTAAGAACAAAAACTTTTTAATTGATCCGAGAAAGTAAAGGTCAGTTTAAATCATGTTACAACTGCTGGAAATGAAACACCAAATTAATTTAATATACTAATACTATTAATATCGCAGTACATATGCCTACACAATTTTAGGAAAAAAAAAAAAGAATCAGCACTCTAGAGAAAAATACCCAATAATTTCCCAATAATTTTCATCAAGAATATTTATTAATAAAAGTTTGGACAACTTCTTTCCCTTTAGGTTATTTCTCTGCTGATAAAGTATTTGGCCCGCCTTTGAGATGAGTCTTTCTAATGGAACGGAGGTTTCTACGATGGAGAAACATTTTGGTGCTATTTTGCCAAATTAGGATAGGGTTGCTTCATAGTTTTCTTCAAAACTAGAGGATTATCAACCATGTTTCCCGTGATTCGACTATTAAGATAACGAAATATCTTAGATATTTGCGCCTCCATTTATCATTCTTGCGAAAGTAAAACGTTTGTAACAATTCGTTGATGATAACTCCACAGATTGAATTGTTGATTGCCTATAAAATAAGATAACGAACAATGATTGTAACAGAAACTATAAGAAAATAAAGAGAACGGGAATATTCGTTGAAAGGGAATTGGTGCGTACTTTAAAAATCAAATAAAATTCTAAAAAATATACAGAAACATCTTTTCCAATAACATTTTATATAAAACTGAAAGAGAGATTGTACATAATTAATCATAGCATAAATGTTTAGAGCTATTTAGAACCATTTATGCAGTAAAAATTATTCCGTGGAACGGTTCCACTGGAACCAATCAGAATGCTCTTAGTGTAAACAGCTTTTTCAAAAGTAATGTCGCTAAAAATTGAAAAGCCTAGTGGGAACAATTATTGTCCGTTTCACTTTTGCTTATAAAGTTTAAGGGCTGAACATTTGTCGGCACTCGGCTTTGTTTACCACAATTCGCAACGTATGCTTTGATGATTCTCATGTATCGCATATGAGGATCAGGCTGAATGTCAAAGCATACGATGCTTACGCTGTGTTACTGTGAATCCACAATTTCTTAACCCTCTGCTGTACTTCATTCGAATTAGAGAAGTTCACCACACGCAAACAACTTTTCTTCAATTTAAAAACGTTTATTTAGAAAGCTTCTTCCCTTCAATCGCGTATCTTATACTCCAAGCCGCACGACCGTGAGTCTTCGTAACATTGACTCTTTCCAATTTTAGCAACAACTCGCAGAGCTTTCTCCGGCCAGTCACCATGTCACCTCACTCAATCGTTTCATTTCTTGGCCGTTGCTATGTTGTGTCACATTAGAATATTTTTAAGCAGGTAGCCAATTGTTGTTTAGCTTACGCGCTTTTATAACAAACCAAATAATTTTCAGTTTGTTATGAAATGCGATACACTGCAACTTTTAATGGGGCTACCGTTGCCACACTTAAGTAAGACCTGTATGCATTGTATTTATTGTGCAAGGTCCTACTTAGTATCTCACAAAGCAATGACTCAATGAGGAAATGCTGATCAATTGTCTGTTTCGTTCTATGATACCAATTGATCAGTATCAAGATTTATATTCACAACATCCCTCCCCCGTGATGAAGACTGCATCGAGGGTATCGAGATCACGTGGTAACCATGGTTCTTAAATATAATATAAGTACAATTGCTGTTGGCTTCTAGATAAATGTAGGCAGTTAATTTATATAGTATAATTATTAGTTAGTACAAACTTTAGAGTTATAGATATATGTATATCCCCTTTTTTTGTTTTTTTACAGGTATCAAATACAAAATATATATAATATGTGTACGTGGTTTAATTAACTGATAGATATTCTATATGTTTTTTTTTTTTGAATTTTTCACATATACGAAAGTATATAATATACAAACTGATCAATTTCATTAATAATAGATATAGAAAAAGAATACGAATGAACATAATTTTTATTTTAAATATTGAGCTATAGAATCAATAGATGAAAGTTTACTTTTACGTAATATATAAATATATTTCGACCAAACGAACAGAAGTATAAAATTATTATTTATTTTGTTTTTCTAAGTTATGGTTATTGCTATACATTCAATACATTTTACAAAAGAAAACAAAAGAATAACAAGTTGATTACCCAGAATAATTTTTTTTTAAACAATCTTTTGAAACTAAATATACATAATCTATATTAAAATAAACTACACAGTACCTACAATTCTTTATCATTAAAAATCATTTCCTCTCTTTAGCTAAGCCACAAAAAGATACTAATATATATATAAAAAAAAAGTAATATAAAAATAACTAAGCCATAAAAATATTTTCTTGTAATTATACATATATATTTAATTCTGACCGTACCATTGGTCTCAAGGCCTTAATGATTTGACTTTAAACTTCATATATATATGACTTCATGTGGGGTGTGTTCAAGGGTAATTTTGGTGGTTTTTGATCAAGTTTCCGTGACACAGTCGTTTTAGAAGTGATGCTATCTGGAATAGGAATTGCGTTCGGCTCTTCCTTTTCCGGTAGATGTTTTGCTGGTATTTCGGAAACTGTTATCGGGGTTAAGGGGATACTTACGATCTCTTGGGATCTTCGAGGAGTAGGGTATGAGATTATGGGTTTTAACTTTGCTTGAATGGTTTGATTTCTTTTAATATTAAATTTACCTTGTAGCTCGTCATAAAGATCTTGTTTGAACGGTACTTTAGGAAGATTGTAGAGTTCGGGTTAGTGTATTGGGGAATAATAACTGAAGCTGTTTTCAAAAGGAATTCTATAGTTTTCTAACAAATATGTACAGGGTTGTCTTAAAACGAGGACACCAGTGCCGTTGATTGTTAAATGACCAGTTTGTGAAAAGAGTTGCCTCTGAGGAAAATACGAACAGCCAAGAATTTTGCCTGACCATTTTTGTTATGGTTTTAACAGTATTATTTATTGTTCTGTGCTCGCAAGGAGCAGGTCCTTTTAGTGGGTTATTGAATAAGTTCGCCATGCAATTGGCTTTGTTAACTATAAGTGTACTAGGTTGGGCTTGATAGCAAATATATATTATATCACTCAAAGTAGTAGACCTGTTGCAGTGTTCTTTAAAGTCTGTGTTGTCATTTCTAAATACTGTTGGTTTCGAGTGCTGTTCAGGAAATAATTTGCCTCAATTTTGAAAATAGCGGAGCTTTTGGGTGAGATAGGTGTTGGCAATAAGTATACTTTATTAAGTGTACATACTGTCTTTTCGGGCAATGGAAGCGTGATAACTGTATAGGATCAGTTTGAATTATTTGACTGACAGCTTTGAAGTCCAGTAAGAGGTTTGTCATTTCACAATATATTTATGATATATCGTTGGCTGTCAAAATTAGAGGGTGTAAGGTATGCGGATGTAAGGCATTTATCACCAATAATTCATTTGTTAACCGTTAATATATTTGTTGAAGCTGATGTAAAATATATATCAATATTTCATTAATATCTGCTTTAATATTTACGGTTCTTATTTCCGATTTGAGAATTCGGGTGGAATGAATTACATTTTCTACCAAGCCACTAAAGCGATCCTCTAAGTTTTGTTGGTATTCCGTAACGTTCTTAAATGCCTGATTTATTTAATTGAATTTTGACTAGACTAGGCTAATTTGTTTTTCTATCAAGTGCACATTTTCAGAGTCATGTGTTTCTCAGTTATTTAGTTAGGTATATATTTCCTCGGCATCTCTGTCATCCCTAGTACTGAATAAAAATTTGCTTACCCTACCTATTCCATCAACTATTCCTTGCTTACTTCTAACTTGCAAATAGAAATTTATATCTCTTAACCTTTCCTTAACTTTGTTTAACTGCCTTCGTAACTCGGTTTCCAATGTTTTGCATGATTCGGTTTCTTCATCCTTTAACTGTATCGTACACAGATGTCTTATTGTTTTCTGGTATTTTTCAATAAATCCTAGTACTTCGGTTTCTTGCATCATCTGGATCTGCGTATGTATGACCCATGTGTCACATACATGTATGCTAGTGATATCTGTTCGAACATTACGCCAATGGGATTTAGAGGTATTACATCTGCCTGGGGTGCCACCCAAGCTATTATTGCAAAAAACCACAGTAGCATAATCCGTAGATAATAAATCGAATTTAGTGATAGTCCCGATAAATTAGACTTTGAGGTAATCGTAAATCTAAAATGTTTTTAATCTATTGTTATGAACTCTTCGCAACTTATGTCCAATTTGTAAAGTGCAATTGACATCATTATTAACCTTTTCAATCTCATACGGTCCATTCCAAATGGGTGCCAGTTTATGTTTTTTAGTAGGGTTTCTTAAAAGAACTCGGTCACCTACATGAAATTTTATACTTCGTGCATTCCTATCATAGTTTTCTTTGGAATTTAGTTTGCTTTTTAGCAATTCTTCTCTTACCATTTTATGAAGTAACTGCATTTTCCTTCTTCTTATGCTGACATAATCAGCAAAATTATATATAGGTTCAGGCTATTTTCTTAAGTTATTAGGAGGTGGATCGTAAAATCCCCACAATGCTTCCATAGGGGTATGTTTTCCTCCTACATGAGGTGAGTGATTACGTACATGTACTGCTTCCTCGAGCCATTGGTCCCATTCTGTTATGTTATCATCCACAATGTTCTTCAGGTAGTCAATTAAAGGTCCATGTGTTCTTTCCAGGGCACCATATACCTGTGGGTGGTAAGCTGTTCTTTGTAATTTCTTGACTTTAAATAGTTTGCATAGTTGTTTGAAAAGGTTGCTAGTGAAGTTTGCGCCTTAGTCTGTGACTACTGCTTTAGGTATCTTATATTTCATCATTCGTTTGAAAAAACCGTCAGCTACTGTGATAGCCTCACCATTTTATAAAGATTTGCATTCAAACACCCTGGTTGAGTCATACAAGAGTGTAAGGATTTACCATTGCGGGTTTCTGACAGAGGTCCGACTATATCTAAATATACTTTATCAAATTGCTTTTCGGCAACACTGCACACTTCCTAATATGCTTGTAGATGTCTTTTAGCATACCTTTCCATTTGTAGTTTCTGCTTATGCGTTTGTATATCTTATAGATTCATAAGTGCCCTCCGAGGGGTGAGTTATGGTAAACTCGTAGAATGACATTAATGTCATTCCGGTTACTCAGAACTGTTATTCTTTCATTCTGGGTGGACTCCTCTGAACTAACTGAGCTAGTACCGGGATCTTTTTCGTCTGGCTTTTCGTTCTCCTTGGGTTTTGGGCGCCCATTTTCCAATTGCTTGAGGCCTTCCTCATTTAGTTTTGTTTGTGCCCTGATTAAAACGCGACAGGATGGGTGACAAAAGTTCGTTTCAACTTCAGAATCCATCTCGTGGTGAACTTGTGCTGTTGTGGTTATCTGAATTCCTTCACGCACTTTATTCATATTGTCACTGTTGTCGTTAGAGGGAATTCTGCTGAGTGTGTCAGCGTTTTTATTAAATTTTTCTGGTTTGTATTCTGTACTGTAATCGTATTTCGAAAGCTTATGATGAAATCGAAGTAAACGTGAGGAGTGGTCTTTACTATTTGGGTTTATGGGCTGTGTTGATAGTGAACCTGCGGCCGTATAAATAACATCGGAAATTCCGTGTGGCCCACACTGTTGCCAATAATTCTTTTTCGGTAGCAGAGTAGTTCCGTTTTGCTTTGTTTAAGGTTCTGCTTGCGCAAGCAATGAGTTGCTCTTCACTGATCTTCCCTTCAGCTAACACTGCAACCACTGCTTCTCTGCTGGCATCTGTCGTTAATATGAAGGGTTTGTCGAAGTCGGGATATATTAGTAAAGGCGGTAAGATAAGCAATTCCTTGAGTTTGTTGAACGCCTCTTCACATTGGTCTGACCACTTGTATTTAGTATTTTTCCTCAGAAGTTTGTTGAGGGGCTCGGAAATTTTAGAAAAACTAGGGATGAATTTCCTATAATAATTTGCTAAATCAAGAAAAGACTGAACTTGTCGAACAGTTTTCGGCTGTGGAAAGTTTTGGACGCAAACTACCTTTGAAGTGTCTGGTAAAGCTTCTCTACTAAAACATTGGTGTCCTAAGTATACTACCTCTTTTCGTAAGAAATGACATTTTTCAATTTTTAGCTTTAAATTATTCCTTCGCAATCTCTTAAACACATCTCTTAACTTCCCGTTATGATCCAATAAGTTCTTTCCGTATATGACAATATCGTCTAAATACACAAAACATCTGAATCTTTGAAGTCCGGTTAAGACATGATTCACTAAGCGTTGGAATGTTGCTGGAGCATTTTTTAACCCAAAAGGCATTCTTTTGAACTCAAAATGTCCATGTGGAGTTCTAAAAACTGTTTCGAATTTCTCTTCCGTCAACTAGCACTTGATGGTAAACAGTGGCCAGATCTAATGTTGTGAAATATCTTGAGTGGCCTAGTTGATCGAATATGTCCTCAATCCTTGATAAGGGAAGTCAACAACGACTCGCCACTGTTTTTCTCCATTCGGATCATCCCGTTAAGGTACTACTAGAAGAGGTGAGTTCCACGGGCTGATACTCGGTGTAATAATATCATGTTTAAGCATTTCTTCCACTTGCTCCTGGATAATATATCTCTGTCTCTCAGGTAGCCTATATATTTTCGGATTTACTGGAGCATGATCTTGTTTAATATGTATATCAAGCTTTACAGAATTTGTGTAAGATAACTTATCTTCTGATGTTAAAAAAATGTCATTATACTCATGACATAACTCCCGCAGTGCCTTCTGTTCCTCTTTATTCAGGCTTTCATCCAACACGATTTCCTTATCCAGTATCTTGTTCCGCTTAGTCTTGTCGGCTATGCAGTATATGCAGTTCTTAGTTCCTACATTTGATTTATCCTTAGATGTATTATTGATTTCATTCCAATTTGTAATGTGATAATCTTCAATGGGGTGAAATTCTAATTCAACATTGTCTGGCGTTTCATCATTGTTACTGGAATTAAGTATTATAGTTGTGATTTCCTTTTTTACTACCTTTGTTAAACAGATTGCTACAAATATACCAGGTCTTATCTTTTTTGACATGCATACAAATTCACTATTACTTTCCACTGCAATTCTCGCAATTTTTTCTGAGCGGGCAGGAATGTGGGCTTTTCTCTGAACCTTCCCATTTTCTACTCCATTCAGTTGGCGTTGCCTATTATCGCTTCGATTATAGCAACTTACAGATTCCAGCTTACCGAATTTCTGTTTTTCAACGTTTCGAAGGGAGAGTTTAGTGAGAGAGTTTAGTAGTATAGCGAAGTTTGTATTATTTACTTCTGAGACTGGGAACTCTAAAGTTTTCTGTGGACCCTTAATACTACATGCGTTTGACAAGAAATTGTAGCCTAGTATGCCATCGCAAGGTACATTCTCGTTGTCCTTTACTACATGGCATTCACATGCTTGTGGGGTTTTAAGTAGAAAATTTCTGTTTGACCTTCTCTAAAAGCGCAGTTAAGGTTTGTTTTATTACCTTAATTAATCTTAATATTATTTTGTAATGCCGTCTTTTTTATTAAACTACCGTGGAATTAGCTGCTATATCCAACGGTAGTTTAACTGAGCACTTAGGAGCTTGGGAGGGTTGACACCGGCTTTCATTGGTACTCTCCAGGCTTCCGTGGTGTCGTCGTAAGCTCACATCTAGTTTTCCGAGTAATGGTTTGTTCTTTGAGCATGTTGTGGTCTCTTGCTTTCCGACTCTTGCTTAGCTCGACAGTTGGTCATAGTATCTCCCTTTCTTTGACAAAATTCAAATCGTTGTAGTGGCCTTGCAAAAAATGCTGCGTGCGGAACTACCCTTACATTAGTTTGCAATGAATTTATTTGAGGTTTTTGGTTAGTAGCTATCTTTCTGCAATTTAGGGCGATATGTCCATGGCCTTGGCAGTTTGTGCAGGAACCGGCCTTTTTCTGCTGGAAGCATGCGGCAAAATTGTGATTTGCCTTATTACAGAAACTACATTTTATAGGAGGCGGGTTCCGCCTGAGGTTTTCTTGACGGTTATGTATCGAATATCTTCTTCCACTGTAAAAATTATTCTCCTGAGGAGATACTTGGTAATAGTTTGGATTTTGTTAGATCCCCATTAAATTATTCGCAACTGGATATCCATTTGACATTGATGGGTTCATTAATTGAATATCCAAAGGGTTATGGTACGTCGACATTGCTTGCCTTTCTATCTCCTCAAGTTTTTCTGCCTTCTCGATTACGACAGACAGTTCCTGACTTGTATCTTGCATAAAATTGATTTTATGATTAGGGTTGATTATCCCTGTTTTAAGCACATATATGGCCGTTTCCATAAGCTCGTTTCGTACTGCTTTAGCAGCATCACCTTTATGACGCTCAGAAGTTTTTGAGACACAATTTTTATATAACACTTCCACTCTGTGTGCAAAATCTGTCAACGTCTCTCCAGGCATCTGGTATAGCACACGGAGTTCATTTACCAAGGTCACGTTTGCTATGAATTTTGGTCTCTAATTCGCTGAAATTTTTAAATTGTGTCCCCTCTAACGAGGTGGCTGCTCTTCCTCAAAAGCGTGTGCGGAGAAGGGTTAAAAAAAGCGGAATTTCTTCGACAGATAAGCAATTTATTACATGTTTACAACAGTTTATAAATATGCTTACTTCTGACTCTAGGTTTATTACTATGTCACCCGTCAAAATGGGAATACTATTGAAAATCAGTTGGTTGACTTTTGCTATGTCAACTTGTACGGTTACCATATTGTCTTCTTGTAATAATCGCGGACAAGATTTTGATCGTCGTCTGAATTCTGTTCCTGACCTTAGCATAGATGCTTCCCCGCTCTCTGCCGGGTTGCTGCTTGTACTAGGGTCAGTGCTATCTACACTTAAATTTGGGGTGTGTTCTCAAAGAAAAAGAATAATTTTTTTTTCCAAAATCTCTTTACTCAACACGTAAAATGGATAGGCAGGTTTGGCAGGCGATTTTAACGTTGAATTTGCTATCGGATTATCAGTAGTCTATGACATTAATTCGGAAGGTTCACTTTCTGAACACAATTCAATTTTATCTCACTTGTGCACCACTAAAAAAGTTTAATTTTGACCATGATATGCACCTATGCGTGTATATCGCAGTATTGGACTGAAACTGAGGGAACTAAATATTGGTTTTCATTATATGAAATTCAAATTGTATGTTTTCCAATTTTTCCTCCCCGCACCACATTATATCATGACAAAATAAAACTGAAATTCTGTACAAGTGTGGCGCTCACTGAATTTATCGTTGTAAGAAGTGATACCAGATTCGTAGATTTATCTCCATTTGGAAGATTTTAGACATGATAAACGATTTGCAAGTTTCTTCCGAAAAAAAATCCAACTAATTGTTAATATACTTTTACTATATTCGCCTACGTAAAGTTCTTTTTTCTTTTATTTTTTTCAACATAAGTTCAAAAATAGGGTAGAGATTGATTGTCTAAAGATATATTGAGGTTAGAAATAACCAAAAGTTTTTTAACTTAGAAGTTCCAAGTTTAATCATAAAAAAAAACGTAATAAGGTACTCACAACAAAATTATGATGAGTAATATTTGATAATGGAATATAAATATTTAAATCATATTTTGTCTTTCATAAGTTTGCCTTAGTTACTACCAAAATTATTCCAAGGCAGATATTTTAGAGAAGCTTATTTTAACGTATATTTAAGATTTTTATCACTGTCTTCCAGGTAACACTTGTAAGTATGCTTACTTAAACCATTTTTAAAGATTCTCCTCTACATAAGGAAGCTTGTTGAAAGAACGGGAATAATAAATAAGAGAAACAAAATAAAATCAAACTGTTAAAGAGTTAAAAAAAAAATAAACTTGATTCCATGGTGCTTTATCGTTGCAATTTAAGAATTCTTCAGTATATTCGTATATATATGCTTGCAAGACTTTCTTTATATATATATATGCAATTTCTCTCATATATTTTAATTTATGTATAAAAAAACATTACATAATTTTTCATCTTAAATTACTATTTATCAACAATTAAAAAATAATAAATTATATAAAAATATTACCTAATTTTTGTTTGTTTGTTTATAATTCCTTGGGAGATTGCTGCTTCAAGAAAAAAAAATTTTCTCCAATTTAAAAACGTTTATTTAGAAAGCTTCTTTCCTTCAATCGCGTATCTTACCCGGGGGTTACATCTGCAAGTACAGCTTGCATGCAACTAGCACTGCCATCCTTCTTGCATGTGTAATCCAACTGCCATGAAACTTTCAGCGAACTTGCATGATGAAAAATCATTGGGAGATAGTAATTTGACATTTATACAGTTTTCAAAATGGCGGAAACGAAATGCTTAACAGAAATTCATAAATTTATACCGGCAAAATGAAATTTTCTGGGATCATTTGCAATACATCATTTACCAACACCTTCATCTTCCTTTTTTCTTGGGTTTTTATCATTGTGATACTTCCTTTATTGCCATAATTTTCCAATATACGCAAGAGTTTACGTGTCAATGCCATTTTTTAAATGAACTTGCATGCAAGCTGATAAGACATCAACCGAACTACCTTCCGCTGTCAAGTTAAAAATCGTGTTGGAAGGGAGGCTTGCATGCAAGCTGTACTTGCAGGTGTAACTCCCGGGTTATACTCCAAGCCGCACGACCGAGAGTCTTCGTAACATTGACTCTTTCCAATTTTAGCAACAACTCGCAGAGCTTTCTCCGGCGAGTAACCATGTCACCTCACGTAATCGTTTCATTTCTTGGTCATTGCTAAGTTGCGTCACATTGGAATATTTTTAAGCAGGTAGCCACTTGTTGTTTAGCTTACGCGCTTTCATAACAAACCAAATAATTTTCAGTTTGTTATGAAATGCGATACACTGCAACTTTTAATGGGGCTACCGTTGCCACACTTAAGTAAGACCTGTATGCATTGCATTTATTGTGCAAGGTCTTATTTAGAATCTCGCAAAGCAATGACTCAATGAGGAAATGCTGATCATTGTTTCGTTCTATGATAACATCAATTGATCAGCATCAAGATTTATATTTACAACTCCTCGAGCTACTCTTCCACTGCAATTAGCTGTCAGTTTAAAAATTTAAATGCTATACCATTTATCAATGTATCGCATATAAATATCGATGTTGGCGATGTACGAAAATCGATGTGAAAACGTCGGATATTTTTCGAGTTATCGATGTATCGATACATCGTGTCCATCCCTAGGTTGCCATACAAAAATTTCGTTTTCCACTATTATTTGGACACTGCTTGAGAACGCGTCGACGTAGAGAGCTGAAATTTGGAACATAGTGTTTGCATTTTACTAGAAATAAAATTTCAATTCAATTTCTTGGTGTTGCCATATAAAAATTTAGGGTTTTTACCTATACTGTGAAAACGATCAGTCCAAGACTTTTTCATTGTACTAAAAATTTCTTCAGAATACGAAATCCTATAAAATTGGTTATAATCATTTTTTCTATCCGATAAACCGTTCTAGAAATATATGCGAAAAACCACTTCAAAAATCAAACTTGCACAGAAGGGTAAACATACGAAATTTCATAAGGGCATTCATCTAGGGTATCATAAGAATTGGTCTTAGACCAATTCTAGCTATTTCCTTGCTCAACTTTTGTTTTCCTAAAAAACAAATACAGAAATCAACTCAATGCTGAAAGTGACTTAAGATTCAAAACATCTTTATTCAATCCTGACATTGACGTGTTAGTTCAATCGAAACAGTCCCAAAAATCTAGTTAATATTGTATTCTTACTTAAAAATAGCAATTTTACATATTGGTACTGTTCGAACTAAATTGATTCGAATATATTTTCATAAACAGAAAACTTCTGAAAGAAAGCATGCTGGAAACAAAGCATAAAATTCTTAGTAAACATATCTCTAATTTGATTACTATTAAGCAAAAAACATGTACACCACCCAGCATAGCCATGTATTTGTCATCTTCATAACATATTGCACAAATACAACATAAAATTATAACCTCAACGAGCAGATCAAATAAAAATTATTTCCATTTGTTAGATTCGTGATAAAAAACAATTCCTGAAAAGGGAACATATTAAAATATACCATGCTAAAATTAAGTTCTGAAAAGACAATAAATTCAATCTAATTACTTAATTCTGGTCTCGACGGAAATAAACGCATCTTATTTCGGGTCTCGACTGAAGATAAGATATTTACTAACAATCATTTCTGGTCTTGACGGAAATAAACGCATCTTATTTCGGGTCTCGACTGAAGATAAGATAACACTTTAAGCCGGGTCTCGACTGACTTAAAAATATTATCTCGGGTCTCGACTGAGATAATCTCTTACTAACAATCATTTCTGGTCTCGACGGAAATAAACGCATCTTATTTCGGGTCTCGACTGAAGATAAGATAATACTTTAAGCCGGGTCTCGACTGACTTAAAGAATATTATCTCGGGTCTCGACTGAGATAATCTTTTACTAACAATCATTTCTGGTCTCGACGGAAATAAACGCATCTTATTTCGGGTCTCGACTGAAGATAAGATAACACTTTAAGCCGGGTCTCGACTTACTTACAGAATATTATCTCGGGTCTCGACTGAGATAATCTTTTACTAACAATCATTTCTAGTCTCGACGGAAATAAACGCAGCTTATTTCGGGTCTCGACTGAAGATAAGATAACACTTTAAGCCGGGTCTCGACTGACTTAAAGAATATTATCTCGGGTCTCGACTGAGATAGTCTCTTACTAACATTAACACTTTATTTCTGGTCTCGACGGAAATAAAGAATTGTATTAACCCATGGTTAGAACAAAGGGTCTTAACATTAGCTTAAAGCCAACCCTCAAGCGTCAAGTTATAGATCGGTGAGTACCAGTCACTTGTAACAATATAATATTTATCATATATCTATTTTATTATATATTTACATTTTATACTCTTTTGTTGCATATTTATTTAATATCATAATTTGACTTTATTCTATTAATTTTACATATATATATATATTGACAATCTTATATTGCAATTTTTGCCAATAAGTGTTTTTCAGTGTGATACAAAATTCTCTGACCCAAAAATTATATATTGAGTTTTATCCCAATACAACTTTTCTTGATAATCGTATATTCTAAGTCTGTAGTAATAAGTGTTTTCTAGTTGATCTCTGACCCAATACCTCATTATATAATCTGATTTTAATATAATTAGTGGGCAATCTTAAAAAAAAGATGTGAAAGTTTATTGGAAGTTAAAACGAAGTGAATAGTGTTTGTTTTGATAAGAGATTCGACCACTGACCTTGATCCAAATTTACCAGTGCATCCATTTCAGTTTCACTAAGTTCAAATTTGCGTGTACGTTCTACTAACGGACAGTACAGGTAGATTGTGATAACAATTTTCTTAACTGTAATTATATCAAAGCTTTATGATTTTTCTACCTGTGTGTACTTTGTGTGTACTTTTATAATTGTAGTTTTTATGTTCCCCTGGAACACTTGTTAGTGAGTATGAAACCACTTGTTGCATATATTGCAAACATACATCTATTGTTAAATAAATAACTGTTATGCTACAATGTGCTTATATTTTGTCAATTATTTTCAAATCAGAACACAAATTGTTTATCAATAATCAAACCGTATCTTCAAAAAAGTATATATATATGTATTTGCAATATTTGATGGTAAATTATATATACATAACGATACAAATAAGGTTTTTTACTCCACCATGGACCGTGGAGGTATTCCGATAAGGAAAGGTGGGTCGCCAACTGAAAAATCTTAGGAGCCACTGTTCTAAACAATCCAATATTAATTATAATTCTTGTGATTTTCTTTATTTTAACAACTGCTTTTTAGATTTATTGATATTACAATTTTGTAATTTTTATTTAATTTTCTTTTGTGTTCAACAAGGCCAGCTTTCCGCCAAACTTACTATGGCAAGGACTGAAGAAGAACTCTTCAAAAGAATGTCGCAAATTCATGATGGGAGTAAGCAATTTATTTTTAATTTTTTAACAAATCCGCAATATTCTGTTATATACTCTGTACATACTATGTATACTATGTATAAATAGTTAGTTAGAGGAAGGCATTTTTCACGACTATTGAATAATTTCATTTGTCGCTTTCACACAATATCCCAAATTGCCATAACAGAATTTATCTTAGTTCGAAGAAAACAGCTGAGCTGAGACGTGATTTTATTTACCATCATTCCAGGGGCAACGAACACCAGAGGAAAGCTAATTGGCAACTACATAAGTGCACATTTTACTGACATATATATAAAGTATCTTACACAAAGGGTATTTAGCTTGGGCATAACTATTCCTAATCAATGGCGCTAACGGAATGATTTATATCCTTTTGAACAGATGGGGTAATTTTTCCTCAGTCCATTAGTTGGTCACTTGCACATTTTTATCTTTACACACATAATCTGGGTCAAACCGATTTCCATCATCAAATGATAGAGAAAGTGACGTTGATAGCTTTCTGCTGGGCGAAGTTCGTTGTTGTTGGAATACCCGAAATAGATGCGAATTAAAGGGTGTGAAATTGTGTGAAACAATTTGTCCCTTATCGTATTCACCGCAAGCATTTCTATTACCACTGGACTGCCGTTGTATTCATCAAATTATACTCGATTTGATTTAGTCTTTTCAATCACTTTGTGAAATTGGTTCCATTCGCTGAGAGGAAATTCAAGTTATTTATATTGCACAACTGATTTCAATATGTATAACTCTAATGGAAGTCCCTATTTAAAATACATTTCCTTGATCTCATAAATCACTCAGATATTTTCTCAGCTTCAATTAATTATGTACAGAATAAAGTGCTTGCTTTTGTGAAAAAAAAAAACGAATTTCGTGTCGGGACCAAATCTGAACAACACAGGGATGCTGTGTTTGGTAAAAAATAACAACTCAAATAAAATACGATATCTGTGCTTTCAATCCCATGTACGCACAGTTGGCTTGGATTTTCAGATACTTAGTGAACCTTGTTGTTGTTTTTGGTTGGAGCATGAATTATTTATACATTAGAGGTATTTACTCAATTATTCATGTATGTATAGGGTCACCATTTTTCTCCCAATACAGTACAACCCGAAAATAGAAGGAAAACAACAAAAAGTTATGGAGAAATATATACATATACATGGTATATATATTTTTTATAAATATAAACAAAAACAATTTAACAACTTAAAATATTTCAATCTTCTGTTATATTTATATTTCCTACCCTTATAATTATTACTTCTTTCCATGTAAAAATTGCGCATCAATATTATAGCAATTTTGAATTGAATGAAACCATTTCCGAATTAAATGAAATTGTTTCCAGATTAAAAGAAACCATTCATATTGATTGAAACTATTTTGATATTAATTGAAACTATATTCAAATAAAATAAAAACCTCGGAGAATCAGATATGAAATTAATGTTTTCGTACGTAATTCATTAAAAAAGTACATTAAATTGTACAGTACAGTGTATTATTCAAAAAATGTAATTAAGTTTTTAATTCCGTGTATTTTGTAGCCAAGTAATTATCACTTAATTGCTCATTAGAGAGCGTTATTTGTTCTCCAATCAATATATGTATTAATATAGAAATGATATTATATATCACCTGCGTAATTAGAGCTTTTGTATAGGGGGGTGGAGGGGGGGGGGGGGCAGACCACTCAACTTTCGTACATAGGCTTTAACAAACATTTTGTTTGCTAAGTGGGTATTCCCAGCTATTGACCGAAATGTTTTATCCATTGCTCTCCGCACTTACAAGATAGCATATTGATATAATATCTTGAGCCAATGAAATTGTATAGATTGAAAAAACCATAAAGTTTTGAGAGTCCATAATTTACAAAACCCATAAGAAACATAATTTAAACTCTAAAGAAAATTTTCCCAAAAGTAATTGTATTTGTAATTGTAATTCTGCATATAAAGACTTCATAAAACAATCTTCACTTTGCAAGTCGCAGGCATCGTTTGTCATTCCGTTTGTAACACATAGAAATAATGATGGTAGAGTAAAATTAATATTAAAAATTATTTCGATTTATGCGTGTTCGTCTGTCCTTCCGTCCATCTGTCCATCGTCACGATAACTAGAGAACGCGTTCACTTAGAGAACTGAATTTTGCATGTGGGATTCTTAAAAAAGTAAATTTTAGTTCGAAAATGGGACAAATCGGGTAACTCCTTCGGAGGTTTCCACACAAAAATTTCGCTGTTTACAATAGCTGTATTCTTTTGTGTATTTTGTTCTAGAACTCCCATATACTGGAGAGAACAAATTGTTCTGTCGATTGAAGCGAATTATTTGTACTGTTCACTTCATTTATAAATCTTCTATGAAAATGTATGACGCGTTCTGTTCTGCCCTGTTCTACGTACACAAAAAAATACAGCTAATGTATTTAGACACTGCCTGAAAACAGGTCAATGTAGAGAGCCTCTTCTTGGTGTTCCCATATAAAAATTTAGGTTTTTTTCTTGTACTTTTAAAAATGTAAAGTCCTAGAATTTCTGTTGTACTAAAAAGCTCTTCAGAATATGATATTATTTGAAATTGGTTCGTTTTTATTGTCCTATAAATCGTTCTAGAAATATATGCGCAAAAACACTTAAATAATCCAACTTGCATATAGAGGTGATCATTCGAAATTCGATACGGGCATTCATCTAGCGTATCATAAGAATTGGTTTTAGTTCAATTCTAGCTTTTTTACTTGTTAATATCTAGTCTTCCTTCTTCCTTAACTCCGATACTAAGGGGCCTATTCTTGAATTACGAATGGATTTTACGAATTCGTTATATAACGAATGGTTGATAATGAATCGAATGCCCCGTTCGTATTCTTGAACCGCATCGTTATAAAGTCGAAGTGGTGAAAAAGTTTTTCAACATAACGAGTGTGGTAAGATTAATCTGTCTATTTAGAAATTGAATATTGTCAACTGTTTCATGTTTTAAAATATAATTTGTAAAAATATGGCTAGCTTCAGTGAAATGTCATTATTGTTTGCGTCTGAAATTGTTGAAGAATCTATGAAAAATGAATTACGTCGATCGTTAATCAATTGCTGCACCCTTAATTCATCGCTGGATAGGAAAAATATTTCGCAGGAAGTCCTCCACCAGTGCCATGCAGATGTTTTTGGTCGCCGCAGATTTTCCTTTCACCACACATTTTAAATCCTGCCCACTCTGGAAATTTTCTATTAACTTTCTTTTGAATATAATATCATTAAAAAAATTAATATGAATTTTGCAGTCCTTTTGCGTAGCGTTTATGGAATTTATTACTGATATTAGCTTTTGCCACAATTCCGTGGCGTCTTTTGAACTGAAAGAGTTATCGTATTTACCAAATTTGAGTTTCGAGTTTTTCTGTAAAAACTCAATTATTTTAGTTTTTTGAGCATATGACATTTTCACACAACTTTTATCTCCCATTATCACCCGCAAAATAGCAGCTGATTCACTCTTCGTTTGGCATAACGAATGGTTGAACCCACTCGTTAAATAATGAAGGGTTTGCGTTCGGTATATAACGAATGCGGATTTCAAGAATACCACATGTGTCGATTCCGAATGGTTGTGATAGTATAACGAATACGGAATTTGCCTTCGTTATTCAAGAATAGCAAGTGAGCAGAAAACCAGACCAGGACCTTTAAACCGCTGCAAATGCAGAAGCGTGGGCATTCGGGGCGATTTTAATAAGAACAGCTTTTGAAATAGGGCAGCTTTGTCGACGTTCCGATGTTAAACGACAGAGGAACAACGAACAGTTTTCAAATGTTTCCCATTTTTTATTATAATTCACGTTGAATGTTATTGAGCACCCGGTAAAGAGTATAGTACATAGATTATCAGTTAATATATGTAAGTCATCAGCATTCAATGAATTTTTGGATATCTCGTCAGTCAACATTCCGCGATTGTGCGATAAGCAATAAAATCGAGTCCCAATTGCGACGAGTATTTACGAAGTTAGATTTGATTCCTTTCCTATTCGTTTATTTCAGTAAAGTTGAACATTAAAATTATTGTGAAAATTAAGTGCATGATTTTCTTTAATCCCAATGAATCCAATCGACACTCATATATTCCATACAACCAACTCCAAACATCCGACGTGGTGCCATTTTAGAGTAATTATTTACGTTTTTATTAAGCACTAATAAAGAGATACCTATGTACAGTTAAAGTCTATATAAGCTTTAGTTTACGAGTTTTTCCACCTTATTATTGAATTTTTTACTTAATAATACTTACTAATATTTTCGCCTTATAAAGATAATCAGCCTTATTATTGAATCCGTTTGATATCAAAGGATATCAATTAAAATTTGCGCACCAACTGTCAAAACAGTTCCAAATAATTTCTCCTACGGAATACATCTTCACACGCCTGTGTTAAAACAATTGTTAACAATTTTAAAAAGATTTCAATAGATTTTCTCAAAGAAAAGAAGTTTTTAAAGCCTTTCGATTCCGCCTCAAACGGATTCAATTGGGGTTATAATTGTAAGAATAGATGAATGTTTTAAGGAATTTTTATAATTTCCGGGAAGGGGGCTAATCCGAATTTTAACAGGCCAGGCCCACCCTGGCTCCTATTTAGCTACGTCAATGACATTGCTGTCATTAATGAAGCGGTTGGCAATCTGCAGCTTGTGGGATTTGCAAGACCATATCCACTACATAATTTTAACAATCATTTTGATTCAGTTGCTGTAAACTTTGGTCAATTACATCGGCAATATTATGTTCTGTGTTTAATATTGATCAAAGGTTAACTTTATTTTCGAAAATGCTTTTCCTATAGGGTTAGGCAAATATTTTAAATAACATCCGCTATCTTGAACTATATCCTGAATTCCTCACGGTTTATGGATTGGAATATTATCCAGTATTAAAAAGAAATTCTCTAATTGCGGTATGTTATCAATTTTTTCAAAAAGCTCATGTAAAAATAATTTTAAGCGATCGACATTCACAGTAGCATTGGAAATTATCTTTTGGGTAACGGAGCCCCCATTATTCATAGCGGCGATCAATGTTACGTTCCGTCCTCTTACAGTAGGTAGAAAATTGCATGCTCTTGTACCTGCCGTTGAGCGGGCTTGTAATCTCTGAAGATGAATTTTAAAGCCACACTCATCTATAAAAATTATTGTTTCCCTTTGTTGTAAACCCACTGTGTAATTTTGTCGTAGTTCTAATGTTCTTTGATTATTCATTCTATCCACTTCAACCGAAGCCAATTTCAAAATAATTTTTAGTTGTCACAAATCACTAAAAATCGTAGATAACGACACAGATAAATTTTTTTCTTTGAATAACTTCCTTTTGATGTTTTTCGGAGTAATTATCATATTATGATCTCTTTCACAAAAACTTCAATGTACTCGAGTTTTTCTGGTAACAACTTTTTCACACGATTACCACCAAGTTTGCCTTTATTAAAACGTTTTCATTCTTTTGACACCGCGATAATATAGTTTTAGTCGCATTTATATTTATCGATGTAGCTTGAGCAACTTTAGAAATTGTTTTCCCTTCTTCATAAAATTTTACAAGAATGCCTTTTGTAATTTTCAAGTACCGTCCTATTTTTTTGTGTCCAGAATTTCTTCGGGTACCATCACTTCTTCTCCCACGATTTTAATTTAATTGCGTCAGATTAACTTCATTGACCACTTCACTATGGCTTAAACTAATAGAAGACTCTTGGCTTGGTGGTCAATTATCGGAGCTTCCAGAACTAAAATCTTCACCACCGGCAAAACAAAAATGTCAGTTGAATTTGTATTTCATCTATAAATTCCAGAAGATATAACGGTTTAATGAGCTATTAAATGAGAATTACTTGGCTACAAAATACACGAAACTAAAAACTTAATTACATTTTTTTAATTTGTACTATAAAATTTAGTGTACTTTTTTAATGAATATAATAACTTACGAAAACATTAATTTCATATTCTATTCTCCAATGTTTCATTTCATTTGAATATGCAGTTTCATTTAATTTCAAAATAGTTTCAATCAATGTGAAAATGGTTTCATTTAATTCAAAAATAGATTTGATTTAGAATCGTTAGAAATAAAAGTTCTTAAAATTCTTCTATTCACCAGCTTAAAGTGTTGTTAAAGTTACGAAAAACGTGAAAAATTTCCCTGCTCCAAATATGGAGAGGTTGTAAGGCAGAACGTTCTATTACTAATCTCATAAGGATGTAAGTGAAGACAAAGATGACAATATTCTTCCATCTGACAACTTTCCTCACAAATCAGTGGAGAAGAGTAGCAGGAGGAAATCGCTGCACCTGCAGTGTAAGAAGGTAGATGACGGTGGTTTAAGAAAATTTATTATTCCATAGGGCTTTTAAGATTCTAAGCGCGGCGCTTGTAGCCCAATAATTCCAAAAGCTTTTAAGTATCAGAGCGGGGGACTCGCAAAGTACATGTTGGACGAATTTGATTTCTTCCGAATCCTTACAGCTCCTGCAGAAATTGTTCTTTACTACTATAGCATGATGTACTAGTATGGTTTTCTATGGTCTTATAACAATTAATGACCCTTACTAGATTCCTGGTATCAGTTCTACTACCATTAAGGAGTTATTTTCTCCTTTTCCTGTTATATGGAGGCCATAAATACCTCGCAATACGGCAGGTTTTCTGTTGATCCACCGAAGGTTTGTCTTTTGATAGGCGCCGCTGATGATCTCCGTTTTTAAAGCTCCGAACGAGATCCTTACATAACCTGCCGCTTCGAAGCTATCCATTTCAAGCCTTTTGTAGGCAGCTCATCCATCATTCATCTCATTGCCTTGGATATCCTATGGCCAGCTGCCCAGCATAAGGTCACCTTGTGTCGTGCAGTTACTTCTTTATGCCTGGGCAACGTAACCTGACTAGTTCTAGTTTTGGAGAGAAAATCGTGGTTAATACAATATATTTATTGGAAGTTCGGGCTATTAACATTCGAATGTGTATCAGAGATGTTTTGTTGTTTGTATACGCTTTAATTTAGTTTTTTTTGTATATATATTTGGAGCAGTTACTGTCCTATACAGGGTGTTTCCCCTTAGGAGGTCCATAGAGCGGGAGGTGATAGTACTCACCTAGACGAACCAAAAATTGTATGGCAGGTGGGGGGGCAATATCAACCGTTTAGGAGTTACAGGGTGATTCATAAAAAAAGCTAGGTTTTTACAAAACACCCTGTATCTTAAAAACTACAGCGCGTATGGTCACAGTTAAGGGCTCACTGTATGCAGAACTTCATGGCCTTTCGAACGACAGCTCAACCAGTCCCGTACCCCTCTCCCCTAAGAAGTTATGAAGGTCTAAACTAAAAATTTCGGATTTTCTTTCCTTTTTTTTTACTTTGACCTCTATTATTTTTGCAAAAAGGTCGTTAACATAACTTGTTTTTATAAAAACTGTAAACTGTGGAGCCTTCTCTTTAATTTGGCCTATTACACCCTATGTGTTATCTGTAGCCGTTAAACAGTTATTAACTCATAACCTATTCCGGTCACACCGAAATTAGACGATATTTTTTAAAATGACGTACTAAGGGAACAAATTATCGTTGAGGATAGGTTTGAAAATAGGTTTGAGAATAAGTTTAGAGCTAATAACTCTTTAACGGATACAGATAGCACATAGGGTATAATAGGTCAAATTAAAGAGGAGGCTCCACAGTTTACGAAAACATTAATTTCATATTCTATTCTCCAATGTTTCATTTCATTTGAATATGCAGTTTCATTTAATTTCAAAATAGTTTCAATCAATGTGAAAATGGTTTCATTTAATTCAAAAATAGATTTGATTTAGAATCGTTAGAAATAAAAGTTCTTAAAATTCTTCTATTCACCAGCTTAAAGTGTTGTTAAAGTTACGAAAAACGTGAGAAATTTCCCTGCTCCAAATATGGAGAGGTTGTAAGGCAGAACGTTCTATTACTAATCTCATAAGGATGTAAGTGAAGACAAAGATGACAATATTCTTCCATCTGACAACTTTCCTCACAAATCAGTGGAGAAGAGTAGCAGGAGGAAATCGCTGCACCTGCAGTGTAAGAAGGTAGATGACGGTGGTTTAAGAAAATTTATTATTCCATAGGGCTTTTAAGATTCTAAGCGCGGCGCTTGTAGCCCAATAATTCCAAAAGCTTTTAAGTATCAGAGCGGGGGACTCGCAAAGTACATGTTGGACGAATTTGATTTCTTCCGAATCCTTACAGCTCCTGCAGAAATTGTTCTTTACTACTATAGCATGATGTACTAGTATGGTTTTCTATGGTCTTATAACAATTAATGACCCTTACTAGATTCCTGGTATCAGTTCTACTACCATTAAGGAGTTATTTTCTCCTTTTCCTGTTATATGGAGGCCATAAATACCTCGCAATACGGCAGGTTTTCTGTTGATCCACCGAAGGTTTGTCTTTTGATAGGCGCCGCTGATGATCTCCGTTTTTAAAGCTCCGAACGAGATCCTTACATAACCTGCCGCTTCGAAGCTATCCATTTCAAGCCTTTTGTAGGCAGCTCATCCATCATTCATCTCATTGCCTTGGATATCCTATGGCCAGCTGCCCAGCATAAGGTCACCTTGTGTCGTGCAGTTACTTCTTTATGCCTGGGCAACGTAACCTGACTAGTTCTAGTTTTGGAGAGAAAATCGTGGTTAATACAATATATTTATTGGAAGTTCGGGCTATTAACATTCGAATGTGTATCAGAGATGTTTTGTTGTTTGTATACGCTTTAATTTAGTTTTTTTTGTATATATATTTGGAGCAGTTACTGTCCTATACAGGGTGTTTCCCCTTAGGAGGTCCATAGAGCGGGAGGTGATAGTACTCACCTAGACGAACCAAAAATTGTATGGCAGGTGGGGGGGCAATATCAACCGTTTAGGAGTTACAGGGTGATTCATAAAAAAAGCTAGGTTTTTACAAAACACCCTGTATCTTAAAAACTACAGCGCGTATGGTCACAGTTAAGGGCTCACTGTATGCAGAACTTCATGGCCTTTCGAACGACAGCTCAACCAGTCCCGTACCCCTCTCCCCTAAGAAGTTATGAAGGTCTAAACTAAAAATTTCGGATTTTCTTTCCTTTTTTTTTACTTTGACCTCTATTATTTTTGCAAAAAGGTCGTTAACATAACTTGTTTTTATAAAAACTGTAAACTGTGGAGCCTTCTCTTTAATTTGGCCTATTACACCCTATGTGTTATCTGTAGCCGTTAAACAGTTATTAACTCATAACCTATTCCGGTCACACCGAAATTAGACGATATTTTTTAAAATGACGTACTAAGGGAACAAATTATCGTTGAGGATAGGTTTGAAAATAGGTTTGAGAATAAGTTTAGAGCTAATAACTCTTTAACGGATACAGATAGCACATAGGGTATAATAGGTCAAATTAAAGAGGAGGCTCCACAGTTTACAGTTTTTATAAAAAAAAGTTATATTAACGACCTTTTTGCAAAAATAATATAGGTCAAAGTAAAAAAAAAGGAAAGAAAATCCGAAATTTTTAGTTTAGACCTTCATAACTTCTGAGGGGAGAGGGGTACGAGGCTGGTTGAGCTGTCGTTGGAAAGGCCATGAAGTTCTGCATACAGTGAGCCCCTAACTGTGACCATACACCCTGTAGTTTTTAAGATACAGGGTGTTTTGTAAAAACCTAGCTTTTTTTATGAATCACCCTGTAACTCCTAAACGGTTGATATTGCCCCCCACCTGCCATACAATTTTTGGTTAGTCTAGGTGAGTACTATCACCTCCCGCTCTATGGACCTCCTAAGGGGAAACACCCTGTATATTGGGAGCTTAGTTCAGGGACTTTAAAATAAAAGTTCTAGTGTGGGAAGATATGTACATTCGACCACAAAGCTGGATACCAATTGAAGTTCGACGATAGAGGCGATAGGTGATCAGAGATAGCCACACTGATGATACCTCTCGGATCGCTGGGTCGAAAAGTGCGATATTTTTTCTGCATCCCAATCATTTTGTAAATTCATTGACATTTTTTTTTCAGTGAATTTAAGTCCAATATGGACATAAATTTCCACCTTATTGTAAGAATTGCAATTCAGCAAAAATTTTTAATATTAAGGATAAGGCTAGATAAAAATTCCACCTTATAGAATGATGATTAGTGTATTAGACTAGTGCCAGAGCCTTTTTGAAACAAAACAGCTGGAAAATTTGTTGAAGTTTGTAATTAAGAGAAAACACAAAAATTAAACATGAGATAAAGTGAAATTGTGAAATTTTTGGGGAGGGTTTTAGGGATTGCAAGTTGTTTTTTTTTTTCACAAAAGTTGTAGATAATAGGTTTGTTCGATGAAAACTCCGGGTAAACCTAGGGCTGCACCGGGCTACACTATCTTGTTTTGTGAAAACCCTGGGCTTACACGGGGTTACACCAACTCGTTCAATCAAAACCCGGTGTTCCTGATTTCGTGCCCCGAAATTACACTAAAAATTTCTTGTAAATGTTTGACATTTGTCATTTGTGAACTGTCACTTGGAATTTATTCCGTGATTGCGGTGCATGAAAGTGAAAAAAATGTGGAACTCATACCAAATTCAGATTATACAAAGGAGTTAGAAAAGAACTTGGATAATAAAATACCCATCGATAATGTGATATAGAAAATCCGAATGAAAATGATGAGGAAGAAATTGAGGAACCGATTAAGTTCGAAGAACATGGATGAAATCTTAAGATCTGTCCTACTACTAAGAAACTTGAATTAAAAATGTTTCTTCACCATTAATAACAAGCAATTTTTATATACGTAACGTTATCCCTGCAGCTACCAAGCAAATAGATTGAAAGGAAACAACATATAAGACATTCTTAGAGATGTCGAGAAGAAGCCAACTGGATAGAGAAAATCATTTCTGTAGATTTTGATCATCCAAACATTAAGTTTATATCTAGTGACAAACATCCGATAATAAAAGTGTAAATAGTGCAGCACAACTGTTTCATGCAGAAATTATGGAGCTATATCTGGTGACAGATGAAACAAGTGTAATTTTTCCGAAGTTCAGTTACAGAAAAGGCGACGGAATATCTAGCACCAATGTAAGAAAGCTAATAAAAGAATAGTTTCAATATTTATTTATTTTCAAATGTTTCAATTATTTCATCTATTTTATAAATGAATTTTCACACTGGAAACTCGAAGTTAAATTATGCTCAGGAGAACTGTCAGAGAAATGTCATTACACTAGGTTTACCCTAAACTGCAAAAATCTTATTCGATGAGTGCACAAAACCCCGTGTAAATAGTCGCCATATTGTAGGGCAAAAATTTACACGGTCTTTTCATCGTACAGACCTAATAAAATAATAAAAATCTACAACTTTAATAGAAGACATTTTTCAATATATCCTCAAATTTTCCGAGAAACTGGTATGAGATTTTGTGTTTTGACATTTACTTCCTGAGATTTATTTTAAAACTCAAAAGTCTATACTTTCCAGTACACAAAACAGTGCTGCTAGAATAACTCCGAATGTGTGGCAAAACTCTATAAGAATATTTAACTAGGTTCCAGCTACCTAAGTTTAGCGTACGTAACCATAATTTTGCAACAAACTGTATTTGACATAAAAAGGTAAAAAAAATAATAATGATTTCCACCAAGTAAATCTTGTGCTCGTCAGATTTCCAGGGCACTTGCCTGTGTGTTTTAATATCCCTTGATAGTTTATCGATTCTGACAGAGGAAATAATAACCGGACGCTAAACATACAGTACAAAAACGACACAGTACTAAGTATAACAGAAATAGTTTACATGGGATGAATTACACATAACGTTCTAACATATAATAATTTAATTGCATAACGATATCTTTTAATTTCATGATCACATAATATTATGAAATAGTGTTATCGAGACGTTTATATAATTGGCGAAAAATTTTCAAAATTTGTTTTTTACGTAATTCTACTACCTATGTATACAGCAAGTAAATTCAAAAATTTTGTTTTTGAAATATAATTTACAATTTATATTGTTCTTTATGTATTTAACTGACAACTTAAATATTATTTTTATTTCTGTGGTGTTTGGGTGTTTGTAATAATATTCTAGGTAAAATTAAGAGTTGATGGTTGCCTTCATTGTATAATTATTGTGCTTTCGAATTTCCGGCGTGAATACAATTTTATGTAGAATGGTATCAACTTAACTTTTTATACCCTTGATGGAATCTATCTATCTATCTAAGAAAACAAAAAGTTTAGGTGCGTTCCTGGCGTATTGATTGCTAAGGAGTAATATATGTATTTTGCTTATCTTTTCAATTTATAAACCTTTTTACACAAAAATAAAAAGCCCTGCTTTTGTTACAAACCAAAACACAAATGTATTGACATTTCACAAGTTCCCCACCACACCAGCTGATATTATTAAATACTACTTTATTTAAAAATTGTACCAGTTGCAGAAAATAATCTCAACTTGAATATTTCTCAGACTCCACTTCGCTAAAAAGTTGAAGTGTGTGCAACTTGTTTTCGTACTGGTGCAAGTAAACTGAAGAGTATGTCTAGCGGTGAAGGGCTGAAAACTAGGTGAATTGTGACAGTAACTTCGCTTGTGAAATCCATGCTTTACATGCAACGAAACAGAATGGCAAATGAAATGAATAATTAAATAAATGAGACGGAGTTTTCAGATTTTATTCTCATAAAATGTTCTTGTTGTTGTTGATGTAATCCTATGATATTTGAACAGAACTTTCTTCTTCTTCTTCTTCTTCCAGGGGGGCAGAGCACCGCAAAGCCCCTTATACATATAACACACACAACAGGACTTGGCCAGCCTTAGAGTTATCTGTTGCGCCAGCCAAAATTATATACTGCTTTCCGTTGAGACAAACAAAATAACGGAAGTATTCGTCACTCGGCATAGGAGTTTATTTTTTTTATTATTTTTTTTTAATTATTAGTGGTTAATAGATGTTTTTTTTTTAAATTGTTTCACGTTCGTTTTGATTCTGCTTCCATACTAATTTGGATTGTATGTTTAAAAGATCATGTCGCACTCTTTGATAGGTTTTATGAGAACCTTAATCGCGTCGATATTGCCCTCTCTCAGCAGACTTGTATGATTGGTGGATGTTGGGTCAATGGATGTAAGATCGTTAAGAAGCTTTGTTCTTGAAAGTAGTGGGGTATTGCTACAGTGGAAGAGTTTGTGGTCAATATTTTCGGTGGTACTCCCGCATGAACAGATGGGAGAGTCTTTTATGTTGATTTTGTTGAGGTGCTCGTTGGTGATTACGTGACCAAATCTAAGCCTGGTTGTAGTTGTGATGATTACACGAGGGAGCCCTAGGTTGGAAAACCAAGGCTTTTTTCCCACAGAACGCTCTAAGGAGTGGAAAGACCTGCTCATCGGTGAGCTGTTCCATTTAATTTGACAATCGCCGACCTTATCCTTCTTTAGAATAGGAAGTAGTTCATTTGGATAGATTGATATTTCGGAATCCGAAGAGCTGCTCGGGACATCCCTAGCCAGAGTGTCTGCAAATTCGTTTCCGTCTGTTCCCATGTGGCTTGGGATCCACAGAAAGTGTATGAGGGTGCCTTTATTTCTTGCGCTGAATAGGGCCTTTTTGATCTCTAGTAAGATGGGGTGGGGCTTAATGCAAAGTGGGTTCTTTAAAGCCGTAAGAACAGACTTGCTGTCTGTTAGGATAAGAAATTTTTTACTGTCCAAGATGACTGCCATCCTAATTGCCTCCAGAATGGCTAGAGCCTCCGCGTGATAAATAGAGGATATCGGGTTGAGAGGAAATACCGCCTCAATGTCCAAGTTGGGGATCCAGAAAGCTGCTGACGTTTTGCAACTAGTTTTAGAGCCGTCTGTAAGGATGTTGGTGAACGTTTTGCAGCGAGTATTCACTAGCTTGTGGAATAGAGGGGCAGCAGATTTGGGGGTGAGATTTCCGTTTTTATGTTTGGTACGATAACTGGGGGTCTGAAATTAGGAATCTGGGAGTTGATATGAAATTGTGTGAAGCTGCGATAAGCTGATATTGTCGGATGATATATGGGATTTTGGAAGGGCTCCGGGGATGGCTTGACTCAAGGTATTTCTGTAGAGGGATGTGAGCTGGATGTGAGGAATCTCGCATGAGTTTTAAGACAAGCTTATCAGCGTTGAGTTTCCACCTTTCCTCCAGTGGCATTATGTTGAATTCAACTTCCAGGGACATAACATGAGTGGAAATCATCGCACCGGTTTTATTAGGCCTTTATAGATGTTTAACAGGCTTTCTGGATTGGCTCCCCATCTGACTCCGCAGAGGGATTTGATAATGTTTGTCAGTCGAAAGCATTTATCCCTTGTTTTCAATATGTGGGCTTTTCCGGAGAGCTTTGATTCCTGAGTGAAACCAAGAAAAGTAGTCTCCGAGACATATGGAATCAAGTGCGAGTTTATGAGAATGTTAGGGAGATTCACTTGCCTACACAATCGTTTCGGAACTATGAGTATGCGCGATTTGTTGGGAGATTCTTCTAAGTCTATTTTTTGCAAGTTAGCAGTTATGATAGTTATACCGTATTGGATAGCATCCAAAGAGCTCTCCAGAGAAGGGCAAGTCGAAAATATGCATATATCGTCAGAATAGGTGATTAGAGATATGTTATCGGGTAAACTGGCACCGATGTCTTTGGTATAAAAGTTAAAAAGGATTGGGCTGAGTACCGATCCCTGATGCAAGCCCTGATGTGAGATATATGAGCTACTCTTATTGTTACCGCTGACTACCTCCATTTGTTTGTAGGCGTATAGTCGGCTTATAATTGCTATAAGTTGTTCAGGGAGATTTTCTGCATGCATTTTTGCCACCAGAATATTAGGGCACACTTTGTCAAATGCATTCTGGATGTCAAGGAATGCCACTACTGTAGTCTTTCCCTGAATTATCCCCAAGTGGAGGTGAGCCCACAGTGTGAGGACACAATCTGTAGGTGAGCTGTTTTTCCGGAAGCCAAGTTGGTGTGATGGAAGTATGTTGTTTGATTCCAAGAAGTGTTCAGTCCTATGTTTTAGAATGTCCTCGAAAATTTTTCTGAGGACCGATGTGAGTGCTATGGGTCTGTATGAGCTAGGATCTTTTGGATCCTTTCCTTTTTTGAGTGCTGGTATGATGGCTACTTGATTCCAGTCAGTAGGAATGGAGCTTTTAGTGAAAAAGGAGTTGAATAGGGTAATTGTAAGTTTAGCAAAAGACGACAGACTAGCTATAAGGCTGTATCTTATGAAGTAGAGTCCGGAGGCGGAGTTTTTCTTGTTGATGAGGGAGTTTTCAAGTTCCTTGCATGTTATCGGCTGAAGAAGGCTATGGTGTGTAGTGTTCGTGAAGTTAGAGTCAGGGGTGTGATATTCCCAGTGAGGGCCTGCAGGACCAGCTATTTTCTTTGCTAGAGTGTCTAGTGGTAACTTGCACTGTGTACGCTTGTGAGTGCCTCTGAAGATCTTAATTTTTTCCCACATTTCGGAGGCCGAAAGGTCGGGTGGTTTCCTTCTCCTGTTTTTTTAATGCTTCGTAATTCGGTCTGGACGGTTGTTGTGTGAATGTACGGAGGGCAGATCTACGAAGAGCCACCGCTTTAGAGCAGGATATGTTCCACCAAGGATTGAGATGCCTTTCTTTTGTGGTGGCGGGGGGAGTTATTAGAGTGGAGTTGTGTATGGATTCGATTAAGCGGCTGTAGACGACAGTGGGATTATTACTATTAAAGTGGCGTAGGGCGTTAGAGATGTTACGATTTAGAGTTTTTTTATTAAAGCTTCTGGGAATAAACTGCCTCTGGGTGTCCGTAGAAGCATTTTGATTGGTAGTGATGAGCTTAGTGATACAGGCTTATGTCGTTGAATGTAGACCAATCCGCTACCAGTGCGAGATCTGGAGAAGCAATGGTGATATCTATGGCGGAGGAGGTGGTTGGGCAGACGAATGTGGGTGATTTGTCATTTAGTAATACTAGATTGCTGTCTTCCAGTAGCTTAAGAATTTCACGACCTTTGAGGTCTGAGTGTTGATTTCCCCAGAGTGTGTGGTGGGGAGTTGTTAGGAGGAAGTTGGCTAATAATATGTTGCAGGTCCCCGGCACTAAAGTTGGCACGAGGAGGAATATATATACTCAGAATTGATATGCGGAGTGGGTCTAATGTTATTTCGCAAGCAACCAGTTCTATTGCGGAGTTGCGAGTCATGAGTGGTAAGTTGTTGTATTGCACTCTGTCTTTTATGAGGATAGCAACTCCACCTCCAGTTGAGCGACGATCCTTTCTGAGCACATTGTCATTTTTGCATGTGAAAGTTTGAGACGGCTTAAGCCACGTTTCGTTAAGACAAAGCACGGAAATGTTTAATGAGAATAATAAGTTATGTAGATCGCCTATTTTATTTGAGATACTGCCTGGATTCTATTGCGCGATTGTTGAATTTGTGTTCATAATGTACTCATTTCTTGGTCATTAGCAACCTATTCCGGTTGGTCCTTTGGTAATTCCTTGGGGGGAGGGGCAGTATCGAGTAGGCGAATGATAGTTTCTTCTAAAGCAGGAATATAGTTTTCTTTGTCTTCTTCGGTGAGATTGTACGATCTGATAGCGTTGATGTCTAAAATCTTTAGACGGAGTTTCAGTGGACTGCAGAGCTTAGAGCTGTGGACAGAAAAGGCTTTTTTCCTAAGTGGTGCATCCGGATTATTATCATCGGAGAGGGTTCGTCTGAGAGATGAAATATCAATTTCAAGCTCGGCTCGGCAAAATTTGTTATGCTCTTACCCTCAAGTGCATAACCTTTGCCGGCTAGGTTGGAGAAGGGGTGGGTATTACTGAAAATATATGATTTTGTGTTGGGCGCCACGTAGTTTTTAATCGAGTCTACGAACTCTTTTCCACCACAAAGAAAATATCTCTGAATTAAAAAATGTTTATTTAACAGATTCTATCTTTAACTCTGGGCACAATAAAATAATTGGGAAAGGAAAAAAAAAAGATGGCGGCAAGACACACGAACCGCCCGATAGAATTCACAATTATGTTTTAAACTATTTCCCTTTTCTTTTATCAAATAATATGTATAACAACATAAATATAATAAAAATGCGAACTTATCTTATTTACTGTATATGCAGTTCCTGTCCAGATATCTGTTCCAATTTTTTTTCTTTTTAAATAAAACTCACGTACAATTTCACTACCAAGACCCGGATACTCGAATGACCTCTTGACATCTCAAAGACGTCTCTTTTATCATTTTTCGCCCCCTATTTCGTATTATACTGGAAAATGCGTCTTGATTTCCAGATCCGGCGAATTCGATTGAAATTTAATAATATTATTTTTCGTTTTTCTATATTAAAATATTCTACTCGTTCCGCGCATTCTTTTGGTATACTCCGCGCTATGCTTAAAATTCATTAAGGCGCTGAATTTCATAAGAAATCAATGGGTTTGACAACGATTTTCGCGTACCGGAAAATCTGAATTTAATGAATTTCTCTGTTTAATTAGCATGAAGTACATTTCTTTGGATTGAAAACAATCTGGTACCGTACATTTTCACTCGGAAAATAAGAAGAACTGGCGAAATTCGGGAGTTTATCAACGTCCGAAAAGGTTATGTGAAATTGAGATAGTGTCTTATTTTGAATAAATATGGAGAAATCTGGTCCAGGTAAGCATATAATTTTAAACAATTCAATTCAGTAGAAATTAATCCAATAGTCCCATTATGTAACCTCCAGTGTAAGAACGGTGAGTTATATATCTTACACATCCATCATCTTAATCCCATCTCATTTTCTGCTTAGGCTGAGGGAATTAGCTGCATCCCATACCCGCGACAACTGCAGAAGCATGGCCAAGAGAAAGCACCTTACTCCTCCGTCGATATCATATCAGGTATTTGATCTTTCTTCTTATTAAACCTGTAATTAAATAAATATCTTTGCAGAATCATTCTAATCTGAAGATAACACATATTGGACATCACATCGTGAAGCAGAACATAGGTAATATTTTAAATATTATTCAACTAATTTTGATTCAGAATATTTTAGGCTGCAGTGTCCCTGAATTTTGCACGTAACATTGCCTCCTCTTCCTCCGGGAGATTTTGGCACGAAATCTCTTAGCCCGCTACTTCCCCTATATCTTATCTCCTATAAACCGATAAGTATTTTATACTAATTGAATTATAATTAAATATAATTCAAGTCATTAATGACATAAGCTTCTCTCTCACAATTACTGAAGTATGTACTTGAGGGTTCATGATTCGTTGACATACAAATCTGGAATGGCTTGATCTATTGCAACCCACTCCAAGGAAATCCCTTCGATCACTTGTAATAAATATTATGAACTGACTTAATTTTTTTTTTTTTGAATCCATTTACTAAATCATGTTTGTTGATGCATTAAAAAAAAGAATAACACCTGCCTAAAAAAATAACGTCTACCAGCGCCCATCAATACATACGGATTATAATTTTTTTTTTGTTTTTTTTTTTTTTTGAACATAAAAATTAAAAAAATTATAAAAGTAAGATAAGTAAAATAAAAATAAGTCTTCCATATACTATATATATATATATATATATATTTGTTTTTTTTTTTCAAGTACTTCCAGCCCTAGCATCCTTTAGCATTTCACGGTTTCTAACCGATTGTCTGGCAGGACAAATATTTCTGGGATCCTACCTCGACCCTCCGAATTTTTCCCTTTCGGTTAAGCCGAGTACGCTCCACTCTTTTCATTGAGTAAGAGGAAACCCTTCGTCTTCCAAGCTACTTCTGCATCACCATCTCTCCGAAGCATTTCTGCCAACACGGGTGCTTTTTGTGCTTCGTCGAAGACCATTCAAGGTTCAATCCTCATACCATAAGTATGCTAAATTCTCTAATTTAATAATGCATTGGATCTGTGGGCATCTTGAACTTTTTTTTTTTTTTTTTTTTTTTTTTTTTTTTTTTTTTTTTTTTTTTGCAGTATGAGTGGTGCGCTGACGACGATTCTAAATGCATCTTAAAACTGTAAACTACACGAAAAGATTCGCTTAGAGTAGGTATACATAGAGGTCTCCATCTCCATGATATGCTATCCTTGCCAACCTTCATATCGCTCGTGATTTAACCATTGGACTTTGAACCAACACCATGGTTACTAAGGCCAAAACAGAACCTACATCTAGCATGCAACAAAAATTAACAATTATCTCTTACGCCTATGTGTTTTAACCTGCATTCTTTGTTTAAGCTACAAATTTCGTAGAATTAACTTAAGTTTTGGAGTACTCTGTATTCCATACGCTAGAGTTATAGAAAGGTGTATTACAAATAATATATAAAAAAAAAAGGACAAACAACCTGCAATCCGCACCTTCAAGGTATACTAAATTCTTCAATTAGGCACTTACTAAACTCAAACTATAAATATGTATCAAAACAAATCTACCTTGCTACCTCTGCTTACAATTTCTTCTTTACTGATCTATATTGGGATGATACGTTTTTAGATCTTTTGAATGCCAAACCCCTACGTTTTTGCCCCTATCATCACGTAATTCATAAGTCCACGGTGAAACCACCCTCGCAACGATAAAAGGACCGATATACTTGGGTGCTAGTTTGGCATTAAAATATTTGGAATCATCAGACAAAACATAATTTTTCCGCATAACGGTATCATTGACGAAAAATTTCTGATCCCTTCTACGTAAATCATACGAGTGCTTCGATGTTTTGGCTGCTTTTGCTAATCTTTCTCTAACGTCCTTCCTCACTACCTCCAAAGCTTGGGGTCTAGCTTTAGCATTAAACTCTTCATGGTTATTCGGCAGATCGTACTCTTCCCCGTGCGTTACCATTTCCCTCCCAAAGTTTACGAAGAACGGAGTTAATTTTAGGACCTCGTGTACTGATGTACGGATTGCGCAGGCTATTTTAGCCAGATATGTATCCCACACTCGGTGGTTTTCCGCCACATAAGCCCGAAGCATGGTTTTGATGATCTGATTTGTTCTTTCCGCTGGGTTGGCTTGGGGGTGGTAAAATGCCGTGTAGTTTACTTTAGCTCCATAATCCTCACATAACTTCTTGAACTCCTTGCTCTTGAACTGAGGTCCATTATCACAAACCAGAGTTTTCGGCACACCAAAAAGCAAGAAAACGTATTCTTCAAGGGCTCGACAAATTGAGTTACTAGTCGCTGAACGCAACGAGAAGAGCATGGGATACTTGCTGAATAAATCAACTATTGTAAGGATGTACTTAAATCCGCGATTGGAACGAGGCAGTGGGCCAATTAAGTCGAGACTAATAGATTCCCACGGCTTGCTTGGTATAGATCGAGATGACATGAGACCAGCCGGTTTCTTGAGCTCGGGTTTTATTGATTGACAAATACGACACCGCTTTACATATGACACTATATCGCTTTTCATCTTTGGCCAGTAGAAGCGTTGTGTTAATCGACGATAGGTTTTTTGTACCCCACAATGCCCAGAAATTGGTAAATCGTGAGCCTTGAATATTACGGCCTTCCTTTCTCGTTTTGGCACTACTTGCTTCCAAGGATCGTTTCCTGATGTTAACGCTGGATACCTTTGTCGACAATGTTTCCATAAAAAGTGATTTTCGACTTTCCAGTCTGGGTATTTGGAAGGCTCTTGTGTAACATTCTTGATCATTTTAGATAGCCATTTATCGTCACTCTCTTCATTAACATGCAGACAATCAACTATGGGAACAGATCGAGATAGACAATCTGGTAACAAATGCTCTTTGCCTTTCCGGTGTACTATATCAAAGCTATATTGTTGAAGACGCATGGCCCATCTAGCCAGTCTCCCCGTAGGGTCCTTCAAATTATGCAACCATACCAAGGATGCATGATCAGTAACTACTGTGAAATGGCTTCCCTCGATATATGGCCGTAACTTATCAATCGCCCATAAAACCGCAAGGCATTCACGCTCCGTAGTAGAATAGTTGCGCTCGCACTTATTCAGAGAACGATAACTTTATCCTCCTCATTTATCTCCTGCGTTAATACTGCGCCCAATCCATAGCCAGATGCATCAGTATGAATAATAAATGGGTGTCGAAAGTCCGGACAAGTCAATATGGGCGCACTAACTAAGCAATCTTTAACTATGCGAAACGTCTGCTCACACTCCTCTGTCCAAATAAATTTATTTTTTTTCTTTAACAATGCTGTAATCGGGGCGATCATGGCAGAAAAATGCGGAACAAACCTCCGATACCAAGCAACCATCCCAATAAATCTGCGGACTTCTGAAACATTTGTAGGGTGCGGTATCTGCAATATGCATGCTACTTTATCTGGGTCGACCTGCAAACCTTGTTTACCTACAATATAACCCAAATATCGGAGTTCCGGACGACAAAATTCACACTTTGTATAATTTATAACAAGGCCTGCTTCGTGTAATAGGTCTAGCACTTTTTCTAAAACCTTCGTATGTTCCTGGAATGTCTGCGTAACTATAATAACGTCATCTAGGTATACGAATACCTTACTTTCAATATCTCCCGATAGTACAGTATCAATTAATCGCTGCCACGTAGCTGGTGAGTTACTTAAACCAAAGGGCATTCGACAAAATTGGAAGAGTCCTCTACCAGGGACTGTAAAGGCCGTATACTGCTTTGAATTTGCTTCGAGGGGCACTTGCCAAAATGCAGACTTTATATCTAGAGAAGTCATAAACTTGGCATCTCGTAGTTTATCCAGAGTAGCCGATACGTATGGTAAAGGATAAGCGTCCTTTTTAGTGACTTTATTGAGTTTTCTAAAGTCGACGCAGAATCGATATTGACCGTCTTTCTTCTTTACCATTACTATTGGTGATGACCAGGCACTATTACTGGCTTCTACTACTCCTGCATCTAGCATTTTATCCAGTTCTTCGTTGATGATGTTTTGTATTACTGGCGAAACTGGGTAGTACCTTTGTTTAATTGGTCAGTTTGGATTACATGCTCAACCCTGTTAGTACAACCCAGCCCCATTCCCATCTTAGCTTTAGCCTTATTTATGACTTCATCTAGTTCTTTTCTCTCCTCCTTTGATAAGTGTGATTGGCACTGGAGGGCACTGACTTCATAATCGACTACTGTCTCCAGAAACTGCCAAGAATTGTCTTTGAAATTAGCCTGTATATTCATTTCGCGCCAGAAATCTATACCGAGTATTATAGAAAGAGGCAAGTCCGGAATAACGAGAACATCAAAAACTTTTATGCGTTCTCCTAGTTTAATTGGTATGCTGACTTCCCCAAGTACGCAGACACTTCCACCATGTGCTAAACTCACTCTTCTTGCCGATGTAACTCTAAGCTTCAATTTCATACACTTTATCGATTCCCAACCTTGACCTCCAATAATCGTTCGTGAAGCACCCGAGTCGAGCAACCCACAAAATTTTAAGCCGAAGATCGCAATCTCAAGATGGGGACGCGTATCGTTTCCTGTCTTCGCGAAAACATAATCCAATAATGTGGTATACGCGTCCTTGCAATCCAATTCATACTGATGCTCTGCCTTCCTTCGACCTCCAATCCGGACGGCTTTTTGGGTATTCCTCGGTTCGCCGCTTAAACTCGAGCCCCTCTGCCGTTTCCCGATTCTGGCGTTATCTGGTTGCTAGTACTAGCATTTGGTCTACCATTATTGGTGCCATTACAATTACTACAGTTGGTCCGTATCCTACCTGGAGCCCCGCATCCAAAACACCTCAAATTAGTTCTACAAAATCTTGCTAAGTGCCCGGGATTCCCGCATTTAAAACATCGCCGTTGCCTCTCATTATTGGGGACTGGATTATGATTCGAAATAGCTGACACAACTGGTGGTTCGGTTGAGACATAGGCGAGATCAGGCTCTAGGAGTTGGTTGCTCCTTCGTGAAGGAGGTGGTACGAAAGCTTCAACTGATGCCCGCACAGATTCCAACCGTCTACCAAACTCCACTAAATCTTTTATGCTCTCTATTTCTGTCAGGCCGAGCTGGGTTTGATAGAATGGACTGATGTTCTTTTTAAGTATACGCAGTTGTTGAGTCTCACTCATCGCATCGGTTAGTCTAGAGAACATGTTTGACATAACTGCAATGTACATGCCCATGGATTCGTCTCGGCCCTGTGTTCTTTTCTTTATTTCCTCCACCAGCTTATCGTCGTAATCTCGCGGAAGGAACTCTTTCTTCATTTCTTTCACGAGATCCTGCCAAGAATTGAATTCGCCTTTGTTCGCTCGGTACCAGATTAGTGCTTTTCCGGTGAAAAGATCTAACGCTGATCGGAAAAGCTGTTGTTTGTTGACTCCTCGAGCATCAGCCAACTCTTGCACCCTATCCAGGAAACAATTAAGGGACTGCCCCGATTCTCCAGAGAATCTAACATCCCATTTGTATAACGACAGACGTGACCGTGAACCTGCTAAGACTGTAGCAGCCATGGAATGCTCTAGAGCGACCTCCGAAGAGTCACTGTCTTCGTCATCACCATCAGCCTTAAGTTTTAAAGTCCCAAGGGCCAACACTAGATCTCCCCGGATCCGTGCTTTCTCCTTTTTCTGATCTTCGTTTTCAATTGCTGGTCTTCCGAGGCGAGCTAGCGCCCATTCAATCTTCGTTAGAATTTTCTTATAATCCGGAGAAGTATTATCGCCATCGAACTTGCCTAACAACCCTTTAATTTCTTCTACCTTTCTACTGATCGCCTCACTATCTTGTTCGAAAGTGTACGGGTATTCTACTTCAATGAGTGAGTCTCCGCCCTTTTCTGCCCTTAAAGCGACACGTAAACTGGCCCTCATATCCTCGACCTTTCCAATTGGTAGACCCCTTATCTCGAGCTCATATGATAATTCCTCTTGGTTTAATCTATTAATCTCCATCTTTTCCAAAGCAAAACTATTGACTTGATTTAAGATTACGACTTGGGGAAATCCTCGAGTACTCAATATTTCAATGCTAAACAAGGAGGGTTTACACGATAATCAGATGAAAAACGATTGTATGAACTTATTTTCAATTTCTTTACAAAAACAAAAGTACGTTAAAATTTATACAAGATAGCTACTCCAATCGAGATTTAGATACTCATCAAACTATTATCGACGTACAAACACGGGTCCCCGAACCGTCACAAAGAGAGTCAATTGATTCAGTATGCACCGAATTATGTTTTTATTAGGCCAATGGCTAACAAAGTTCCTACCAAGGTAAGATTACAGAATAGATAATCCCCTTAAGATTAAAAATATTATGGGATACGACGGACATACAAAAATAAAAAAAACGAATCGAATCGACACTGTGATTCCTTTGCAGGCAAACGTATAACCATCTACTCCAATATATCAGTAAAGACGAAATTAAATACAGCCGACTTACACTCTGAACTATAAATAGGATGGACCTATGAAAACTTCTAATTAACAGACTCATAAGAACATAAGGATCCTCAACAGCTAAATTGCTGCCATGCTATTATTTATATAAATAACCTTATATTGTAATAGATATATCCGATTAAATCTACGTTTGTACAACAACGCAAACTAAAAATCAATTTCGAATTAGGTTTTCTACTTAATTATTATCTACTTAATTGTTATTGCGAAATAAATCCAACTCTTTACGCCTTTATTATAAAATGGTTACTCCACATAAAGAAATGAGAAAAGCCGTCGGCAAATTCTACTTATTCTAACTATATTAAGAAAAATCCAATATACTTGCTGAGTAGGAACATCTAGAGGGAGGGACACATGTTATCGTGCATTCAACAACAAAGTTTCTGAAATGTTTGGAAATCTTTTATTTAATCAAATTTTTGCACACTATTGACGCTATCAATATGGACTACTAAAATGCATTCAGCCACAGAAACTGGGTCAACTATTGTGCCAGGTCAGGTCTGAGTGAACTCAATTTTTAATATCGTTTCATTCACCAGCCACTAATACCAAAGCAACTCGCCACAAATTCGACATCATCTCAATAAACCATCATACAACTATTGATTCCCTGGATGAATTTCACTTATCAGTGATTTGATCTGCTTTTAAAAAAAAAAAAAACGAAAAATCCCAAGCCGATTACAAGTGCTTGTCTTTAGTTAACGCGTTGCTATAATCGTGATCGGTCACTAACTATTGTCGCGAAATTTTTCAGAACTGGTCTCAGAGAGCTATATGTTTAAATTCTGTGCAAGTTACTTAGAGTTTTACAAAATCCTCGCGGATTATTAAGTGATTATGTGCATTTATGTAGTGTATGCTTTAATTCCTAAAGACAACAGCAACGACGAAAATATATCAAAATCAAAAAATAATAATAGTTTATATTAAACAAAATGTGTTCAAAGTTCCTGTTATTTCAGAAACGCTGCAGTTTTATAAAAAAAAGAATATGTATACATATAAAAAAAACAGCATCATACAGCTTCAATTCATGGTAAGTTCTTATTCCATTTCATTTCACTTCCCCTACAATTACTTAAAATTTCCTTCGTGTGCCATTCCCCCCATTAATAATGTAGTCAATCATTTCATGAACTTATATACAATGTTTATAAATAAAAGTGATCATTTAAAGTTGCAAGCTTTGCTGAAGTTTATCTGATAAATTTTTTGTTGCTGACGTGTACAATGTTGTTAACTTCCGAACTTTGGCACAATGTTGCTGACACTTGACATTTTCTTCGCGGTGAAATATTTATTTCTTTGTTTTCTTTAAATAATTTTTAAATTGTTGGATAAAACCAGGTGTTGTCACCCCTATCTTCGCCAGGGCCCCACGTTGGGCGCCAAAATTTGTTATGCTCTTACCCTCAAGTGCATAACCTTTGCCGGCTAGGTTGGAGAAGGGGTGGGTATTACTGAAAATATATGATTTTGTGTTGGGCGCCACGTAGTTTTTAATCGAGTCTACGAACTCTTTTCCACCACAAAGAAAATATCTCTGAATTAAAAAATGTTTATTTAACAGATTCTATCTTTAACTCTGGGCACAATAAAATAATTGGGAAAGGAAAAAAAAAGATGGCGGCAAGACACACGAACCGCCCGATAGAATTCACAATTATGTTTTAAACTATTTCCCTTTTCTTTTATCAAATAATATGTATAACAACATAAATATAATAAAAATGCGAACTTATCTTATTTACTGTATATGCAGTTCCTGTCCAGATATCTGTTCCAATTTTTTTTCTTTTTAAATAAAACTCACGTACAATTTCACTACCAAGACCCGGATACTCGAATGACCTCTTGACATCTCAAAGACGTCTCTTTTATCATTTTTCGCCCCCTATTTCGTATTATACTGGAAAATGCGTCTTGATTTCCAGATCCGGCGAATTCGATTGAAATTTAATAATATTATTTTTCCTTTTTCTATATTAAAATATTCTACTCGTTCCGCGCATTCTTTTGGTATACTCCGCGCTATGCTTAAAATTCATTAAGGCGCTGAATTTCATAAGAAATCAATGGGTTTGACAACGATTTTCGCGTACCGGAAAATCTGAATTTAATGAATTTCTCTGTTTAATTAGCATGAAGTACATTTCTTTGGATTGAAAACAATCTGGTACCGTACATTTTCACTCGGAAAATAAGAAGAACTGGCGAAATTCGGGAGTTTATCAACGTCCGAAAAGGTTATGTGAAATTGAGATAGTGTCTTATTTTGAATAAATATGGAGAAATCTGGTCCAGGTAAGCATATCTTTCCTCTTATAATTAATTTCACAATAATTTTAAACAATTCAATTCAGTAGAAATTAATCCAATAGTCCCATTATGTAACCTCCAGTGTAAGAACGGTGAGTTATATATCTTACACATCCATCATCTTAATCCCATCTCATTTTCTGCTTAGGCTGAGGGAATTAGCTGCATCCCATACCCGCGACAACTGCAGAAGCATGGCCAAGAGAAAGCACCTTACTCCTCCGTCGATATCATATCAGGTATTTGATCTTTCTTCTTATTAAACCTGTAATTAAATAAATATCTTTGCAGAATTATTCTAATCTGAAGATAACACATATTGGACATCACATCGTGAAGCAGAACATAGGTAATATTTTAAATATTATTCAACTAATTTTGATTCAGAATATTTTAGGCTGCAGTGTCCTTGAATTTTGCACGTAACAAGTTGGATTCTCGAACTTCAGGGAGTGTGATGTGGACATTGACAGTAGCTATGTGGGGTACCGCATCTTCCGTCTGGATGTCCGCAGAGGAGGGTGCCAATTCTGAAAACCTGTGTCTAGGAGCCTTTCGCTTATTTAGGCGAGAACCTAGGGATGGGAAGTCTGCTTCTGCGTAAAAAAAATTGCTTACCCGAAAGGGATTGGCTTGATATGAGATTGGAGTAGGGTAATTAGTCTTGCGTTCAGATGATTTATTACAATCCTTGAAGAATTGGCATGATTTGCTCGTGGCGTAGTGGTCACCACCGCAGTTGGCGCAATGAGGAGATGAAGTGCATGGAGAGGGGTGAGGCTGAGGTTGCACAGTTCCACACTTTACGCATTTGGTCTTTGACCTGCACTTTGATTGGGAATGTCCAAATTGCCAGCAGTTCGTGCATTGTATGATTCTGTCTCTTTTTGGGAATATCGGAAAGATTAAGTCAAGTGGTGTAGTCAAATCATTAGTTGTTTTTTTAATTCTTCGCACTTCGAGATTTTCTGGGGATTTTGTGAAGGGCTGAGGCACGTGTTTGAATTAAATCGAGCCGTTGGAGTAGATCTCTTCCTCGTTGGGACCATCAGGAATGGGGACCATACCCACTGTCTCAACGAGATTGGAAGGAATGAAAGATTTGAATATACTGTTCAGTTCTTTATCCGATGCCAAATTGTTAGCGGTGGATCTATCTTTTGTCGAGATTTTGATTTTGCGCTTGTTCATGAATATAATTTCCGATATATTTGGGAATTTTTGGTATAGCTCTTTCGAGAGCGAGGTTAGAGGTAAGTTTTTCACCGAAAGAGATTAGATGAATACCACGTATTCGGATGTTGGAGAGGAGTTCTGATATCTCCTTGGTCGAGGAATCTTGCGGTCAGGGGGCCCCTGTCATCCGTGGATCTGACTATGGTTTCCTCTGGGAAAACCATTGTAGAATGCTAATGTCTTTCTTCCTTGGTATAGGCCTGCTGAGGCGATGGCAATATATGTTTTCTTTTTTTGTCTATACAAGTTTAAACCCGAAAAATTGTATGAAGTACTTACTTGAAATATTTTATTAAAGACACTTTCAGATAGAGTACGCACTTAATTTGACACAAGATTTCTTGCTAACAATAGTTTTTCTTTTTTTTTTACTTTTACTTTTTATATAAGACTGGTAATATGGTTACAACAAGTTGATAACCATATGATAGATTTTATAATTTTATTTTATTTTGAGTTTATTGCCGCTATAAAAATGGCGATAAAAACGCGCGTCTATATTGATTCAAAGATGGAAGCAGAATCCTGAACAGAACGTGATTTTGTTTACATTCGTTTTGCTCTAAAGTGATTAAGTGGTATGCTTTCATGCTGGATTCTCTGATATTTTTGGGAGAAATGAGAATTTTATTTGACAGATATTTTTAATCTTTTTTCTGCACCTTGGCCAAAGCGAAATTTACCTTCGGCTTAAAAAGTGAACCAATGTACATTATTGTGAACAGTTTGAATGGATTTTGCAGATATTTAAGAAAATTTTGTCGTTCAGGTAATTCCACGTTCTCTGGAAATGTATTTTTAACTCGTTGTTTCAAAATGCCAAAGATAACCTAATAAGAAGATAAGAAGCAGCCGAACAAAATTGGAAATTTTTCGTGTTTTCAAGACTGAAATAAGAATAAATGTCATATACTTTCGACTTTTGCACGAAAGGGGCAAATGCACTTGGCCATGCATTATTATATTGCAACTGAGGCAATGAGTTAAAATCAAAAATTGTGAAAACCCGAATGATAAGATCTTCTTGAATACCTCCCTTTAAAACCCCTACCTCAATTTTTTAAGAAGGCCAAGTTGCTGAAAGGAGATGTAAAATTTCTGTCAAAGAGGAGCAAAATGAATTTAAACAAAAGCACGTGCTTTTCAATATCATAGGATTACAGTAACAGCTTTTGGACCAGAACATAGGCCAACACCAACAAGTTTGGAACCAAATCTCTCAATATTTCAGAAAAACCGGTTTTTAAAAAATCCCAGGAACATATTATGAGAGTAAAATCTGAAAACTCCGCCCATTCTCATTCATTTACGAAAATGAAACCTTTGCCATTCTGTTTCGTTGCATGTAATCTGCACTTTCACATTTTTTATCTTTATTAATAAAAGTTTTAAAGAGAGTTGGATTTTTTTCTTATTTTTTTCCTGTTCTTGCCGTATGCATTTTAAATGTATAACGATCGGAAACCTCTTCTGTGTCCTAACTTATCATTAAGTTAACTTTGACAATGCATAGGTGAGTACTTTTCCCCCATTCATGCAAAAGACGAAAGTATCTGACATTATTTGTTTCTTTCTAGAAAATAAAGGAAAACTTCCAATTTTGTTCGGCTGTGTCCTATCTTCTTATTAGGTTATCTTTGGCATAGTTCAGGATCTGCAAGGTATTGAAAGCTAGGAGCAGGGCACTCTTAGTTTGCATGCCAGTCGGTGAATTGTTAACTGGTGAGTCATCGAGCTGCATATTGGAAAATTATAAAGTTCTTTACAAAGTCAAGAAAAAAACCGATATAAAATTCAAATACTTTGTGTAAAACAACTTTAAATGAAACGCATGAAATATGCAATGCATTGGTAAATACATTATCATAGTTGCTTACCTACTAATGCAACAATAAATTTAATGTATTGACTTTTCTAAACTAATGCAATTGCAAATATCAGTACATTATTGAATTTGTGGAAATCTACAATATGCAAATACTCGTAGTAATACAAATCTGCAACTACAAATTCAATCGTAAAATAATGTTAAGGCAATGCCAATGCAAAATTCGATTATTGATCATAAGTTACACCTCCACAGTGATTAAAAATGTTAAATTAGTTTAGTTACACAAAAATTATATTGAAAGCACTTCTATATTTGAAAACGTTTGTAACATAAATTCATAACTTATTATCCTGTTAAAAAATTCGCCACAAAACTAAACATTCAAAATTTAAATTAAACTGTTTAAAAGCTTTATGGGTGATATGTATATGTAAAAAAAATCAAAACGTTAATTTGGAATAAATTGACAGACAACAACCACCACTACCTGAACAAACAAACTTTTCGACTTCGGAGAAATAGTTTAAATAGGTAGATACTTAGTAAATATTTTACTGATGTTACTATTTTCAGAAATTAGTCATCTAACAAGGGCGACATATTCCCTGAAAGAAGAAATATGACTTTTTTGGACGACACTAGTTTATCCTTTGAATCCCTCAAAAAATTTTCTACGAAGTTTGTTCTACAAATACATATAATGCTGTTCTGTCATCGTCTGCTCTTGTAGAGGGAATGTTTCCGTATAGATATTAATATGTAGTCCCAAGAGACAAAAATTATCTGATTTAAATTTTGAACTTCCGTCTTTACCGCAAAATTTTCAAGAAGATAATAAGTTTTGATTCTGAATCCAAGTTATAATTGGAGCGAATCTATACGTCGGATTAGATATATGTATCAACTCTGGAGCGATCCAGGTCAGGGTGTCGGAGCGAAAGCTCCGGAGTAGGTCCAACTGGAGCAGATGCCGGAGCGGAGTAGGTAGTAGCAAGAACAATTGGTGCGGTGTGAAAAAAAATTAAATTTCATGTAATAGCTTGCTATATATATAAGTGCACATATATGTGGCAACCGGCACTGAAGTCAGAAGGCATACAGCCTAGTGCAGCGAATTGTAATACCTTAGTGATGTCGCGCCCTCTATGTAAAAAAGTAAGAACAAAAAATATGTAATAGTATCAGTTTTCGTGGCCTCTTAGTTTTTTCCACCACGAGCAAAAGAATGTCGCGCTCAGACCGTCCAATATAGTACATGCTTGGGTTGAAAAGTTCCCGTGTAATAGGTGGCCAAAGCAGTCAATAAAACCAATAAAGAATTAAGAGTGATATTGCTAAATTAAAAGTTTTTTATTTTTTCACTCCTCCAACTATATGGTGCTATAGTGTGGAACGGCAAGTCGCTATCTTTTAAAGTGGTGACCCCGACGTGATCTACAGTGAAAGGTGTGCAAGCGAATTAACAATTCGCCAATTGAGTTGCCGGTGCTCCATACATATCGCCATTTTGGACTTGAGACTACTTTGAGTAGCGCATATGATTGAGATTTGTGGGGGTATTCAAGACCTTGATATGAGAAATGAAACAAAGAGTATTTAAATAACATCACTATAAATATTTATTAATATTAATTTAACAAAAATGCTCAGCAACTGATGGACTTGTAATCGTAATGTGATGACATACAGTGGACACTGGTTTGCATATTTGGCTGTTGTATGTGTGGTATTTTTGAACTGTTGTAATACATCCATGTAGGATGATTGATCCTAAACTAAGGAAATGCCGAAGTTAAATGCCTGGAACATTTCTCCTTTTATTGTTAGTTTGGTTTCTGGGTTCACGAGTTGTTGTTTTTTTAGGTCAATTATTAACCCAAAATGTGACAAAAAATCAGCTCCTATAATTGGAAATTTTACATTGGCTATGTTGACGCAAGCTCAAATCGAGTTTAAGAGTGTGTTGACAGAACGTTTTGATTTCATTTGCTGCGTAAAGGATAAGTGCGTTTGAAGAAAAAACTTTATCAACCATGGAGGAATTGATTAAAAATTGCTGATTAGAATGCTTGTCTTTAATATAAAAACGACGTTCGATTGAGTGGCTATTTACAGAGAGGCTGTCCTGAGGTGCCTCTGACAAGGACAGCTTATTTAGTACTTTTGCGATACTTTCGGATCTATATTGAAACTGCAAGGCTGCGAGCTTGTTCAGCGAAGCGGCGATGATAGAAACAGATCGATTGGTTTTTGATGAAGTGTCTGAGCGAGAAAATTCTTGTAATCTATTACACGATCTTGATTGTGTAGGCAGTGTTTGGATTTTTAACGCTGCAGTTATTTTATGTAGTTGTTGTTCCAGACTGTCAATCTGTTGCTGCATGCCGGTGTACTGTCCGTTAATAGAACGTACACGAAAATTTGATTAAGTGACTGAAATGAATGCACTGGTAAATTTGGATCAAGATCAGTGGTCTATTTCTTAACAACGAATCAACACTATTCACTTTATTTTAACTTTCAAATAAATACTGCACTTATTTTTTTTAAGACTGCCCACTAATTATATTAAGATCAGATTATGTAATGAGGTATTAGGTCAGCACACACTAGAAAACACTTGTTACCACATACTTAGAATATACGATTATTAAGAAAAGTTGTATTGGGATAAAACTCAATAAATAAGTTTTGGGTCAGAGAAAAAAACACTTATTGGCAAAAATGGCAATATAAAATCGTCAATATATATATATGTAAAATTAATAGAATAAAGTCAAATTCTGATATTAAATAAATATGCACCAAAATAATATAAAATGTAAATATATATATGAGTAAATATATAATAAAATAGATATATGAATAAATATTATATTGTTACAAGTGACTGGTACTCACCGATCTATAACTTGACGCTTGAGGGTTGGCTTTAACCTAATGTTAAGACCCTTTGTTCTAACCATGGGTTAAAATAATTCTTTATTTCCGTCCAGACCAAAAATAAAGTGTTAATGTTAGTAAAAGACTATCTCAGTCGAGACCCGAGATAATATTCTTTAAGTCAGTCGAGACCCGGCTTAAAGTGTTATCTTATCTTCAGTCGAGACCCGAAATAAGATGCGATTATTTCCGTCGAGACCAGAAATGATTGTTAGTAAATATCTTATCTTCAGTCGAGACCCGAAATAAGATGCGTTTATTTCCGTCGAGACCAGCAATGATTGTTAGTTGTTAAAAGTGAAATATCAGTCGATACCCGATATAAATGTTAGTCCCTAACAGCCAACTTACCCCAAGCGATGCCAAGTACAAAAAGAGGTCGAGATCAGTCAGCTTGTCGTTTATATAGCCCTTGCTTGCACACGACACCACTGATAGAGTAGCAGCGGCCCATGATTACAAGAATTGGCAGTGCAGCTGTGATCTTACGGTACTAGCGATAAAATTTGCCTAGCAACGAACAAAAAATGCTTTGCAACAAGAAATTTAGAGCTTCACACGCTGCTGTGTTAAATTAAATTATATTTGCAAAAATGTTCTCTCTATCACGTAGTGAAGAAATTCCCGTTAGATGGTACTTATAATGATGATAATGATAAAGTTGCAAATTGATCGGCTTGACTGATTATATTTGTGCCATGCATTGTATTCTACATGACAACACATGCTTTTGTTAGATGTTTTACCTATTTTTTGGGAGAATTGCAATTAGACTGAATTTATTGTCTTTTAGAACTCAATTTTAGCATGGTATGTTTAATGTTCCCTTTTCAGGAATTGTTTTTAGCATGAATCTAACAGTTAAAACATATGATAATGATTTCCTCGATGAGGCTATATTTGTATTGTATTTGTGCAATATGTTATGTATATGACAAATACATAGCTTTGCTTGGTTTTGTATCTGTGTTTTGACTTAGAGTGATCAAATTTGATTTGGTTTTATAAAAATGTTCATGCTTTGTTTTCAGGATTTTTTCTTTTCAGAAGGTATATATTCGAAGCGATTTGGTTCGAACATACTGCCCCCCGTTGAAAGGCTGGAAATGGCTTTCAAGTGATCAATTTTAAAACGAACCTACATAACAATGAGAGAAAATTTTGAGCCCAATTATTGAGGGAGAAACTTATCGCCGTCTTACTCAGATTCACAATTTTCGTTGCCACACTACCAAGGAGAAAACCAATGAGCAAGCCGAAAGAAAAAGAAAAAGGGGTTAAAAAGGCAAGAAGAAAAAACAAACAAACTAATTACTACTGTATGACTTTAATGTTGCCATCAGCTAACAACCTAACTTTAATTTTAGCCCCGTCTTTTGTTGTGAAGCGCTGGTTCTTCTTCTTTGACCGTTTCAATGCCTTCCACGATACGGTGATGTTCTCTGTCATCCTTGTCTTATTGTTTACGATTGTCACTATGATGTCACAATTCGGAAGGATTGCGGGTTGAACGGTTTGATCATCGACGATGATCACCTTTGTTGTCGCTAGGTGAGCGTTCAAGCTGGTGGTCTGAAGATGATCGGTTGCTGGCTCTTTCGGAGTTTGTGGTACACTGCATTCTATCTTGGGACTCGGGGACGTGGAAGGTGCAATAACTATGGTGGCTATTGGTACTTGGCTTAATGTCATTTTATTCATCCTTTGGCTAACTTTCATTAACTTGGAGAGATGCTTCAAATCTTCTAGCTGTTTCGTTAGCTTCTCAATCTCCACCTGTTCCTCGTCAACACTTCACTTTGGAGATGACGGCAATATTTCCATCTCTGCATTAAGATCCCAGTCGTCTTCCGTGTCTTGGTCCTGAACTTGAGCTGGTTGTGAGGACTCCGCTACCAGTTCCCGTTCCAAATTCCAAGCTGCTTTCAGCTCTTCCTCAATATTCCGCCCAGGAGTTATGGGCAACTCTTAATCGAAATTAATTTCGTGATTGGGTGTCTCCATTGTCAAGTAAAAATAATCGACTAATGACTTCATTGGATTCGTATTCTTATTTATACGAACATAACGGGTTTTCTAGAATTGGTCTTGCTTGCATCGCTTGGCTGCACTACAAAATTTTGCGCAATGGTGATAACAAAAATTGCATTTGATTAAAATTGCTATTGGATCTTTTCTCTGTGCGGACCGTTGTCATAGAGACTATCGTTTAGCGATTGAAGATAATGACGGATGGTTGGAGGTGGCTAAAATTTTAGACTTAAATTATGTCGATGCCAGAACTTTTGTTATAGATATTGAATTGTGTATTTAATACAATACCGGGACATGATTAAATTTATGATGGCATATAATTTTAAATAAGCGATTGTAGCTTGACTTTTTCTGTTAGAGAATTTGATATATATATTTGCGAGGGGTTTTTTTTTTGTGATGCGTTAAATTGTGCAATTTAAATGCTCAATTTAGCTTTCTTGTATTGGTAAAATACATATTTTTGATAATGGTCTTTTTACAAGTCCATTTTTCGTTTTTATACTGACTTCAGTTATTCGTCCTAATAACCAACGGCTCTCTACCAGATTCGGTTCTTTGATAATAACTAAATCTCCTATTTTAGGATTTGATATTGGAGTCTGCCATTTAGGTCTATTTTGTAGGGAATTTAGATAATCGTAAGACCATTTATGCCAAAACTGTTGTTGCAACAGTTGGAGATGTTTCCATCTGGTGAGCGATGAAACCTTATTTTCCAATACAGGTTCTGGTGGAAGTAATAAGGAAGTGCCAATTAAAAAATATCCCGGAGTTAGAACATTGAGATCGTCTAGATCTTCTGTGATAGGACATAAAGGCCTGGAATTTAGACAGGCTTCAATTTGTGTCAAAATGGTTGCGAATTCTTCAAATGTCAATGAAGAATTCCCTAAAATTCGCTTTAAATGGAATTTTATGGATTTAACTCCGGCTTCCCACAATCCTCCAAAATGAGGTGCGGAAGGCGGGTTAAAGTGCCAACATATCCCGTCTTGGGCTAGTGTTTCTGCCATCTGCTTGTTATCTTGCAGTTTGGCTGTTTTGAATTCTTTTTGTAGGACTTTGTCAGCTCCAACGAAATTAGAGCTGAAAATATATCTGTGCAGAGTCCCCTTCGGCTGGAGAACCGGCGAAAAGCTGCAATAAAAGCCGCTGTTGATAAGTCTGACACGGCTTCTATATGAATGGCTTTGGTGGCCATGATACCTTTAAATTAAAAAGACCAGCATAGTCGAGACCAGTTTGTTGAAACGGTCTAGTCTCATTAACCCGTGATGAAGGTAAATGTCCCATAATCTGATTTTTGCTAGTTGCGGATGCTTAAAGAAAGTTATACATTTATGTAACACTTGTTTTACGGTTTTACGTCCTTGTGGAATCCAAAATTCGTTTCGAATCATGGATAATACCAGTTGCGGACCTCCATGCAAGGTCTTTATATTGGCAGAATTATTGGATGTTTTTGGCTGTAATAAATGTTAGCATTTCTTAATCGACCACCTACTCATTGAGTAATTTAAGATTGCGAAATCTAACGATACTCTTCATAGAAAAACAACTAACAGATGATATAAATTTTGAAAATCTTATTCAAGACTTTTCTAATATAAAAGTAAGCAAAATAAATATATGAACACGCTTACATTTTATCAATATGTGTATACAATCTGCTATTGATCTTGGTTCCATTTCTTTGGATATTAATGAAATTGAAAACTCGCTCAGCTCTTTAAACAATGATGTTTTTTATGGGCATGATTTAGTTCCTAACATTTTACTAAGAAACTGTAATACCACTCTCGCACCAGCTTTAACAATAATTTTTAATGTTTCACTTAGACTAGGACTTTTTCTAGACCAGTGGAAATTTTCTTTTATTACTCCCATATACAAAGCAGGTTCTCGGCATTCCATTAAAAACTACAGAGGAATTGCCAAACTTCTACCTATTCCCAAGTGTTTTGAAATCATAATAATGAACAGGATGTATTTTCACGTAAAAGAAAAGATTTGTTCCCAGCAACATGGCTTCGTGAAGGGTAAGTCCTCAACAACCAATTTGGTATTATTTAAAAATTGTTGTATAAACGAAATTGAAAATGGTGCGCAAGTGGACGTTATCTATACTGACTTTGTTAAGGCTTTTGACCGGATAAATATTGATCTACTTGTAACGAAACTGCATGCCTTCGGGTTTCACTCCTCCCTTCTTAAGTGGATTAATTCGTACTTAAGTAATCGCTCGCAGTGTGTAAAAATGGATTTTGTTAAATCTCGTAAATTTATAATTAAATCTGGGGTGCCTTAAGGCAGTCATCTTGGCCCCCTGTTGTTTATTATTTATATTAATGATGTGGTTAAGCTATTTTCTTTCGCTAAATGTCTTTTGTACGCTGATGATCTAACAATTTTCTTGCCAATTAGAGATCTAGCAGATTCTCTACATCTTCAAAATGACCTAGATAAACTTCTAGTTTGGTGCTCGTTAAATGGTTTGGAGCTCAATCCTAGCAAGTGTAAGAGCTTCAGCTTTTATCGTTGCATTAATCCTATTTTGTTTGATTATGTGATTAAAGACATTACTATAGATAGACCTACTGAGATTAAAGATCTTGGTATCATTTTTGATAACAAGTTGAACTGCTCTTTACATGTTGACTATGTCACCTGCAAGGCATTTAAAATGCTTGGTTTCATTAAGCGTAACTGCACTGTTTTTCAAGACCCTTACACTTTAAAAGCTTTGTATGTTTCACTAGTTCGCTCCATATTGGAGTATTCCTCTGTTGTCTGGTGCCCTTATACTGATTTACAGATTAAACGCATTGAATCTATACAAAGATCATTTACTCGCTATGCTTTGCGTGGCTTAACTGGGAAGTTGGTCTTCCCTCATACGAGGCCAGGTGCCAGTTACTTGGGCCCAAACTTTAGAGTCTCGTAGAAAGGCTTTCAGTATTATCTTTGTCAGAGATGTTTTCTGCTACAAGATTTGCTCACCCGAATTGATTGCCTTATTCAAAATTTATGTGCCTGGGTTTTCTATTCGATCTAGAGATTTATTATATATTCCTTCTCATAGAACTCGTTACGGTCAGTATGAACCCATCACTCATTGCTCTCGAAACTTCAACGCTGTTTGTACTTTCGTAGATCTTACTGATGAACGTAATAGTTTCAGAAATACTGTAATGCAAATTTATAGATAATTACGTCTTTAGACAATCTTTATATTTCTTTTTTTTATAGAACATATTTATATCCTTTTGACTTTATATTAAGTTAGTTTTAATGCTTAGTCTGTAGGAGTTTTTCTCTGTAGACCTAAATAAATAAATAAATAAATACATAAACAAAAGAAATATTTTTTTTTATTTATATATTTGTTCCATAATTGTAAATAACCACTCTTGATTTTGATTGACTTAGAAAGGACGGCGAATTGGCGACCGGCCCAGGCTGCAAAAGCTCTAGGTACAGCACTGCAAATAAGAGTAAGTATTTAGATTGTCGTAACGATAAAAAAACGCCATACTGACATTTGAACCTTTTCAGCTTTCCTCTTCTCTTATAGGTTAAACAAGGGGCATCAGATCGAAGTAGCGTGCTAAGTAGTTATGCTATCCACACCATCATCATCGTATTCCTTTCAGGACTCGATGTGTGTAGTCTATTTGGCTACCTTTTTTTTACACGACATTTGGTTTTATGATGCGTGGTAGTGACGGGTTCTTTTGTCTTTCGACTCACCCAAAACCCTCGAGAAATACTTCATAAGCCATGAAACAGACTCCCTCAATACTACATGAGAGCCCTAACTTAGTCCTAACATTCTACAAAATTTGCAGTTTTCTTACGAAAAAGTGGCAAAAGTTTGCTTTGAATACCACCTGCGCTCTAAAAACTACTAATCGTACAGAAAAATTGTCTTTGTCTCCTGATAATCTTAAAATGTTTTTTTAGGCAGGCGGATAGGAGGTTCCATCGTCAGAACGGACGCCATAGCAGCCAGACATTGTGCTGTCCTGCTAGAAGCACATTCACCAAAACTCCTGTCCTCTTAATGAACCGCATCAGGTCTTAGTGAGGAAGGTTCTTCAGCTCACCGACAAATAGAAGGGCAGAACCTAGAGTATCCAGCTTGCTCCGAGCGAAGGCCGGAAAAGCACACAAAAAGTGTTCGGTTATCTCACGCTCACTTTTCAGGCAAGACAGACACTCAGGGCTGTCAACAACTCCCACCCATCACAGTTCTACATTGCTTCGTTCCGAGATCCATGAGAAAATTAGAGATATTCTTATTGGGCCCATCAGAAAACAGTTTTATGCTAAAAGGTCAGCCCTTTCATTCCCCAAAGCTTAACTTACTTTCTTGTCTTCCCAACCGTAATAAAATTTGTATATATTTCCTAACAAAATTATTTAAAAGAATTCATCTTAACCAAATGACTAATAATAATTTTTTTTATGTAAATATGTCTCTTTTATTTTTTGCTTTTTGGCTCTTTTCAAAATCCTTAAAAATAGGTGGCAAAATGCTCTACAATGTGTAGAAAAACAGACAATAACTAATCTAAAAATAACACGAAATGGGTTAAAAGGGACAACGAAAAAAAAACTAGACACTAACAATTAAACGAGAAGAAAAAAAACGAAACATTATATTCTCAAAAGAGACTGTATGTATATAACGGATACCAAAATTTTTTAAAAATGACTAAAAGATGAAAAAACAAAAAATTTATTACTTGTCCCAATTTTGACAATTGGGTAAGTGGCAGGTTCAAAATGTTAAATATTTCCAAAACAATCTAATAAATAATGAATACCTAAAACAAACGAATTTTTAATATAAAAATTTTGCAATATATTACCGAGACCGAACCCGAATTAAAATTGAGAAATCGAACGAACTAAAAATTTACGCGATACCGTTATAGAGTCCCGCGAGGGCAGCCTGTAGTATCATAGACCACTACAAACTGCCCTCATCATCCCTCCAGCTGAGAAACTCTAACAGTGTCTTTGCCACATCACGAGCAACGATTGCTAAGCGGGGAGAGCCCCGTGGACTAGTGTTGCAAATGCTGTGGATTGCTACTCCAGCGAAAGACAGGTGCTCCATCCTGCACCGACGATAGTGGTTACCATGTGCAGTTGAATGTGTCTGCGCTCGCTGCCAGATATTCAAGACGTAAACGTCTCTTCAATCTGTCAACGAAGTGGCGCTTAAGTGCTTGTGCGTGGTGTTGTGGGTCAGTGTTCTGATTCCCATCTTCGACTCTGATGTAGTACAAGTGAATTGTAGATTTGGCCAGTGTCAACACAAATTTAATCAAACAATTCACCCGACTAAAGACCTTTGGTCCCCATAGAAACGATGTCCTAGTAATGCCGAAATTCGGGTGGATCAACTGGCACATATCGCGCACGAGTTCCATTAGATTTTACTGGGCAAGTGAAGAACCTGTGAAACAGGGTGCCTTCACTAGCACAAACTGTGCAAATGCTCTGAACTCGCCGGTCAGTATATGACAACTGATTAGGATGCATAAGACTGTGATACAGCTATTTGAATGCTACATTAGCATGTTTGTAACTAGAAGGATAACTGTAGACTACTCTGCAAGTTATTCCTCCCATATTCACCCCGAGGTGTGTTCGCCATCTGTTGTATCCTCTATACTCCGGAGGTCTTATTGACATAAGCACGTCACGGAGCACACGTGTTGATAGTGTGCTGAAAGGTGTGTGAGGTGGTCTGTTCAGATCGAAAACATCTTTCAACTTAGTGCCAGGGTCACTGGCCGCAAGTTGGCGAAATCTCTCCCACGCAGAAGCAGCCAGATCGTGTAGTTGTGGAGTGTTAGTGTTTATTCGACAGTTTCCAGAGATATCAATAAAATCTCCGAGAACTCTCAGTGTATACATGTCAGCTACAAATCCCCGAGAATTACTGAACACTGAATCTATAAATTTAGGATTAAACCTGATTGGAATCGACACGAATTGCATGTACCGTAGAGCATACCACTTAAGGTGAAATGCTGACCTGATTCTGCCCCAGGTCTGAATCGTTGACATTAGATCCTGTGGCCAGTCACGAAGATAGGGTGGTCGAACAAAGAGAATGTAGTAATACTCCCCTATGCCGATCCCTCCCAGTACATTTACCCACAGTTGATCAATTAATGTGTCTCTCTGGCAAAATACTCGTTGGAATGCACGCACTTGGAGACACCTAGTGGACCTAATCCGCCTATCTTGACTGGCAAGCAGAGCATGCTTTCAGCAACCTATCGTCTTCCGCAGCAAAAGGCGTCTACGCTTTTGCTTGAAGAAGACCTACGAAGCCTTCATCAAACGTCTCACACTTTAGCAGATGAACGATGGACGAGGTAATCAAATAGTTTATCACGACTGACCTTCCGATTAAGGCTAATGGAGATAGTCGACTACACTATGAGTTTACAGCTCTAGAGAGTTTCTCCAAAGCAATGCGGCTATTATTTGATTTACTCTCGCGTCCGATATACACACCTAAATATTTCAGGCAAGTATTAGTACATTGAATGTTTTGTGGAGTATCTGTACGATCTCTCCACCTTCCACACCACATGCCTTGACTCTTACTAAGGTTGATTTTAGCGCCCGCTATACGCTCGTACTGTTCGAACACAGCACGATCGACCGGATAACCTTTATCTCTTGTCACGAAAATAGAAAGGTCATCCGCATATGCCAACATAAGAGGCCTCACATTGGCATATGGTAGATGAACTGAATATTGTCCTGGCGAACATTCACCAGTAGCAGCTACAATGAAAGATCATACACCATACCTGACAATGGGCAGCCCTGTCTGATGCCGCGATGAAACGAGATAGGAGCCAGAACTTGTCATTGATGCTTAATCAAAATCACCACCTGGGCAGAAATCCAAATACCTCGAGAGCAGTCAAGAGATAATCGTCCGAGACGCTATCAAAAGCCTTTTGTTGGTCTAGTGAAATCATGGTCATTTGTGTACCTGTCATGTTCATGGTAGGCAAACAAATAATTGGCTACCGCGATGTTGTCATAGATGCTACGACCAGGTACATAATAGGACTGTTCCGGGTGTATTACCGAAGCAATCACTGAACGGAGTGCCGCCATTAACGATTTGCAGACGATTTTGCAGTCTACATTGCATAGGGTTAGTGGTCTCCAGTTCCTCATCCTCTGAAAATCTCCTTTCTTTGAAAATCAATCGCATAACAGACCTCCTCCAACTAGAAGAAAAGTCTGAATGTGTCTCAATCGCCGAATTGGAGACTTCCAAAATGTCAGGAATTAATAAATCCCTGAAATGTATGAAAAATTCTAGAGTTAAGCCGTCATAACCAGGTGAAGTGTGTCGCCTTAGATCGTTTGTCGCAGCGATCATATCCCCCAATGTGATTACCGTATTCAAGAGCTCCTTACTATCTTCAGAGAAAGTGGGAATATTCTCAAGTAATTCATGAGTGGTCGAGGATGTAGTCTCGAATATGTTCTGATAGCTGTTGTCCGTTGAGGACTTGTCCAGATTCATCAATTATCGATTCGACTTCACAAGAAGCAGTACGTCGTCTAGTTGCCTGGAAGAAGTACTCGGTTGGAAAATCGCCTTCCCTCAGCCAGCGTGATTGGCTGCGCAGCACAAACTCCAAGGTTTGCTTGAAAGTTTGTGCTGCCAGGCGTTCCTTTATTCTGTTAAAATAAAGAATCAACTCCGGCTGAGTTGGGAGAAGAGCTGCTACCCGAGATACTTCGGCCGACAAGCTAGAAGCTTGATACCCACTTCGATTGAAATTCGCTTCAATAAAAGATCGAATTTGGAGCTTTCCAACATCCCACCATTGACTAAGAAAAGGAAACTCAACTTTCCTCCTTTGCTAATCATGCCAGAATTCAATGAACTCATTGATGAACTGCTCGGAATTCAACAAACAGTTGTTGAATATCCAGTATGTAATTATATCATCTTGTAAAAATTGTTTTTCGCCTATCGACGCGTTTAGGTCTTCTATTAGTATAAAGCTCTTATCGCTATTATCTGCCAAAAACTGGCCAATATCATCAAAATCTGAATTCCATCTATTAGGATTGAGATAACATGGGATTATATAAAACATTTCGTTATTTGCATTTAACTTTAACACTATTCTATTATTAATCGGGTAAAAGCTAACATTTTTGCAATTATATTTGATGCCATATATGCATCCACCAATGGCCCTTCCTAAGTTATGAGTGCGGTGGGCTGGCTCCCAATGTAAGTTGAAGCCAAATCACAAAGCACAAATCACCTATACTTCTAAATTTAGTTTTACATATATTGTTGATTTCAGGTATTCCATCCATTTTTTTGCAAACCAGTTTGCCATTATGCCAAGTGATAATTCTCTCCTCTATTATCAGTCCGTTGTCTCGAACCCTTATCTTTATTTTTAAATTTTGTTTATTTAAAGCAGATTTGATTACCGCCAGTTGCCTACGTCTTTGCCTCGTAGCCGGAGCAAGGTCTCAGGAAACAGATATTTGGGTGCCAGCCAGTTTCTTGTAGTTCTTCAGTATATTGTTTACGCTGTTTGAGTTTTCAATTTCTGAAAATATAATAGCCATTCCAGGCCGTGTTTGCAGTGGTTTGCAGTGTTTCCTTGTTATTTTTACTTGCATTGCTCTACCCCATCGATCTTCTAGTTATTTTTCACGACCCACTAAGTTGTCGACAGTACGACTACGATTGCCCAAATAAAAAATTTCAATTGAGTAATAATTGCATATGTGAATGTGCCGTAGTCCGATGAATTCAAATCAATCTGCCTACAGATTCAGACTGTACATACACCATTGCATCTATTACTCAACTGAGAGTTATTGTGCATTAAGGTTACCTTTTAATCAAAATTATTTTATTTTTATGTTTAGTAAAATATACATTATATGTAGCCTTTGGGAAGGTAAGGAGCCAATCTTAAAATAACAGGAAGACTGTTTTCCTGTGTGGATAGAATTCAGGGTTTATGGCATACCTATACATATATAAAATTAATGTCTAGCCACTTTTCCATATGAATCAATATAAAACATTTTAGAGAATTGGACTAGCACGAACGCCTATAGATTTCTGTTTCATAGCTCGGGAAGTGTTTCTCGAGGGTTTTGACTCAACCCGTACTCTCTGCTTTTAGCTAAGGCGAGCTCGCTAGCCTGCCGTCCTGCACGATAGCTACTACGGAGTGCGCCGTCAGCATCTGTTGACAGAACTAGACTCACGTCTATAATACCATCTCGCTCTTACTTACATTAGTTTCCATAATACTGTAAGATTAAAGAAGAACAAATTAAAAATATTTCTATAATTAACACCAAGCTTTCTTAAATAGAAGCAATACCTTCACTCAAGTAATTAGCTCCACAAAGCAGCAGTAATTTACGCAATTTTCTTTCCTAAAATTCGCATCTGGGTATTTTTTATCTTACGGGAATGGTATAAGAATTTCCTTTTCGTCATACTGATAGCAGTAGTAGATGAAAATTATTCATTTATTTATGTACATGTTGGGCCATTTGGAAAAGAGAGTCAAAGTCGTGCTGTATTTTGTACAATTTTGTAAAACAACAAAATGATTCTAATTTCAAGATACCTTAGAAATACATGGATCAGAAGAATAGACAGAATTTATTAGCCGAACGGGCTGATTAATTTAGCCAATTTTCTCTTATCAATGACTTACCTCAGTAACACAAGTTTTACTAGAAAATTGAGATGACAGTAAATTTACCAATTCGAAGCTTTTCTTCGCATTCTGCAGTAATTTCCGCCAAAATTCCACCCAAGCTGGCTTTTCCTTTCATTGTCTATCTACAAATTATGGGATGTATCCTATACTTTGGCACGTGTACCATTTCGCACATTAATTGCTCCATATTTACATCGGCTACACTTATTTTTATATACATATATATATATTTGTATGATTGGTTGTCATGCGTCAAATTACTTTTCGTGTGACAAGTATAATTCACATATAATACGACGACTGTAAGTTATTGTTGAACGATTAAATGCCGTACGACATTCGTGTGGCAGAGCTAATATTAATATCCTTGTAATGCACAGCGTAGAGAGTGACTCTTTGATGCCCGCGTGACATCGGCGTAAATAATACAAGTACCGACTTGAAGTCAGCAAAATACTACTGAATATGTTTATGGACGACTTACATGAAGTTACGTTCATCGGTTATTGGAAGAAATATCCACAACCGTATTTATTATTTAGCGGCAGAAACTTTAATATTTATTTTATTATATCCTAAATAAGTCATCCACCAGAAACGGAAATGTGTTTATAAGGACTGTTTGGTCTTGAGTATTAGTCACGTGACATACGGTACTTTCTTCGTGTGGTTTAGAAGAGTGCTGTACCTTGTTTGCATTGAAGAAAATCTAACGTGACTGCAAACCTTAATGTGTAATTGGGAGAATCCAATGCAAGTTCAAACTAATTGAATTTAATTAATGCCAATGTAATTTTCAATTGTTGATCGTAAATTACACCTCTATAGTGATTTAAAAAAAACGGCCCGGTTCCGGACCATCTTACAAGATTTAACACTATGCACTTTTTAGATCGAGCAAAAACAAAAGTTTATTGTACGGCACCCCCTTAAATTGATAACTTTATTTAATTTTCAGCAGAGGCAGTAATAAGGTCCCGTTGGCACACTTTGGGTACCGAACCCTTAAAAGTTAAATTAGTTTACTTAATTTAGCAAAGTGTCGGAGTGGAGTAGTTTATTGTTCAACCTATACTCTGGTCCCGAGAGAAGCAGTTATGAAAAATTGCTCTAATAAATCGCTCTGGAACTGCATGGAAAATTGATGTTTATTTGGAAGATAGCGACCTACCATCTCACACTATGTCACCATACAGCTCGTGAAAAAATAAAAAACTTTTAATTTGGCAATATCACTCTTAATTCTTTATTGGTTTTATTGACTCTTTTGTTCATCTATTACACGGGTACTTTTTAACCTAAGCTTCCACTATATTGGACGGACTGAGCGTGGTCTTCTGTTGCTCGTGGTGGAAAAAACTAAAAGGCCACGCAAACTGACACTACTAATACTATTACATATTTTTTGTTCTTACTTTTTTACATAGAGGGCGCGATATCACCAAGTAATCACAATTTGCTGCGCTGGGCACTAAATTTAAATATTGCCACAGTACTCTCCCCTAGACTGAAACACGGCATTACCTGAAGTGAGCCGGTATTTGAACTCGTCGTCCTGCACAGGTTGATTTTGTTTCTCAGGTTTTTAACGTTGACTGGTGGCTAAGTTCTTATTTCGAATGTCTCAGTTGGTAACGACGGATATGGTTCAATGGTATAGGCGGGTTTTATGCCTAATCTACAAAGCATGGTAAAACTACAGGCCTAACCATAATGTGCATATGCTAGCACATGCAAAGCCACGAGCAATTGCTTTTCATAATAACAACCCTCAATAGGAATAAGAAGCCGTTCGTCAAGTTTTAATTCCTTTCGTCAACTTCTGTCTGTACGCTCGGGATCGTACTTTGCATAAGCAAATTTGACAGTTTGTGTAAATACTATACAAATGTTAGTGATGTATAAGGAAGCATTCGTGATATTTTCAAGCCTTGCATATGCAAGGTTATGCACATTGTGGTTAAGCCTTACGTCGTCAAACGCTATCGTTTGCTGAAGAATGCATATAAATACACGAAATATCTAAGTAGTGGTAAGCTGCTAAATTAAACAGCTGTTGAACTGTCAATTTTCATAAATGTAATTGTTCTCTCGATTTCATTGCAAACTTACATGAAGGGAAGTATTTGGTATGAGTAATTTATACTATAGTATAGAGTACACTAAGAAATTGTTTGGGACAAGTCGAATAATATAAAATATTGCTTTCAAGCCTGAAAGAACAAGTTCCAGTTACAGCTGTTTTGTTCTAAATTCCCCTACATGCTGAATGCACCTGAGGTATTACTACATCGTTTTTGCTGATTACTACTACATATAGGCCCAATCTGCAACACATGGTTAAAACACGTCGTCAAAACGATATCGTTTGCTGAAGAATGCATATAAATACACGAAATATATAAGTAGTGGTAAGCTGCAAAATTAAACAGCTGTTTACCTGTCAATTATCATAAATGTAATTGTTTCCTCGATTTCATTGCAGAATTACATCGAAGGAAGTATTTGGTCTCAATAATTTATACTATAATATAGTAAACTTAGTAAACTAAGAAAGTCGAATAATATAAAATATTGCTTTCAAGACTGAAAGTACAAGTTCCAGTTTACAGCTGTTTTGTTCTAAATTCTCCTACATGGTTCTAATTATTCTGAATACACCTGAGGTATTACTATATCGTTTTTGCTGATTAACTACTACACATAAGCTCGTGCTCATGTCGTCAAATGAATGAGAGAAAAGGGACATTTTTGCAAGCATAAATTTTCAAATGCAAGAGTGGGAAGCAAACACAAAAATCCATATGGTTTTGACGACGTGGTTTATTAGGTTTATTAGGATTAGGAATCAGTCTATCAATTGATATTTTCGTCTGTTTTCCTTTGAAATCGATGGTAAAATGTTTTTCTTTACGGCTAATTACTCGATATGGGCAATTATCGAGTCGTTGCTGATAAAAACATGTGACGTTGTTTGTAAATCCTTGTGAACGAAAACTGTAGGTGTAATATGCCATGTAGTTCAGGTTGGTTGAATCTTCTTCATCGCATTTCTCAGTTCTATAACGACGTCTGATTCTGGTTTCCTTGATACATCGTTCGAAAAAAAAATCTGAAAGGATGTGTAATGTGGTTCCATAAACTAATTCGACAGGCGACGCCTTGATGTTTGGTTTATACGTTCTTCGAAGACCTAACAGAATCATAGCAGGTGTTCTCTCCAATGATCTGTATTACTACAAAGAATCGCCGATTTTAGGGTTTCATGCCATCTCTCGATTAAGCCATTCGCTTGTGGATGATATGGTAAGGTCGGGACATGTTTAATTCCCAAAATTGTCGTTAGTTCTGATGTGATTATGGCTGGAAATACTAACTTCGAAATCCAACCGGATACAAGTGCCTTTGCTATTGTTTCGGCGGTTTGTCAGGAATGGGTAGAGCTTCAGGCCATTTTGGAAAGCGGTCAATGATGATGAGGCAATCTTTGTTGCCCTTGTTCGGAGGAAAGTTTCGACTATCTCAATATTAATATGCTTGAAATGTTGAAAAGTTGAATCGTAAGCTTATGGAAATTGGGATGTATGTCGATTGACTTTTACTCATTGGCATTCGGCACAGTGTTTGACAAAATTCGAGCAATCTTTTTTGTAATAAACGGTCGAATTTTCTTTCTCGTACAGTAAGTTTACCTTAACATACCTGGAATGGTGTAGAGTTTCAAATTCAAAGAGATGTTTTCGTTTTCAGAGGGCAGCCAAGTTTGTATTTCTTCGTCGGTTGATTGATCAAGAGCTAGTTGTTCGTAGTCGAGCTCGTTACTGTTTGACTGGCTTAGTTCGGCTGGAACATTATCGACACCCTTGATGTAACATATGTCGGTCGTAAATTGAGATATTCGGTCGAGTTGACGAGCTTGACGTTCGGAAGCTTTATCTAATTTTTGTTTGAAAGCGAAAGTTAGAGGTTTATGATCTATGTAGATGTGGCACTGTCTGCATTTTAGCATGTGCTTGAAATGCCGAGCCGGCAGAAACATAGCCGTGAGTTGACGACCGAAAGTACTGTACCTAAATTGACAATCATCGAATTTCTTTGAAAAATATCCGAGAGGTTGAATTTCATTATTAACAATCTGATGAAGAACGGCTCCCGCAGCAAAATCGGATGCATCTACATACAGCGATTATTCGGCTCCAATCATTGGGTGGGCGGGCATCGGACGTTTATCGTTCTTTTTGTTATCTGGAATTAAGCGAAATAGCGGAGCTTGCAATTTCATGGCTTGAGGAAGAAACCTTCTATAAAAGTTGATAGTTCCCAAAAAACCTTTCAATTGCATGATGGTTGTCGGTCGTGAGATTCTTCGCATCGCAGAAACTTCTTTCTGGAACAGGTTTGGTGCCTGATGGTGTTATCAAGTGCCCAAGAAAAAGTACTTCTGACTACCTAATTCACATTTCGCAGTGTTAACAGTTAATTTGGTGTGTTTGAGTCGATCGAAAAATTGTTTCCAAATGGTGGCGGTGCTCTTCGGCTGAAGAAGATGCGAAGCTTAAATCATCTAAATATAGAAAAACAAAGTCTAATCCTCGTACTACATCATGACTTAAGCGTTGAAAGGTTTGTGCAGCATTGCACAGCCCAAATGTCATGCATAAAAATTCACATAATTCGAATAGTGTTGTTATAGCTGTTTTCGGAATATCTTCCGGTGCGATAGGGACTTGATGATTTATGCTTTTTGTAAACCGATTTTGGAAAAAATTGATTTTCTGTAAAGGATCGATATGAGATCTGTTAAATACGGAATTGGATAACGATCAGCTACCGTAATTGCGTTCAAAGCACGGTAGTCACCACATGGCCGTCATTTTCCATCTGGCTTCTCTGGTTCAAGATGACGTGCTAGTGCGAACGCATGTTGCCCGTTAATCTTGATCTCGTGGACTATTGTAGTGTTCGCGTAAGTACCTAGCGGTGGAAATTTCGTCATTTTCTATACAATCGCTGAACAAGTCGGCGAAAAGTGCGTAGTTTCATACGTCTTGAGGCTTGTCTCATGTATAGAAACTTCTCCAATGCAGGAGATTTTTCCAGTTAAAGGGTCGATGAGCTGATTGATTTTAAGATCGATTAATAAGTCATAGAATTGAATGAAATCGGCTCCCATGATCGGTGTAGTAACGTCTGCTATGTAAAAAGTCCATAAAAAATCTCTACGGAGACCTAGATTGATTTTTAAATGAACCTGCCCGAAGACCTTGATTGTACCATTTGCGGCTTTGATTGTACCATTTGCGGCGTAAAGTTTCATACGGTGGTTTTGATTCCAGTTGGTTGTAGATTCGGTGGTATAACTGACACTGGCGCAATCAATTGGAAATTGTTTGCATGATGCTGAGTCAGTAATCTTTAGACGATAAAGATGTTTTGAAGTAACTTCAAACCCACCTTAACTTGAAGTTGAATCAACTGTACGGCTTCAATGTTGTGTGTCTGAGTTTGGTGCGCTCTGATTTGCAGATTGCTTAACAAACGTGCACGGTTGTCGTCACATGAGCTGTGTTACCAAATTTACGATGGTACCAGTATTCGGTTGAGTCCGTTACTGAATTTCGTGAGTTTGACCGTTCTCGTTTATCTCTATTGCGCGAGTTGCTTCAACTATGTCGGTTCTGAGAATTTTGAAACTCATGTCGCATTTCTAAAATTTCTTTGATTAACTCACATCGCATTTCTAAAATTTCTTTGATTAACTCAGCAATGCCTGGAAATGTTTCAGATCTATCGTGGGCATGTTTATCTGAGGCTGCCCTGACACGAAGAACTGCCGGAAGCAATATTATGGATACTTCGAAGGCGAATTAATTCAACAGCAGCATCTGCCATTACGAGTTTCTCTGCTAATGTTTCTGTTTTCATTGCTATGACGACTGTCTGAGCCATTTCGGGAAGTTTTGCTGTCCAAAGGTTGCGTAAAGCTGAATCAATAAACGAACCCATGGCTAATCGCTTTAAATGTTTTTTATCACCCAGTGAGTATCCAGGCAAAGTATCTTGAATTCGTATCTGTTGGCTGTCTGCAAAATGTTCGATAAGTTTCGGTTTGATTAAAGCATATTTACCTCGCTTTGGTACATCGTTGATAATCGAAGATGATTCCAATACTCGTAGAGTTATATTCATCACTGTGCTATATTTTTGATTGTCGTTAGTAAAACATGAAGCATTAAACCAAAATTCGAGGCTCATAAAATACATTTCGATGTGATTTTCATTCATTTGTGGCAATGGGATCCGAGGAATGACTGAACTTGCGTTCACTTCCTGACGTTCGTTTTCTTGTTCATCTCCCGCGCCGTTTTTTGGCATTTAGTAAAATTATTTGTCTTTTGTTCGCAATTGATGGATTAATACATTCAAATTATCGGGAAAGTTTATTTCGTTTGTTACAATCATTTGATTGGATTTTATACTCGCTTATTTTTTAGGAGAATTGGAAAAATACTCGAAAAAACTGTTCACTTGACTTTGAAGCAAAAGCGATTTATAATTATTTGGAAAAGAATTGATGTAATTCGTAAAAATCCCCCTATTTAACTTGCACGCGGTTATTGGTTCATAGATTTAATTTCCAATGACGAGCAACATATGACAAGTGTCAACTAAAGGGTTTTCCAATAAGAGGTGTTATTTTGATATTCAAAGTAATATGCCATTTTTTGAGATAAATGATCGGATCTTTATTTTATTATAAAGAGGAAGGTACGCCGTTAATAATGGAAAATAACATCAGCCAAATGACCACCACGACCAAGCCTACAGGACCATATCCTTTTCATGAAATTTTCCATAACCAAATCGCAAAGTGGCTGCCCTATGTCCTCGATAGCCTCACGAATTCCATCTTTGAGGTCTTGAATCGACGCTGGGCTATTGGCGTAGACCTTCTCTTTCACGTGGCCCCAAAGGAAGAAGTCGCAAGGTGTTAAGTCACAAGATCTCGGTGGCCAATTGTGATCACCTCTTCGAGAGATAACACGGTCCAGAAACTTTTCCCGTAAAATATCAATGGTTTCGTTACTTGTATGGCACGTAGCGCTGTCTTGTTGAAAGTAAACGTTGTCCAGATCAATACCATCCAATTCCGGCCATAAAAAATCATTAATCATCTGTCGATAGCGCAATCCATTCACCGTAACTGTTGCTCTAGCCTCCTTTTCGAAAAAGTAAGGTCCAATGACCCCGCGGGACCATAAACCGCACCAAACAGTCACACGTTGAGGATAGAAAGGCTTTTCAACAATAACTCTTGGGTTTTCCGAGCCCCAGATGCTACAATTTTGCTTGTTGACGAAGCCATCGAGGTGGAAATGTGCCTCACCACTCAAGATGAGTTTTCGATGGAATTCGGATCATTTTCATGCATTTCACGGACGATCAAGGATGATCGGCCGGCTTGAGTTCTTGTGTTACCTGAACTTTACAAGCTTTAAGACCCAAATCTTTATGCAAAATACGGTGAAATTACGTTTGTGGAATGCCTAATTCCAAAGAACGACGAGGAATGGACAAACCTGGATTTTCTTCAACACTTTCGGCTACAGCAGCAATATTCTGGGCTGTTCTTGAACGACGTGCACGGGTTTTATTCTTCACATCACTAACTTGTCCCGACAGCTCGAATTTTTCTACCAATTTCTGTATTGCGGTCCGACAAGGTGCTTCACGACGACTCAAAAATGTTCGAGTTTTACGAACCGTCTCTGCCAAATTTTCACCATTTTTATAGTGAAATTTAATAATTTCAATGAGTTGTTGAATCGTGTATCGTTCCATTTTTATTAATGGCGTAGTTTCTACTTGTCAAATGTCAAAAAATGACTGCTCCAAAAGTGACATCTACCGAAATAGCGGGCTAATTAATATAACACCTCTTATTGGAAAGCCCTTTATAACAAAATATCGTAATACTGTATTATGTACCCATGTCGTAAGGTTTTACAATGTGCTAAATATGGGTAAACGCAAGTGCTACGGTTTTAAGCTTAGCACTATTATTCACTGTCTCTACTTATGACTAGAGGTCGACGTTGACGTTGAATCTGTGCGTATGCAACACTGGTATAAACAATAAAACAAAGAGTATTTAAATAACACCACTATAAATATTTATTAATATTAATTTAACAAAAAGGATTTAAGAGCTACAATGTTTTCAGACGCTATGTTCGGTCTTCATCCCAGACCGAACGATAGAATAAAGAAGTGCGAACATCAGCTAAAATGTCATAGATGATTAATTAGTGTTTTTACGACGATGCTGCCACAAGTAGAATTACCGGAAAAATAACGATGCCCCACAAATCTGTGAATTAGGCCTGAAACACAATTGGAGCTTTTCAGCCAGCTTTATGCCCAGCTTTCTGCTAAAGCTGACTGAAAAGGCCGAATTGTACACAACTGGCGTTTTTGACATTTGCAACTTTAACTTGTTTATGTTGAGAACTTTTATTCGTGAGTGACATTAAAGAAAAACAGAAATGCATCCGATTTTTCAAAATTACGATAAACTCATGCTTTTTTGGAGAGTTTTCGAGGTGTACCAGTTATATATAAAAATAATATTGGAGAGGGGTAAAATAAGATCTATTTGGACGCATAGCATAGCTGACGTTTTAGACGTGTTTCCTGTATGCTCTAAATTGTGCTGGAGTTATTGACGGCAAACACGTCAATATAAAATGCCCACCGAATGCAGGATCGGAATTTTAATTATAAAGGACATCACAGCATCATACTTATGGTAGGGTGCGATGTAAATTTGTGTTTCACTTTTTTGGATATAGGAGCTTATGGTAGTCAAAGTGATGGCAGGGTTTACTCAAATAGTAAGTTCGGAAAACGTATTTTAATTACCAACCTTCCCCTTCCAAGAGTTGGACAACTACCAAACTCAAATATTACTTTCTCATATTATTTTGTCGCGGATAGCGCTTTTCCTTTAAGGAATAATTTATTGCGCCCTTATCCGGGAGGAATTTAAGAAAAGAAGATGATAATTTCAATAAGAAGCTCTCTAAAGCTAGAAGATACATTGAAAACGCTTTTGGAGTTTTGGCATGCAGGTGGTGAATACTGCTTACTACGATACACCCACGAAATTTTGATGAAATTATTAAAGCAGTTGTTTTGCTCCATAATTTTTGTAAACTAAAACTGAATATTAACCCGCTGAATATTCAGATCAGTACACTAACAATGGAATTGTTGAGGGGTTGTGGAGACAGGAAACTCGCCCGTTATCATCATTCAGACAGCCTACAGGCCATAACGCCTCAGGAAAAGCTTATCGCTAAAGAGACGTGCTGAAAAACTATTTAATGAATCCCTAAAAATGAAATTTTATTTTTTTATTGAATAAAAAAAACCTAAATGAAATATACTTAAATAGTTTTATTGATTATTAAATATGATTAATTTGATTAATTTGATTAAATATATATATATAGGAACACATATTGCGCGAATCACATAAATCATGACTGAAATACTTAGTTTCTGGACCCGATTGCATAATTAAGCTAAATTGCGTAATTGTGCTTAATTATGCGATCGAGCTCAGAAACTAACTATTCAAAGTATCTAGGCATTTTCTCTTATTGCATTTATAGTTATATTGAATAATTGCTCCTGCAAATTTAGCCAAACTCTGTGGTTCAAATTTGCTCCTTCAATTTGGCATATATGTAAGAGATTCGAAGAATGATCGAACAGCTGTGGATGGCTTTATCGCTTCTTTGAATGAGCTGACCACTTCCTTGAATTGCTCCTATGCTTTCGATAACGTAGCTTGCTGCTGCACACTTAGTGGCTTTCTCTTTTTTGAACTCCTTGAGGGAGTTGATGGCGGGGGCGATCCAGAACTTCCTAGGTCAGGGCTGAGCATGAACATAGTATCCACTATGTCACTATTAGAGCAGTCTAAGAGGTTCTCATCCGGCCCAATTTCTGTTGCAGTTGACCCAGAATTTTCCTCTCTTACATTTTTTCGTACTGTACAAGTGCTGTCAAAGATATTATATCAATTACATATTCAAGTATTAATTAAAACTTTGAGAATTTACTTTCTGGGCTCCAAACTGTCATTCAGGAAAGACAGTTGATAAAAAAATTTTCACGTTGGCTCGTTATCCCCGCAGCCACTTTCAGACTGGCATTTTAATTTATTTTTTTCTCTACTATAGTAATTCCACAGGCTCTTGAACCTTTTTTTTTCTTTCTCCGCTGAAAGATTTTGATTTAAACTTATTTAAGGATATATTCAAAAGCTTTGTGTTTAAAGCTTACCACTTATCCCTAATAGTTTTCCTATTTCACGCTAAGGATTTTCCTTCAGGTGGGTAAAATGGTATGCCTTATTTTTCATATCCCATAGGAACACCTTTTATTTTACTAACTCTATGTGTTTTTCCTCCATTTTAATATTATTGGTAGGTTTTTATTTCAGAAGCCATTCACATTTGATATTTAAAATTCGCACAGTTGGCAGCGATCAAAATTCTCTCAAGTTGGCAGCCATTCGACTTGAAATTTGCAATTTGATCAAATCTCAAGCCAGCTTGAAGCTGGCAAAAAAGTTAAAGCTCCAATTGTGTTCTTCTACATTGATTTACATTGTCAACAAATCTCAAGCTGGCTGAAAAGCTCCAATTGTGTTTCAGGCTTTAATCATCTTTGACGTTTTATCTGATGTTCGCACTTCTTCATTCTATCGCTTTCATCTTAGACCAAACATTAGACGCTAAACATTGTAGCTCTTAAAGCCTTTTTGTTAAATTAATATTAATAAATATTTATAGTGGTCTTATTTAAATACTCTTTGTTTTATTGATCATATCAAAGACCTTAATACCCACAATTGGTGACCCCAAAAATAAAAACACGCAGTAAAATTTGGGCAGTGCGCAATTCTTAGACTACATACACGCCGTCGTTAAAATGCCACATTACATTACAATGCATAACGAAAATGCAAGCCGCATTGAACAGAAATCGGAAATTCAAATGCAAACACAAGTTAAACAGGAGGAAAACCCAACTCTAAATTCTACGCAAAACGCTTCGCCATCCTCTGATCACCGGGTGCTCCATTAGCATTTCACTCAGCAGACACGCTAGGCCGACCAAGATTATCAATTTTCTAGAAACATTCACCAGAGCTCTGGTTTACTCACATTGAAGCGCTTTTCTATACATACGGCATTAATTCTGATGTTAAACGTTATTTCGCAGTACTTGCTGCACTTCAGGAACCAGAAGTACTGAGTTAAGTAACTGATATCACACGCTCCCCACCAAAGGAGAATAAGTATCAAGTATTCAAAATTTAACTTATCTCCCGTTTTTCAGTTTCTAGAGAGAAAAGGCTAAATACATTGTTAACGGAGTTGCATCTGGTAGACAAAAAACTTTCTCAACTATTACGCGAACGCTTCAAAATAGCACCACCAGATTCACTCGAGTCTTTTATCCATTCATTATGGATTCAGCGTTCGCCAACCAGTGTAAGGTGTATTTTATCAGCAAGCACAGAAGTTGAATTAACAAAGTTGGCAGAAATAGCGGATCGAATATTTGAATGCAGTTCTCCCCCAGAAACAGTGGATGCTATTAACACCGCCTGCTTCAGTTTCGCACAAACACTCACCGGCTGTTCGAACCAAATCGCTTCGAATATATTTTTCTTAACAGACACCTTCTGAAAAGAAAAAATCCTGAAAACAAAGCATGAACATTTTTATAAAACTAAATCAAATCTAATCACTCTCAGTCAAAACACAGAAACACAACCAAGCAAAGCTATGTATTTGTCATATACATAACATATTGCACAAATACAGTACAAATATAGCCTCATCGAGGAAATCATTATCATATGTTTTAACTGTTAGATTCATGCTAAAAACAATTCCTGAAAAGGGAACATTAAAAATGCCATGCTAAAATAGAGCTCTAAAAGACAATAAATTCAGTCTAATTGCAATTCTCCCAAAAAATAGGTAAAACATCTAACAAAAGCATGCGTTGTCATGTAGGATACAATGCATGGCACAAATATAATCAGTCAAGCCGATCAATTTGCAACTTTATCATTATCATCATTATAAGTACCATCGAACGGGAATTTCTTCTCTACGTGATAGAGAGAACATTTTCGCAAATATAATTTAATTTAACACAGCAGCATGTGAAGCTCTAAATTTCTTGTTGCTAAGCATTTTTTGTTCGTGGCTAGGCAAATTTTATCGCTAGTACCGTAAGATCACAGCTGCACTGCCAATTCTTGTAATCATGGGCCGCTTCTACTCTATCAGTGGTGTCGTGTGCAAGCAAGGGCTATATAAACGACAAGCTGACTGATCTCGACCTCTTTTTGTACTTGGCATCGCTTGGGGTAAGTTGGCTGTTAGGGACTAACATTTAAATCGGGTATCGACTGATATTTCACTTTTAACAACTAACAATCATTTCTGGTCTCGACGGAAATAAACGCATCTTATTTCGGGTCTCGACTGAAGATAAGATAACACTTGAAGCCAGGTCTCGACTGGCTTAAAGAATATTATCTCGGGTCTCGACTGAGATAGTCTCTTACTAACAATTACACTTTATTTCTGGTCTCGACGGAAATAAAGAATTGTTTTAACCCATGGCTAGAACAAAGAGTCTTAACATTAGCTTAAAGCCAACCCTCAAGCGTCAAGTTATAGATCGGTGAGTACCAGTCACTTGTAACAATATAATATTTATTCATATATCTATTTTATTATATATTTACTCATATATATATTTACATTTTATACTCTTTTGGTGCATATTTATTTAATATCATAATTTGACTTTATTCTATTAATTTTACATATATATATATTGACGATTTTATATTGCAATTTTTGCCAATAAGTGTTTTTTTCTCTGACCCAACACTTATTTATTGAGTTTTATCCCAATACAACTTTTCTTAATAATCGTATATTCTAAGTGTGTGGTAACAAGTGTTTTCTAGTGTGGGTGGATCTCTGACTTAATACCTCATTACATAATCTGATCTTAATATAATTAGTGGGCAGTCTTAAAAAAAATAAATGCAGTATTTATTTGAAAGTTAAAATAAAGTGAATAGTGTTGATTCGTTGTTAAGAAATAGACCACTGATCTTGATCCAAATTTACCAGTGCATTCATTTCAGTCACTTAATCAAATTTTCGTGTACGTTCTATTAACGGACAGTACATTTTATGGTCCTTCGAGCCGGATCTAAGGTCTAGTGTTTTATCTTATCAATTGTTTCATTATGTCTGCTCTTCAAAAACTTTTGGGCCACCAAGCCACTTCCGCAATAATCTTTGAAAAATCGTTCAATAACTACAACAAAACTGATGTAGAAAAACGAAATTTGGTCAGAGTACAAGAAAGATAACTATACAATTATTCAAACCACGCAGGCTTTGGAAGATAGTGAACTGCAAAAGTACGATTATTTCGCAAAGGATCAATTTTCAAAGGTGGAAAATCAATACTTTACTTTTCGAGGTATTCTTAGGGATGCATTAGATGCATTCGAAACAAAGGTTGAACCAAGTCCAAAATCAGAACATGAAACTTCATCGTCTCTGAAACTACCTAGCATCACAATCCCAAAATTTTCAGGATCTTATGATTCTTGGAGACCTTTTCACGATCTTTTCAAGTCCCTTGTGCAATCAAATTCTGCGTTATCACCGGTGCAGAAATTGCATTATTTAAAGTCAAATGTATCTGGAGAAGCAGAACACTTATTGCGTCAATTTCCTATGACCAACTCGAGTTATGACAGCGCATGGAAGATATTGCTTGAAAGGTATGATAATAAACGAGTCTTGGTAAATGCCCAATTGAGAGCACTCTTTAATCTACCTAAAGCAGCCCACGAATCAGCCAAGGCTATCAAAACCTTGCTAGATAGGTCCTCCAAATGTATCTTCGAACTCGAGGCATTGCAAGTTTCCACTAAGCAATGGGATCCAATTCTCATCTATATGGTGGTACAATGTTTACCAGCAAAAACACACCGTGCATGGGAGCAAGAGGTCAATACAGCAAAAGGACTTCCCCCTTTCGAATCCTTAAAAATATTTTTACAATCTAGATTTAGAATTTTAGAAGCCATAGTCGATACCAAAACGTCCCTAGCCAACAAAAATGCTCAAGTCCCGAGAGCATCTACCCATTTTACTTCATACACCCAAGCATGTCCTTTGTGCAAAGAGCAGCACTGTCTATTCAAATGTCCGAAATTCATAAAACTCGATGTAGACAATAAACTCAAAATTGTCACATCAAATCAATTGTGTAACAATTGCCTATCAAAAGGCCATAGCACGAAAACTTGTACGAGTAAGTTTTCATGTCAGCGATGTGGAAGGAGGCATCATTCTTTACTTCATGGGAATAATGCCACTCCAAGGGCTTCGAGCCAATTCAAGCCAAGGGAGCAGCAATCAGAAGCTCAACCTTGCAATTCACCGTCCACATCCAATAAATCTCTTCACACGCTTTACGCAAAAAATCAACATACCAAACAAGCACTGCTTGCCACAGAATTCTTAAAAGTTCCTACAAAAAAGGGAAACATGTTGGTATTAAGGGCACTGATAGATTCAGGCTCTCAAGTTTCATTTGTACCAAGCCGCCGCACGTAAGCTGCAATTATCCACTACAAACGGGCCTGGGAAAAACTGAAACTACAAATGTTCAAAAACAAACTACTTTGAACATTTATCCTTATTCAACCACAACTAAGGCAACCACAGTTACAGCCCTCATAGTGGATGCAATTACGGACATTTTACCCCCTTCAACCATTCCAAACAAAGAATGGAGTCATATACATGAGCTACCACTTGCCGATCCGTTTTTCTTTAAACCAGGAAAAATTGACCTGCTTTTAGGAGCAGATGTGTAGAGCGAAATTCTCTTGGAAGGTTTACGGAAAAGTCCTCCAGGAACACCAACTGCCCAAAACAGTACCCTCGGATGGATACTTTTCGGAAAGCTAAAAAATACATCCACTTTCTTAACAGCATCTGCATTAACAGCAAAAGTTCATTACGACGACGACACTTCTCTGGATAAACTTTTACGTCAGTTTTGGGAAACTGAAGAAGTTAATCCAGGAAGAAAGCTGTCTAAAGCAGATCAAGAATGTGAAGAGTTTTATCAAAAAACTCATGTTCGTAACGCACATGGCCGTTACGAAGTACGTTTGCCTTTCACTGCAGAAAGTCCTAGTCTAGGTGACTCTCGTGGTATGGCACCTACGTACTACAGCCTAGAACGGTAATTAGAACGAAATCGTGAATACAAAAATTGTATTAATGAATACAAGCCATTAGGCCACATGACAGTGGCTAATAAGATAGTAAGCAATGAACAAAGCTACTATCTTCCTCATCATGCTGTTATCAAAGATAGCACCACTATAAAAGTTCACGTTGTCTTTGATGCTTCAGCAAAAACGACTAATGGAAAGAGTTTAAACGAACAGCTGCATACGGGTCCAGTACTGCAGTCTGAACTCTTCTCAATAATTCTCAGATGGCGTAAGTATAAATTCGCTATGTCTGCTGACATAGAGAAACTGTACAGGATGATAAAGGTACAACCTCCAGATCAAACCTACCAAAGAATACTTTGGAGGGATAATCAAAATGAACCTATTAAAGAATACAAATTAACCACTGTAACCTTTGGCACCACGCCAGCTCCCTATCTCGCAATAAAAACGCTCAATCAACCAGCCATTCATGAAGCTGGCAAATTCCCAGAAGCTGCGAAGATAGTGTCTCGTGACTTCTATGTTGATGACCTTCTTACAGGCTCAGATACAAAGGAAGAAGCCTTCCAAATACAAGATCAACTTATCAATCTGTTATCTTCCGGCGGATTTAATTTGAAGAAATGGGATAGCAATTCTTCAGATTTACTATACAGGATCCACGAATCATACAGAGAAGTTAAACTTCCTTTGCGATTCGCAAGCGATGAGTCCGTAAAAACTTTAGGCATTCATTGGTTTCCAGGATCTGATTGCTTCACGCTACAATACAAAAGGAAATCAGACTGCCTTTCTACAAAGCGTTCTATTCTTTCAGAAATTGCAACGCTTTTCGATCCACTTGCCTGGATATCACCAATTATAATCACTGCCAAAATATTGATGCAAGCTTTATGGCTTGCAGGTTGCTCATGGGATGAGCCAATACCGGCATCCATTGATAAGCAGGCGCGAATTTAAAGCAGAATTACATCATATTAGCAGCATCAACATACCACGTTGGTTACATACTACAAGTAACCTATCCACCTGTCAAATACATGGATTTTCAGATGCTTCTGATCAAGCGTATTCTGCCGCTGTTTATATTAGAGTTGTTGATGAAGAAGTCAAGTCAATTTACTCATGGCAAAGTCAAAGGTAGCGCCTGTCAAATCCGTACCCCTTCCACGTCTTGAATTGTGCGGCACGACTCATAAATCGTGTTAAAATCGATTTAAAATTTGATCAAGTTCCTACGTTTGCTTGGACAGACTCATCTATTGTATTCGAATGGATTCGTAGTCACCCTAATAAGTATAAAACATATGTGGCTAATAGGGTTGCGGAAATTCAGAACTTGATCGACATTAAAGCATGGCATCATGTAAAGTCTGCTGACAATCCCGCCGACTGCAATTCCAGAGGAATTAAGTCTTCATTATTGATTGATCATGAGTTATGGTGGCATGGACCTCATTGGTTGCAGGATAGTGAAAATAATTGGCTGAAATCTGAAACCATTCCAGGTAATTAGCATGAATCTGAACAAATACGAGTAACTCACATCACAACAGCTCATTAAAACATCGATGATTTGTTTGGAAAATTCTCTAGCTTTTCCAAATTGCAAAGAATCGTTGCATATTGCATCAAGTTCATCAATAAGTGTAAAAGTGCATCGGCGAAGTCCACAGAAGAACAACCAATGGATCTAAAGATACTTCATCCAAAAGAAATTGCCCAAGTCAAAATTCAGCTCATTAAAGCAGCACAGAATGCCGCTTTCGGTACTGAAATTAAATGTTTACAAGAACAGAAACCACTTCCAGTTAAAAGCAAAATCTTATCTCTAGACCCATTTTTAGATAAAAATGATGAAGATAATTTTTAATTAATTTTAATTTGGAAATGCTCTGTTCACTACTAGCTGATGGATTTTGTTCATAAATTTCTTATCATTATTACTATGTTGGAAACAGAGTCTTTCAACCAATATCTTCATACCCTAGATGAAATCATAGGATAATAAGTTTGTCATTCCGTTTGTAACACCTAGAAAAAATAATGGTAGAGCAAAACTAAAAGTTATTTTGATTTTAGCATGTCCGTCCGTCCGTCTTCACGATAACTCAAGAACGTGCGTACTTAGAGAGCTGAAATATTGCAGGTGGGCTTTAAAAAGTAAAGTAAAATCACGTTCGAAAATGGGACAAATCCGGTAACTCCTTCGTAGCGTTGCCATTACAAAAATTTCGTTTTTCACTATATTTGGACACTGCCATCAGAGCTGAAATTTCGTATATAATGTTTTATAAAAATATGAAATATAATTTAATTTATCATTCATTTTTGAGAATTAATCATTTGTCACCCTTTTTTGTTGAATGCAATCTGTGGTTTCAAATTTTTTGTCTTTATTCGTGAAATTATCAAAGGGAGTTTTATCTTTTTGTTATTTTTTTCTGACACCTTTTTGTTTTTTTTCATTTTTACTTGTGAAGATTTAAATGGAAAACAGTCGGAAATCTCTTTTTGTGTCCTAACTTGTTCGCGTTCCTCTTGTCAATTGACGATGTCTATGAAGATGGGGCGCTGTTTGTAATAATAATAATTCCAAGCCATAAACGCAAAGGATTACTCGTGCGTAATCGAGTACGCTTCTATACTATAACGGAAAGCCCGTATGGGTATGGGCCTCGGCACGTGCTACGCTTAACTCTGTATAACACTGTTGAAAAACCGTACGGTTGTTGTATTGTGTGCGCCGTGCTACTGAGGGAGAGCGCCCAGCTATTTGGGAGAGTATTTCACACACTTAGTGGACACTGATTAGAGAAAATTTATTTTATTGGTAAAACAAAATAAAAGAAATAGCACTAAGTTAATGTTTACTATTTATTTATAACAAAAAAAAATAGAGGCTATATATATATATATATAGGAAAAGGAATAACACTAAATTATTATATATAAAACAAAATAACACTATCGACGCTTTCGACTATTTTGTTCGCGGTTTGAAAGAAAACTCCCCGAGGGTCAGAAAATTTGCGCCCAGGCTCCTTTATATTCGAAACCAAAAAGCTCCTCTTCTTTGCTTTTTTCACTTTCTCACGGCGACGTCGAAATTTGTACGTGAGAAAATATATTTTATTTTTCGTGAATTACGATTCGCGCAAAATAAGATGTAATTAGATACGCGTAATGCATGTAGGTAGTGTGCATATCGTGCGAGCGGAATGTTTGTGTGATAATAAAATGCAATTAAAATTAAATGAATTTAAATTTAAGTTGAATATTTTTTTGTTTTTCAGGGTGAACTTGTAATCATCAATATGTTGCATAGGGTAACATATTGGTGATTTACCCTTATAGTTGAGATTCGGGGCGTAGGTACCTGAGTCACACACGGTTTTCCTGTATGATTTTCCCCACTACTCGAACAGGATTACCTATCTGGTTTTATTCAGCGTATGTGCATCGTAATGATAACAAAGTTTTAATACTGAGTTAGAAAATATTCGAAAATCATATAAAATAGATGGCTTTTGAGTATATAACAGTGATTTTTTAAATGTACAAATATTTAAAAACATAAACGCACGAACTATTGCACAAGTTCTCGTTTTTGAAGTACTTTTTATTACCTGACAATATTTATGAAATAATATATCTAGACTCTGGAGGGTGCAAATTTTGCACACTCCATTTGCCATCCTTCTGAAATGAAAACAACAGCGAGCAATGCTTCTCATAATAATTTAGCCGATTGTGTGCGAGTAGTCCCTTGCGTGTATGGCCTACTAATGGCACTAAAGAAAGTATTAACAGGTGATGTTTATTTGTACATGTTTTTAGACCGACATTTGTGCTTAGTGTAAAAACGAGTTTCCTTAAGTTGCAAGTGACAAAATTTATTAAGAATTAAGGAGATCTCTCTAGGTATTAGATACGTCTACTTTCAGCATTGAAATAATTCTCTTGAAACAATTGTCCCTTTAAGGTAGGTGGTATTTTCCACGAATGGTTAGCGTGCGTCGCGTTTGCCGATTGGATAAAATTTGCTGTTAAAATAAACGCGCTGACATTTGAGATTCGTCAAATTTGTTTTCAACTTTTTTATAAATTAATTAGCTCGCATTTTTCGACTTTCTCAATTAACTTTTCACGAAATTACTTTTTTGCCTGGAAATAAAAAAATCCAGAAGCAGTATGTACAATCTTCCAATTGTTAGGTTAAATTCATCGCGTTTGCAATGAAAAGTAGAAATTCGCCTAGTTTTTGCTTCGCGAACGTCTCGTGCGGTTGTAATTTAACATTCCCTATACAACAAGCATAATTCGATATTAAACGTCAATGCGCGCTACGCGAGTTACGCTTTTGAAATTTTAAATCTGACTCCCGCTTTAAAAATACTTCCTTAGCAGTTCTAATTTCTACCACCATGCGACGTATCTTTATCTGGTTGGTTATCGCCAGTTCCAAATTTACGGCGCAATTATCATAATTATTTATTTTTATTTTTATATCATTTAGACAGAAATATAAAAAATGCCGCCCCAAGATATTTGTTGCCCGGGGCGGACCGTCCCCATCGACTCACCCTACATACGCTACTGCTTATTTCTCTCCCAGATTGGGTTATTTGTGCTGCTCGAGCTCCTTCTACATCTCTTCATCATCGACCACTTTAATGTTCTCTCATTTTCCAATCAGTTCTATTTCCGGCATCTATGGATACTCTATTATGGAAAGCACAGAATGGCAGGAAGAAGATAAGGAACGTGACACTTATCTAAGAACTGGTGCAGTGTATCACCCAACAGATGTCACTGGGGCCGCTAGCAAGATGTTTCAGTCGGGCCGGAATATTTCAGATAGGGTTCACATAACATCAGATTCATTTTAATATAAATCAAAACAAAAGACCAGGAATTGGTGTTCATATATTCATCATTAAGTTACTAATGATTGCACACTGAAGTAACTTGTAAATTTAGGCTTAAATTCGATTGTCAAAGATAATTTACCATAACTTGTCACATGCAAAATGTGAACTCAGCCGCACAGAGCTTGATATGAGTTTTCTTTCATATTAGTCACTAGCCTTAGAAATGAAGTATTTTGATTTGATTGTTTATTTAGCTTTCTTAGCTATTGTACATAATTTACAATTCATGACTAAAATTTTTCTTTAACGTATTCTACAATTTCTCTCTTAAATAGCTTAATGCTTTTAATATTTCTGATACCTAACGGCAGCTCATTAAATTCTTTATACCCTTTGTATATAAGTGAATTTTGTAAATTAGCATTTCTAAAGATTGGCAATCTGAACTGATCAACATTTCTTAAAGCATATGGTTGACAATCACCTACATAACTTATATACCTACTCAAATATTCTGGAACAAGATTGTGTTTAATCTTAAATACAAAAATAAACATATTCATTTTTAGTCTCTGCTTAACACTTAGCCATTTTAATGCTTGCAACATAAGATTTGTACTCGTATATACATCACATTTTAGTATACACCTCATTGCTTTGTTTTGTAGCCTTTGTAGTTCCTTCGTTTGCATTCGAAGTGGGGTTTAATTATTATGTTATATATATTTATTGCGCTCATAAGTGATATCCTCTGCCTGATTCTTCGCAGGAAACCTATTTTCTTTGCTATCTTTTTACATATGTACGAAACATGACCATCAAATTTCAGCTTACACCCAGATATTTTATTTGATACACTTGTTCTATGGTTGAGTTATCTGTTGTAAGATTTAGGTCATCTTCATTGTTTAAGCATATACATTTGGTCTTTGTCACGTTCAGTTTTAACTTATTTGCTTTAAGCCACACACTCACATTATCTAAATCTTCCTGCGTTATTCGCTTCCCTTCTTCAAAATTATCTTCTGCTGTATACAATAAAGCATCATCAGCAAAAAGCGCCAACTTAACACGTTTTAAGACCCTTTGCATGTCGTTTATGTAGATAATAAACAATAATGTTCTCAACACTGATCCCTGTGGAACACCAATGTTAATTCGAACTGATCGAGACTCCTGCCCGTTTACTTTGGTCCTCCGTCTCCTATTCGTCAAATGGTCTTTAAACCAGTTGAGTTCAACATCTATTACTCCATATTTCTCTAACTTCATAAGGAGAATGTCCCTGTCAATCGTTTCAAATGCTCTTTTTAAGTCCAAAAATACACATATTACTTTCTTTATGCTTGCCAACAGCTCTTTCCATAAGCTAAGGACCATATTGATTGCTGATTCGCACGAATGGTTCCGACGGAAACCAGATTGGTTTTCCACTATTATTTTATTAGTTTCAAGATAAGCTTCCAGCTGCTGATAAACAACTTTCCAATAATTTCCCCCCTAATAACATTGCATTAATCGGTCGAAAGTCCACACATTTGTTTGAATTCTTAACCTTTTCTATTGGAGTAATAACAGACACTTTCCACATATCAGGAAATTTTCCATATTGCAATGATTTATTTATGATGTTTAAAATTGGTCGACCTGTTTTTTTTTAAGAGTGTCCATTATCATTCTTTTATTAATTAAGTTAATGTCCTTTTTGTTATTAATTTTAATTAGAATAGTATTGAAATAATCAAAACAGAAATTAGAAATGTATTTCTGTAGTATCTAAAATACCTTGCTTATTAAAGATCTTAACGAAACTATATATAAGATCGCATTAAATTGTATTACTTTATCAAATAATTTTATAAATATGGCTTCTTGTTTTAAATGACTCAAATGTAATGGTAAAAGTATTATCTACTTCCATAGTATTCAAAAACTAGTACATCATTGTTAATTTAAACATACTTGCTGATGAGTTTACCTGCACCAAATGTAGACATACTTATCAGTCTAAAAGCACTGAAGATAGACTAAGAGCTGGCGACCAAAATACTTATTTCATTTCATAAACAAAATTTTCCGCCTTATTATACTCCCTTAACATCGTTGATAATTTATTTGGAAGGCTGCCTGACTTCTAGTGGTGGTGGGCTCTGCGGGATGGCCGCGAAGGACTAAGAAAAACCGGTTAAGTTACGTGATTTCAAATGACTGATTTTTGGTGTGGCAGCAGAGAATTATACTTCATGATCAATGGTAAAAACGGCAGACAATTTAGTTGGTGGGAAAGTGGTGGCAAACAGCAACGAAGACGCAAAAAATGTGTATAACTTACGTCATATCACGATAACTCGAGAACGGTTTCACTTAGAGTGCTGAAATTTTTAAAACGGGCGTTTTGTAAAAATGTACCTCTAGTTTCGGAAATTGGACCAATCGGGCCATTCCTCCATAGGGTTGCCATACAAAAATTTCGGTTTTCTCTATATATTAGGGCACTGCATAAGAACACGTAGTCGTAGAGAGCTGAAATTTTGTACAGTGTTTTTATAGCAATGGTAATTACTAGTTCAAAATAGACTAAATCAGGTAACACTTTTTTTGGGCTGCCTTACAAAAATTCCTTTTACACTATAAACTTGAACACTGCCTGAGAATGCTTCAACGCAGAAAGCTGAAATTTGGTATGTAGTGTTTTCATAGGAATAGTAAATACATTTTCAAAAATAGACTAAAACGGACAACCCCTTCTTGCTGTTGCCATACAAAAAATTGGTTCTCACAAAAATAGTAAAAAAACATTCAAAAATTCAATAAATCGGGCAAACCCCTTCTTGGTGTTGACGTATAAAAACAAGAGAGAGTTGCCGATTTGGTGGTCCATTTTTGAACTTGTATTTGAAATTTTTATGAAAACGCCGTTTGCAGGATGTCATCGCTGTACGTCGACGCGTTCTCAGGTAGTGTTCAAATATATAGTGAAAAACCAAAATTTTGTATGGTAGGACTAAGAACGAGTTTTCCGATTTAGTCTATTTTTGAACTAGTATTTACCATTGCTATGAATACACTTAGTACCAAATTTCAGCTCTCTACGTCTACGCGTCCTTAGGCAGTGCCTTAATATAGTGAAAAACGAAATTTTTGTATGGTAACCCTACGAAGGAATTGCCCGATTGGTCCCATTTTCGAAAATGGATTTACTTTTTTTACAAAAAAGTCTATATGCAAAATTTCATCACTCTAAGTGAAAGCTTTCTCGAGTTATTGTGGTAGGACGTAAGCTATACACATTTTCCGAGTCTTTGTTGCTGTCTGTCACCACTTTCCATGCGTCTGCCATTCTTACCATTGATCATGAAATATAATTCTCTGCTGCCACACCAAAAATCAAAATGTTGTTTATAAAATGACTTAAGTATTATGGTCGCCAGCACTCCGTCTAAGAGGCTTTTAAAAGATAATACCTAGCTCTTGCTTTTCTTTAAGTAATTTGCGGAATCCAAATGAAAAAAGCATTATAATAAATAACTAATCAAAAACTATTTCCGACGGTGAAACTTATAAAATTAATAAGGATAAAGATAATTCGTTATTGACAACAGTTATAGAAGATGAAGCTCTGAGTTTTGCGTGTAAATTGTATAGAAAATCGAATCTAGCAAGGCCTGACGCCGAAAATATTTTACATGATATCTCCCGTAGGCTGTAATCCTCTATAATAGAAGAAATAAAAAAAGAATTTTCTAAAACTCAAACATTTGGAAGCAATAATGAAATTGATGGAGCCCCAACTGAAATGCAAGGTCCCTTTTGGAAAATAAAACATTTTATAATTTTGAAAAAATTCCAAAGTAAAGGGATTTCTATACTGATATTATTCAATTTGATATCAATCATGACGTCGGACGTATGATTTTGCATAATCAGCCGACAATTGCAGAGATAAAAAGTGTGGGAGTATTAAGGGGTTACACCACTCTAGGATTTAAAATTTTTTTTGTTAAAAAGATACCTTAGTATCTATAGAATTATATTCCAAAAGATTATGTGCATGAAAAATCCTAAAGTACTCCATTTTCGTATTCTAGCGTAACCCCTTTTGTTTCACAGGAGAGAGAGAGCTCCTTTTATGAGTGTAGTAGTAGGCTGTAATTTGGGTGACTGGAGCAGGTATACGGCAGGGGATAATAAAGTCATCTTATATCTGACTGAACTCTAGCCTGGTAATTCGTCGACTGTAGATGTCACTTTCGACTCACCAGCATTCGGAAAGCGTTTGTTTCAGTTTAAAGGTATTTAAACATTATTCATGTCCTGACTTTCAACAAACTTCAAATGTGCTTATCGCAAAACTACATTTTTCGAGTCGGCCGAACTCATAACGAAACAAATTTCAACCGATTCATTTGAAATCTTAACAGTACATTTAAATTTACTTTTTCTTAGGCAATGTTTTGGAAATATTTGAGAATAATTTAAAGATGCTTAATTAAAAAATACAGAGGAATACACTTTTCGACAGCTACTATTCTTGGCTATTTAATAAGCCAACAATAACCAAAATCTATATGGTGGTTCAAAAGCTATACTCATTTATTCTCACGAATATTGGCGAAATTTTCAACTGGCCACAACTCCTAAAGGAAGGTTTCTAGGGGGGGTTATGTGGAACAATTTTTTGATAAGCTTGCCTCAAGGAATTGCGTGGTATACCGGAAGGTATCTTGATCTGAATCACCCTGTATAATCGAAAAAAACTTTGTTGCCTCATCATAAAAAATTATAGGAGCAATTGGTTTGGCTGTTGACCTTCCCGAAATAAAGACGTCAAAAACCGAACGGTAAATGCTGCACAGTCGCCATTTTGACGTATATCGCCGTGAAAAAATAATTTTATATTGCGAATTATATGTATAATGTAGTCGATGCAATTTTATCAGATTGTAAATTAATATCAACCGATGGTACTCAGACTCATATTTGTTTAAATGTGCGATCACTGTTGATCACTTTAGTTGTATTATACTTGCAAGCCTAGGTATATACTATGTAAATGCTCTCTATTGTCTAACAATGTACATAAATATATAATATTGTTGTAAAGGAACGAGTCGTCCGGTTCTTATCAGCTGATCTATTATAGTTATTGAAAGCTGAGATTTTGTCTTCTTATGTGTGCGTGATCGCTGATAACGATCGATCGACACATTCCTCATGGCTGACTAATGAGTTCTGTTAAGGTCTTCTAAATAAAGTGTTACTAGAGATCGGACGTGTTTTTATAATTTTTACAGTAAATTCCTACAATAATAAAACGCTTTTTTTGTAAATCTGATTTATTTTATTGTTTCGCTGAAAAAAAAAAACACGAAACATGGCCTTTGCTTCCTGTAGAGTGGCCTAACCCATTAATGCCTTTAATGTTCATATTAAAAGAATTAGTTGAGATTTCGAATATATTTCAACAGACTACTCGTATAATAAATATGATAACGTTGTTAAATCTGAAAATTAAATACTCAAACGTAGTCAACGGATAGGGAGAATTTCACATTTTCAAAATAAAACTGTAATTCCATATATATTATGTTTCGATGATTTCGAAATAATGGTTTGCACGTGTTGGACAGCAATCAATTGCAGCATTTTACTTGACTATTCCTACGCTACCACAACATTTCTCTTTTTTTCGTCTTCAGAAAATATATTTCTGTCTTTTATGTATACACCACCAATACCACTTTCTTTCTAGCTCATTTACAATTGCCAGTAAAGCTAAATTACATATTAAGAGCATCCTAATTGCAGCATAATATTAAATAATTAATAATAATAATTATAGAATTTCTACCTTTTTTGCAGGCTCATTTCTTCAATTTGCTCGCTGAATTAAATTCATATTCCAAACCTTGAATCTATCCTGAATGCAATATATTATGAGCTCAACAAAATTTCAACAATACCTAACAAAACTGCCGATGATAAATTACCCATGGTGGCATATTACGCAGTAAATGGCTCGTAAGGCGTGCTGATATAATTCCAATTTCCGCTAACAAAAGGATGGAAAGCAGATTAAAATAAACTGACGGGCACAATCCACACTATGTATGCTCATTCAATATGGCTGATAGTGAGGTAATGGCTTTTCGGAATCTCTGCCACATCGATAGATACTGATACCAATATTAACTATTATTAATTGGACATAGACGAATACTGTACTAATTGTTATTATATATACATATATATATATATAAATGTTAATAAACTCTACTCTTTCATAGATAAAACTAATCTGAAACATTACGTACATACTTATGAAAGCAGATACATAAATTATGTATACGAGTATGTATGTAGAAATCAAAAGCTTTTGGAAGTTGAGTAATATTGAAACAAAAATCAGTATGGTGCAAGCCCACCAAAAGCCATTAGGACGTCTTAATACGGTAAATCATTATTTGATGTCCTTGAATCCACAAAGCAAAGTCATTCCAAAGCCATAATCCTTAGGGACGTTGTAAGAAAGTTTTCTTTGTTTTTCTTGTAGGTTTCCACAAATTAAATGAAAAGAAGATTACAAATTGAAATATATTTTCCAGCAGTTTTAGGTCACTAAAGGTTCGTTTTAGGAAGTGGGATTACACAATTTTAACAAAAATATGTTTGCATTTTCACTAAAGCCTAATATCCCAGGATATAGAAATATTTTATATTCCCGAGGTAATGAAAAAACCATTCCCTTTTCTTTCTCTTTTGTTATTAGAACAACGAGCAAGTTCACTTGTATTATTCGCCGCATGCAAAAGGACGCTACATGATTTACTGCGATTGTACGGAATGTAATGAAAGAGACCTACCACTAAAACTTAGAAGGTAGATAGGTATATACCTATGTACATATATTATATGAAGTAATCGGGAGGGATATTTACCAGACCTCGTTTGAAGATGAAAGAGATTATAAATTGAAATATTTACGTCACAGCATCCCTAGAAATTTTACGTGAATCATTAAGGAATCAAGAGATTTTGTTCGCTGAAATGAGTTGTCGTTACATCTAATTAAGATAAATTGAAAATATTAAATGTTTGTTTGAAGTAAATATATATTGCGAAGCTAAAGTTATATTTTGTCATTATCTGCAAATAAATCATCTTTTGAAGTTGGTTCGATGTGAGAAAAATATTATAAGCTGTCTTTTGGAAATAAACACGATAACGGCTTTAAGTTGTTGCAACCTTAAAAAAATTCCGAACATCTTAAATCTTCGAATTTAATTAAATTCAAATGATTCTTAAAAAGTGAGTTAAATCTATAAAAATGATAGTTTTGCCGAGGATTTGTCTGTCTCAAAGATATAAACATGGGCGTACTGTAAAGAAAGTAATTATTCCACAAATTCACGACCTAGTCTTTCGAAAGTAAACACAATAAATTAAATTAAATTGCAAGCTTGGCATATTGAGCGTCATTCACATTTCACCCAGATAAACAAAAATTATTAATTAATTGCAAGCTTCATACTTTGAGGTTTCTCAATATCGCGAAAATCGAATATTAGGCAGAATTTATGATTGGTAGAATTTTTGAGTGACACTCAATACGAAGTATTCATTTGGAGGAAGATCGAAGAGTATTAGTTTGGAATTAAGACGAAGCGGGTAATAAGATAAGCGTGACGAGCGGGCCGTAAATTTGTGTGTTGAGTGCGATTGATAAAGAGTTATCGAAGTGTCTATTCGATATAAAATCTAGTGTAGAAATTTAGATACACAACAGTACTTAGGATATTATTTTGGGGGGGGGGGCTAGTAGGGGCCAGCTTGACACAAAGTTGAAAAAGGATATACTTCAATCAAGAATTGTTTTTCAAAAATGTGTAAAAGTTTCTAAAATGTAAATCAGTCTTAACGCTAAGTTTCCTTACATCAAGCAAACTATTTTATTGATTACCGTTGTTTGATTTCGAGGAAGGGTTGATTTTTTAATAAATATTGCCTATACATTTGACTGGATTTCATTTAGATCGAATACAAAGTAAGTCGATTTTGTTTTTAAATCTACTAACATTATGATTTCTACTGGAGTGAGAAAACTTCTTCTGGGAAAGAAGGAAACTTCTTTTAACGGCAATAAAACCGTAGATCTAATAGACGCCAAATTTAATTAATATACATACGTAGAAACACTTCTGGTATTGAAAAAAATTCTTCTTATTATAAGAAAATTATCGTTTATACAAGGAAACTGACTTGCTACGAAGAAGAATATTTTATATGAAGTCAGCATAATATATTCCTACTAAAAATTATCCAATTGGAAACATTTAAAATATAACTTTTTCTATAATAACGAAAAGTAAACTACATTTAAGCAATTCTATTTTTAGGATATATGTATAACCTTTTCTCATTTGCTGTATTAAAATTTACTACTATTAACCTAATTTTCCTTTATTCAGTTTGAATAAGAGGAAGCAATTTGTTTTCTTACATGCAGGAAATGTCCCCTAATCTAAGTCTCACACCTTAATATTGTCAACAGAAATCGCCAAAAACCATATGAAAAAGCTTTAGTTTTCTATTTTTTTTCTACAAATCGGCTCAACACTTTTGCAGTTGTAATTTTTTCTTTTAACAAAGGCATTCTCTATGTTGAGAAGTGACATGTGAGAGAATAGCTTCTGAAGCATTGTGCTTCTAAGCCACGTTTTTAGCCACCTCATAGCAGAAAAACTTCTTTCACAACCGGCGGAGCTCACTGGGAGTAATATTGCGACTTTTAAAAAGATTATATAAATAAGGGCAGTACCCTTTTTTAATATTTTTTTCTCAATTTTTCAGCATTCTTCTAATTTTTTAGCATGTTTTTCATGACCATCGCTTCAGCTTCCAAGGCTGATGTGTCATTTTTTAAGATTTTTTATAATTACTGATGAAATCCACTCCGTACTTCGTGTCCAATTTAAGAAATGCGTCCACAGCGCGAGCTAATAGTAGGTTTTCAAAATGGCGTTTTAGATTTACTATATTATCTATTACTTGGTAGTAAATGTTGGTCTTTGACTATCAAAACCAGCATAACACAAGCTCGCTGCAGTGGAAGAATTAATGAATTATTCCAGGGTAGGTGCTTGAGAGTAAATCGTAGGAAGTTCCGCTGAACAGACTCGATACGGTCGATGTGTGTACCGTAAAATGGAGACCAGACCTGGCTAGCGTATTCAAGAAATGGTCTTACAAAGCAAGTGTACAAACGCAAAGTTATGGTAGGATTCGAAAACTCTCGGGACCAAAGTTTTATAAAACCCAGCATAGAACTACTCTTTGATACCATGTAGTTTATATGGGAGATAAAAATCAATCGTTGATCGCATTTGACACCCAAGTCACAGACAGAGTCAACACGGCGAATCGAGGAATGCAAGAACTCGTATTCATAAGTGATAGGTTTCTGATTTCTGTGGAAAGTCATAACCTCACATTTGTCTATATTGAGTACCAAATTATTACTTTTGCACCAATCGTAAAATTTGTGAAGGTCAGCTTGTACCTCTTCGCAATCGCAAACAGATTTAATCTGAACGAAAAGCTTAATGTCATCAGCATATATCAAGACTATACAGTGCCTCACAACAGACACAATGTCGTCAATAGATAGAATAAAGAACAAAGGGCCCAAGTGACTACCTTGAGGCACACCAGACGGAGCCATAAAGATTTTACAGATGGAATGGCGGAATAAGAATTGGTATGTTCTGTTATCTAAATAACACTCCGTCCATTTTCGAAATGTTGGGGGAAACCCATACTTTTCCATTTTAAAGAGTATCACGGAGTGAGATAACTTGTCGAAGGCTTTACTAAAGTCCGTATAAATATAATCCGTCTGGCAGCCTTTTGCAAATCTGCCAATGGTATCCGAGACAAATTCCAACAAGTTAGTGGTTGTAGATCTGCCCGAAATAAAGCCATGTTGGTTAGAAGAAAGCAAATTCTTGAAGGAAATTGTTAGCTAAGAGTAAGTAATGGATTCGAATAATTTAGGCATACAAGATAATTTTGCAATAGGCTATAGTTAGAAATTTAATTTTTACTACCTTTTTTGTGGATAGGTATTATAAAGGAATTTTTCCATAGCTGCGGGAAACAACCGGTATCGGATTTTTTGAAAATAATTTTTAGCGGAGCTGCCAGGGCAAGGCAGCAAGGCTTAAAAAAGCCTGGAGGGATCCCATCTGGACCCGTTGTGAAGTCATTAGGAAGCTCATAAATATGATCGAGTATATCCTCATGTGAAATGGAAGGGACAGTGAATGAAACGTTATGGGAGTCGTTCATATGACTGAAGTTGCTATTTATAGGTTGAAAATTTGACGAGGCAAATGCGTTGTCAAAAAATGAAGTATATAAGTATTATAAATTTCAGACGACTCATCACTAGCAGTATCTTTGTACTTCATGATATTGGGGTAGTTGTCCGTTTTTTTCTTCATATTAATAAACTTAAAAAAGATGCATGGGTCACTAAATAATTTCGTTCGCATGCTTTAGACGTACTCATCATAAAGTGTAGAAGAAAGTTCTTTGAACTCATTATAGTATGTGCCAGTATTCTTCTGGTTATGTATCAACTGGAAAACGTAATATAATGCTTTCGCCCACTGTCGGCTCTTCACAAAAGTCCTTTCGCTGACGTCTTTTTTTTGAGACTCTAACAGGTATTAGCGAAATTTCTTGCTATTCAGAAACTGCTCAATATCTGTCCACATTTTGAACTCATTCCTGCATGCTTCCAAAGTACAATTTACATAGTACATTCACATGGCTGGTATGGATTCCGAGAGTGCCTTGCAATTTTTGCAAGCTCGCATGATGACCAGGCTGTGACAATTGAATATACTAAGCTTCGAGGCAGCTAAAAATGTATTTGCTAGTGAAACATTGGCGCATGAGTCAACCGTACGTAAGGGTGAGTTTCTTTTATAATAGCTTGTAGGCGTCTATTTTTACCAGACATTACGCTAGTGCCATCATGAGACCATGTAAGAATTGGAACATCACCTAAATGGTGTTTATTCAATGTATCCAAAATTAATTTGCGCATCTTTGGTGGTGGAGCAAATTATAAAACCTATGTCTAGACCGTTCACATATCTTATGGTTATTGACAATTGGTCCTCCTTAACACTTAAACGACCGCTCAAGAGATTTTCGTGTTTCAATGCTCAGACGTAAAGATCGGTAACAAGATTTCTCGTTTTTATCCCTTTTCTCTTTAAACTATGTGTTCTTCCCTTTTAAACATTTCCGATTTACATAAAACTTTCACAGTTTGTATTTAAGTTATTTTTTGTACTGCTTTTAATCGGGGTTAATCAATGTGAAAAAAGATTAAATCCAAAATAGCTCACCAAGGTTTTTTTGGTTTTCCCCTACAACGTCCAACCCCCTCGCTAGGGTGATTAGAAATTTCGCGAATTTACGTATTTTTTAAAAAATAATATCTCGAGAACGGAGCAACCGATTTTTCTGATTCGAACGCCAAATGAAGTTCAATACTATATGTTTTTCATAAAAAAATATAGTAGCACCGGACGGAAACAAAACATTGTGATAATGGTATATTTTTCAATTATATTATATTATTCACTAGTAAAGACTTCTAACACATTGTTTATCTAAAAAACCAAGCCGAACAGCATCGCAATTTTTTGCACATAGACAAATAAGGCTTCTAGCTTCAAAGCAAAAACAAAAAAAAAAAAATAATAAAGTGCTGGAGGTCCCCAGTAGAAAAAAAAAAATAATCCTTTCTCCTGTGCAGTGCTCCCATAGTGCCTTACTTTAGGTATGTGGTGACTTTAAAAATTTATATCCCAAAAACGAAGGAGAACACCATATACAATTTTTTGTAAGTAAGTAGACAAGGTTTCTAGCTTCAAAATAAAAATATAAGAAAAAAGTGCTAGAAGTCCTCATTAGTAAATAATGTAATATAACTGAATAAAATACTATTATTAACAAGAACAAATTCGTTCGGTACTGCTATATTTTTTTTTATAAAAGACATAAAGTATTAGACTTCATTTAGCGTTCGAATCAGAAAAATCGGTGGCTCCACTCTCGAGATATAATTTTTTGAAATGACGTTTCATCGTAAAATCACGAAATTTCATCTAGAATAAGAAGAGCTTACAAAAAAGTGTAATAATTTAAAAGTCGTACGATTAAAAATTAAGTTATTCGAAATCGAAAAGTAAAACTTTAACCATCATAAATGCAATGTTCGATTACGAATATTTGCAAAAATTCGTAGAACAAAATTATTTTCACTTTTTTCTTCGTTACGCTTTTTTGAGAACTTTTTCATACAAAATGTATCGATAGGAGTGCGTGACAGGAGAAAATAAAAGAATACTGGTTAGCTATTTTGGTATTCCCTATAAACTGTCAAAGTCTCATCCAAATCTGAGATGGCCCCAAGCCTCCAAGGTTATCGGTTTCATATGGAAACGAAAAACGAGAAAATCGCCGGTCTCATATTTCAATGCTGAGACATAAAAGCAGCATTGCCAACTGCTCAGTATTGGCTGAAAATCTCAGTATTTGTTAAAAAAAAAAACAAAATCGGAAAAAGACAATGAAAATGTTTGGATAAAGAAGACAGAACCATAAATCTAGAAGCTTTTGAAGGCAATTATGGAGTTAAAATTTTACCAGAAGATGTTCAAAGCGTACCGCAATGTGCTGACATGTACAAAATTGAAGAAATTCATTGGTCTGATAATTCTAATGGGACAAAACTTTAAATCATATTTGAAGGAATACAGGTCAACTGATCCCCTTATTGAAACACCAATCTTCTCCAAGGTTATGAGTAGAGCTAATTTTGAGCAAATTTTACGATTTTGGCATTTTCAAAACAATGCATTACAAAGTCCTAATCTAAATAGGTTATACGAAATAGAAAATGTTGTAAACCATGTTATTCAAAAATTTAATAATGTCTATACACAAAAACAAGAAATATAACTTGACGAAGGAATGAAAGGGAAACATTGCTTCCGTACATATAGCTCGATGAAACCTACAAAATTCGGTATATTAGTGAGAATGGTGTGCGAAAGCAAAACAGGATACATTTTTAACTTTGAGATTTATACTGCAAACAGCAAAAAACTTGAAGAAACGATGATGTTAGTTATGACTCCTCGTTTAAGTGTTTGGCATCATCCTTACCAAGATAATTTTTATAATAGCGTAAAAGCGGAACTGCTATTACAAAATAAGGTTAGAGTTTGTGGAACGATGAGACCGAATCGAGGCTAATCACCATGCCGCAAAGCAGAGATTAAGCATTTTAAAAAAAGGTGATATGATTTTTCGAAGAAAAGGTGATATTTTGTTACAAGTGTGGAGGGACAAACTAGATGTCAAAATGATATCATCAACTCATAACGCAGAAATTGTTGATATCAACAAGAAAACTAAATGGACAAAAAGAGTAGTACTAAAGGGTCTTCCAATAAGAGGTGTTATTTTGATACTCAAAAAAATTGCCATTTTTGAGATAAATGATCGGATCTTTATTTCATTATAAAGAGGAAGGTATGCCGTTAATAATGGAAAATAATATCAGCCAAACCACCACCACGACCAAGCCTACAGGACCATATCCTTTTCATGAAATTTTCCATAACCAAATCGCAAAGTGGCTGCTCTATGTCCTCGACAGCCTCACGAATTCCATCTTTGAGGTCTTGAATCGCCGCTGGGCTGTTGGCGTAGACCTTCTCTTTCACGTGGCCCCAAAGGAAGAAGTCGCAAGGTGTTAAGTCACAAGATCTCGGTGGTCAATTGTGATCACCTCTTCGAGAGATAACATGGTCCGGAAACTTTTCCCGTAAAATATCAATGGTTTCGTTGCTTGTATGGCACGTAGCGCCGGCTTGTTGAAAGTAAACGTTATCCAGATCAATACCATCCAATTCCGGCCATAAAAAATCATTAATCATCTGTTGATAGCGCAATCCATTCACCGTAACTGTTGCTCCAGCCTCATTTTCGAAAAAGTACGGTCCAATGACTCCGCGGGACCATAAACCGCACCAAACAGACACACGTTGAGGATAGAGAGGCTTTTCAACAATAACTCTTGGGTTTTCCGAGCCCCAGATGCGACAATTTTGCTTGTTGACGAAGCCATCGAGGTGGAAATGGGCCTCATCACTTAAGATGAGTTTTCGATGGAATTCTGGATCATTTTCATGCATTTCAAGGACCCAATCAGCAAAGACTCGACATTGTTGATGATCAGCCGGCTTGAGTTCTTGTGTTTACTGGACTTTATAAGCCTTAAGACCCAAATCTTTATGCAGAATACGGTGTAATGACGTTTGTGGAATGCCTAATTCCAAAGAACGATGAGGAATGGACAAACCTGGGTTTTCTTCAACACTTTCGGCTACAGCAGCAATGTTCTCGGCTGTTCTTGAGCGACGTGCACGGGTTTTATTCTTCATGACATATACCGAAATAGCGGGCTAATTAAAATAACACCTCTTATTAGAAAACCCTTTATTTTTGATAAATTGTGCTTATTAATGCTTATATAGTGTATCGTCATTTCAATCCAGGCAAAAAAATAACGTACAAATTGTTTTTGAGGGAAGTATTAAGAGACTATTACTGTTACTATTATTTCTACAAATGAAAGAATCAACAATGCTGTCGTAATTCATCACACTAAACGTGCTTCAAGAAAGGATCCACCTGGGCGATTATCGGGTCATATAAACACACATGTACCCAAAGCAATTCCTTGTCTCTGTAAAAAAAATTTCCAGCACAGGTATGTGAAGTTTGTGCATCTCATAAGAAAAGGAGTGAAACAAGGTATATTTGTAACTTTTGTATTGTAGCTTTGCATAAAGGAACTTGCTTTCAAAAATATCATATCCTGCGGAATAACTAATCCTTTTTTATAAACTACCTTTATAATACATTAGTTATAAGGTTAATAAATATGTTTAAATACATAATATGTATATATACAGGGTGATTCAGATCAAGATCCCTTCCGGTATACCATGCAATTCCTTGAGGTAAGATGATCAAAAAATTGTTCCACATACCCCCCTTAGAAACCTTCCTTTATGAGTTGTGGCCAGTTGAAGATTTCGCCAATATTCGTGAGAATAAATGAGTATAAGTTTTGAACCACCCGATAGATTTTAGTTATTGTTACCTTATTAAATAGCCAAGAATAGTAGCTATCGAAAAGTATATTACTCTGTATTTTTTAATTAAGCATCTTTAAATTATTCTCAAATATTTCCAAAACATTGATTTTTTTACACACAAATTTCATAAATACCGTTATTTATAACAAAAACTTTTGTAGTAGAAGCCGAACACCATTGCAATTTTTTTGTAAATAGGTAAATACAGTTTCTGGCTTCAAAATAAAAGTAAAAACAAAAAAAAACAAAAAGTGCTAGAAGTCCTAAATAGTAAATAATAATTTTTTTTAATAAATACTATTATTAACAAAAACTTTTTTCAATCGGTACTGTTATATTTTCTTTTTTGTGAAAAATATAAAGCATTGAGTTTCATTTGGTATTTGAATATGAAAAATAGGTTGCTCCGTTCTCGAGATATGATTTTTAAAAATGTCATTTCATCGTAAAGGGGGGGGGGGCGGCGTGGTATAGGAAAACCAAAAAATACGGGTGTGCTATTTTGGTATTCCATACAAACTGTGAAAGTTTCATACAAATCAGATATGGTCGGGCTCAAGGAGATCGATTTAGAGGCCGCTTAGAGTAAAGCTACGGGAAATAATATGCGGTCATTTAAGTGTAGCACCTGCCCTAATCCAATTCCAATTCTTCAACAATCCAGAGTTAGGTTCAATGTCACTTTAATTATTACACTCTGGATATCTGGGCTGCAGTAGTTGTAGTGATTTTCAAAGTGGAGTTAAAAGTTGTCATCATATTTGCAAAAAAAAACAGTGTGTCAGTATTATATCCATAAGTTTAGTTTGGTAAGTTGTTGATGAACATCTACAAATGTAAGAGATTGAGGGTAGAACCCATACATTTGACTGAATCCAGAGTTAGACGATGATCCTGAGTTGTTTTTTTAAAGCCTGTGCTAACTATTTCTAGTTGTTAAAGCTGCTGTGAAGTTGCGTTTTCCTAATACAGCAAGGACTGGAATTGCTTTTATGCAAGAAATTCGCCAGCCCCGATTAAAGATCTTTTTCTCTAATAAACAAAGAACTCAAGGTTTTCTTATTACCCTTTTTATTTTTGACTTATTGACTTAGCTTTTGTTTAATTACTTCTTAATTTTCCTGTTTATTCTTTATTAGGGGAACAAGCGACCTTACCGTGGCTTAGGGGTCTCTTTGTTCGTTTTTGATTTAGTTTTAAAAATTACTGCCTAAGTTACAACGACGCACCGGCTTATACTTAAGATCATCGATCGATATTCCTAATAGGTGATCCAGCAAGATTAAGTAAAGGGCCGAAAATTGATAAATTAACGTAAGTGTAGAATTCGGGGTACTCCTTCCGATTTATATATTGATTGAATATTTGAAATAGTCTATCTCTCTTATACAAGTGAAACTGAACATTTTCCCCTGCGCATAAAAAAATTAAACGCAGGCTAGCATGACCAATTACCAAGAACATCATGTAGTGCTAGTATTAGGGTCAAACATCATAATTGCGCATAGTATTTTCTGTATATGAGCAAGGGAAAATAGAACAGAACGAACAACAATATACAGCGCCCAAATTGTAGGTGAAACACTAAGCAAACTGCACATATTTCTTAAGGGGGGTTACCATTGAAATGTTAAAAAACACGAAAAGTTAATACAAATTTACTGCAAATCTGTGCGTACTATCATGATAAAAATTGCACATAGTTAGAGAAAATGCATAAACTTAGGTAATGACGTGTCAAAAATAAAGATTTTGGGGTTTTATATGTATTTAATTAGCTTTAGAAAACTCTAGAATTCATGAAATTTGCAAAGTTTAGTACATCAAAACGTAGTAATGGTACATTAAATAGATAAATTTGTACTTGAGTATGGAAGATGGTGGGCTGGAAGAGGCAGTGACGGAAAGAAAACCAGACAAAAATTTTTGGTTACTAATATATTTTACTTTGAAAGTTGCTATTTTCCGAGACAAATAACTACCAAAATTATGATATTATTTCAAAGAAAGTTCAATTTGTAACAAAGATCGAACCTTTTTCTGTTTATTTTGAAAGAGTCAAATTTTTTAGTGCAATGATAAAGGAAATAAAGTCAATAATGTTAATGATGGTAACGGCAAAAATCTCTTGTTTTATTATATTTTGCATACAATTTGGCGTTTTCAATTCATTCTATCATCGTCAGATGGAGTAATGTGCTTTTGGAAGGCTTTCATTGGTTTTGAAAGCTCAGCGGGCTGTAGCTGCATGCTTGGAGAATGTGTGCCGTTATTTTCTGCATTAGGTATATGTATGTATGTGTGTAGATTCCCAGAATATTTTAATTTTTATCATTGGTAATTTGTTCATTTTTGCTTTTGATGCGAGAAATTTTTTGCCAATTCTATTATGGTTATAGATAACGAATTGTGAGTAACTATTATTTAATCATGAGACGTATTAGTAAAATTCGGTCCAATAATAATTATGGAATAAAGAAGAGAAAACTGAATATTGTTAGGTATGTAAATCTGTGTATATGAAAAGGAAATTATCCTATAAATGTACAAATTTGTGAAATGTGAATTTGAATTTGTGAAAAGTGAATGATTTTGATGAAATTTTAGAGGAAGGTTGGCTAAATTATAAATAGTTATTTTTTGTGGCGTTCCATTTATGACCGCGTTTTAGTGAAGCTGTAGAAAGGACCAAATGGAACTTTTTAAAGTTTAGAAGAGTTGTTTTTCGAATATATGTATGTAATTTTGAAAACTGAACGAAAATTGATGAGGTGTAGTGAGTTGTCAGATTATATACAGTGTGTACCAATTTGTTGACTACAATCGATTATCTTTCTAGCGACTATAATTACTACCACTATTAATTTATGTAGGAATTGTTTTCAAAATTCGATTTTCGAAGAAGAAGCATTTTTACAAATTACAAAGAACTTGTGTCGACCAATAAAAGTATCGACTTTGTACCAATGACATCTTTCTTTTGAAATTATTTTTTATACCCTAGATGAAATATATAGGTATACTAAGTTTGTCATTCCGTTTGTAACACCTCGAAATAATGATGGTAGAGCAAAATGGATTGGACACCGATTTATAATATTAAACGTTATTTTGGTTTTTGCATGTCCGTCCACCGCCGCCGAATCTGCCACCACCACACCAGTAGGAAAGAAAAGAGCACGAGAATGGCAGATTTGATGGCAGTGTTAACATCGAGTCGCAGAAAAGAATTCACTATTTGCTATATTGCTAATCTTTCCCAGTTACAGTAACTCCTACTAGGCTAATCTGGTTGAATTGCGTTTCTTGAAACATGAAAAATTTTATGCGAACAAAATTGAGGAATTAGATAGAGATAATATATATATACTAAAATTAGATTAGAAAATCTACCAGACATAGCTCAACCTGAAAGTTGTGTTGTTGCTAAATTCAAATCTAATTCTCTAAAGTAGTTTTTTGGATAACTAGTTAATAAAATGGTAATCTGACAACGTGTGAGCATTGCAAAAATTATATGGTAGGTATATTACAACTCAGAATTCTGGGAAGAGTTTTATTTGATGACCGGCTTCAGTCAAATAACCCACTGACTTATAAGTCAGTGATTCTACCCTACTGCTTACTACTGTGCAGATGCCCGACATGCTTTGGAGTACAATATAGACGAATATCACAGCATCATATAGCTTTTATAATTGCATACTTTTATGCGTTTATGTTCACTAACCTTTTGGGAACAGAAATCGTGAGCTTTTTTTTGGTGGTAACCCCCCTTAACATATGGTTAAAACAAGCATACATTGCCTGTATGGCAGGTCAAGGACAGCCCAGTACTACTACATGGCCAGAATCGGTGTCGTGCTGAGGGCGTAAATAATATAGTGCATTGTCGCAGTATGCTAAGAATGGAAAAATGTTGAGTTGACATTAATTGTGATGGATTTATTATCAATCGGTCGAAATGGAGAAAGCCAAGTAATTGTTTGTACGTTTACAATTAGATGCAAGTATCGGAACTTGTATCGGCACTTGTATCGCCACGTTCTTCGACTTGTACGTATTGAGACTTCTGTTCATATTAGATGGGCACTTGTGGATACCATGATGAATACCATCAGTTCCGCAGCCGGATATTTTGCTAAAATTAATTTTTCCTAGTTTTCTGCTAAATTGACTTTTTATATTATGCCACTTATCATCAATTCTTTTTGCGAACACCTTAACTCCTGAGCGATTTCTTCTAACTTATAATTTTTTTTTCATTAAAGACTTTATATGCTTTTGACCTGACATCCCAAATATTATATTTTCTTATTTGTATGAGCACTTGTGTGAAGCACAACCATATGAATGAGCATTTGTATCGCGATTTGTCGAATATACTTTACCCCATACAAATCTCGATACAAGTGACTAAGTGTAAACTAAGCTTTAGATACATTTTGGGAAATTGTATTGAGTGTTCTTAAAAGAATGAATGACTTGCAGGGAAATGTGAAAGATACTCGTATGAGAATAGGCATATTTGTACATATGTATACCTACAGCATACATGCGTTTTATTAATTTAATGGGGCTTTTGTAAGCCAAGTGTCTAGGGGTGGTTTTGGCTTGCACTTTTTTTTTGAAAACACTGATATCGAGAACAAGGCCAGCAAAGAAAAATTTAGTTTTGATTCCACTTTGTAATATAATTTAACCATTTCAAAATTCTGTTTTACACGATTACCTTTCTTAAATTTGGAAACCTACGGCCGTCCTTAAACTACATTTCTAGCTGCAATTTTTAATAAAAAAAAAGGAAAGTAATTTTTAGATTAATGCTGTTTTAGTGTTGTAAGTTCTCTTTTTTAAATTTGAGTCTTAGTTAAGTCTTTTAAATTATACTCTTTTGTTTGTGCTGCCATTCATTTGAGTTTATTACCTCGTGTCATGAAAGTTGAAAAAGCCATCCAAAACTTTGCATAGGTGATTTGCACTCTCTTCGGCTTCCAAATCGATGATTTTTCTTTTATTTTCAGCTCCTGCCTCATCCTTCTGATGGATCTGCTTTTCTTTTTTTTAAAAAAAACTTTCTGGATCTGCCTTTCTTAAATTAAACAAAACATTGTTTTTGCGTATCTTCCTTGTCGCTCTCCCTCTTGAGAAGAGACGGGAACCTCCTCGCTTCCTGAAGAAAAAAAAAATTGTTTCACTCCCTCACCGTTTCGCATGATGTTTCGGCCAGACATTCATTTTTTTGTTTTCATTTATTCATTATATAATCCACTCTACACAAGTAAAAATAAATTCTTTAAATTATGTGTAGGAAATACAACGTATAATTCATTATATATACTATCTTAGATAATCTAGGCTATAAACAAGCGAAAAAATTAGCATTATAAAAATTAAAGCAAAATAAAGTATAATTCACTATATGTATTTCTTAACTAGGCTATATAAATAAACAAAACCGTAAGCATTTAAATAAATAGAACAATTCAAAATATAATTCATTATATGTATTAATTATCAATGCTATCGATAAGGAAAGAATTTACATTATAAAAAATAATAATGCAATAAAAGCATAGTATACAAAACTGTGGGTAGTTACAAACTACCATAATAATTAAAGATTATAGTTTTGAAACTGTTGCACTCGTGCTGTCTGCATTATTGCAGAGGCAGAGAATTCCATAGCCTGACTGCCTGCACACAGAACTGCCTTTGAAAAGCTAAAATGAATGTCTTGGTACTAGGAGTATTGAGGATCGTTCGGATTGAGCAGTGGTGACTTTATCAGCAACGTATCGAGGAGCTGATCCAATTAGTATCTTATTCAATAAAATTAGACGACGGTACGGAAAATAAAATAAAATCAAGATGCCCATAAATTTTACAACCATAGCCAATAATAGGAAAAAGTAGAACTTTAGCCAATCTTAGGCGGGTACTTAACGGCAGACAAGATGATGATATTATTAAGCGCCGTAGAGCTCCATACAACGTTATCGACATGACTTGACCAGGAGAAGTCCTTATTAAATATTATACCCAGATTATTTATCTTATCACAAAATTGGATAGTAGTGTCATTCAGAGTGATATTTGGGAAGTAAGATGTGTCAAGAGCATTACTATTTATAGCAATTGCTTTAGTTTTGTTAGGATTGAGAAGCAAATCATTATCAGTTGTCCAAGAGTTAATCTTTCCAAGATCGCTATTAATACAAAAAATTGCATCCTCTACTAGGCCCAACCTCCTAGATGTGTAAATTTGTAAATCAGCTACATAGAGATGAAAATTACAATGATTAATAACATTGGGTAAATCATTAATGAATAAGGAAATAAGTAAGGGGCCAAGAATAGATCCCTGCGGTACACCGGCTTTAATTGGAAGAAACGTGGAGAAAGAGTTACCACACCGTACTTGTTGAAAGCGATCAGATAAATAGGATGCAATCAAGTTTCTTGCCGATACAGAAAAAAAAAAAAAAAGAATACAGTTTTATAAGTAAGAACTGATGACTGACTAAATCAAATGCTTTAATAAAGTCAAGAAGAACTAAGTACGTAACCTCATCATCACTAATAGCAACATGAATATCATCACTTATCTTGAGCGAAGCCGTTGTAAAACTATGTTTAGGTCTAAACTGATAACAACAAAACAAGTTATTACGAAGTTAATATTCTCGTATTTGAAAATCAAGTAATTTCTCAAATAATTTCGATAAATATGGCAATATGGAAGTAGGCCTATATTCATTGATATTGGGACGTGTGCATTTGGGTATTGGTGTTACTGTGGTAAATTTCCAGCACATGGGAAAAACAGATTGCATTATTGCACTATTAAAGATACGCGTAAGATGAGGCAAGACTATTGGTCGTACCAGTTTAATAAACTTTGGGTGAACATCACTAAAATCAGGAGCATTAGACTTAACACTATAGATCATCTCATCAACCTCACCAACTGTAACCGGTCTACAAGTAAAGCTTCCTCCATTATGTGAATATAAAACGGTACCAAAATTTGCATTAGTGGAAGTATGATCGGAATTAATAGATGCAGACAAAAATATGTGACTAAGTTCAGTTGGATCTTCGTTCACATCATGATTTGAAGCGCGACTGACACCAAGAGATCGAAGATTTCGCCATAGTATTGCTGGTGGCAATTCACTATTGAATTTGGAAAGAAAGTAAGTTGTTTTGGAGCTTCTGATTTTAGTATTTACATTGTTCCGCATGTATCACGAATTCTGAAATGCTTCCAACGTCGATAAGATTCATTTTGTTTGCCTAATCAGATCATTAATACGTACAGTAAACCAGGGACAACTAGTGTTAACTATTTTAGCCTTTAAGAGGAACAAATCTTTGCAAAAATCCAAAATAAATTCCTGAATAATTTCAACCTTTTTATCAATAGAATTCTCATGATGAATTTGATCCCAGGTTAAATTATCAGCTGCATTCAAAAGAGACTCAAGTTGAATATTACCAAAATCACGATACGAAAAATTTGTATGTGCGGCACGAGACACTTCAATATCATACGATATAAAAATAAGATCATGATTGGAGAAATGAGGAAAAGACAGTTGGTTAAAATATGTAACTTTGCCTAAGTCTCCAGTCAGGAATACATCCAGCAATGTTGAACTAGAGTTTATGAAATGAGTTGGTATTAATGAGTTTACAACATGTAAACCAGAAGAACTCGCAAAATCGATAAGGCATGAAGATGTCCTGCTACCAGGCAGTAAATCACACTTAAGATCACAACCTATGATATAATGGGAATATGAATGACTAATAGCAGATAAACAGGACTGCAGTGAGCTAAAGTTAAGTATGTTAGGTGGCTTGCACACAATACAAACCAGAAACTTTTCAGTAACAACCAAAAATTGAACAAAAACATAACTAATGTCCGAAACTGCATCTGAAGAGGCAACCAGCCGTGCATTAAGAAAACTACGAGCAAAGATAGCAACACCGCCTCCATGCCTATTACGATCTCCTCGAAAGAGTTTATAACCGGATAAGGTGAGCAAAACATCATCAACATCCGGACTCAACCACGTCTCTCCAACACCAATCAAATCAATAGGCAGTCCATTAAATAATTCATGAAATTTATCCAATTTGGGTAGTATACTTTGCGCATTAAAGAAGTGACAAATACTCAATCCTATACTCCGCTTAAAAAATTCTCCAAGCAGGACACGCTGTATAATCAGGCCATCAGTCAAAGCAACAGCAACGAATTGCAACAACAACAGAACAAGCAATAATAATTTAAACTTATAGATTAGTTTCGTAAGAGCAAAACAAGAAATAAATCTATATAAATAACACAAGAGTCTTAAATTACTATAATAACAAATAAGACTAAATGAAATAGAGCCAAAAAGAAAATTCATTAATAGTAAGCAAACAAGATCAACAATAATACTAGGAATTATTTGATACTGCTTGAACAAAAGGAATTTAAAGCATATATAAAAACAAAAGCTATAAATTCATGTTCCCTCTATTTTCACGCTGTTTTCCATTTGGTGATTAGATAAGGGGTCGTTCGACATATGGGACGTGGCCATGCTTGGGATTTCATTAATATGGAGTTAAGCGAGAGTTGTTTCATTAGTCGTTTTTTTTATTTCTTTATTTGTATAGTTTATTTAATTATTCGTTTATTTATTTATTTATTTAAATAGTTTATTTACTTAATCGTTTCTTTATTTAAATAGGCGTTTATTTACGGTTAGACTTCTTATAGCTAATGATCTAATATCGCTAATGTTCCCTAAGGTATTCCAAAATAACTCAAACAGAGCTTTGATTTTTCATGTCATTTTTCATTTCATTTATTCTGTTATAGGTGGCATTGTACAAAAAGATATAAAACCTTATTTTAGGACAAGATTAATAGTACATTATCCAATAACTAATATTATAATAAACTAGACCAATAAGAAATTAGTTAGATAATTAGCACTAAGATACAAAGGAGAAAAAAAAATGAAACTTATACTTATTTACAATGCAAAAGTAAAAACTACACTGATTTTAAGTGCTCGAGAACTTTGCATTTAAAATTACCAAACACACAAACGTACCTGACTCAAACAACAATCTCAAATTTATTGGCAGAGAATTCCAAACAATAATGGACTGGATGAAGAAATGACGCTTAGATGTTAAACAATTATGTCTAGGCACTATTAAAGTAGTGACTCGTCTTGATCTCGCAATCTGAAGTATATTATACAAGTAGCTGGGCTTCCGAGACTTAAGAGTCCCATCCAATAAAATAACAGCGCCATATTTGAAATAGACCATAAGGCTACAACCAAGGATGGAGTTGGAGTAAGGAGAGACATGGTCAAAACGACGGAGACCAAAAACATACCTTATAGTAGCGTTGAATGCAGTGTTTAGCTTTCGAATAGACTCATAGTCAAGAGAAGCAAATATTTCACACCAATACGTAAAAAGAAGGACGAGAAGCGTCCTGACCAGCTTTAAACGGGTTTTTGCTGGAGTGAAATTACTAGTCGCCCAGAGTGAACGAAGCCCACCATATACTTTTCTAATTAGAGTATTAATATGATGGCCCCAGGAAAGAGTTCTATGGAAGAGGCATCAAGACAATTATTCTCTACATATAAGTGTCACTCGAAATAAATGAGTTTGTAACGAACGCCCACGTTAAATTCTCCCCATTGGTGGTAAAAAAAAAAAAGAAATGCAAATGTGTAGCTCTTTTGTTTTTTTATACAAATTTCCGATTACCATTTAAGTTATCTCCTACATTGAAATCTCAAATTTGCCAATGAACGGAACTGGCCGATAGTGGTAATTACGTACCCGTGATACTTTGGAAGTATGAACCGAGTCTACTACTATATATTTTCTTTTAGTTCATTATTATAATAAATGATCATACAACACGCTAAGCCCTATTCAAATTGTGTAATTTCAAAATACGTAACATATATGTCTACTTCTTAATTTAAACAGTATCGACAACCCTGTCATCTATACTATTATCAGCGGGGTTTCGGCATCATGCGGCATCTGTTCTCATAAAAAAAATAGTGAATCAGGCGATTGAACCTATGTAGGCAGGATAAGATATTATTAATTTAGATTGGAAAGCTCAATAGAGCCGCAAAATGTCTTGTTAATAAAGGAAACCCTGCTTCACTATAAACAGAAATATGAAATGTATTGCTTTTTTTTTTATTTTACAGGAATTCAGTGTATGTAATTCTACTTAACCCAACTAAGAGAACTGTATAGTTTTTAAAACTGCATATGAGTTAGCATGTATGTGCCTGTGATTTGCAGTGCCGACTGTTATATCCGGTAAAAGTTTATTTATACGTTTTATGGGCCAATCCATTTAAAACTTAAATATTTTTTAGGTTTTTCACGTGCCATTAACCCAGGTTCTTGTTTCCTTCGTCGACAAGCTTGTAAACCAAGTCGGATTTTTTGTCACTAATAATACATTTCATAAATTTTGTGGTTAACTTGGCAGAAAATATTTGCGCTGCGTCCGATAATGCATAATTGCGCTTATATACCGTGTCACCAATCTTAAACTTTACCTTAACTTTATTCCTGTCGAAATATTTCTTGTTCATTTCATAGGCTTTTAAGATTCGTTTCGAGATATCATCATAAACTATATGTAAGGTATCTAAGAACCTGGTTCTAGTCTCGATTGCCGGTTCGCTTATGGGGTCATATAGAGCATATTCAGTCCCCGCGCAGGTGTATTCGCGCCCAAAATTTAGAAAAAAAAGGGTGAAAATCCCGTTACAGCATTTACCGCTGTACGTAAGACCACTTGTATTTTGCGTATTTCGCGGTCCCACAATCGATGATTATCGCTGACGTAAGACCTAAGAGCACTGCCTATCACCTTATTCCATCTCCCGCTGAAATTATTTCGGGAATGGTAGCGACAATTCAGCTAGTAATTTTCGGAACTCCTTAGAGTCAAATTGACGCTCGTTGTCTGTAATTTCAATCTCCGGAACTCCGAATTCTAACATTAAACGGTTTTCGACTAACTCGGTGACTTGCCTTGCGGTTGCTTCGCGTATTGGGAAAAGACATGGCACCTTTGTAAACCAGTCCGACACCACTATTAGCCAACAATTTCCCTTATTTGACCTTGGCAGGGGACCAATGAGGTCTAAGGCGATCATCTGCCAGGGACGATTTGCCTTTTTGTAATTACCGAATGGACCAAAAGCATGTTTGGTGGTGGGCTCTGATTTCAAGCAAACTTCGCAATTTTTTATGTACGTCGCAACATCTTAATATTTTGTAGCTATTCTTTTTTGGGTTTTAAATACTCCAAGGTGGGCCGCAAGATGAGAGTCGTGGCATTCCTTTAGGACGGCCTCATGCTTAGAATGGGGTACTACTAACTTCCATGTCATTTGATTATTATTACTGGGAGACGGATTAGATTTTATTAGACATTATCTTCCAATTTCCAGTTCTTCATTCTGGATGGGCTCTGATTAACCATTTGTATCATTTTCCTGTACCATGAGTCATCGGCAGTAGGCTGGCAAAATACAAGCCCGATTTCGGGAGCTCTCGACAACGCGCCCGGGACAACATTGTTCTTTCCTTTGACGCATTGAAGCTCGAAGTCGAATTGTTGTAGCCTCAGTATCCAAAGCGCTAATCTACCGGTGACATTTTATTGTCGAAATAACCATGTTAAAGGCGAATGATCCGACACAATGTAAAACTTATGGCCTTCAAGGTAGCCGCGCAACTTTTCTACGGAGCAAATTATGCTAATACACTCCTTCTCAGTCACTGAATAATTTAACTCGGCACCCCTCTATTTACGACTTACATAGGTGAAGAATGCTCTGCGCCGTCGACACACTTTTTGAATAGGACGGTTCCAGGAGCATAGTTTGATGTGTCGCATTGGATATAGAAAGGTTTTCCAAAGTCGGGAGCTGCTAGGACTGGTGTTTTGATAAGAGCGGACTTTAATTCGTTAAAATCGTTGACAGCTTCAGGTGTCCATTTTAATGGCTGACGTCTTTTTCTACCCTTGGTTAGTTCGTGTAATGGACCGGCTATTTTTGCGAAACCTGGTATAAATCGTCTGTACCACGATACTAAACCTATATATCCCTTCATTTCTGTTTAATTTCGAAGACGCGGAAAGCCAAGCATTAACTTTACTTTTTCGGGATCTATTCGGAGACCTTGCGCATCTACGATGAAGCCCAGATATTTAAAGCTTGATCGAGAGAACTGACATTTTTCTTTGTTAATAGTGAGATTTGCCTCCCACAGGCGATTAGCTACCTTTTCAAGGATGAGAGTGTGTTCATGGAATGTCTCAGCCGCAATAATCAAATCGTCAAGATACGTAAAGATGTTGGCATCAGTTGGCCTAAAAAGAGTTTGTCCATAAGACGTTGCTGTGTGACAGGACTATTCGTTAATCCAAAGGGCATAACAACAAATTGCCATAACCCATGACCTCCGCGAGCGGGATTTGTCAGAACGCATCCTTGAGGTCAATGGAGGATAAATATTTGCCTTTATTAAGGCGGTTCAAGATATCATTAATTCTCGGCAGAGGGTAGGCACACTTTTTAGTAAACGCATTAAGGTTTCCGCTGCCAATGCAAAGTCGATCGTTGCCATTTGCCTTTTTTACTAGAATAGCTGGAGAACACCACGGACTCGTTGAAGGTTCAATTGCACCCAACAGTCTCATTCTCTCTAACTCCCTGCCAAATCGAGCTTGTACTGCTGGTGAACATTCATAACCACATTGAACAATGGGCACAGCATTACCAGTGTCAATGTAGTGTGTAATAAGATGCGTACGACCTAATGTATCACGCTCTAGTCTGTCAAATTTTCTTAAATAATTTTCTATAGACATTATTTGTTCCGTAGTGTGTTTCAATATACCCACCTCATTTTTACTACCAGTACTAAGATTAGAACAAATCCATCGACTACCTACTGTGTATTCTAAATTTACCTTAAACGAACTCCAAAAATCTACCCACAAATAAAGGTATGATTAAGCGTTCGAACGGCTAGTACACTTATTACTTTAATCGTATTTTTGAACTTAATAGGTACATTAAATATACCGTCAATAAGATGATGAGAACTATCTGCGGTCATTATTGTTGAGTATTTAATTTTCAGTAATTTCAAGCCTATTTTAAGTAAGAATTCAATGCCCTTTTTCCCGGCGATTGTTCCATTAGCACCTGAATCTAAAAGTCCTTTGACACTTTGATCAAAAATTTCCAAAAACAAGTTAGGCCGAGTATCGTTCTCAACAATTAATAGTGGGACCTCCTCTTTTAGAAGTATTGTGGACTTTGAGGCTGCCGGGTGACGTTTGTCCACGCTTGCGTGGCCCCTGTGTCGTTTTTCGGCTGACCGTCGAGTTCAAATATTTTGTTTATTTGTGGAGCGTGATTAGGTTCCTCAGAAGCGGGGAATTCTTGAGCTGAGCAACATTCAGCAAGGAATCCCTGATTATTCGGTGACACCGATTTAGGATAATCAATTAGATTGACTTGTGTAGGACGAGGCGTTCGGCCCTGCATGTTAGGGTTTACCCTATCGACTAGATTCTTGTTTGGATAGGAGTGCCGTATTGGATTACTGGGCGTGGAGTTACGCCATCTATCTGAACGACCAAAATCTGGCGGTGCATTAAAAGATGTCCTTGACTGATGATAATTAGGCGATGATAGGTTTACGAATCCTGAATTGAAGGTATTCCGAAATCTATTTTGTTTGGGGTTTGAGATACGGTTGTAATCTATAGTCCGAGGTGACTAACAGTTTGCAGAGTTCCTATCAGGAAAACTTCTCTTTTGACTCTCGCTATCATTTACTCATACTTGCATGTCACTAACCTCAATCCGTCGACACGCATCCTCTATACTATCTAGGGATATAAATACTTCGGCAGCAAATTTTTCCTAATTATTTTTATTCTTTCCTTTTCAGTGGGTATATGAGGTAGTCTTAAGAACTGACCTTCAATAAAAGAGAAATACTGGATAATAGATTCACTATATTTTTGTTTACGTTCTCGGACGAATTCGAGTAATTGATCCGTTTGCAAGAGCGGCTCAAATTGCTTAAGGAATTTCTTTACAAATTCTTCATAAAACAAGAACTTTTCACGTTTCCGACGGTACCACCTTAGGGCCGAGCCTTCTAACAAATCCTCGATCCCGATCAGCAAGTCTCGCTCGCTCACTTGTCTTGATCTTGAGTAATCTGCTACTCTTTGCAAAAAAGCCGAAGCTGACTGACCATTGTCTCCAGAAAATTTCCTTATATAAGGTGGGAGGGTGATTTAAAAAGGATAGATTCTCTTTAGGAAAACAGAGTTTCAATTACTAGAGGTCGTAGCATTGCCTTGATCCTTGAATGAGTTATTATTTAACGGACCTTGGGGATGGCTAGTATTGGTGTCAGCATCGTTTTGTGTGTCGGTGCTAAGGTTTAGATTATCCAGCCGATTCTCGATATTCAGGACTGGCATGGGAGGGTTTCCCACTGAGGTACGGAAGCCTCTCTTCCAGGATAAGTACTGATCTCTTTATAGCTTGCGAATTTATACATCAATCCTTTTCTGCAGACTTCCTATATCATTCTTTAAATGTTTTCCGGCATTAAGTTCGCACCCTATTTAAGAAAAATTCTAGCCGCACTGCGAGTACTTCATCACATGGCCCGTTATTTTCTGAGCAATCTTCTTCAAATTCTTGAAGTAAAATTTTACACTCATTTAATCTGCGGTGGGTTCTAAGTAGGATTTTATGGAAGTCGCGTTGGGATCATTTGAGGTAGACTATTTTTTAAGCTGTTTACTCCACCAATTTCGTCTACTCTCTACAGTATAATATTCTGGGGCAACTTTTGGACAGCGCATTTCATATTTTATGTCAATGTCAGCACAGAAATTTGCAATCTGGTCAAAAGACATTATTTCTAAAATATTTTTTTTTTTATAAAGAGATAACTAACTATTCACCGACTCATCAACGAAGGACACGCCATAAAACTGATAAATCCATCAGAATCCAGAATAATCTCCGTGCCAAACTAACCAGCTAACCAGCAAGGTTATTCAGCCTACGTTTTGTACAACTATTATTTAATAAAAAAAAATGGAGTGACGAAGGTCACTTGCCCTTTTACTTATTTAAAACATAGGTATTACCAAAACCTATAAATATATTTATATGATACTTCGCAACTGCGCACTAAACTACATCAGTGCGCCTCAGAACCTTTTAGTTAAATGTTTAGTGTCCCCTCCAGTCCTTACTATGTAAATTATTCAAAGAATTTAAACTGTTTGCTGAAGGGTGTTTGTCTTTGCGTTGACCTATTAGGTACTTTATGACTTAAAAGAGTAGTGTATCGGAGCACCTTTTATGGGTACACCTTTTATGGGTACTAATGCAAATGAGCAAGAATTTATGCAAAATTATATACATATGCCCACTTGTGACATCTACTATAGTAAAACGGGCTTACCCTCTCCACCAGAATGGAAGCGTTATTGGCAGCTTGATTTACTTGTGAAAGACTGAGTTTCAAATGCTGATTTAAGAGTTAACTAGCATGGTTTTGGGCTACTCTTACCTAACCGCCTTTTTGCTAGAGAGATGATAGGGCTCTCAGATAGTAATAATTTGTTCATATTTTACTGAACACTGGCACAAGATAAAAATATTAGTGATAATTATGATCACAATCTTATCTATGAAGAAAATTTCCACGTGCCCTTTTTGGTACGCTGTAGGATTGCGAACCTGTTTCCTTACTCGTACAATAATCATTTTACGGACATATATATTAGTAATGCCTGGAAGAACTAAAAGCTTAGCTACAGAGCTTCTAATTTTACTCATTTACTGAACATTGTAATTCATTAGGTGTGCTATGGTATGGCTGTTGACTTTTAGAATGGCATTCCCTTTGATGAGGTGACATTTATTTTACAAATGATAATTTCATATATATTTACGTTTAAATAATTCTAAAACTTATCATGGAGGGCGAGATGTATATTACTCTCCGTAATTATTAGTTATAATCAGTGAAAGGAGTTCAAAAATAATTAATAATTGCAGTTTGATCAAATTTTAACTTCGTATAACTTTACATAGAAAAGAATTTTGGGTACCTTTTGTTTGTCGTGCACTTTGGTTTACGATTGTTTCGGTAATTTTAGTCTCACCTATTTGTTTCACTGTCGCACTAATCTGCAAGCAGTTCAATATCTCTAAAAGCAATTTGCAATAAAACCAATTTATGTGAAAAAAATTATTTACCAACCGGAATTAGAAGTTTCCTTATTTTTTTTTATTAAAAATTGCAGCTGCTAGAAATGTACTATAAGGACGGCCGTAGGTTTCCTCATTTATGAAAGGCAATCGTGTAAAACAGAATTTTGAAATGGTTAAATTATATTATAAAGTGGAATCAAAAGTAAATTTTTCTTTGCTCGCCTTATTCTCGATATCAGTATTTTAAAAAAAAAACGTGCAAGCCAAGACTACCCCTAGACACTTGGCTTACTTTTTGGGGTCACGTCCGGGATCAAAATCCCTACATTAAAAAAAAAAAATTTAATTACGAAATAGTTATTTCAATAATCAAATATAAGTTTTGTTCGGTAATGTACTGCCGGCACAGAATTACGTCAGTGACATTTCTTTTTCTTTCCTCATATTACAGCTGTAGTAGCAAAAAAACAAAAACAAACTACCGATTATCATTACAAGTATTCGTACTATCACCTTCATGAGTAGCGCGATATCATATGAAAACGGAACAGAACTTCCTGTAGGTTATAAGTTTCCATAAAAATAGTGAGCCGGGTCTAAGTCCAAATTGTCTTGAGTGATATGACAGTCCAAGATCGCGTTAGTTTTATCTCCATATCGGTTGAGCAGTGTTGTCAGTAAATTGACAGGAATGCGAAATATTTTAGGTACTCGAGAATTGATGTTAAATAAATCCCTAGTGGTTATGTAAATTGAATTGTAGCTAAAGTATACATACATATTCGTATCAAATAATTCAACATATGGAAGTTGAAGGTTATCTAGAAACTATATCTGAATGTTCTGCAGAATTAAGTACCTGGATTAGAATAGCAGGAAGATATCGGCGTGAAAGTCACTTCATCCCGGTTGAGCCCCCAAACTGTAAGCCAAATGTGTAGGGGTGGTCTTGGCTTGCACGTGTTTTTGAAAATACTGATATCGAGAACAATGCGAGCAAAGAAAAATTTACTTTTGATTCCACTTTGTAATATAATTTAACCATTTCAAAATTCTGTTTTACACGATTGCCTTTCTTAAATTAGGAAACCTACGGCCGTCCTTAAACTACATTTCTAGCTGCAATTTTTAATAAAAAAAAGGAAACTTCTAATCCTAGGGGTTAGTAGATTAATGCTGTTTTAGTGTTGTAAATTCTCTTTTTTAAATTTGAGTCTTAGTTAAGGTTTTTAAATTTTTAAATTATATTCTTTTGTTTGTGCTGCCATTCCTTTGAGTTGATTACCTCGTGTCATGAAAGTTGAAAAAACCATCCAAAACTTTCCACAGGCGATTTCCAAGTTCTTTGGCTTTCCAATCGATGATTTTTCTTTTATGTTCAGCTTCTGCCTCAACCTTCTGCTGGATCTACTTTTATTTTTCTTTTAAAACAAACTTTCTGGATCTGCCTTTCTTAAATTAAACAAAACGTTCCTTTTGCGTATCTTCCTTGTCGCTCTCCCTCTTGAGAAGAGACCGGAACCTCCTCGCTCCCGGAAGAAAAAGACATTGTTTCACTCCCTCTCCGTTTCGCATGATGTTTCGGCCAGATATTCATGTTCACTGTATTTTCACGCTGTTTTCCATTTGGTGATTAGATAAGGGGTCGTTCGACATATGGGACGTGGCCATGCGTGGGATTTCGTTAATGTGGAGTTAAGTGAGAGTTATTTCCTTAGTCGTTTATTTCTTTCTTTATTTATATAGTTTATTTACTTAATCGTTTCTTTATTTCTTAATTTAAATAGGCGTACCAGTGTCACTCGAAATAAATAATTTTGTAACGAGCGTTTGGGGTTTATTATGAGTAACGAATACCGCTTATTGAGTGGCGATTCATTACAAAATCACTTTTCACAAATTTGGAATCAAATGCAGATGTAGCGAGAGCTCACTATTAAATAACTTCGTTATGCTTTCAATGTTATATCTTCATGCTTGCTTGGTTGAAACTTAAATATAATTCATCGATTAATTGGATTTAATAATTTTGGATCTGGGAGGGGGGGGGGCACCGGTGCTGTTTCGGGTTCACTGCGGTACCCACCGCGCCCACCCGTGCCCCTACCTACCTACGCGAGTAGTAGGGCTATGCCGATTCATTACCAAAATGTAAACAAAGGAACGTCTACGTGCATATTTGACCTTGGGATTTGACATCTGATCTTGAGATTAGGCCGGAATTGTTTCTGATAAAGTTTGACAGTTCACTTCCGGTCTGTAGGTTTCTATGTGTACATAGTTACATTGAGGCTGGAAGTGACATCATAGCGGAAGTGTGGTTTTGTTGATAAGGATCGTGGGAGAATGTAGCAGGATATTCTGTTGTTGGCCGGAAGTGTGGTTTTAGTGATAAGGGTTCTGTTGATGCGGGCCGGAAGTGTGACCTCAGTGATAATGGTGCTGTTGCTGTGGGCCGGAAGCGTGCTCTCGCAGATAAGGATCTAGAAGGGGGTGGAAGTGTGGTATTGCTGATAAGAAGCGTGGGAAAATGTAGCAGGATATCCTGAGTGCTTTTCTTTATTCATTCCGAACATTCAGAACGCACCAAAAGTGTTTCTTTACCCATTCGGAATATTCCGTTTATTCCATTCTGTGTTTCTTTATTCGCACTGGTGTATTCTGAACGTATTCTTTTTAAACTACCTCCTTAGGTGGAATAAATGGAATACAATTTGACAAATGTCAAATGGCAAACATCACTCCAAGAAAATGGAAGCCAGCATAAGCAGAGACACGAAAAATTGATTTAATTTTGTAATTAAAACGGGATATTTTATTTTTTGAACCTGAAAATTTTATATGATGGTCTCCAGGTGATATCACATTTTGCGTTGTGCACAACTGTCAAATTTTTAATCTTTTCTGTTTACTTATTAATTCTGTTCCGAATATTCTTGTACCACGTGATCAGCATTCTATTCCTTCTATTCCTTCCGTAGAAAAAATAAAGAAAAGCACTCCCTGCTGTTGGTCGGAAGTGTGGTCTTAGTGATAAAATTATTGTTTCAGTGGGCCGCAAACGTGCTCTCGCTGATAAGGGTGTAGAACGGGGGCGGAAGTGTAGTAGTGCTATAAGTAACGTGGAAAAATGTAGCAGGATATCCTGCTATTGGAAGTGATTTTTACTATAAATTTTAAGGTGACTGCAGTTCGAGTACAGTTTAATTTGGTTTTGTTGAATAGAGTGCTAAAATATAGAACGGAAAATTGTCCATAGGAAAGACATCATTTGTGGAAATTTCATCTAGGGAGCCTTAACATTCAACTTGATGCTAATTATTAATAGTGTAAAGTTTCGTGACATTTACTCAGTAAAGAGGGTTATATAATTTATGTACAAGTTCGTATTTGTTGTTGTTGTGCGGTTGCATTTAATCTGTGGATAAAAAATGGGCAATTTAAAGGACGTTTCAAGCAAGGTAATTGAGTAGTTTATTAAAGCTTGCCCCATATTGAAAGACTGTAGGAATAGAAATGAAATAATGAAGTGGTTTCGGTATTGTGATGGAAGTACACGTTTAATGTATAAAGCTTTAAGGGAAGCTAAAACAAATGGCCAAAAGAAACAATACGAGACAAACATTGAACTGCTGAACTATTTTCGTGGATTAATTAAAAAACATTTACATTCTGGTGGTAGTGGTGGTAATGATATTATTAGTGAAGAAGAAAACAAAATGAATTAATGGTGTGGTAAGATATTAAGTCAGCGTTTAAAGGACGTATTAGAACTTCAGTTATACAGAATTATGTGCAAAGATCCTAAGTTATTTCTTAGTATACACCACTAAGATGTTAACGGTACGCTTGAAAAATATTTTGAAAAAATTTAATATGGTTAAAATTAATAAAGTGTTATGTTGTGACTGTAAAAAGGTGTTCCATGGTGATGATAGCAAAGAAGCTAGTGAATATAAATACCTAAATACTGCAAAAAAAAAATTGTGGATCAGACTACTAATTTCGTTGAATTAAGTGAAAACATGAATTGTGAGCTGCTGACTAACGAGAAAGAGAAGGAGATAATAAATCTTGCAGTGAATATTAATAGATACATACCAATGCTGGGATCCTCTTATATAGATCTAGCTCCACAAATTCGTAAAAACAAAGTTTGCATAAATGTAAAAAATAAGATAATGCATGTTTTGCTTGGAGTGTGGTAATTGCGCTTTATCCAGCGAAAATACATTCTGCTCGTGTTACCGAATACCCGCACTATGCTGATATTCTTTATTTTAATGGTATTATATTCCTTATAAAATTTGAAAAAAAATTTCTATATTTGAAGTGAACAATAAAATTGGTACAAATGTTTATATATTAATAAAGAAAAGAAAAGATTATAATGTAGTTCAAATCCAACTTACTAAGGGTTCCTATGATAGACGAATTAATTTATTAATGCTTAATGATGATGAAGATGATAGGAAACAATTTGATGATGATAGTATTTTTAATTATCATTTCTGTTGGATAAAACACTTATCTAGATTAGTTTCAAGGAAATTATCAAATAATGGTCACAAACTTTGGATATGTGAACGCTGCTTACATTACTTTTATGCTGAAGACAAACTGCGAAGGCATAGCGTTGACTGTGAAGAAATGAATTCATGTAAAATGCGTTTATCATCATAAGATCAGAAGTGGATATCCTTTCAACCTTTTAGTTATAAAGAAAAATGTCCTTTTATTGTGTACGATGACATAGAGAGTATCCTACATCCAATTCATGAAACCAATACTTTAAATAATACTTTTTAAATATATCAAAAACATCAGGTATATAGCATAGGATATTATTTCCTATGCTCTTATAATGCAGAATTATCGAGGTCCGGATTGTCAGTCATGGTTTGCTATAGAGTTACTGAAGTTGGCGGAAGAAGTTGTTGCTATTTCAATGAATGAGGTATCAATGGATGCAATTGATGAAGAATTATATTCAAGATTGAATTCGGAAACTACATGTCATATATGTGATCTTGAATATATAATGGGGGATATCCATGTAATTGACCACTTGTTACGTACTCCTCAGGTACGTACGTGCTGACTCAGGATATGGGGTGTGGGTACAATCCAAAAAAAAGTTTATTAAGGTCTTTTGCGATTAGCAGGGTAGACAACGAAACCTGTTTTATAGGAATCCACTCATTCAAAAAAAAAGATAATAATATTTATTATATTTATTTTGCCTACGTTATAAGCCGTATCGCGGTACTTCCATATCGCCGCAAAGCATATCATATGGAAATCTAGAATTCAAAAAAAACCTTGCAAACTAACACTAACTACACTAAACCACTTAATCATTAAGTCGCCGTCGCCAACCAGTCTGTACTTATCAACAATAATTGAAAGAAGAAAAAATTGAGAACAAAAAAATTGAAAATAGGACACTTAGCTTTTAGTGAAGTTAACCATCCTTCCACGTGGTTTCCTAGTTTTCCCGTCCAGTATCCAGATCCCCCCTTTTTTTTTTGCGAACTCCTTTTTAAATTAAGTGCACTTTCATTTATTTATTTACTGTGCAATTTTTTTTTAAACTCTCCTTTTTAAATTAGTTTCAAGTTTTTTTTTGCGTTTTGATGAAAAATAACTTTGTTTCAACACCTTTTTTTTTTATTGAAGTCTCGATCTTGCGTTTTCACTCGCTGATAGATTAAACTGGAAGAGAGACCTGCTTGCTCCTTGCAGATCTGTTGTTGCCTCCTCTTCATGTCATTCTCGAATTTTCGAGAATTCGAACTTCCGCTTTTAACATTGCTGCCAATATTATATTTCGACCAATGCGCAGGTTAGTATTTATATAGTTGACACTGCTTCAATATTTTTTTTTGTTGTTGTTGCATTTTTAAATGATTTACACACTTATTGTTTATTTCACATAATTAACTTTCATTTATATTACAACCTTATATAGTTGTGAAATTAAAATTGCTTGTTTAAGTGTTTTGTTTTAGTAGCTTATAGCTATTTCGATATATATATATTTCGAGTCTTTACTTATTTTGTTGTTAAGCTTTTGTTATAATATTTACTTTTTTGGAGGCTTTAGATTCGTAAGGAGATCTGGACTAGCCTTTTTGTTTTCTATCTGATTTATATGCTTGCGACGTTATTACATATTTTAAATATGTCTAAATCTCTTCACGGGGAGGAAGCTTCAACAACGCTCATCCGTTATAGCTACATTGATTGATTTACTACAAGGCTAGTTGGTTGCGCGAGTACAAGATCAAAACACTTAGTGAAATTTAGTAGTTCAAACTCAAATTCGGGATTTTTAATAGAAAGTTAGTCTACCTTTTTAGAGATGTACAAATTTTACATTTACCTTAAACTTATATTAGAAACAAAAGACTAGAGTTAATACAATATTAACAATGTTATGGGTACTAAGAGATCAAAATCTATAAAACTAGAAATTCATGTACTTCTAACTGCCTAACTAAATTTAAATCAGAATGAGACGTTATTCTTGAGAAACGAAAAATATGTAGTACGAATATGAAAGCACTTTTTAACTCTATAAACAATTGGTACTTCTTATCTACTATCTTGTCGATGATTAGTCGCAGTGACGAGCAATGAAGATTGGTGGCTATACAAAATATGTTGGTGAAATGCCAATATAAGATCTGCACTTGTCGTTCAAGAAACGTAACTACTCTTCGTTGTCACTCTCTAACTAGAGTGAATGTATGTCGTAAGCGAGATCACGTAGACTTTCCCAATAAGCGAGGCTGAACGGATTTCCAAAATTCTGAAGTCATGGCTCGTTCCACAGAAGAAATTGAATCGGTTATGAAAATTTTGTGGTTCTGGAAAGAATTTGGCAGGAGCATCAAAAATCTTACAAACGACACGCACAACATTAAGGACGCACACAAAATGATTTTGGAGGCGTAACACACTGTCATCTTAGTGGAAAAGTTAGAAGGATATTGCCTTATTAATAAATAGGGTAATCAGCTTACTACCCCTTAATATGGAAAAATATATAGCTTTTACTAAGCATCCCAAGAACATCGTTAAGACTTCAAGTGATAAAAATTTGGGATGTTTCCTATATGACTCCTATATAAATCTCGATCAACATTTAAGTTCTTACATACACCTTGTAATTCTTAAAGAAATAACTAGAGTGTTATATCAACATTTGTTGTTTTATATGAGTCTAAGGACAATAAGTCCTATATGAAGAATTTACTACTTGAATATAAGTGCTATAAACATGAGTATATGGGACTATAATTCCCAGAGAATTGTTATCCTATATAATATTCCTATATCAGTATTGGGGAATTTAAGTATGGGAGTACAGCTCTTGAGAAGTATGTTCATATATTAAGCTTCATATCAAAAATCAATCTCAAATCAACCCCTATAAAAGACTGCAAGGAATAAGTAATTTCAGTAAGAATTCGTTTTTGATATCAACACTCATATAAGCAATCAGTATTTTGTGAAGTTTTATATAGGATCAAGAGGATCACTTGGAAATTATGTTCCTATACCAAAGCTCATAGGAGATGCTAAAGTGTCATGTTGTGGCATGCAGGTAGTACAACACCGAGAAAAGGTGTAATATATTACCCTCCTTTACATGCGCAGTTGGTTAAAAACAGTGAAGTTAGAATTGCAATAACGAATTTAATGGATGAGTGAAAAAATAAAAATAAAAAAATCTGATACTTATCTTAGGAAAGTAAGAAAAAATGTTCCAAAAATAACATCATCTACGCTGTTGACTTGCAATACATCATCTGCTATGAAACCATTAATTTACAGAATATCAAAACTTCCACCAATGCTACCAGGTATGCATAAATATTGTTAATATATAATCGGTAGACCTTTACCTAATTTTATAACACAACTAATAAATTGTAGACAATAGACGATGCTCCAGACATTTTTCCTAATGATGATGAGCAGTATGATGATGAATATGATTCTGATGATGAAGAAAATGATAAAATTATTGATGTGATGAAAAAGGAAACATTTAGAATTGCTCTGAAGGTGTGGGCTTTGCAAAATAATATATCAAAAAAGCATTGAGAGAGCTGTTCAAAATTTGTAATAGACACACTCCAGACTTAATATCTACTGATACAAGAACTTTGCTCTGCACACCATCACCTAAAATGAATCGTGTGGTAATATTGTACAAATAGGATCATCACCATCGGATGGCTACTATTGGCATCAAGGGCACGAGTTTTGTTTAAAACAATGTTTTCGAAACATTAATCAGCCAACACAGATTTCGATTAACATAAACATAGGCGGTTTGCCAAGTTTTAAAAGTTCGAATGAACAATTTTGGCCTATATTATTTAATATTCACGAGTTTCCTGATGTTTCCCCAAAGGTTTTCGGAATATATAGCGGTAATAAAAAGCCAAAAGATCTTTCATTGTTTATAATACCTTTTGTAGAAGAAGCAACCAAAATTTTGAAAGAAGGAGTTATGATAAATGATCAATATCGTATTACTGTACAGATACGCTGTTTTATTTGTGATTCACCCGCTAGAGAATTTATTAGGGGAAAATAGGCGAAGCATTAGATAACATATGTCGCATTTCGAGTGAAAATTTGCTTTTATCTTTCCTACAGGTGTCGCTTATTACAATGGTCAGCACGGATATCAGAAGTGTTCTACAGTTGGTGAGTATTCGTATACCTCGAATTGCAACATTTTTCCGAGAACATGCTGCCCTAAGAGAATTGACGAAGAATTTCGAAGCAGAGTTGATGAGTTACATCATAGATGTTATACGCCATTAGATCCATAAAATTTGTCGTCTGCTTTTACTATTCGATTTCTTGGAATTTTGTTTCATTTTTCCTTCGTCTATATGGTTTTATACACTAAACTAGATTCTCATAGTCCGAGTTGAGTGTTTTAAATTAAAAATATTACCGTATGCTACTGTGCGCACGTTCACAAACATTTATTGCAACTTTTTCTTTGAACTGTCAAGAATCTTTTAAAAGCACACTACGCTGGCCGATCAGAATTCTCATATAGGAACATACATAAGTGCTATATGAAAGTTTTTGTTTCGGTATTTGCTCTACTATACTTATATAGCACTACAAATGCCACATCAAAATATCTATTCTCAACACAGCAATTTTCATCTCAATTTATGAATTTTTTACCTTATAAGCGTTTAATCTTGTTTATGTAGGTGTTGAAGTCATGGTAGGAAATTTTGTGTGTTATATCAACATTTATAATCTTTAAGGGAGAACTGAAGTCCTATATCATCTCTTTCCTATAACCCCTACTCAGCAGACATGTTTGCAGATTATTTGGACGGCCATATTTGTAATAAAAAAAAGACGCATTCTAATTTAGGTGTAAATTAGTTTAGAAACATGAAAATAATGACATATTGGTAAATTTATTGAAAACTAGATAAATTCACATTTGTTCCATTTATTTGGAGAACCAAATGAACATAACTGTTTTTAACCATAATTAACGCGCTTTGTTATTTTTCGATCTAGCGTGTTAAATACTAACAGTAAAATTTAAATCGTTGGTAAATTCAAATACATACCAATTTGAAAAAACAATTTTAATATTACGAAATATGTTCCTCAATCATATTTTATAATACCATCTTTTGTGTTAAGTGAAAGATTTCTATACGACTCTAAGTCACGCATGCATAATAAGTTCCACATGAATGTAGACTCAACTAGGATCTATTGTCTTTAAATGATTTTACATTAGGATCACTTTTCATATATAGGGTAATTTGTTCCTAAATAAGTTATTACATAGGGATATATTTAATTCCTATATAAGTGACGCAGACCAATTTAGGAAATGCTACAAAAACGTTATAACACTAAATTTCTACAGTAGGGTATATATAATGTCTTATACTGAGCATTAATATGAGATTACGATATAAGTACATTATAGGAATTATTATTCCTATATTAACACTAAATTTTATTCCCCGAGCATGTTATGGGATTCTCTACTTTAGCGCTATAAGAGTCTAGTGAAATTCCCTGGGAACTCGGTGAGACAATAATCTGGCTTCTTATGACACCTTAAGCTCGCAAGATTTATTCCCTAGCAGAGCTCCGAGCTTCATATAGGACAAAAATTCTTCGCTGCGATGTAGCAGAAATTTCGATTTTAACTATCATCTTTGAATAAACTTGCATCATATTGTATCAACTTTGAGCTACTGAAAAAAGAGTTTCCTAACAATTATCATTTACTTTATAAAAAAGGGATATTCTCATATGATTGTATTTACTCTTGGAAAAATTTTATAATATTCTAAATGATAGTCATATTAGTGATGATGACTACCAACATGCCCAAAGTGTGTGGTTAACGTTCAACATTCAAACATTAGGAGAGTACTCAGACATATATTCAAAAACAGATGTTTTATTGCTTGCGAAAATTATCGAAACCTTTCGGAATATCAGCCTAAAAAGTCACCGATAATATCCAGCTCACTACTTTACAACTCCTGGTTTAACGTGGGATGCAATGCTACTTCATACTAGAATAAAGCTTGAATTGATCACCGACATTGTCATGATGTTATTTATAGAAAGAAGGATAAGAGGAGGAATTGCCAAATGTAGTGGGAAGGTATAGTAAAGCCAATAATATATACACAGATAATTATAATCCTGAAGAAGTCGATAAATATTTGATGTATTTTGACGCTAATATCTGTCAGTATCTGCCTACAGGAAATTTTAAATGGGTTAAAAATATTGAAAATGAAAGCTTCAATAATGATTCTAATGTTGGATATATATTGGAAGCTGACTTAGAATATCCAGAATCTATACATGATTTACATAAGGATCTACCGCTGGCTCTAACATGCCTTACACCACCTAATGGTAGTTATCCAAAACTTTTACTAACAGAATGTAATAATAATATGTTATTCATTACCGTAATTTAATACAATGCTTAAAGTATGGATTGAAATTAAAGAAAATGCATCGAATATTGCTGTTCAATCAATCACCATGGTTGAAAACATAGATTGATTTAAACACTAAACTTCGAGTCAACGCAAAAAAATGAAAAAACGATGGAAAATGTACGTAAACGTACGTAAACGAGTGGACGCAAAATTAATAACTAAATGACATTGTCGGTATGGAGCAGAGGCGATGATATCTAAACCAAATTTCCAGGGTTGTAAATGAGCGGACTCATTTGTCATATCAACTCATCGCTCAACTCAGGACTTGAGTCCGCTCAATCATTGAGTCCGCTCAACAATTGAGCGATTGTTATCGCTCGAAACTTGAGCGGACTCACTGGTTGAGCGGACTCACTGGTTGAGCGGACTCACTGGTTGAGCGGACTCAATCTTGAGCGGACTCACTGCTTGAGCGGACTCACTGCTTGATCAGCTTGAGCGGACTCAATGCTTGAGCGGACTCACTGCTTGACCGGCTTGAGCGGACTCAAGTCTTGAGCGAACTCACTGCTTGAGCGGACTCACTGCTTGAGTGGACTCACTGCTTGAGCGGACTCACTGCTTGAGCGGACTCACTGCTTGAGCGGACTCACTGCTTGAGCGGACTCACTGCTTGAGCGGACTCATCATTTGAGTTGAGCGGACTCAAATCATGTTTTAAATAACATAAGAAAAATCTGATTTAATTGAAATTGAAACTGAAATTTTAATCAAATAATAAAAGCACACAAAAAGGTCATTCATTATATTATATTAATTTAGCTTTTGCTATTTTTCTTAACCAGCATTTCTTCTTCTTCTCAATATAATGCACAACTGTACTTATTCAATAATGTGTAAAGACTGTATAGTATTTTCCCAAACAGGAAAATGATATGATTCAATTTATGGCGATTCTACTTATAATTATGTGAAATATGAACGGATAGAAATATTCAAATGAGGATACTCATTTAAGTTTTATAACCGAAAATAAGTCTTAACTTCAGATTTGAAAAGTTCTGTTATGAACATTATAATTGTCATTGTCTGATTTTTAGATCCTATAAAATCTATAGGGTCTGTCTACTTCGAAAAGACTGGAAATAAGACTTCAGATTTGGCTACAATTTTAAAATAAAGTCTTAAGATTAGGTATACCTATTTTTTCTAATATAAAATATGGAACATTTACCAGCTGATCAACTCTTACAGGTTTTCCAATGTCTGCGAAAATCTCGATTTTCAAATAGCCACAACTCTTCATCCCCAATTTAAAATGTCTTTCGCCAGAAAGAATTTTCCCGAAAAAGGTGATATGGTTGAGAAATTTATTATTTCCAGAATTAATGAAAGCCTGGAATGTTTCGACAAGAATACGCAATCCAAAAATAACAATCAATCTACGCCATTTTGGGCATTCAGATTGTGAAGATGATCAAAATTCAATGGAGGGTCAGAAATTGTTCTTGGAGTATAATTTCTCCACAGACAAAACCTCGAGCGTATTTGAAAACAAACGTTTTTCGGTGACAAAAAGTCTTTTAATCGAATACAACACAGCACTGCCTAGTAGTGCTTCGGTAGAAACATTATTTAGCATAGGAAAATTAACCTTAACTCCTAATAGATGTCGTCTAAATGACGACAATTTTGAAATGCAAGTGGAAAAATGTAACTACAATTTCCTTGAATTGAATTATAACATTTTCAAGTATGGTATTTTCCTTACAGGTTTTACAATTTGTTGAATTTGTATATTATATTGACATGTCGGCTAAAAAAAATAGCAAAACCTAAAATAAGATAATATAATGAATGACTTTTTGTGAGCTTTTTATATTTGATTAAAATTTCAGTTTCAATTTTAATTAAATCAGATTTTCCTTATGTTATTTGAAACATGATTTGAGTCCGCTCAAATCAAATTATGAGTCCACTCAAGTCGGTCAAGCAGTGAGTCCGCTCAACCAGTGAGTCCGCTCAAGACTTGAGTCCGCTCAAGTCCATCCAAGAATTGAGTCCGCTCAAGACTGAGTCCGCTCAAGATTGAGTCCGCTCAAGATTAAGTCCGCTCAACCAGTGAGTCCGCTCAAATTTCGAGCGATGAACCTCCGCTCAACTGTTGAGCGGACTCAATAATTGAGCGGACTCACTGCTTGAGTTGAGCGCTGAGTTGAGTCAAAATTTGAGTCCTTTACATCCCTGCAAATTTCCATAGCCACACTATTTTGGACAAGCCATCTTGTAAATATCTAAAAATGTATCTATGAATTCCATTATGGATAATCGTTTTAGTTCAGAGATAATGTCAAATGCTTGTATACAGGTACGGACTCATTAATATATGAGTTTACCAAATTAAATACATTCGAAATAATAAAGCGTGATATATACATGTTTGATACAAGCGTCTGTTCTGAGTAAAACTTCTATGATATACCCTTGTGTAATAAGAAGATTCCCGGATTAATGAAAGATGAATTAAATGATGAAGTAATAAATGTATTCGTTGGTTTAAGAGCCAAAATGTATAGTATCCGTACTAATAATAAGGATTATATTAAAAAGGCTAAAGGAGTAAAGAACTGCATCTTAAACAACACAATTTCTTTTGATGATTACTTGAGTTGCATGGAAAAATCTATCGAAATAAGTAGACGACAGTATTTGATAAGATCATTTAATCATGAAGTTTTCAGTATAGAGCAGAAAAAAATTGCACTCAGCCCTCATAAGCGATTTCTGATGGATGGGGCAGTCGATACTTTATCATAGGGGCATTACCGTACTATAAAGCCGGTTTAGCAAACGAAAGTTGAGGCTTAGAACATCACGCTGGCGCCAAAAATAACAGATTTTATTAACACGTAGCTTGAAGTTGTACAAAATGATGTCAACGAATCATTGATAGCTGCTCAGTAAAAACGCCTTCTTTACTGGTTGATGATTTATTTAAAAAGACGAATTATGTACATTTAATTATCCTATTTATACAAAAGGTTAGTCTGGGAAACAAATTTAAAAATTACAAAAAAGTGCTTAGTTCACGATATGTTCTGAGAATGTAAATTCTCACATGAAAGGTGAGTAGCACGAGATAGATACATATATACAGGTGGTGGTATGTACGTATGTGCATGCTCGTGCAATCAAGAAAATACTGCTGCGTTTGGAGTTCGCATGATAGAACTTGCCGGTGAAATATGAATTCCCTCAGAATGAATACGATGCGACGTGAGAATTAATTTATGTGATTAGCGTTGGCTAATCGCTAGGTGTATGGGATGTGTACAACATAATTTAATGCCTTATTTTGTAATTATTGTACTAAGTATTGTATTTTGTAGTTGTCATTGATAACCACACCTAGATTATGGCATTCAGGTGGACAGTGTAGTGGTATGAAAATGATAAGAATATGCGGGTTTGTGTTTACTGTTGCATTTATTGAGGATTATTCTCAGTACACTCAAATTTAATCTATACAGTTAATTTACTTCACTATACTTAATAATTCTGTTTATTAATTGCTCAATTGCATGTGTAATTATCATGCCGTATCTCAGCATATGTTAAGTTAAATGCAATTTATAGCGTTTTATAACTTTATCACGATTTACGCACTTTTCTATTTCACTTCAATCTTAGCATTCCATATATTATTAAAAATACCGAAAGTTGGTATGTGTTTAATTTTATACAAGAAATCTTAATAACAATACATATTAATTAGTATCCACACAATACCTACTTATCTTAATACCAAACTTCCTGTCCTTTTTCCAAAATCACTTGCACAAACTTATAGCATGTATAATAAGTACCTGGGTACGTTTTATTTTATGCTTTGTTGCTGAAAATGAAAAAAGATTTTTAAATTGATCGGATGCTAGAAGTTGTATGTAAGATCACTGTTGAAAGGCTGAGGGCTTTCTTAGGGTTAGCCTCCGAGCGGCCATTTTGTAATACGTTCCACAAGAAAAATGTGAATTTAGCATAATTTTTGAACTTACCTGACTTATACAACTAATTCGAATTGTGCCAATTAATATCAAGCAATTTAATTTAGGCTATCCATGAATTTACCTTATTTATTTGTTTAAATATTTTACCTTGTCTGAAAATTATCAAGATCGCGGCTCCCTGCCATATTATGACAATTTCCAATGTGGAACGCAAATATATCTTATTCTCTTGCATCTCGTTTCTACATCTTTCTCTTTCCCACTCATTGTGGGAATTAATTTCACCTTTGTTACGAAATATTAGCTTACCTGGTGAAATTCGCACTTTCTAAATTTGCTCAACAGGTTGGCGCATTTGATTTTACCAAATTGACTTTTTCGCGAGTCAATTTGACAGTCTCGATTGTGTTTAAGTTCCGTGTTTGTTTCTGTGGTTTTTGGATAATTTAATGTATTAATAATCCAGGTAAGTGCATTTTATTGTTTTTTAAGTGTTTAATATTAGATATTTGTGAGTTCCAACATGAACAATTTGCCAGAAATACGCAAATTCTGCCAAATTATTCATGTTGGAAAGGTGATTAACGAAATGTTAACAATGGCACAAATTGTTGAATTTCGTTAATTATAATGTAGCTGCAAGTTGCGAATTCATATAATTTGCATATAAAAACATATTTGCATGTTATGCAAATATATAGTATGCGGAGTATATGATTTTCGTTATAATTTTCCAGTTGCATGTGTTTGTTGTGGTACTGCCAAGAAATTCGTTTCTTGGCAGCGTCGCATGTAATTGGCTTATTTCTGTAGTTTTCTTTTTTTTTGTAATGCTTTATTTAATTAGTTGATTCTAACTAATGTATGTGTTTATTTTCCATTTCAGATAAGGTCCTGGACATCTTATGATGAAATATCAGATGTGGACCTGGAGGGATGAGCAGGGAAGTAATAAGTACTTAATAATTCAAATTTAATTCTTTTTACTTTCTTTCAGCTGTGTTCAACACATTGAATGTCCGTGTAATTTAATACAAATTGATAATCTTGTTGTAAGATGTGAAGCATGTGATGAAATGATTTTAGATTTTGTATAAAAAATAAAAAAGTGTAATAATTAAAAAAGTATATATCCATGAAAATAAAAAAACAATTCGTTTCTTTAAAAAAATTGTTTTTTTTTATGGAAAATCTTCCATAAATTTTTAATTATGAGAATTTTACGCAATATGATAAGACCATGCCACTACAAAAAAATGTAGCTTTTTAGTTAGAAGAACTTTATAAAAATACGCTAGCTGTGAGAATTCCCCGCTAGCTGTGAGAATTTTACGCTAGGTGATAAAAGTTCATTGAGATTTTTTTGTTGCGCATATTTTTGAGTTAGGAGAATTATCTCGAAACTAACAATTGCTATTTTTTAAGATGCTGTGGCAATGTAGTGAAAGTGAGATTTTTGCATTATACGAATTAATCAGATAACATTTTAGCACTATAGGAATAATTCGATAGCCTGATTATTTGGGGGATATCCTGGAAGTATGACTTTTAGGCTATGAGAACCTTTCGATTTACCAAAAAATACTGATAAAGCTTTGGGTATAGGTTCAAGAGCACCAGACTTAGAATTTTATTCGAAAAAGTGAGTTTTAATTGTCTATATACAATATGGAATATATCATCACCGAGAGCAGATGTATTTAACTCGCAGACAGGAGTTGCTCCTTTGCACTTATTGGTGATGATATCAAAATAATCATTAACAGTTAAGGAGGTCCCCAAAAATTCTAGTGCAGGGATCACACTACTGCAATGGGGAGTGGGATGAATACGTCACTCCCTTTGCAGAAAATCTCCAATTTATTAAAATCGTAAGTATCAATTTCAAATTTATTTTATATATATTTTTTTAATATTCTTTTAAAATTTTAATAGAGAACTGTATATGTAAGTGATCATAAAGCCCTTCTGATGGAGATGGATTATGATACTAGCTCCACATATACATTTGATGAAGAAGAAAACTTGGAAGATATGGATGTCAGTTTCCAATCCCATTCCTCAGTCAAGCAGAGGATCCGATGTTGATTAAGCTAGATTATCTCTCATTGGATAACAGTTTCCTATTCCTCAGTCAAGCGGAGGAGGATCTGATGTTGATGGGACTGGATCATCTCTCTAAAGTATATGATTATGACAATTATGAAATGATGGAAATAATGATGACATAAAATTATGTATACAAAAAGAAATTATGATGATAATGATGTTGTAATATTAAAATTATGTACTATATATAAAAATATTTTCTGAAGAAATTCTTTTATTTAAAGAAAGATACGTAATTTCGTATGGTCACCCCTCTATGATTTTTGAAGTGGTTTTTCGTACTTATTTCTAGAACAGTTCATCGGGCAGAAAAAATTATTATAACTAAAATTTATAGGATTTTATATTCTGAAGAAATTTTGATAATTTTCACAGTATACATAAAAAGAGTCTATATCCCTAAAAATAAATTTTTTTCTTAGATTATAATACATACATTGTTTTTATTAATCCATGAATTGTGTTTTATGGAAAAAACACTTTATCCGCCTTTTCTTTAGCACTTTTTCAATGAGGTAATAATGTGGATATTTTGTACTTAGTAGTTCTTTTACATAAAATCCTCCTTTGATTAGATGCCCCTCATAATCCTCTAGAAGATATGTCACCGGATTCGTATTTTGTATGGTTTTAATTTTAAAGATCTCAGTCGTCCAGTTCAGTGTATACCCCTTTTCAAATATATGTTCATACTTGTTGATGAACATAGCCACCTGCAATTTGATCATGTTCCAATATTTGCTTGGACGGATCCTTCTATTGTATTATCTTGGGTTCGTAGTCAGCCCAATAAATATAATATATATGGGGCTAATCGGTCTGTGGAAATTCAGGGTTTAATCGACATTAAGGTATGGCATCATGTAAGGTAAGTAAGTAAGTAAGCATTTATTTACCATAAGTACAATAAGACAAAATCCTTTTATTAGTACTACTAAATTACACTAAGATTAAAGTCAATCAAAGAGGTGATAGTTTCTATCGAAACGAAAAAAAGAAAAATTCATTATTCTAAAACTACAACTAAAAAATAGAAATGAGAGAAAATAACAAACAAGAGTAGGAAAACAAAAGAGAAAGAGAAACAAAAAATAAAAAAAAATAAGAATAACTAAATTACCTAAATTCGGTAGCGAACAAAAGAAAATAGCACAAGAAAAAAAAAGAAAGATCCCACTGCAGGTGCCATCAATTGATTGCAATAGATTAGGAAATCGTTATCCATATGACGTGTGCTGCCAGAGTAATCGTTTAAAGCTAGAGGCCGAACTCACGCTCTGGATGGAAGCTGGAAGAGCGTTCCAAGTGCGAATAGTTTGAACAAAGTAAGAAGCATTCAAAACAGAATATCTAAAGCGAGGCAATAGCAAATCGCAACGTCTGTCACTATGCAAGAAGTTCATAAATTCATACAGATAAGCCGGTCTACGTGTGTTCATTATGTTATGCAGGAAAAGTAATGCCTTCCGTTGCAAATGCATTTCCAAAGAGCAATTCAAAATTATACGTCGAAAAGGAGAGATGTGATCATGTCTACGTAGCCCGCGAACCTAATTGAATCATTATAGGCTACTTCAAGCTTACGCTTACAGCGTGAATCGAGTTTGGGGAAGATGATTGAACCATGCATTAGATGCGACAATACCAGCCTCATGCAGCCAGAGTCGACGAAGCACCCCATAAACCATCCTCAGGATCATTTTAATATGGTCACAGCAACCAATTTGAGAATTGAGTATAATGCATAAGTTTTTCACTTTCTGTACATATAGTACGGTTGAGAGATTGAGTTCTATCGGGGGAAAATAGGAAGGGTCAAAACTTCCTCTGCCTACCGCTAGTGCTTGACACTTTTGGGGGTTAAATGTCAGATTATTTGCAGTTGACCAGTCTAAGATGTTATGAAGATCTTCGTTGATTCTGCTAACACAATCCTCTAAGAGACCAATGGGAGGACCAAGGTATATTTGCACATCATCAGCGTACAAATGGACCGAGCTATTTTTGATGACAGTAGGCAAATCATTAATAAACACACTAAAAAGAAGGGGTCCTAATATTGATCCTTGTGGTACACCAGCATTTAAGCGAAGCCTGGTGGAAGTAAATTCATTGACTCCAACGCGCTGCGAGCGATTCTCCAAAAAGCTACTAATTAACTTCAGCGCAGGCGAGTCAAAAGTAAAGGAGCGCCTTAGTTTGCTAAGAAGCATAATATGATCAATACAATCGAAGGCTTTCGTGAAGTCGAGAAGGACCAAGAACACAATGCGATTATCGTCCAGAGCCGTAGTGATTTTTAGAAGAGCTGTCTCACAACTGTGCCCAGAGCGAAAGTCTGACTGCCAACGGGAGAAGGAGAAGTGTTCTGATATTTGATTTGCCATTAGTTTTTCTAGAGTATTCGCAAGAAAACATAGTAGGCTTATTGGCCTTAAGTTCTTGACGTCCTTTGGAGAAGTGTTTTAGCAATTGGAACTACTAGCGCATCCTTCCAAGGTGAGGGAAATTCACCGAACGTTAAGCAGCTATTGAATATCTTGGTGATAGGGCCAATAATGAAGGGTCAGACAAGCTTCGCAAAACGCGGAGGGATACCATCAGGTCCAGTAGCTTCGGATTGAATAGATACGATAGCAGAGGCGGCCTCAGTCTCATCAACGCAGCGAAAACAGAATTCTGATCCAGAGTGAACAATAGGCGTATCCGGGAAGGCCGATGAAGAGCCAGTACTGACTTCGTTTCCATTTCTAGAGGTAAAAAACTTGTTGAGCTCATCAGCGTCTAGGTCACATGCGGAGGCATCACCACCACTGACTCGCAAGCCACGCAAGACTCTCCAAAGCTTCCTAGGTGGGACATCACAACCTAACTTGGACGAATAATATAAGGACTTTGCATCTCTCACTTTTTTATTGACAAGATTTCCCAATTTTTTAAATACAGATAGACTACTAGGAACTTGAAGCCTTCTATACTGCCGGTATAGGAAGTCACGCTCAGACATTAATTTCTTTATCTCCGGAGAGAGCCAGGGGCAACCATTTATTTTTATGATTTTAGACTAAAAGGGGGCATATTTATTAAGCAAGTATGAGAGTACTTCATTGAAAGAATGCACATTTAAATCAAAAGAGTGTGATGGGGGAGCAGCGTTTCGTCCCAATACTAAATTCCAGTCAATATTTCTGCACTCCTCGAATAAACAAGTAGTATTAATAGATTTGAAGTTACGAAATTTTACTAGACGAAAAGGACTAGATTTGTCTAGAATGGGTACATTATATTTAAGGAATAAAATGTTGTGGTCGAGGTTGGCAGGAGGGGAAAGTTGCGAATGACGTATTATACGGGGGGGGGGGAGGGTCAGTGGTGAGTAGAAGATCTAACTAAGAAGGTGATTCAGTATTGAAATATGTAGGGGAAGAATTAACTACTCTGAGATGCAAAGATTGCACGAAAGATAGAAATGCATCTGACAGATTATCATTACGAAGGATATTGACATTGAAGTCGCCAGCAACAATAATGTGAGAGTATCTATGCGATAAGGCAGATAGAGAATCATCGAAGACGGATACACTGTCGGGATCAAATAATCTTGGCGGGCAGTAGATAGAGCAAAGAGCGCATTTATCGAGCCCAGTATCAACCTCTGCGCAGATGAATTCTAGTGCACTATCACGGGAGTGTCACAATATCTTAGATTTAAAACATTCCTGAATGTAAATTGCAGCGCCGCCCCCGACCCTTCCCTCCCTGTCACAACGTAAGAGTTTGAAACCAGGTATTGAGGCAAGAACTGAAGGAGTGCTTGCAGTAAGCCAAGACTCACTGATGAGAATCGCATGCAGGTCCGTCCCCGAAAACATCTCTCTCACCTCATCTACCTTCGACCTGATACTCCTAGCATTCAAGTAACAGACGTTGAGACCCACCGTGTTTCCGTTCAGTATATTAACCAAAGTTCATACCCTGTTCTCGGTAAAGGAATTATCAACCATAATCGAGCAGTATTACGCACAAGAGTCGACCACCAGCTTCACAGTCACGGCCATAATTGATGCAGCAAGAGTACAAAACATGAAAAATAAACATTACAATCAAAAGATCAGCATCTACAAAGGTAATATAATTCAAAAACTTAAAAGAAATAATGAGGAAAAGAAAAGAGTAGGCAACAAGAACTAACTTATAACGATGACTTAAAAATAAAAAATAATGATGTAGGTTTAATGTCGTTCATCCGCATCCACATTTAATTCAATTGGTTGTTGAAACAAGGGCGGTCAGCTGATCTGCGTTTAAGATTCTAAGGGAGGCCTCGTTTCTAATTTTTTTAACATATACGAGACCATTAACCGTGTAGAAGGATGATAGCTAGTTTAAATAATTTGAGCGTCTCACGAAGCAGCTCGTGATTATGAGAAGTGAGACTCTCATTAACGTAAAAAAAAATATCGGAGGAGAATCCATTGAGTTCCCGTAGTTTAATCGGCCTATGTGTCCGCAATGCAGAGAAAAATGAATTCTTTTCGTTGACACAAGAGAAGCGAACAATTAATGGTCGGTCATCTGTTATGGATTTGTTTTGGTTGTTTTTCTTCAAGCGAAAGGCCACAGAGTAAGATGAAATTTCGTGATGGAGTATGCATGACAATTCCTTCAATAGGTTAATCGGACTCTCGCTAGGCATCTCCGGAATGCCCCTGATGACTGCCTCGCTTAGTCGGCTGATACGTCGAAATTCGTCATTATCAGTAACGAGTTTTTTATAATTTACCTCCAAATCAAATAATCTGTTTTCGCAGGCATTTAAACGGACAGGCAGGCCGCCCACTACGTCATCAATTTTGCATAGCAGGTGATTTTTGGCGTCGGCAATTGACACTTGCAATCGGGATTCAAATAGCTGCAGCAAACTATTGAATTTGCATATTAAATTATTGTCTGCACTTGATCCAGTCGTATTTTTTAACACCGGGGGGGGGGGGCGGAGATTGCAGCGCTCAATGATGAAGTAGTGACTGTCTCCATCAGGCCAGAAGTAGCGGTGGTTGTAGAGGTTTTTTTATTGACATTACTGCGTGTAACCACTCCAGCCGTCGATGACGATGTGCTCATCTCCGTATTGCTGCGACCTTTAGTACTCATTCTCGATAGATGCAAGTTTCGGCTTGCGTAATAAAATTGAACGATAGAACAAGATTTAGTAAATATCTATGCACAATAGATCGAGATTTATAGCCAAAATCAAATGTAGTTACAGAGAGATTTTACGACACAGTAGGCTGCCGGATTTTAAATGAATCGTATATGTATATGTAATAAATATGCACTATAGGATAACATTTATCATAAAAGCACCGAGAGAAATAAAGATCCTTGAGATTTCTCGACACTGTCCGCCGCAAAATAAAGAATAAAAAAGCGCCGTGAATAAAGAACACAAAACCTTGAACTAAGCGGGAGCGAATTCAGTACACGTCTACTCGATATAATGATTTGTTGGGAAAATTCTCGAGCTTTACAAAATTGCAACGCATCGTCGCATATTGGATCAAGTTAATCAATAAATGCAAAAGGGCATCGGCAAAATCTACAGAAGAACAAGCAATGGACCCAAAGAAATCGCTCAAGCAAAAATTCGGCTCATTAAAGCAGCACAGAATGCCGCTTTCGGTACTGAAATTAAATGTGTACAAGGATAGAATCCACTTCCACTTAAAAGCAAAATCTTATCTCTAAACCCTTTCTTAAATAACAATGGGTTAATTCGAGTAGGTGGGCGATTAAGAAATGCTACCATTCATTGCAGCCAAAAACACCCAATAATTCTGCCAAAGGAAAGTAAATTAACAACTTTAATAATCGAATACTTCCGTATAAAGACTTTGCATGGAGGCCTGCAACTAGTATTATCCATGATTCGAAACGAATTGTGGATTCCACAAGGTCGTAAAACCGTAAAACAAATGTTACACAAATGTATTACTTCCTTTAAGCAATCCGGAACTATCAAACATCAAATTATGGACCATTTCAACAAACTGGGCTAGACTATGCTGGTCAGTTCAATTTAAAAGTATCTAAATTTCGAAATAATCCTGTGTATAAAGGGTATATATGCATTTTCACTTGCATGGCCACCAAAGCCATTCATATAGAAGCTGTGTCAGATTTATCCACAGCAGCCTTTATAGCAGCCTTTCGCCGCTTATCTAGCCAAAGAGGACACAACACAGATATCTTTTCAGATTGTGGCTGCAATTTTGTTGGAGCTGATAAAGTCCTACAAAAGCAATTCAGAACAGTCATACTGCAAGCTAACAAGCAGATGGCAGAAACGCTAGCCCAAGACGGGATATGTTGGCACTTTAACCCGCTTTCCTCACATCATCTTGGAGGATTGTGGGAGGCCGGAGTTAAATCACTAAAATACCATTTAAAGCGAGTTTTAGGGACTTCTTCACTGACATTTCAAGAATTCGCAACTGTTTTGACACAAATTGAAGCCTGTCTAAATTCCAGGGTTCTATATCCTATCACAGAAGATCCAGATGCTTGCAATGTTCTAACTCCGGGACATTTTTTATTCGGTACTTCTTAATTACTTCCACCAGAACTTATACTGGAAAATAAGGTTTCATCAGGTTTTTGCAAATATATAATTCAACTTAACACAGCAGCATGGGTTATTCTAAAATTCTTCTTGCTCTGCATTTTGGTTCGTTGCTATGCATATTGTGCCGCTAGTACCGTAAAATCACAGCTGCACTGCCAATTCTTGTAATCATGCACCTCTGCTACTCCATCAGTGGTGTCGTGTGGAAGCAAGGGCTATAAAAACGACAACCTGACTGATCTCGATCTCTTTTTGTACTTGGCATCGCTTGGGATAAGTTGGCTTTTTGCTTGGGACTAACATTTATATCGGGTGTCGACTGGTATACTAATTACTAATAATCAATAATTTCTGGCCTAGACGGAAATTAAAATATCTTAGTCCGAGCCTCGACTGACGATAAGATAACACTTTAACCCGGGTCTCGACTGACTTTAAGAACATTATATCAAGTCTCGACTGATATAATATTTTACTAACAAACACTTTATTTCTGATCTCGACGGAAATAAAGAATCTTAATTCGGGTCTCGACTGAAGTTAAGTTAACTCTTTAAGCCGGGTCTCGAATATTATCTCGGGTCTCGATTGAAATAATATTTTACTAACAGACACTTTATTTCTAGTCTCGACGGAAATAAAGAATCTTACTTCGATTCTCGACTGAAGTTAAGATAACTCTTTAAGCCGGGTCTCGACTGACGTAAAGAATATTATCTCGGGTCTAGACTGAGATAATATTACTAACAATAACACTTTATTTCTGGTCTCGAGGGAAATAAAGAATTGTGCTAACCAAGAACAAAGGGCTTAACATTAGCTTACAGCCAATTCCTCAAGGGCCAAGTATAAGATCGGTGAGTACCAGTCACTTGTAACATTTTATTATTTATTCATATATCTATTTGATAATATGTCGGCATATATCTGCATATTATACACTTCGTGTACATAGTATCTATCAAACATCATAATTTACTTCATTCTATATTTATTATATATATATGTTAACCTATAAAACCTAAAAGAAATATTTACGAAATATTTACAAGTTGGGCAGTACCAAACTTTGCGACGACAGCGACTTTAACATTCAACAGAACAGCCGATTACTGCAAGTTTTCTCATCTGTCTTCTCTCTCTGTCACTGGACGCTTTCAAAAGTGGTCACGCAAAAAAACTGTGTGCTAGCTACGTATACGAATAAATAAAAAACTTAGTGAACTAAAACAATCCGTCTTCTTCATTTTCCATCCATCATTCAGACTATTTACAAATTCAGAAATGGGATCAGAACGCATCAACGTATACCAATTTTTACAAGTTTTGAGAGGATTACACGTTTCATGGCGTGCGGTTAACCAATGCAAACGAAGATATTGCATTTAGCTGCAGACAAACTACACCACTAGATTACTCTCTCCTCCCTCTTTAATTTTTTATCAAACATGATGTAGTTTGGACAACCCCTATGAAGGGTGGTACTACAGCCAACCACCAAGACACCCCCTCCAGAAAATTCTTCACCTATATTTTTTTACTCTAAACCCTTAATCCATCAGAAAAAGCCCCAATACTCTACAGCCCCCCCCCCCTCCAACAGAGTTAGGCGCCCGTGAATATTGCGACAACAAAATTTACCGCCGAGGCCGCTCAAATCTGCAAATTACCGTTAATCGAAATAAAATATAGCCTATAATACCCATGCATACCTAATTACCAAAGCGAATTCTTATTTTTTTTATTGGGCTTACAGATCCTGAGCTTACCCCCGCGAATTATTGCAGCTCCTGATATTGTCTTCATTTTTTTTTAATTTTCCGTTAATCAACTCCCATTTCTACCCCCACTCTGCCCGCCCTTTTTCCGACACCTAACTTGCTCGCCCGGAGCTCCTATTGTTTTTGATACCACATACATTCTCCTTCTTCTCTCTATTCTCTCGTTATCCCGGAAAAACTCAAGAAAACCTACCCTCCTACATCTCTCAAAAGCAACCCCTACAAAAACTATACTTCAATTTATTTGGTAAGTGGAAGGTAATAGCCAGATGTATCTCAAATATGAAAAAAAGTCCAACAATCTACAACAAAAATTGATACCCTTAATCGTCTAAGGCGATTCGCACCTTTTCACATTTCTTACGTTTTCCCTAATTTTCCAACCATGTTAGTGAATTGGGAATGGAGAATTAAGGAATTAGGAATTCTAAGAAAACGAAATTCTCATCTCCGAAATTCTCCGTGTTACAGAATCCGGCCCCAGGGAGAATTTACGAATTCATGTGGACGTGAAGGACCATCGGAGGAAAACACATCGAAGGTGTAAAAATAAGCGTGTGGAAGAAAAACCATAAAAATGAGAAAACTGCAAAACGAATACGGCAAGTTCTTCGTTGTTCTTCTAGTTTTTAATCTTTTCACAATTTTAGCTGTAAATGCAACAAAATGAGCTCCAACAAGACAGTGTGCGACAATAATAGTAGTCTGTTAAACTTAGATGCAAACAAAGATATCTCAGGTGGGAATGCGGAAAGTCATAACTATGTGAGTCCAACGGAGGCCACGATGTCTGCAGTAAAGGTTACAACGAGCATACTAAAGCAGCCTGCAAACAAAAGCGACGACAGTCAAAGGAGAAATCAGATAGACCTTACCCGGGGGTTACACCTGCAAGTACACCCCCTCCAGAAAATTCTTCACCTATATTTTTTTACTCTAAACCCTTAATCCATCAGAAAAAGCCCCAATACTCTACAGCCCCCCCCCCCCTCCAACAGAGTTAGGCGCCCGTGAATATTGCGACAACAAAATTTACCGCCGAGGCCGCTCAAATCTGCAAATTACCGTTAATCGAAATAAAATATAGCCTATAATACCCATGCATACCTAATTATCAAAGCGAATTCTTATTTTTTTTATTGGGCTTACAGATCCTGAGCTTACCCCCGCGAATTATTGCAGCTTCTGATATTGTCTTCATTTTTTTTTAATTTTCCGTTAATCAACTCCCATTTCTACCCCCACTCTGCCCGCCCTTTTTCCGACACCTAACTTGCTCGCCCGGAGCTCCTATTGTTTTTGATACCACATACATTCTCCTTCTTCTCTCCATTCTCTCGTTATCCCGGAAAAACTCAAGAAAACCTACCCTCCTACATCTCTCAAAAGCAACCCCTACAAAAACTATATTTCAATTTATTTGGTAAGTGGAAGGTAATAGCCAGATGTATCTCAAATATGAAAAAAAGTCCAACAATCTACAACAAAAATTGATACCCTTAATCGTCTAAGGCGATTCGCACCTTTTCACATTTCTTACGTTTTCCCTAATTCTCCAACCATGTTAGTGAATTGGGAATGGAGAATTAAGGAATTAGGAATTCTAAGAAAACGAAATTCTCATCTCCGAAATTCTCCGTGTTACAGAATCCGGCCCCAGGGAGAATTTACGAATTCATGTGGACGTGAAGGACCATCGGAGGAAAACACATCGAAGGTGTAAGAATAAGCGTGTGGAAGAAAAACCATAAAAATGAGAAAACTGCAAAACGAATACGGCAAGTTCTTCGTTGTTCTTCTAGTTTTTAATCTTTTCACAATTTTAGCTGTAAATGCAACAAAATGAGCTCCAACAAGACAGTGTGCGACAATAATAGTAGTCTGTTAAACTTAGATGCAAACAAAGATATCTCAGGTGGGAATGCGGAAAGTCATAACTATGTGAGTCCAACGGAGGCCACGATGTCTGCAGTAAAGGTTACAACGAGCATACTAAAGCAGCCTGCAAACAAAAGCGACGACAGTCAAAGGAGAAATCAGATAGACCTTACCCGGGGGTTACACCTGCAAGTACAGCTTGCATGCAACTTGCACTGCCATACTTCTTGCACGTGTAACCTCTACTGCCATGCTGACAGTACAGCTTTCAGCGAACTTGCATGATGAAAAACCATGGCAGCTGGGAGATAGAAATTTGACATTTATACAGTTTTCAAAATGGCGGAAAAGAAATGCTTGAGATAATTTGATAAATTTATTCTGGGAAAATGAGATTTTCTGGGATCTTGGGTGTGTAGCTGCAGAAAAAAATCTTTTGTTTTAAGGTGAACTATCTTAAGGTCAGTCTGAAATAATCGTATTTTCCGTTAACTTGCATTATTTAAAGATTTTGGGCTGGGTGGAGGAAAAAAAACATCTCTTTAATTTTTGAAAAATTTATTTGTTCTTCGATGTTTCGGCCGAACCTTCAACTAGGACGCAGTCTATTTATAAGAGTTAGTGAATTACTTGAAATAAAAATGAAAAAAGGATTTACGGATTAAATAAAATAGGAAAACATTAAATGATAAATAAATAACGTCAAATTCAACTAATAATTCAGCTAAAGAGGTGTTTTTCCTCCTAACCAGCTCAAAATCTTTCAAACATGCAAATTAGTCGTTTTTAGCAAGGTTAAAATCTTCAAATTCTATCTCTTGGTATCAGAACTCGCAGTTTCATCATATGTCTTATTCATTTATGGGATCCTTATATCAAAAGGAAAAATCGGAACCCTTATAAGTCTGTCTGTTCTTTCCTCGAAACGACGTGAAGTAAATTGGTAGAATGTTTCAACTCATGGTGCACACATATTTCGACAATCAAAGAACATAAGAATTTGTTTGTTTTTAGGGCGCCCTAAAAAAAAAAAGTTTTTTTTTATAGTTTCATGTTGGGTATGGTTTCAAAATTGTTGGTGAATTTGGTTATAAAGATATAGACCAAAATGTGCGAAAACTTACCTTTCCCTCTTCTTTTATATTTCTAAAGCTAAAATTTTGATATTATTAGTTTTAGTAGGTATTGGATCCTAGATAACAGGAAAACTACTGTTTTTTAATCCGTCTCATAGTTGCTGTTTTGTGTTAACTTATAAGACAACTATTACTAACAAGACCAACTCTTATAAAATCACTCTTGCGTCCCTCTGGGTGAATATTATTGAAATTTGACAATATGTTAGGGTTTAAAACATATGAAATATAGAGCTAACTAAAGAAAAACACAATAATCTATTATTTACTAATGTTCCAACACAATGTGCAACAATTGATTCATTTTTCAGGTATCATAGGCAAACTTGAATTAAATTTAAATATACATACTTAAATTCGGTCGATCGACTGTTCGTTGATGAATTTCTGGTACGGAAACCTAAATTCGCGAGCCTTGTGTAACTTTTATCTCGCTCCGTAGAATTTCCTTCACACTTTCATCTCTTGTTTTAGATTGAACTGTATACGAGATGAGTAATTCGGATGGAAATTGCGGTCCACTGTCTAGCTTTCTTCAGTCTTTGATGACTACAAAGTGGTGCGGCACCAAAATATCAATGTCTGGGATTTTTGTCTGAGAGATAAGATGAAATGAAGTCATTTTAAAACTCTTCGAAAACTTTTTGATATATTCTTATATATATATTTTGCCATATGATCGTTCCATTTAAGGAAGTAAAAATTTATTGTGATATAATATGGCAAAATTGTTGACTTAGCGTTAGATTTGCAATATTTTACGCAGAATAAATTTTCAAAGTTCATTCGACTTTGAGATTAATGGATATTTTGTGATATTTTGACAAAGGTTTGAACTAAGTTTTTAGATGAAAGTTGAATCTACTTTAAGAACAATCGGTTTAGGGGTATACATTTAATTTTTTGTGATACTAATTATTTAATATTTCCTTGCACCACATAGATTAAATTCCAATATTTATAAACTCAAAATACATTTGCCTTAAATGGATAAGAAAAGAATATCCTTCTTCATAGCAATGACCTTGAAAAAAACAAAAAACGCGTTTTCATTGATCATTTTATTATTTTAGAAAGATGTTCAATGACAAATGAATGCTGTCCTATGAAATAGACATTGTTAGTCATAATTCCTTAATAAGACAAAATGCTCTAGAATGGCAACACAGTTCTTTATTCGGACAAGGCAAAATACCACAATAAGGCAACTTATGTATGCCTATGAAATCTTCCATCTGCAAAAGTAAATTATCTTAACAAAAAAACAAAACTGGACCCTAAAATCGAAAATATTAGACCTGGTTGTTATACAATCGTTCTTCTAGTCGCGGATACTGCGTTAACTTGAAGAAAAGCGAGTATTATAGTCAAAGAATGAATAAATTCAATTAATAACAAGTAAAAAGGTTAGAATCGGTCTAACACCAATTTTTATGATAACATAGATGAATGCACGTATATAAATTCGTACGGTCCCCCATCTGTGCAAATTGGGTTTTTAAAGTGGCTCTTCGCATATATTCATAAAATGATTCGTCGGACAGTAAAAATGGTTATAACCAATTTCACAGGATTTCATATCCTGAAGAACTTTTCATTACAATAAAAATGTCTAGGACTGATCGTTCTCACAGTATACGTGAAAAACCTAAATTTTTATATGGCAATACCAAGAAGGTATTACCCGATTACATATTTGAAATTATATTTACTATTTTTATGAAAACATTGTGTACAAAATTTCATCTCTCTATGTTAACGCGTTGTTTGGACACTGCCAAATTTACTTTACTTTTTCCTTAGAAAGCCTGTGTGCAATATCAGCAATTTCAGGATGAATTGACGGACGGACAGACAGACAGACAGACGGACGGACAGACGGACATGCTAAAATCAAAATAACTTTAAATATTATGCGTGGGTGTCCAATCTATTTCGCTCTACCTTGTAGTCACTCGTTTCCTCCTCCTCGCCGATGAAAATCAAATCAGCGGAAAACACCTAAACATTATACTACTTCGACATTTCCGATATTAATTATACTGGATGCCACATTAACATCTACGGGTTGTTGCTAACCCAGTAAGCTGGTCTTCACAAGATTTTCTGGGATTGTTGATTTTTTTTTTATGGGTAGGCATTTTTACAAAAAAAAATATTGACTAGAAAGTATATGCCAGAGGTGTATGTACTTGCACAAAACATAAATATAAAACTTTTAATACCTGCAAACTGAGTTCCTAAATCACTTAAAAATCACATTCTGAAGTGTACAACCAACAAACTTTGCCAAAACAAGAACAAATTTCAGAAGCGAATAGAATTCTTACGCTTAAACAACGCAGTCCCCGTATGGCTTCTTTCAGTACATATTTTGTTCTTCCGTTTTTGGTCTCCACAGACGATACATAGAAGCACACCAAGCCACAGATTATCGTTTTCACCATAGAGCCACGCGAGAATCAGGGAATATACCGAAATAAATTCTGGAAGGAGGAAAAACAATTTTCCCATATCCGTCTCAAAATTAGCCTGCTGAGAATGTTCCCATATAGAGTGTTAGGAATGATCATAGGGAACTTGTTAGAAGGTAAAAATGAAAAACCACTTTGCATTAGGTTAGAACTTTAAACCTTTAATGCATACTTTTGCTCACAATGCTAGGAATGAACTGAATTTATTGACTTAACACAGAGAAAAAAACTGGTTGGCTGTATATAAATCTATATCGTTCAGTGAATATATAAATATATTTTAAGCAATTATAAGCAAGCAACAACTAGTCCAAAAATGATAGCTACGTTTTCAAAGAAGATTTGACTTTTACAACAATGAACTTATATTTCAAATATTTTTATTTAGGTTGAATCTCCAACATAGAGTATAGGAAATAAGTTATGGGAAGATTCTAATAACTCCTAGAAATGAAGTCCTAAGTACATACACTTTCTGTTTATTCCGGGAAAGTTATGGGATCTGCAGGAAGGGAATTGATTTCCCTGGCTAATTTTGTACTGTATGGGGTGTGGATTCCGTTGTGACACATTTGCTATCGTCGAATGTTTAAATGTTTTCCGGTCAAGTCAGTACAACACAGGATGACCACAAGTGCTACGATGGTAGAAAAACGCTATAATCAGAATGTTTGTGCTACTATGTCACTACCCTCTGAATTATGCTACGCCACTAAAAAAATTGTGCTACGCCCCTGAAAAAATTGTGCTATGTTTAATTTTATCTTGTAATTTCATTCGTTTTTCGCTAACAACAATTTCCTATGACAAAAAAAGAAGAAGGGTGACGACGTGGCATTGGTTTTGACTTTTGATTGGCTTGGAGCTTGGCTGCTTGGCTTGGCTTGGTGGGTTATATTACAACAATTCAGTATAAATTCATATCGAAGTCATATAATAAACTGTAAAGTTCATTCGACATTTGACAATTTACATTTTTTTTAATTTGATTGTCTTGGTTGAAGCTGTTTTAATTAATTACTACAAGGTACAATCACTGAAAAATTCAATTTCTAAGGCTCATTTTAGCCTGTGTTTTACCATAAATAAAATAAAGTGTTTTGTGTTCCTACAAAAATATTGGAGAAAATTCAATCGAATTTGCAAATTTGCCTAACTAAGCCTAACCTAAGTTGCGTTTTGCCGCTACCTGGACCGCGGCCATTTGGAAATTACGATTTGTTTTTTTTTTTTTAATTTAATTTTAATACAAGGTAGAAGAGCACACCTCAAAATTAGGAAATGTCACCAACTTGTAATAGTATCTTGAAACACAAAGATGACACTTCGTTTGATTGATGGTTTTACTGTGTTTATTTTTATGTGGACAGTCTATTTAATAATATTAAATTACCAGAAACTACTATTGCTACAATAGTTCAAGAAATAGGTTCAGAATCAGAGCCACCAGCTACCAACATGGAAAGGTATGTTCAAATTAAGATCCGTTTTGTAACAGGATGTAGTAATTCAGATTTTTTTCTTTGGATATTTTATCAGACTTAAATAACTGGAAACTGCTGCTGCTAACGTAATTCAAGAAATTGTCGCAGAATCAGAAGTCAGCGCCAGTAGTTGCCGATTTGTGAAAGAAGAATTATCTTCAGATACATCTGCCGTAAGAATAAAATCTACAAAACCTCAGAAAAGGAGAAAATTGCGAAGAATAGCTTAAGGAATTTGCTTGGTTAGTTTCAAAGAATAATATAATTATGTGTAAATTGTGTAAAGTGATCCTTTTTTGAATGCATTGCAAATCGTTAATTCAGAATATTTAAAAGCTAAACTTTTACGGAAGTAACGACAGATTTAGCCTTTCTATATGATCGATTAAAAAAGCTTCGAATAGCAAATATTAAGACAATATTCTCTGAAATCAGCCTTTTATTAGAATTAAATTCTCTAACTGAAACTGAATTCACAAGTACTGTAACTTTTTCGAAATATTTAATTAAAATAAAAAATACTGCTGGTAATAGTCTTGTTGTGACTTTGTTGCCCAATGCTCCGAATCACAACCCTACGCTCAATACATCCTAGATGTCCTCCGGTAGGTGTTGAGTGGAAATTATTCAATATTTCCTGTATTTCTTCTTTATTTGTTATGTACCTTTGCGGTTTAAATATTTTTATTTTTACGTTTCTCAATACTCTGTTACCTAGGTTTTTAAGTGCGGTTATATTAATTAAATTAAATATTTGACTTTCTGCAGAAAGTTTCAGACCCTTGGTCTGAAATTGTTTATTATAATCATCTTCCAATATTTCGAATACCTGCTCTAATGCTGGTTCTACTGATTGGTTTCGTTTCATTTCTATGTATCGCTTATATAATATATTATTGTTGTGCACTATATATATTTCTATCTTTTCCTTTTTTGAGTTGTGATTTTTAAATTGTATTTCCGGTAAATCTTCCACTTCGGTTGGTGAAATTGCCTCTAACATACGCATTTGATCAGGCTGGGCAGTTATTGGTCTATTTATAGTTTGATCCACCGTTGTGTCTTGTTTCATCTGCTTTTTCATTGCACGTGTTTGTATTTGCAGAATACTAATATCTTTTAGGTCGTTTATATCTATTTGTATTCTAGATAGTGCGTCTGGTCCGACGTTTTCTTTTCCTTTAACGTAGTGTATTTCAAAATCAAATTCCTCTAGGTCCAATCTCATTCGTGTTAGTTTGGACGAAGGGTTTTTCATCCCAAATAAATATGCAAGTGGTCGGTGGTCTGTTCGTACCAAGAATTTTCTGCCATAAACGTAGGGTTTGAAATATGTTATTGCCCAATGTATGGCTGCTAGTTCCTTTTCTATTGTCGATTTATTTCTCTCTCCATGTGTGAACGTTTTGCTGGCATATGCCACCGGAAGCTCCTTCCCATCAATGTTCTGTGCCAATATTGCCCCGCACGCATCTTTTGATGCATCCGTTGAAATTATGAATGGTTTTTTAAAATTAGGATGTTGTAATATTGCTGGGGACATTAGTATATGTATTAGAGTTTCGAATGCCTTTTGGTGGGTATCTGACCAGTCAAATTTAGTATTCTTACGGAGCAATTTGTTCAATGGTAGTGCGATACTTGCAAAGTTAGGGACGAAACGCCTGTAATAATTACAAAAGGCGACGAAGTGTCGAACGTCGTCCGTGTTCTTGGGGACCGGGTAATTTTTGATGGCTTTGTATTTCGAGCTATCTGGTTTGATGCCTTGCGCAGATATTTGGTAACCTAGGTCCGTGACCTCAGTTTGGAAAAATTTGCATTTCTCGGGGTTGAGTTTGAGATTTCTCTCCCTGAGTCTTTTGATTACTGCTATTAGATTTTTGAGATGGTTCGCTTGAGAACACCCTATTACTATTATATCGTCGACATATAGGAAGGCTACTTCTGGGGTTAGTCCGGCCATAGCAATGGCCATCATTCTCTGAAAACTATTTGGACTTACATTAAGTCCGAAAGGGAGTCGAGTATATTGGTAGTGGCCTTGGTTGGTAGAAAAAGCATTGAGTTTCCTAGAGTGTTCATCTAGTGGTATTTGATGAAACCCTGACATGTGATCTAATGTGGTCCAGTATAGGTAGGTAGTGTTTCTTTGCGTCAGTTATTCCTCTTATTAGGCATGTATGTTTTGGATAATATTGCTGGTCTTTGCTAATTTTTTCTCTTTTGAATATAGAGATATCAGCTCCCGTGTCTATGATGAATGTACATATTTTGCCACACATGTCCACATATGCTGTGATGAAGTTTGCTAAGGAGAGCTTTAATTGGTGTATTCTTGGTGTGCTTGAGTTGTTTCCCCCAACCAGATTGTTTCTGAATCTGGCTGAGGGTCTTGGTATTCCCCCGATTCGCAGTGATTAATTCTTCTACTGATTTGAGCATTTGGTCTGCTTCTATAGTGTATATAATTGTGGTTACCCTGGTTTTGGGCTGTATTCGTATTTTGTCGCCAGACTTGATTTGATCGCTGTGGCCCGTTGTTTCTGTTTCTGTTGTTATTGAGCCACACTCTGTTATTATAACCTCTAGGATTCAGTAGAGATCGTTGGAAGTTTCTTGCGTTATTGTACGCATTTGTGTTATACTTTCTTTGATGCCCGGTATTGAAATGCTGCACATTATTTGGTTTCGGTTTGTCTACTCTCATTGTCTTTGCTGTTATTTCCGAGAGATTATTTGCCTTGCTTGCTTTCACTATTAGTGATGTTTCCGGGTTAGCCAGATTGTCTTTAAAAGATGACATCGCTAATTTTTCTGCTAATTTTTCTGCTGCTTCCCCTGTTGCAACATTTTCTGCAATAAATGCAGATCTTCTATTTGGCTTGCAAAATCTTCTAACTTTTTGTTATTTTGCTTGCATGTTTTCAACTGCGTTAGTAGTGCATCGGACGATAATTTTGCCGAGAATTTCTGTTTAAGTTTGCGTTTTATCTGAGCAACTGTATTTATATCGGTTGTGATTGTGTACTTAGTTTTCCCGGTAATGCGTGTTTTTGTAAACTTGATCATCGTGTTTTTTTGGTCGGCAGGTGTTAGTTCATCAAGTAACTCTATAGCTTCAATGAACGATTCCGTATCTTCGTGGGTACCATTGTAATATTGTACGAGGGAAGTCGCCGTTCTCATATCGAACGCCATTTTAGAGCTTTGTCTCTGGTTATTTATTAATTCTGTAATATTATCTATCAGCTTTTTCGTTTACAAATACTCTTCTTTGAGTTTCAGCGCTGTTTCCGCATCCGTGGTCACGTTAACGCATTTCTTTGTTTCTACAAGGAGACAATTTATCGTTTCTTCTTTTGCTTTTAATGTTTTCTCTGTATAAGGGCGGTTTTTACTTTTCCCGAAATTACTTATAATATTTTCTAATTCTTTTTTTATTTTTTTTAAATTGTCCATTTGTTAGACACTTATTTAGACTGTAAGTTGTGCTGGTGTACTTAGGTATTTTTTTCTAATTCTTCGCCTATGATTTCTATACAGTTTGTATGTAAATTCGGTAACCTTAAGTAAAACAATTATTGCTAAAAGGATTATTATTTCTTCGTTTTTTACAGCAACTGTATCTTCGATAATAACGTTGTTTATTATCTGTCCGTTATTATCGGAATTTTTCGATTGTATTTTACCCATTATCCTGGTGCGGGAGAGAAAGAAAAAAGAAAGAAAAAAATTTGTGTAAAATTAAAAATTGTTTTTTTTACTACATGCACATTATTTACATTTTATTCTATTTTAATTCTAATCTGATTAATTCTATTTATATGTACCTATTTTCTTTTTATTATATTTAATTGCTTTTTGGTGATTGACACGAGTTTCAGAAAGTGCTGCTTTTCTTCCTCTGTTGATGAAGTTTCCGCTCGGAGTATATAATAGGTGAGATCCCGTCTTAACTTATTTCTTTTTCCGCCTCTGGTGTGTTTTCTTTTTTCTGCCTGCTGTACGCGGCTTTGTTGCATTTTCCTGTACTCTTCCAAAGTCAATTTTTTTCGTCCAGCACCTTTTAACTCATCAGTGTGTTGGTTAATTGGTTGTGGGATGTATCTGGGTATAGTATTGCCTGCTGGGTACAACGTTAATTTTTCCACTTCACTCTCCGGTACTTTGGGTATTGTTCCTGCCAGTTTAAATAATTTTCTGAAGGTCTCGTCTATTATCTGTTTTTCCATGTGGTAGAATTATTTTTCCTTAGAATGTGATAACGTTTTATTATTAATCTTTGATTTCGGTTTCTTGGAGACTTCTTGAAGTTTTTTTTTTAATCCTTTTGTTGCAGTTCCTTACGCCACGGCATGTGATACCAGTTTATTGATAATTAGTCACGGTCGCCATGTGGTACATTATACAAAATATACGTACATTGATACTACAAATCCAACATTGAGTTTTGGGAGCAGCCAAGAACAGCTTTGACTCCTGAAGAGTAGCTTTGTCAGCGGTAACTCTAAAATGTATAGCGGAGCAGCTTAGATCAGCTTTGACTCCTGAAGAGCGGCTTTGTCAGCGCTAACTCTAAAATGTATAGCGGAGCAGCTAATATCAGCTTGGACTCCAATGTCTACTTCGGTTGAGCAAACTAAAACACTCCGTATACTTTTAACTAATGTTAAATAAAAAGTGACTTTATTTTACCATTCCTTATCTTATTTATATTTAAAATTACCTGGTTGACCTAAGTTGGTTCCCATGCTTAAAATGCTTATTTTACGATAATTGCATGAGAACCAATTGACATCGATTAATTACAATTCAATAAACAAATCTTGCGTTGCACTTTTCCACCTTTACGATTTCATTCATACCTTGCCGCTACTTTGTAATTTGAGCTAAAACAAACAGAAGTCAGTTTATCATCGTCTTTTGTTTGTTTTAGCTTTTACATGCAGAAGGCAGTTAGATTGGTCGGTGAGTCAATTCACATTTGAGTTTATGCATATGCAAGTCGCTGACCTCACTTGAGGTAGGTAGCGATTGCTCATTATGCTACCTACATACATGTGTTATTGAACTTACTTTCTCACCGCGATTATGGAAGTTTATGCAACTTCTATGCTTGTGCTTTTGGGGTATTTTCGTGCGTATTACAATATTGATGTATCACAGAAATAACTCTGAAAACCTAAAATTATTTCATTAATTCCAATTTAATTTAAACTTCGCTAAAAATCACTCATGTTATAATAAAATTAATTTAAGCATTTATTCCATTTTATTACTAGGCACACATTCCATTCTCACGATATGCATACTTATCTACATACAGTGTCTTCTTCTTTTCCTTTTTTGTATGTACACTGTACATACATATATAATTAGTTCTTCTGATCTAATGTACAAACATACATTACTTCAATTCCCCCAAATTGCACGTGCATACAAGCAATTATTCTCGCCCTCTTAAAATTAATATTTCAAGACGGGCGCACAACTGCATATAATTTTTTACTTAATGCATATGCCATGCATCAAAAATTTTCTGCATTTTCTCTCGTACGATTTTTAAACGTCGTGGTAATGTAATAAAAAGAATAAAAAATCTTCTGGAACCTTTCAAGGGTACCTGGGTGCATTATCGCCGATCCTCGAGGAGTTTGTTTTCTACCCGCCAACGGAACACCTCGCGAAATTCTCATATATTGTTTTCTTTTGTTATTTATTCTTAAAGCAATAGGAAAAATTCTTGAGACTAATATAAAGATTATTTTCTCTTAAAGCAACGGGAATCATTTCTTGTGATTACAACGGGAATCAAATCTTGTGATAAGTAAAAAGGTTTAGTGAAATCACTAAGGTAAAAATCCCTCTAGTTAAAGTTAAAAAAAGGAAATCTAAATAATAAATAATACAGTGATTGAAAGAAGCCATAATTATTGTGTGTTTTTATTCGAAAAACCCCTACGCGCGCTCTCTCACATGGAGGACGGAGTGCGTTACAGCATAACAGTATGTTTGCATATTTATCTGAATTTGCCTTTATTTTAATGTAATAAAATATAAAGCAATTAATCGCTATAATTATGACGCTATTAATTCCAAAATGCTATATAAAAATATATTAAAGCAAATAAAGGTGATTTCAATCCTAATAAATTAGCTAATAATATTTTAAAGTGTTAATTTAACATTAGTATCTCAGATCAGAAGCTTTATTATACTGTACCTTATTTTGAAACAGTACAATATTGTATATTGTTCTTTTCTTGACTTTTGTTTGGATTAAATTATTTTTATGTTATGTTTTTAGAATAATTGATTTTTTTAAGCCAATATGCTATTTTACGTTATATGTTTTGAAATAATTAATTTTTTTTTTGTTAATTTATATTTATTAATTTTTTTGCTTAACTTTTAATAAAAATTTAAAATGGGAATTTCGTCTTTTTATTGTACAGCTTGCTTACTTTTTCTGAATGACTGTATAATAAGAATGTAGTAACCTAGGTATTTAGTGTAGACATATTAGTCACAGTCATTCCCTCACGTATTCATACGCCATTCTTTGTAATTCGAGATTATAGTTCCTCTCAACTATTCAGAGATCTCGAATAAATTTTCTTTATCATCACTCCGCAAGAGTAAAATCCGAGAGTAGTCAGATCTAGTGACCTAGCAAGCGATAATAATGGCCCATTTACCCAATTCATCGCTCAAGATATTTGTCATTTAACAGCTCTACCACTCTTTTGCTGGTATCCGCTGGTGCTCCATCATGCTGATAAAACATCGACTGACTTGTGTTAGGTAGAATATCCTCTAATAATTTTGGTAGGGAATTCTCCAAAAAATCAGAATAAATTTGGCCTTTCGGTATTTGCGGTAGAATGAATGGTCCAACCCATGTCTGTATGTCCGATGATTCCAGGCCAAACGTTCACACTAAATCTACGTTGAAATGAGGTTTCTTTTCTTTGATATGGGCTTTCTTTCGCCCAGAGTTGAATATTATGGAAGTTGGTGATTCCGTCCCTGGTAAATTGCGACTCGTCCGTCGCCAATATCTTGCTGACAAATCGGCCGTCATTTAGATAGCGTTCCATCATCCAAGAACAAAACGTCAGCCTTCCCTCTAAGTTTTCTTCTTGCAATCCATGAATATGGTCATATGGATAGCATCTTTCTCTATGAATTATTCTCATAACTTGCTTCGTAGATACTCCTAGATGCGATACTATTCGTCTGATAATTATGTTAAGGTCTTGCGTAACTACTGCAATGATTTACTAATCAATGTCGACCGATGCTACTGATGATGATGATTGCAGATCATTTCCTTTAACCTTTGCAACGTACGAGAGAGCATACGTCTATCTGGAACTTGTCTCCCTTCAACGAAATCGTATACGTAAATTATGTCAGCATAATCTTCAATGCTAAGCTCAGACCATTTCTGTACTCTATTTTGGTTTTCTTTACAGTTCTATTGTAGACAAATGTGAGGTATTTTTGTTTGCACGGCCAATTTAAAGAAGAAAAACCATTCCTTCTGTTTCTTGCAGATATCCCGTGTTATGAGTCAGGATATTGAAAGTAATAAATTTAACAAAAGGACTAAATCAAAACAACTTTTACTGATATTAACAATCTTTTCTTTAGAAGATAGATAAGTTGCATACCTCACAGCATAACGTCATAAAATATTTAAATGACGTGTACTAAAGAAACAAGTTATTGCTGACCTGAATAGGTTGAGAGCTAGTGACTATTTTATGCTTACAGTTAGCACATACTGAGTGCTAGGCAAAATTAAAGAGAAGAGTCCACAGTTTACAGGTTTTATAAAAAAAAGTTATGTTGACCACCCTTTTGTAAAAAGAAAGGAGGTTAAAGTCAATAAACAGGTAACAAAATCCGAAATATTTAGTTTAGAACACCATGAGTGCTGAGAGGAGAGGAGTGGGGGCTGGTTGAGTAGTCGTTAAAGCTCTACACATAATGTGCTCTTGATAGTGGCTTTACACTCTGTATTTTTTAAGATACAGAGTGTTTCGTGAAAAACTAGCATATTTTTTTAATTACACTGTAACTCCGAAACGGTTGATATGCCGTACAATTTTTTTGTTTGGCCAGGGGAGTACTGTCACCTCCTGCCCTATGGACCATCATATCGGAAATACATTGGAACCGGACCATCTCCACTTTGGAGCTTTTACAGTTTGTATGCATTTCAAAAATAGCTCACCCAGATTTTTGTTTCGCCTACGACGCTCCACCCCCACTAGGACTTGACGCTTAGAGATTTCGCGATTTTACTATGAACTGTCTGGTTAAAAAATTTTTATCTCGAGCAACAGAGTGGCATAGTCTACCATTGGCCACTATCTTATCAGGATAATACGATTAACATGCGCTCAGCTTAAAATAGGTCAACACGACTGGGGGGAAGGACTAGTTTAGAGAGATAATATCGCTTGTGCTGCAGGGAGTTAATTGGACAATTTAGGGCTGATTGACCTTGCTAGTCGATCCGAATGCTCGCCTATTGGTTGTGGTGAATTCACTTACTGGAACTGGTGGTTAATGATTTTGATTTCGGGATGGTTTCTGGCTTTTACTCTGGTTTGGCTCTAGCTCTCTCAACTGAGATCTTGGTAAAATGTTGCAAAACCGGTGAGGCTAATGCTACTTAGGCCCAAAATACATTCACGATCACAAGCCACAGGTCACTAGATGCACGCGTCTGAAGCAATGTAAACGTATTGCCTAAATTACATTCAAAGCCACAGGCCACAAGCCACGCTGTGATTGTGGGCAAGTTTGATCAAATCTCAAATGATGTCGCTTGTGGCCCCAGCCACGCTGTAGCCGTGGCCAAGCTTGATCAAATCTTAAGTTTTGTGGCTTGTTACCCCAGTACCACCAACATTGAAGTATAACGATTGGGACACAATGTGGCGCTATAGCTCACAGCTGGCACTGTAGCTAACATTGGTTACAATAGTGTTGCTTGTAGTCAATGGCACGGGCTATTATTAACGGTTATTTTAATTTTATTTATTTTTCCCGCAGACGGGAATCGAGCCTACACTTGTTAGAATCGGTCAATGTTGGAGAAAGAAAAATTTTAAGAACAGGGACGAGGCGGTTGCTTTTTCTTCTTGTATTTATAAATTTATTTAGAATCATTAAAATAAAAGTTCTTAAAATTCTTCATTCTCCATCGTTTATTTTAATTTGTAGAATATAAAAATATTATTTAATTTGAAAGAATGAGAAGAAATAGCCTGTTTAGCGTGGGTAGTGCAATTGCGCCTTTTAACTTATAAGTATTTAAAGGCAAAAAAACGCAGAAAATGGTGGGTTACCCCTCTATATCAATAAATCAAGAGTTCAGGGTTTTATGAAAAAACAATTAAATATATAAATCACTCATTTTACTGGGTAAATACTTAAATGTCAGATTTGGCGCGCGCCAAAAGTTAAAAGTTTGGCAAAAATGACCTACAGCGTCAGCGCCAGCTACAGACTGGAGTGCCATCGTAGATTTTCCGTGCTTTGACAGGTGTGGCTATAACGCTAGCTACGAGCTACAGCGACACATTACGTTCACCTCTTAAAAATGGTAGGTTATTCAATATGGCGGGGGATTTGTAATTAATCGGAATTTTGTTTATCTGTGAGAAAACTTGTTTACCTGAGTGAACTAATTCATATTGTATTGTAATAATTCTGCAAAAATATAAAATTGAAAAAAAATAATATTCATTACTACATGAAAGTAAATACACATTTATGCATAATCAGAAGCATGGCTTCTTGTGGCCAGTGGCCGTGAATGTGACTTATGGCTGAACTACAATAGACATATAAGTAAGTACATTTACTAACGTAAAGCAAGCGCGCCCTTTGATTTAACAGAAAGCACAGATCTTCAAATAAATCAATTTACATTTGTTAATTCTATCACTTTTACCACTTTTTAAAATTTAACACAGAAAATATCTTCATTCATTCAAGACTGAAAGCACAAGTTCCAGTTTACAACTGTTTTGTTTTAAATTCCCCTACATGGTTCTAAATTAGGCTGAATACACCTGAGGTATTACTACATCGTTTTTGCTTATGAACTACTTCCCATAAGCTCGTGCTCATGTCGTCAAATGAGTGAAAGGGAAGAGAAATTTTTGCACGCATGAATTTTCAAAAGCAAGAGTGTGAAACAAACACAAAAATCCAAGTAGTTTGACGACGTGGTTTTACCATGCATTGGAGATTAGGCATTATTCACCAGTGTGTAAAAACATCTTATTGAAAGACGTTTCTCGTTCAATAAAACAAGTATATTTCTCTTTGTCACACACACGCCCATTTAAATGCTACATGAAATTCTTTTTTCCAAAATGGTATTGATTTTAACTTTTAATTTTTTTTTAATGACGCCGCATCTAATGGTTGAAACTATCAGCTGTTGGAGCATGAACCAGCTCGTAGGGTTGTTTTTTTTTTTCAATAGGCAATTTGGTTTTGGTCTGAGATTGGGTAGATTTATGTAATTTCATTACAGTACATATTTAGAAGTAAAATGAATATAACGAAAATTGCTTCATTTTGTTTTGAATGCAAATTTCGAAATATATTGCAGTTCCTCCAAAAGTTAATTATTTCTATTTGAAATTGTGAGATCTAGTCTCGTTCGAGAGGGAGGAGAGCCGGTTTAGAGGATAACTCAGTTTTTTTATTTCAAATATAAAATTTTATTTATTAATTCAATTTGCTTAACCTAATATCACAAAATTCATAAAAATAATTCAATATAAATTCAATATAAAAAACTAACCTACAAACTAGTACAATTCAGTCTAAAATTCAATTCAAATTCAATTTAAAAAGACGATGTATTCTATTGATGGTCTCAATTCTGAAAGAAAAAGAAGAAGAAGATCTGAGCACTATCATCAAATTAAATTTTAATATTCAGTCAATAAAGAAATGCCATTGTGCTGCGTGTGGGCACAAGTAAGTAATCAGACACTCAAATTTATCTCTGGTGCGAATTACGGTACGTGTGGGTTCAAGGAAGTAAAAAACTTCTATGAGGAAATTCAGACTCGGATTTGTCTGACCAGAATTATCTTCTGTATATAAAAGGATGTGAAGCTCAGGTTATCCCTGATCAGAATTATCTTCTGTATGAGAAGCTCAGGTTATCCCTGATCAGAATTATCTTCTGTATAAGAAGCTCAGGTTATCCCTGATCAGAATTATCTTCTGTATAATAAGAAATTCAGGTTATCCCTGACCAGAATTATCTTCTGTATAATAAGAAATTCAGGTTATCCCTGAATAGAATTATCTTCTGTATAATAGGAAATTCAGGTTATCCCTGACCAGAATTATCTTCTGTGCAAAAGGTGGGAAGCACGATTCTTTTTACTCAGATTAGCTCTGATTCAGATCAACTTTGCCAAAAGGATGGTGCCATCTACTGAAATTCATCGGCTTTATATAGCCGCTGTAACCAGTTATATCTGTTTCGCCTCGTGGTGTTGCCCTAGCGACGTTTACTTGAATTTTATTCGAGGCGAAAACAGCTGGCGGTCATAATGTCATTTGATGACATTACAAGAAAAATATACGGAGGTGCCTGTAATTTGGTGAGAATTTTGTTGATATTTTTTATTTATTTGTTGTTCATGAGCCTTTCTTTATTTTTTGTTTTAGAGACATAATTCGTCGTAGGAAGGCACACTTTCTGCTTAGTGTATTCAAGCTGACAGCAGGAACTTCATCGTGGGATATTTATATTTATGTGTGAGGACTGAACAGATATATTTGGGTTTTCTTTCTTAAATGTGAGACACACCATTCATAAAGTGTAAAAAATGATGCGATTTAGTAAATTTACATTTCGAAATGTTTCATATTTCGTCACTACTATGTAAAAGCAAAATTTGTAAACTGTTGTGTTTAGAATTTCTACTTACTGTAATCAATATGTATACATGAATTAGAATAATGAATTTGTATGTAGTAGTAAGATCAGAAGCTGTTAACTATTTTTGTGATTTAATACAGCAGTTGGTTATCAGTCATTGAACTAATCAGTCGTGTTTCTTTTTAAAGTCAGTCAGTCCTATTTACATATATATCAACAGTCAGTCTGCAACCATACCTTTTCCCAAACAAAACATAAACGTTAGTAAATATCTGTCTCAAATTTTAATATATTTACATACATATTATTATAATGAAATTTACTAGAGACTAGTAAAGCTTTGCACCTTTATTACTTCCTTTACAATTCACACTGTACTATACATTTTAGCATGTAATTTTAGTTTAAACTATAGGCATTATTTACCTACTATGTAAAAAGTAAAAAAAAAAAATACGTATATAGCGAAATAAAAACGAAAGATCGAGGATATTCTCTAGAAACAACAAACTGCAATTGCAAATGAAATAATTTTATTCCGATGAAAGAAATACAATTTGATATTATCACTGATCCGATGAACGAGAGACTGATATCGAGATAACTAGAATGCGAGACAAATTTACGGTAAAACAAATGGAATTTATAAAAAGTTGAATACAACGCAATCAAATTGCGGTCCATTCCGTTCAGCCCGCAGCGAGCGAATAAAGAAAGAACAAATTTCCAGTAAATTTCTTGGAAAAAATTAGGTCTTCCCTACATCAGGTATAGGCATCGTTGATTTTTATATTGGATCGAGGTATTGCTGTCTGCCACGAATATGCTTAAAATTTTTAAAGAAAAAATTTCCAGCAAATTTCTAAGTGCCTGGCTCAACGTGTTAGCGGTTAACACTAATTTTAATCGTACGAACTACGCGTAGTGCAGCATATGCGTACCATTAAATTGTCGTTCAGTACTAGTGAAAGGTGTTTGCATTACCAGTGCACGAATTCATTATCACTCATTGATAGTGAAAAGTATTTACACTACCAGTAATCGTTTAGTGATAATGCCATTGATTCTGCATTACCAATATTTCTTTTAGTGATAGTGACAAAAAAATTTTGCACTACCACTAATCATTTCATGATAGTGCAACCTGGATTTTAACTATCACAGTGGCCTCTAGTGCTATGAAATAATTAAAGCACTGAAAATTTAATGCACTACACCCATCTCTGAGCAGCATGTATTCGAAACTTATTTTGGCGTCGAAAATTACGTGTCGCATTCATTGTATTTCAGCCTTGAATCATCAGTACGAGTGTATCGTTCTACAGTGTCTGATAAGAAATTTGAAAAGAACTTGAAAAATTCCTTACGTACGAGCTTGCTCCGTTTTTGCTATCGCTTTTTAATGAGAAAGGCATGAGCAAATGCTTTAAATATTTTCCATTTGAGCAATATTCTGGAGATATAAATTTTGGAGACGTTACGTATATATTATCGGCGGAGGATCGTGTTGAATCTTCATCCATTTGCAATAACTATGTCGCATTCGTTCGATCGAAATACACATCCAATGCTATTGTCGTATTTACCGGATATCCGGAAATTGGAGCAGCCGGTAGTACCAAGTATGCGGAGCCATGCCGACGATCATGAAAACATGCTTCAGTAGACATTCATTTTGACGAGACAACGATCTCAACTGTGTCGAAAAACAAATTTCCTGGCAGCAATGCAAACAAGAACCACCTCATTGGAATGTTGAAGACAAAATTTGAAGCTGCGAACTTCATGGTCAAGCAAGCCACGACGGAAGGTGCATATATGCTAATAATCAATACAGCAATTAGCATTTGATCTACATTTCTATTTCTGTAATAGTTGTTGGCGAAGATGTAGATCTTGTTATTTTTTTGACGGCTCTATCGACGCGTTCAAACATGTGTATGTTCTCAAATAAGGAAAGGGAAAAATTTTGCAACAAAAAGTATCATAGATAAAATAGCCACAGATAACATATCTATAACATCTTGGACGCCATCAGTAGCTGTGATACAACATCGGGACTATTCAATCAAGAAAAAATAAAATGTGTCAAAGTACTCCGAAAAATCCAGATTTAACCGAGCTTGTTCAGGTATTCAAAAACCAAAATTTCAGGGTTAATCCATGGTTCAACTACGGTTCAATTACATGTATACGCGGCTGGCGTAGTCGAGTCGAATTGGTGCCCTATAAACGAGGATTGAATAGTCGAGTTATTCAAGTTGGCAGCTAATAGTTGGGATTTATTTTATTTGCTCTTTACTCAAAAGTTTTGTTAGGCTGTAGGTATATTTATTGTGAGTTTATCTTTTTTATTTAAACAAAAGTTATTACTTTGTTACGGTAGCTGGTGAGTGAGTGCTTTGAACGTTAAGTCCCAGCTATCAGCAGAAGCTTATAGCTCACTCCATAATCAGCATTGCAAATGCAGGGCGGCATGTTAGTTCGCCTCAACAATTGGCGGAGAGTATGGGGTGGATAACCATAGAGACCTGCCGCTGTCACGCATCGTATAAAAAAAATATCGTGCCTTACCAAAAAAATGCTAGGCATACAGTTCTGAAGGGACCCTTACACCACTTACCTTTTAGTCACTATGAGTATTTGATGGAATGTACTCACTGCCATTCCACGACCTCCCTTCAGCATTGCCGGAACTTGTATGCAATGTCCCTAAAAACGAGCTGAAAATCGGAGGAGCGCACCTTAAGCGACCTTCATCGTTGTGAAAGGGCTCCGGGAGAGTGAGGGGAGAAATATAAAACAGTTCAGCTCATTATTACGTTATAATTCATTATTCGTTACGAAGTTGACTAACTTTCTTGCTGCAACTGCGGCAATGCATTCACTGTCTGTAAAATATTATGTATATGTATTTAAAATGCATTCAGCTTTTACTTGACAATTCCTTATGTTTACTGCGGCATTAGTACATTGCATTCTGCGACGACACCCCTTGAGGTCAGTTGGGTAAAGGAGCTGATGACGAAACTTATCAAGTTACTCAGACTACACAATAGTGAAATTCTTCAAGATCATTCGTTCCAATAATATGCCAACAAAATATGAAGTAAAAAAATGAAGTGAAAATGAAATTAATTCAGACTCAACCGTTTAAATAATATGATATTAAAAAATCTGATTAAGTTAATTAGATCATATACTAGCAACCTTAATTCATGCTTACCTGTTTTTAATAGTATTTATTCGTACAATTAATATGGTAATAAGAACTGATTAAGTTGAATAATTAGGTGACTCCAACTTACTTTGTTGATGAGAATCCCTCGCCTCGGCGCTTCCGACAAGTTCCGCTATGCCACTGAATTTAAGCTAAATATAATGTAATTTTGACTAAAAAAAGTAGTTGAACTAATGGTACAGGTGATGAGACTTGTGGACCACTTAGTATTGCTGGCAAGAATGAAGTTGAAGTTAATTACTAAATACGAATGATGTTGAGAATTTGGGGACCACATCTTGAATACAGTGTGGTAGTGCATACGGTCATAGTTAAGAGCTCATTGTATGCAGAACTTCATGGCCTTTCCAACGACTGCTCGACCAGCGGTTAAAGAGTTATTAGGTCAAAAACTATTCTGAAAGATATTCTCAAACCCAAATTTGTTCCCCTACTGACTGAAAACACGACATTTAAAAAAAAAATATCGGCTAATTTCGGTATGACATGAATATGTTTTGAGCTAATAACTCTTTAACAGCTGTAGATAGCACATAGGGAATCAAGGTCAAATTCAAGAGGAGAGTCTACAGTTTATAGTTTTTACGTTTTGCAAAAAAATAGAGGTCAAAGTAAAAAAAGAAAGTAAAAAAATCCAAAATATTTTGTTTAAACCCCCCTAACTCCTGAGAGGATTCGGGTATGGGGCCAGTTGAGCAGTCCTTGGATAGGCCATGCAGTTCTGCATTCAATAAGCTCTTAACTGTGAGCACTTTGTAAAATATTGGGTGTTTTGTGTTAATCACGCTGTAATTCCTAAACGGTTGATATTGCCCCCCACATGCTAAACAATTTTTGTTTGGCTAGGTGAGTACTGTCACCTCCTGGTCTATTGATTTCCTTGGGAGAAACACCATGTATATGTAATAATGAAGTGAAATTGGAATTAAGCCCTTATCATCGTAAAAGAGTGATCAGATTATTTAGGATAGTAAGCGGCTAACGTTAAAACATGAATGTCCTGCTTGAATTACATCCAGCTATAAAACTTTAGCGGAGTCATGTACCCCATGCGTGTGTAACGTATGGAGTAGAACGTGGACACCCTCGTCGTGCTCAGGTGAGCAATCTTGTAGAAAAATGTATGCACTCATGCGTAAATAACGCAATAACTAGAAAGGAGACTCCATCGTCGTAAAAGCGTGCTCAGGTGAACTATTTTGATAGGCGCCTTTTCTTTCTTTTTCATATAAAAACGTCACTATTTCGGTGATTTACATAGTTTTCTGTTCGGCGATCTCTCCTTTTTATATTTTTCACTTCCGATTACCTTTTTGTTCTGTAATTGCAGCTTGATTTTTTCCTTTTTTCAGACCTCTCCTTTTTTCTTCTTGTCAGACTAAACGCCTCGAAAAAACTTATCACTCGCTCTCCTTCTTTCCTTTCTTTTCCCAGATTTTTCTCCTCAGCCAGATGCCAAACACGCAGTAAGGCGGGATTGGCAGCACAATCACAATGTGGGCGCGACATGATCACTGTCGCTAGATGTCAGTAGTACATGACATGTGGCATACTGCACCGTTTAAGATACGATTATGTCACCATCAGCCACCTGTTAGTGGCACAACACAGTGGAAGGGTGTTGCATGCTGAGCTGTGTACGCTACGATCACAACAACTTTATAATTCCATCACAAAATATACTCATACATAAGATGTTATGTTGAACTATCACTTCAACTAAATTTGGACCCATGCATGCTGCGTGCTCAAAAACAAGAGTCGAAAACTCAAGTGTGAAAAGTATTTCGTTAAACAACTATAGATTCACATGCTTCCGCAAAATCAGCATATAAAAATGAATTTAATATTGCATCGCTGCCACCGATGGAAGCAACAGCACGATAACATTCGTTCCGAACCTATGGAGTCGAAAAAAAGGCAGAACGATGGGGATGATAAAAAAGCAAGAATGGGCTAATTCGTGTCATCACACTTGAGCCCCTTCTTCGGAATCCTTGTTGAAACTGATTTTCTGCAATTGCAATTTGGGGAGCTTGTGTATGTAGAAAGGCTGGATTTAAATACTCCGTTATTTGCACGAATTGTAACTATACCTGTGATAATTAGCAAGTTCCACTACAAAATAGCAATGAAGAGAAAAAGGAAAGGAGAAAGGAGGAACAAGGCGATTACAGCTATTAACCCTATCGCGGTTAACGAAGAAGAGTGCAATAAATTCACTAATTAGTATATTACATGTAGATTAGGCCTACTGAAGATCTCCCAAAAATGGCACGCCATTTACTCTACCTCATGGTGGTGTGGAAATGAGTTCTTTTTTCCAATACGCGTTTCGTTCATAAATTATATAGGAAACTTTTATTAGTATAATTTATCACAAAATAGCCATTTTCATTGTAAAATGAGTGTGAAAGAAGGTATTGAAAAACTGTTTTTGGCCGCCATTTTTCAATATGGCGTCGTGGTGGCAACAGTACGAGGCGGTAAAGTAAAAATTCGAAAAGAGCACTTTGAAATCTATAAAAATACCAACTTTCAGAAATTCCCGAAACATTCCAGCCAAAACTACCAATTGAATGTACTACAAGAGTAAATTAAAAAATTGTATGGGACAAGACGATTAAAATAAAATTTAGTTTTCAAGACTAAATGTGCAAGTTCCAGTTCACAGCAATTTGTTCTAAATTCCCACTACATGGTTCTAAATTATGCTGAATACACATGAGATATTACTACGGCATTTGGGCTGATTAACTACTACACATAAGTTCGCGCTCATGTCGTCAAAAGAATGAGAGAGAACAGACATTTTTACAATCATGCATCTCCAAATGCAAGAGTGGGAAGCAAACACAAAAATCCATGTCCTTTTACCATGCATTCAGGATTGCATCACTCTCTCGGAAGAGTTGCACTAGAGTCACATAGTTGTAATTCATAGCTGCTGACAATATAAAAAATAAATAATAATTAACATAGATTATCAAATAGTCACCCACACTGACGTTTTTCATAGTCCACGAAAGCAGGAAATATTGAAATATTTTAACATTTATTAGTTATGAAACGTTGAAATTTCGGATATTGAGATTTGCAAAATACTTACTTCGTTAATTTACAGACTGACTACTAGCGAATAGGAAGGATAGGACATGCTTGACATTATTCCCTCCTGCATTTAAAAAAAAATATCAATGGAGTCATGAACGCAGGTAGTTGGGTAGAAAAAACTTTTATTGTTTATACTATCTCGGTTTATTATCTAAAAATACATTATGTATATCTGTATATTATTTAATATAAAAATATTCAACTTGAATATGCTTCATAATAAAACTACTTTGATAAACTACAGGAGGCTTAATTTGAATTCAATTTTTGTTCAGTTTTTTTTTTTTTTTCTAGAAGAAACCTTTTCGAGTAAGGATTACTTATATGAGCAACAGCTTAAACAATATTTTCACGATAATAATTCCTACAGCTAAAGGTTACAAAAATAAAACATAAATATTCATCAAAAAAATCTGAAACACAAAAATAAAATAATCTCGATTACAACAGGAATTTCGTTATATATATGTATATATAAATACAGTATGTAGAGAATTGTAAAAACGACTTTATTGTTTACTTACTTCAAAGTGCGCAACACAGTTGAAATATATAGTATTTTGTTCCCACTCCATATAAATTTTATATAATCAGCCTTTTCCTTTGACTTCTGAAATTATTTTCAACCAGTGCTTCTTACTTGAATCTTGTTCTCAATTGAGCATCCTGAAACCATTTTATGGTCATGTCCATATGTCCTACTTCAAATTTATATATACACTTGTATGTAGGTACTACTTACATATTATATACAAAAAAGTAAAAAGTTTTCTCCCTTTGAAATGCCATTCAGGCTCTTACGCTTGGATGCCAGAACAGAAGTAAGTATGTAATAAAAATACTTTTGCGGTATGTTCCATGTCCTTGGTAAAAATTCTCCTCTTGCATCATTTGAAGTCGCAAAAAAGAAAGGTATTAAAGCGTATTTTTACGTATTTACTTTAATTATTTTTGGTATCTATTGCGACTTTACTATTTCTTTTTCTAAGTTATATATGAGATTGATTTAAACATGACAAGATTGTAAAACAGGTATTTTCATACAAAAATTATTTAGTAATGAAAGATGTAAAAAGGTACAAAAGCAAGATTCTGTTATCTATGCGCATTATGTAAACTTGCCTGATGAATAAAAAGCAAAATTCTAATTCTGTGAGTAATGTTCATGTATGGTGATTAAACGTGCGAATTTGTTTTAATCAAGACGATAAGTTAAATAAAATAATTTCAAAGCTTAACTTTTCGGAAGTGGCGCGCGGTCTATGAGTACGCACCAATATTATATCCTTTTTATTTTTGTTGTAAACGAATCTAAATCTGCGAGCTGCTGTGTATTTTCGGGAATGTAGTAGATGGATATGTCAGTCGGCCGCCAACTTTCCTCACATGTGTGAAAGAAAAATGCCAACTTTGTCCCAAATCAAAAAATGAAATTACGCTTCATAAAAACAGGAATATCTGAAAAATGGTAGCATTTAGGTAGGTACATGTGTAGACATATGAAAGGTAACATTCGGAGGTCTCGAAATCTTGCAAGAAAGTGCTATCCTTATCTTGCCTTTTAGCGGGAAAATCGTTAAAATTGAAAAAGAAATTTCAAAATTTTCCAATATTTTGAATGTAACGTCCTATAACTACCGAAGGAAGGGGGGTAGACAGGTGGTTGGGAATTTGTTGGAAGCCGTAGAGGGTTTACTATTATCTGGAATGCAGGTCACCTTCATAGGACGTATAACAAGAAAGTTACATGGTATTAGGATAAAAAGCACAGAAAATCACAACCCTCCCCCCCCCCCCTCTTTCCGACCACACCGTGCATTTCCGGCTTTCCTACCATACAATTTATTTTTCGAAATTGAGTGAGGAATCCAGGGTATAAAGGAAATGCGATACGTATGGGACACCCTGTATATAATAATTTTTATTGCAGCTCTAAAGTCATAAATCAAAGAAGTAAGTGAAATTAAGATTATTCCGCCAAGGCATACTTAAAGCCTGAAACACAATTTGAGCATTTCAGCCAGCTTGAGATTTGTCAACTGTGTAAATCAATGCAGTAGAACACAATTGGAGCTTTAAAGTTTTTGCCAGATTCAAGTTGGCTTGAGATTTGATCAAATTGCAAATTTCGAGCTCAATGACTGCCAACTTGAGGGAATTTTTAATGTTACCAACTGTGCGAATGTCGAATATTAACTGAGAATGGCTACTGCTGACACATTTAAGAAGTAAACAGCTACCAAAAATGTTAAAATAAAGAAAACATACAGAGTTAGTAAAAGATAAGCAGTTTCTGTGGGACATAAAAAAACTCGGTATTATTTTTACATCCAAAAAAGCATGAATTTATCGTAGTTTTGGAAAATCGGATGCATTTCTATCTTTCTTTAATGCCACTTATGAATAAAAGTTCTCACCAATAACAAGTTAAAGTTGCAAATGTCAAAAACATCATTTGTGTTAAATTCGGCTTTTCCAGTGGAGTTTAGCATAAAGCTGGCGATAAAGCTGCTTGAAACGCTCCAATTGTGGTTCAGCCTTAAAGTAATGTTAAAAATGGATTGTATACAGGTAAAAGAAAATTTACTACACCGGGGGGCATAATCCCAAAAGCATACCACACCAAGGTATCTGTGGGTATTCAAAACATTGTAGTAAAGCTCCCTTCAGATCGCCGAGACAACTCAACTGTGCGAATGATTTTCTCCGATAAATCTGGTCTATTCAGTCTGCTTGCGCGGACCATTTTTTCGGTCATCTCAAGCCAACAAAAATCAGTTTAATTTTAAATAAAAACAAATAGAAAAGCTAGAATTGGTCTAAGACCAATGCTTAGATGAATGGAATGCCCGTATGTAATTTCGTGCGGTCCATCCTTTCTGTGCAGGTATGATTTTTGAAGTAGTTTTTCGCATATATTTCTAACGATTATAACTAATTTTATAGGATTTCGTATTCTGAAGAAGTTTTTAGTACAAAATAAAAATATCTAGGACACAGTATATGTGAAAACCCTAAATTTTTATATGGCAACACCAAGAAAGGGTTGCCCGATTTATTCCTTTTTGATATTTTATTTGTTATTACTATAAAAACAACATGTACCAAATTTCAGCACTTCAAGTCGAAGGTTCTCAGGCAGTGTACAAATATTTAGTGGAAACCGAAATTTTTGTATGGCAACCCCACGAAGGATTTTTTAATTTTACTTTTTTTTTAAAGTTCGTGTACAAAATTTCAGCTTTCTAAGTGAACACACTCTCGAGTTATCGTGCGCATGGACAGACGGACGAACATGCAAAAATCAAAATAACTTTTAATATTATGCGTGGGTGTCCAATCCATTTTGCTCTACCATCATTATTTCTGTGCGTTACAAACGGAATGTCATACTTAGGATACCCTATAGATTTCATCTGGGGTATAATAATAGAAAAACTCTAGGTAACTGGCGAATGAGATGAAAGAAAATCTTTGGAGAGCAGCCATTCCACACGTATGCGATCAAAAAGGGCTTGTTTTGAAGCCGACCATTTGAATGAAACTGTTCGAGTTTGTATGTTTGTTTCCCCCTACCACCTCCCACACTTTTGCTAGTGGGCTTAGAAATTTTGTGATTTCACGATGAAACATGGTTTTCAAAAAATCATATCTCGAAACGGAGCAACGTATTTTTCGGATTCAATGGCCAAATGAAGCTAAAGCCTAGTATCGAGTTCGGGAAAAGTAAAATTTAACGCGGTCTCCAAATATTTCATATTAAAATCGCTTGTAAAATTTTGACGTATGTTAATTTGGAGAAAACAAGGTGACAGATATTTAAAAATGTTATCGCTGAAAAACTTCAAAGTTTTCATGAAGTTCAGATAAACACTTTTGCAATTTATAATTAAAAATGGACTTAAATAATTGAAAATTATCGAGAGAAATTAAATCCATAAATAAATTAACAAAAATAATCTGAATATTTCCAAGAAATTAAAAAAAAAAAAAAAACAGTCTGAAAATAGTCATAGAAACAGGTAATGTCAAAATTTTATCAGCATTTTAATGCTCCCCGCATTTCAAATGTTCAATAAAATAAGTGGAGATATGCAAAGCGCCATCTACATATCTTAAAATAGAGGAATATTCACTTTTTACCAGTGAACTCCGTACAGCACAAAATTATCAGCAACATTTTTTCTTGCGATTTTACCAGTGCTAAAATTTGTATGGAAATATCACATTTTACTCGAACTCGATACTAGGCTTGACAGAATAAGAGCTGGCGACCAAAATATTTACATCATTTCATAAACAACATCTAACAACATACTCTCCTGACATCGTTGATAAATTATGCGGAAGTCTGCACGGCTTTCAGTGGTGTTGGGCGCTGCGGATGGTCTCGAAGGCCTTGAAAAACCAGATAACTTACTTGATTTCATAGAGGCTGATTTTCGTGAGGCAAGTCAGAATTATGTTTCATGATCAGTGGTAAAAATGGCAGACACTTTGGATTGTTGGAAAGTGGTGGTAGACGGCAACAAAGACGCGGAAAAAAGTAGATAGCTTACGTCATACCACGATAACTCGGGAACGCTTCTACTAAGAGTACAGAAATCTTACACATGGACTGTTTTAGAATAAAGTAAATTTATTTTCGAAAATGGGAACCATCGGGCAACTCCGTCGTGCCGTTTCCATACAAAAACTTCGTTTTCGATATACTAGTTATATTAGGGCACGTAGACGTAGAGCGCTGAAATTTGGTACAAGGTATTTCCATGGCAATTGTTTAATACTAGCTCAAAAATGGACTAATCGCGCAACCCTTTCTTGGTGCTGCCATACAAAAATTTCGTTTTTCACTATATATTTGAACACTGCCTGAGAACACGTCAACGCAGAGATCTGAAATTTTATACATGGTCTTGTCTTAGCACTAGCAAATATAATTTGAAAAATAGACTAAATCGGGTAAGGCTGGTGCCATACACTTTCTTTTCTTTCACTATATATCTGAATACTGCCTGAGAATACGTCGACGGCGTTGAAAGTTTACACACGGCGTTTTCTTAACAATTGCAAATACAAGCGCAAAACCCTTTCTTAGTTTTATACGCCCACACCAAGGAGGAGTTGCCTGATTTTTTTTTTTTTTCTGTGAGAAACTGTTCGATAGCGCATCATTCAAGGATAACCATAAAAAGCTCGACAGATTTTAAAGGACAACATTCAAGTATTTAGATAAAAATAAATGTTATGCTCACGATCAGGATTGAACCCGCGACGTTTTGCTTTGAATCATTCACTCCATCCACTCAGCCATTAGCTTTCTAGTAAAACGAATCATATTTGAAAATAAAAACACTTGGTTTGTCCACTTAACACCAAAAAATGCGTTCTAATTTGACCTAACGTTTTAACACTACCTTACGACTGACTTATCTGTCAAAGGATAAAACAGAGTGATAAGAAATTGAAGTACTGTCTGTTTTTTGGTTTCTTTTAATAATGATTACTAATTTTGTAGAAGTACTATTACTTTTGATTCCGATAAGTGGTTTCCGAAGTCTTTCTTTTCGACTGACTGAATTTTCGTATAGAGATTTTGAGCTTCTTATTAATTCTAGTATCTGTACCGTTTTTTACGGTACGAAATATTTTAATTTAAAATATTTCCCCTTAAAGACTTTTCGAGATTTAAATAGTCCATCTCATCTTCCAGAGTATATCTGTTTTTGTTTTTCTCTGTGATAAAAAGTTTATGGTAAACAAAATTCGTTAAAAATGGACGAATTTAACGAAGAATATGGTTATAAAGAAGAAAGTGGCAAAGAAATGTCAAGTCGTGTTGCGGTGTGGTTTGAGTGAGAAAACAATGGTAAGTATGGTGTATTAAATTCAATTTAAAATTCCTAAATGTGCATATTATATAGTGTATGTAAATTTTGTGCTGTATAAAAGTGAGCCTAATCCTATGTATGTCATAATTTACAAGGTAAATAATTCATGTGACCTAACCTAGAAAATCTAAAATCAAAATAATCCATCAACTTTAACCCACTGACATATATAATATGGACTGACTACGTTGATCGAAATGCACTGCAAAAAGTGGGCTTACTTTTATATTTCCGACTCTTTCGGTCTAAGCACCAAGTACCAACTGAAGGAGAACTGTCAGAATGATTTGTCAACAGAACAAATTAAAAAGTAGTTTCGCCAAAAAAATGTTTTTAAATTAATTATTGAATGTCATTAACTGATAAAAAGTGTTTTACTAAAGGCAATATATTCATCAGATATGCAGCAGAAATTCAAAAGATAAAATTAATAGCAGAAATTTCTACAATAATAAATTTAATTTTTTCTTTTCGTATGTTCAACTGGAGTACTACTTGCTTTCATAATTATATTGACTCAAGAATTTGAAGACATGAAAATGTTTGTTTGGAGAAATCTTTAAAACACATCACAACTAAGCCGTAGTAAATAAAAATGTAGCAGCCGAAGAATAGAGTTAGATATAGATGATAAACTAAATTTGACACGGGAAGATATTCTGAAGAAGTTTACACATTTTGGTAAGAGCAGAAACTTTTAAACAACACAAATTAATGTAATTTACATTGTAGATTCAAGGTTTTTATATATACGGTGGGTACAATTGTGATAATGTACATCGATGCAGCCAAATATTCAGAACCAATAGAAGGAAGTAAAGACTTTGTTGCTTAGGTTTTTTTTGCAATATAATTGTGTTTATTTTTAAATTTTTGAGATAGAAGATGGGTGAAGTCATCAACCTAATATTAGTATTTGTATGAAAGTTAAATAGTGTGCTAGTGAAAAACCAATTTTTCTATAATCCATCAGTCGAAATTCCTGACTATTTTTTTGCAAACTCATCCAGATTATGCTATGAACTTTTGTGAAAGTTTTCCTTTAATTTTTTGCTTTTAATGATGGCCTAAATTGGACTGCTCGGTGCATATCAAATAATATTATTTTTCTTAATTATGTTTGTGTAGTGATAAGTTATTGATTTTATTTATTATATCGTATAATTAGTGTAATTATGTTAATTAATTTTCGGATGTTTGCAGATATATTTATATATGTGTACTTACATATGTATATGGTACCTCAAATTTGCTTTGATGATGTAAATAAACTTTTAATAAAAAATCTATACATTAACTGCCGTATGAATTGCGTTTTTTAATATCCCTTTTCTAAACTTAACATAAGAATAAAATATCAGTTCTTATGATAACATAAACGTCACATATAAAGTACAGAGTTAGTGCATAGTAAGACTTAAAATAGTAAACTGCTTAATGAGTGGTAGGTACATAACAGGTAATACAGTTATACTTATACAACTACAGCAGTACGTTCTGATTAGAGCGAGATATTAAGAATAAAGTAACAAAAGTAAGGTACTGAGAGTGAAGTATTGAAAACTACCGAAAGTAAGGGTAAAAGGGAAATGAAGAGGTACTGATATGCACAAATTAACATTAAGCTTTTACCGACACCTCAAGAATGCTAAAAAATACCTCATCAGAACTTAAAAATTCAATTTTCATTGGAATTGCATTTCTTAAAAGTTTTGTTCTATAATCTCCTCTACATAAATAAGATTCTTCAAAATGCATACTGCATAAATGAGGCGATTTCATTTTTAAGACATCTTCATAGTTAATATTTAGTGAATTACACCATATTGTAGCATCAGTTTTATTAGATGGAAACCTTAAAATTATTAACGTTTTATATTCAGAGCCAGTGATTCTTACAAAAATACTTTAGTAATAACGACTATATAAAATCTTATAACATAGCTTATATAGACATAAACTTAATTTACCTAAACATAGCAACTGGATTGCCTTCTATAACAACTCCTCTTTCCCAAAGCATCCTTTGATTATACACCCTTTTGAATTCATTGTTTTCATATAATTAGTTTTATCAAAATCACTTTTCGAACTTATCATATTCACACAATTCACTAGTTTTATCAAAATCATTTTCCTAACTTTTCAACTTTGCATATTAAGACAATTAACAAGTTTTATCAAAATCACTTTTCCAACTTTTCAAATTCCCGCTAATGTCAGCTGACTTTATTTTTTCAATGTTGGCAGCGACCTAAGAACTCTTTTAACACAAGCAATTGAGCTCATATGAAACAGAAAGTTAAGCAGTCCATATTATATATGTCAGTGCTTTAACCTAACTAATCTATTACATTTTTTCTCTTGCAACTATTTGGAACAATAACACAATTATTTTTGCTTGAAGTCAACGTCGGCAACTGCTCATCAGATAAGTGTTTTCATTAAATTCTTTCCATGAATGCGATTCTTGGTGGTATTGTCATATTTTCAGATGCACTGTACTGTGTATCGATATACTGGAACCGAACAAACACTGTGTGCAGAATTTCAACTCTGTACATCGACGCGTTTTCAAATGTTCTCAAATGTCTCACTGTTCAAATATACAGTGAAAACCAAAGTTTTTATGGCAGCATCAAGAGGCGCTTGCCCGATTTAGTGTATCGAACTAGTATTTACCAATGCTATGGAAATACCTTGTACCAAATTTCAGCTCTCTCTACGTCTACATTCTCTTAGGCAGTGCCCTAATATAAATCGAAAACGAAATTTTTGTATGGAAACGCTACGACGAAGTTGCCCGATGGATCCCATTTTCGAAAATAAATTTACTTTTCTCCAAGAAAGTTCGTCTGAAAGATTTCTGCACTCTTAGTGGAAGCGTTCACGAGTTATTATGGTATGACTTAAGTTATACACATTTTCCGCGTCTTTGTTGCCGTCTGCCACCACTTTCCATCAATCCAGCTTTTTTAAGGTCTTCGGAGCTATCTCGCAGCGCCCAGCACCAACCACTGAAAGCCGGGCAGACTTCCGAAAAATTTATGATCGATGTTAGGAGAATATGATTAGATGGAGAATTTTCTTTATAAAATGACATAATAAGTATTTTGGTTGCAAGCTGTCCGTCTATAATGCTTTATATTTTTTTATAAAAAAATATAGCAGCACTGTTCCGAAAAAGCAATTTTGTTAATAATAGATTTTTTTCAAGAAAAGTAGTATTAATTACTATTGAAGATTTTTTTTGTATCGTTTATGAGATATATGAGATATAAATTTTTAAAGTCACCGTATATTCAAAGTAACGTAAATGGGAACTGAGGGGAATGTGCTTTTTTTTTTATACTGAAAACCTCTAGCACTTTTTTGTTTTATTTTTATCTCACATTAATTATATGAATATGTACTATTGATTAAATATTTATATTTGTGCCCAGAATTATTGACGTCCTAGAAAGAAGATGTCGCTACTTGTTTTTCGCTTGTTATTTCCAGCTTTGAAACTTTTAATAAGAGAATTTTCAATGACTGGATATAATGTTTTATTTGGTTTTTAACAATTTGTACTTTATATGATGGATCAAAATTAGAGACTACTCTTTAAGATTTCTTACCGAACCTGTGTACGGCCACAGTGGGCTGAAAAAGAAGAAAAATGTTTGGCTTTTGCTATAGTATACCGGAGAATCTAAAAAAAATTTCTTCTTGAACAAATATTTATATGATGAAAAAAAACATTATTTGTACCATTAAATAAAAGTTTTTATCACATTTTTTGCATGTAGCGATATTTCCTTTCTAAGACGTCAATGATTCTGTGCACATATATAAATAATCAATCAAATCAATCAATCTTCGACTGGCACTCTTTGCAGATGACAGATGACGCTCTGAATTTATAGCTGGGCGAATTACGCCGTCTCCTAAGCGAGCCTTTGCGTACCGCGAGAGTGCGTAACGAGTAGTAGTTAGATTTGACATCGATTTCAGCTGGTAGAATTATCAATAATAAAGCAGACTAATCGTTGGCTATGTATTTTTTTTTTTATACACAGAAGGTACTTTTTGGTCGCCCTCGCAGGAGTGCATTCGGCTCTTTTATTCAACCGACTAATAATCTAATGTATTGAATAAAAAACAACTGTACATTCTAAGCCGGAAAATACTCCTAACTTTTCCAACCTCAACCTTAGTAAAACTTTAAGAACTTCAACCTCGTGAACTCTCCAATTTGATAGTTTCTAATTGACCGCCTAGTTTTTTGCCATTTCTTTAATGTTTACTTTTCAAATTGTATAAAAAGTCATGATCACGCACCAAATTTCTTAATTTCACTTCATTCTGTAAATAATGCATGTAACATATTATAATAAAAAAAAAAATGCCAAAGCTGGCAAAGTTACAAGAGAAGAAGCTCGATAGATGGAAAGATATTGTGCTTTGCCAGTTGACGATATTAGAGCAACATTTAAGACCATGGATCAGAAGAATGATCACTACTATCATCGTGCAAATTTCCAGATGGCTGGAAGGAATCGATAGTGACTACAATAGAAAACGGAAAAGCATCCATCAGCTGTACTATTACTAAAAAGAAAGTGTTCTGTTTTACCATTTTCGCAGCCTTCCACACCCACCGCTACTTGAGCACATGACGGTCGGTTCACTGATTAGTTGTACGAGATCAATTATCGATATCAAAATCAGGTGGCATACTATGACTTTATCATTTGCAACTCTACCTCCCGGATTAAAACGCCTACAGCGTTGAATCAAATTATACTATGCTGGTAAGAAGAAAATACTGCAAAAATTCAAGTGGTTCCTTTATTCCTGATCTCACTAGCGTATTTGAGACAACTGATATAAATATATTAATGCAGAAGCTTGAAATATATGGAGTAATAGGTGCAGAGCTGATGTGATTTAAAAAGTTATCTTACTAATAGAACACGAACTAAAATTTCTGGAAGTATCCCGGAGACAGTGCATGGTGTTCCTCAAGGTTCCATATTTTGTCCCCAACTTTTAATCATCTACATTAATTATATGAATAGCTACTTCGACATAGCAAACTGGTACTCTTTGCGGATGATGGTCTGATCTTTATAGCTGGGTCAAATGTAAAATAATGATAGCAGTTGCTTCAAGAAGATTTATAAAATAAACTAAGTTAAATAATTAAAAAACCATAAGCGATGGTATTCCAAAAACATAAATTCTTGCAATATAAACCTCAATTTGGATAGTGTATCTAGATTAAAGCAGCACTTGAATATAATGAAGAAGATATTGTAAAAAGTGGATTTCAATAGACCAATTAGAAAAATAGTAGATTAACCACTAGAATTATTATTTGACGATAGTTTATGCGGTGAGCTTCGCTTTTGGCGAACATCGGACAGAGCTATTTTCTCTGTGAGTAACCGATCCTGCTATTCTATCAGCCCAGAGGTGGGTGAGGTAAAGGTGTTAGCCTTGGGTTCAGCTACTTCCACGTAGTGCGAGGTGGTAACCACTGTTCGGTGGGCTTGACACTGATTAGTGGGCTAAAAGCTTCTATCATCCCAAGCCAAGGTGGAATAACATACGCCGAGAGCTGTGTGGCTGAGGGGGTGCTCAGTCGCTAGAATGCGAACTCTGAATACAAGGCGACCTCCAGCTTTAATTAGCTTCCCTGTAGTAATGCGTAGCTCTGCTACTGTTCTTCTCGCGTAACTAGTGGGACATATTTAACCTTTAAGAAATAATACCACTTCAATATGTGAAAAGTTTCACTAGTGTCTAAGGAGTCAAGGAATTCAAAGAGAGTTTTGCTATGAAAATTCATAGCGAAATAAGTCAATCTGAAATTGACCAGTTTGCTAGCCCCGCATAGGGCTAATCCTGCTAGGCATTCAAGTAAATAAAGGGTTTTCCAATAAGAGGTGTTATTTTAATTAGCCCGCTATTTCGGTAGATGTCACTTTTGGAGCTGTCATTTTTTGACATTTGACAAGTAGAAACTATGCCATTAATAAAAATGGAACGATACACGCTTCAACAACGCATTGAAATTATTAAAATTCACTATAAAAATGGTGAAAATGTGGCAGAGACGGTTCGTAAAACTCAAACATTTTTGGGTCGTCGTGAAGCACCTTGTCGGACCGCAATACAGAAATTGGTAGAAAAATTCGAGCTGTCGAGACAAGTTAGTGATGGGAAGAATAAAACCCGTGCACTTCGAAGAGGTGATATCAATTGGCCACCGAGATCTTGTGACTTAACACCTTGCGACTTCTTCCTTTGGGGCCACGTGAAAGAGAAGGTCTACGCCAACAGCCCAGCGTCGATTCAAGACCTCAAAGATGGAATTCGTGAGGCTATCGAGGACATAGGGCAGCCACTTTGCGATTTGGTTATGGAAAATTTCAAGAAAAGGATATGGTCCTGTAGGCGTGGTCGTGGTGGTCATTTGGCTGATGTTATTTTCATTATTAACGGCATACCTTCCTCTTTATAATGAAATAAAGATCCGATCATTTATCTCAAAAAATGGCATTTGTCTTTGAATATCAAAATAACACCTCTTATTGGAAAACCCTTTACGTTGTGTTTCGCCTCATATAACTCACACTTAAAAATTATTTTAAGTTTACATATGAGGTCAGCTTGGCTGTTTGCTTTGGCGTATATGGCAGGCAGGAATCAAGCCGTACTGATGATTATACGGTTCCTGCTTATATGAAGGGCACTCTTTTTGCAATGGAATTTCTTTTTTCAAAGATTTTTCGTATAAAGAGTGTTTTTTTCCACTCAGGGGATTAATTCTTTGAGATCTCGACATCTCCGGAAAATCTCCTCTTGCTGAGAAGGTATAAGGACCAGTGTAAAGTCTTCATATTTTTTCTCCAAACCTAAACTGCCGCATCTGTATGTTTTCAATGGTATTAACCGTACTTAAAATTATTTCCTATTACGCCTTATATACGTACTGTATACATACATAAATGTACCGAGATGCATTACCACCCAGTGTAAATAAATGAACAACAAACTCTGTTAATTTTCGAGGCCTAAAAGGAATATAGTTTTTGGGTTTGGTAGAACTCTGACCTTCAAGGGCTATACAGAATATCACACAACTATCTTTGCTACTATACCTTAAGCAAGTATATAATCAACTTTGCTGTCGTTGGGCGATCTATAATCGAAATCGCTGATGACACTGATAACGGATTGCACGTAGGTGAGTTTAGTCCAGCATCCGTAAGTTCTGCCGACAGTAACAATACATGAAACGAGTTAACTTCACGAACTAACTGGAAATGATGCAGTGATCCATTAGCAACTTTGTCTGGCTGAGGTCTGGACTGCAAATTTAGTTGCACATCAATCGGCTCTTGAAATTACAGTGTTAAAGTGTAAAGTGTATCCGTCGGACAGTTTTTTATCTTCTTAGGGATTGTAAATTAAAAAAAAAAATAAAAAAAAATTATTGCCGTGTTAAAACAATAGATAATAAGAATTCATAACTAGCGTGGAAATTACTTTGAAAGAATCTGCATATTTGCACGCGCAGTCTGGACCCTGGAGCGAATATGCCATTAATTACGGCAATCAACAAGAAAAAAGACAACATATATCAATATATTGGTACGAGCGTGGCCTTGGTTCGTTACTTAAAACACAATATTTCGGATATAATTCAAAAGTTCTTTCTTTATTTAAGTATACTGTTTACTCTCATAAATTCACAAATAATTATCAAATCAACTTTTAATTATCACTAGTACTGAACTTCAAAATATCACAATTCAAATAGTTTACTTCTTTCACTTCACTGACTGAAATAAGACTCCGCCCCCTGGATGTGAGTAGAGCCGTATTTATACTCTACAAATTATCCTAGGTCCTTCCTGAATATTCCGTTCTCCAAACCCAAAGTTTACTAAGATGTTACTAACCTAAGGTTGTTTCTATTTCCAACAGATGTCGCTTGTGTCACTTAGTTTGTTATGTATATTCCAGCAGCTAGATTTCGATATATGCACTTGATCGAGAACAGCGAAGCTAATATTAGAGTGGCAGTGAAGTATTGATGGAAAATAGATGAAACAGTCGTAAGGATCTCGTGCCTTTCCAAATCACAAATTGGTCGACCACGTTCAGCAGTGATACCGGAACACTTGTCAGCATTAAAACTATCAGCAACGGCAGCCCTAAATGTTCCCCAGAAAAGGTCACAAAACCAAGAAAAAAAAAACAGATTGTGCTTTTATTGTTTACGTGGATCGCCCAAGGCCCAGTCTATTCATATATACATATATATGTACTGTGCCCACAGTTTGAATGCAATTGAATTTAATTATCTGTTTTATCCAATCTTCGTTTATTTTTGTCTTCTGCTCTGATCACTATATAGCTATAGTCATTTCGCGGTTTTTTTTTCCCTCTTAAAAATTTCAATTCGGCTAAATAGTATTCAATCAACTAGTAAAGTTTAAAAGTTAAAAAAAAAAGTTGAGGTATGCGGAATTAGTTTGAATACCTAGATACCATACCTATTATATATATGTATCTAGCTTGAGGAATATGAAAGAACACATTTTACTTAAAAGGATTTATAATTGAATTTGTTAAAAATCAAATATGATTTGCATGATTTGAATTTTGGACTCCACCGCTGCAAGATTAGATTTTTGATTTCATATTTTAATAATTAATAAGTAAGTACTATTTATGATTGATTTGTAAATAATAGCTTATTATTAACTAAATAAATACCTACCAATCTATCTATCTACCTATCCTGTATACTTCATACACACAAGGCCATCTGAAATTCTAACTCCAATACGTAATATATGTATGTAAATAAATACCTACATTTCATCAAATCAATCAATTATATTAAAAATATTTGCATCAAGCAAACAACGAATGAGCTGAAGGGCTATTGAAGACTTCATATACACATGTAATGATTTCTTTTTCCTCTCGTAAATATTTAACATAAACGGCTTTTCACAATTGATGTTCCAATCTCATTCAACAGGAGCTTATAAAAGATGCCACGATAAGAGTAGGTACTAAGTATGAGTGGGAGTTGGTTTTATACAACCCCGCTTCGTTCTGTACTGAATGGATATGTTTTTATATTGAAAGCCTTAAAATCCCACAGTGTAGAACGTAAGGAAAATAAAATGAATTTTAAAGATATTGCAGGTAAAATCTAAGGTATAATTACGGTTTCCTCCGAAGATGAACGCTGAAGAACACTTATAGAGCAGCATTACTTAAAATGAAACCTTTTATACCACACTATAATTTGGCTATTGGTTTAAATCCCATCATAGATTTATAGGCGTGTTTCGGTATTAATTTAGATCATTCAGGAAATTATATTTGAGGTTGCTTTTTTCAAATCATTCAGAACGTATTTTGTACTCTAGATGAAATCATGGGTACTATAATAAGATTCTGTTTGTATCGCATTAAATAAAAATTATGGTATGGCAAGCATTTAGATTTTCTGTCTGTCCTACGTCACAGTTAAAAATTTTCGATCTAAGTTTAACAATGGACATAATCGGGAACTCCTTCTTACGGTTGCTGTCGAAAATTAAGTTTCGAAACTGGGAAAAATTACTGCCATAGCAAATTTTCGAATTGTACAAAAAATTTAGATCGAATCTGAATAACCGGCCAAGTGCGAGTCGTACTCGTACGAAGGGTTCCGTACCATCATAAAAAATTTAACACTATGTACTTTTTATTTATTTTTTCAAATGAGAGTAGGCGTCATGTAAAAAATAATAATAATGCTGTTAATTGAAAAACAAAAATGCCTACTTATGATAATAATAATAAATGAGAATAAAACGACGAAAAAAACGCTGAAAATTTCACTTTTCTTATATGGGAGCCCCCTTTTATTGTTAATTTTATTTTATTTTTATTATTTGTTGTTATATCACCAATAGAAATACACAGGCTGTGCAAATTTCAACTGTCTACCTATTACAGTTCATGAGATACAACCTGGTGACAGACGGACAGCGAAGTCTTAGTAATAGGGTTCCCGTTGTTATCCTTTGGGTACGGAACCCTAAAAATGAAATAAATTTGGGAACTCCTTGGCAGCGTTGTCGTACACAAGGTCTAATGTTTTACGGATGCTGGGAAAATGGTAAGTCTCAGACGTTGTTTTATTTTTTATTTTTTTTATGATGATGCAAAAGCGCAAGGGATACCCTATGATGCCGTAGCACAGCCTTATCAGGAAAGGAAGAAGGGGAAGGGAATTAGGGATTATTTGGTTGAGTTAAGGAGGAAAACAGATGACGGTAAACTGTTCCACATTTGTACTGTCCTGCTTATAAAGAATTCGCAGAATTTCATGGTACGACCAAATTTCACTTCAAGGATGTGAGGGTGAGCTCCGGTTACAGCTCATGTGGTGCGCATAGGAAGAATTCCACAAAGGATCAGGCTACAGATTTCGTCAGAGCAATAGCCAGAGAAGTAGCGATAAAAGACAGATTGACAACCGACATTACGCCGGTGCTCTAGAGAACCAATAGTTGCTATTGATATGCCATTGCTAATAAGCCGGAAGGAAGCCCAGGCATTTCATCGCGTTTTTGGCAATACCAAAAATGTGATCAGACAAACTAAAATTGTTAGATATTTCAATGCCCAAGATGTTAAGTGATGGTGAGTTTGAGATATCATCTCAATCGACGGAAATGGGTTGAGCGGGTGTTGCAGTACGTTTGAGTTATAACAAACAACATTGCGTTTTGGAAACATTAAACAAGACTTGATTCACTCTGCCCCAAGCGAGTACTGTTTTAAGGTCATGGTTTAGTGAACTGAACATATGGCATCGTTTTTCAACTGTAGCATTCCCACGGGAATCAGCTATAGAGTCGAACAAGTACACGAAATCAAGGGTGCTGTCGTCTGCAAAGCTATGAATATGATTGAGAATGAGAGCTAGACGATACACTGGCATGAATTATAAAACGGTCTGAAGTAACTCCGTTCAATATGACTTCAATTGGATGGCGGGAAAGAAAACTTTCAATCCATTTTAAGAAAAGAAGGTCTAGACCTAATGTCTTAAGTTTAGCAGGATGCTAGACTCTATCGAAAGCTTTCGAGATATCTAATGCGATGATTTCAAATTCACCAAAATTATGGATACATTGAATTCAACGCTCGGTAAGGAATGTTAGTATATCTCCAGTAGAGCGGCCAGACCGAAAGTAAGGGCAATTGGTTAGCAATTTGAGGGATCGCTTGCCTTTCATTTTTTGAATATTGGCTGAACATGTGCAAGTTTCCAAGCGTATGAAAAGACTCCTGTCGAATAGGACAGAGCCGCAGAACTTGATTACAAGGGTCAAAAAAACATCAGGCCCAGCAGCCTTACACACATTTAGACTTGCGAGCACTTTAAAAAATTCCTTTGTGCGGAAATGCAACGGTCTTTGATTATAGTTGCATGTCGGTGGAGAAGTAGGAGTTTGCGAAGAAGGTGGAGAGAAAGAACTCGCAGCAAACTTAGCTGCAAACAAATTGGCATTGTCCACTGATTCCGTGGTGAATTAGGGGTGGTACCGAAGAACTGATGAAGTTGTTCTTGACTGTTTTAACAAGAGACCGGAAATTCTTACTACTCTATCGACTAGTAAAGATCTTCTATCTAATGTTTTGGTCGAGTTGGAACGAAGCTCGCTGAATAATGGATTTGCAGGTGTTACGTGCCTATCTATAGATCTGTCTCAATTCCGCCAAATTCCACAGTTTATATGCCTCAAATACAAGTTCCTTAAATAGTTCAACATGTCGCCCCGCTGGACTTGTGGCTGAAGAATGTCTGAGCCATTGCATGTTATGGCTGCGGTATAAAAACAAAAATAAATGATGTGTTGATGAAGTTTAAATCTAATCCAGACGTAATTAAACTCATGACTAGTTAAAGCAAATTCAGGGACAATAAAGAAAGGCACATCATTACGAATGTACACAGCGATTCTCCTCTGAGGAGAAAAGAGTGGCACTAAGTGAAAAATCGGTATGCGAAACTGATTTATATCAGCAACAGAAATAACCTTGGTTTCACTTAGGGCCACGGTTTAAAGGAAGACAAGTGGCAGAACACCGAAAAATAATTTCTTCCTAAGCCACGAATGTTGCAAAAATCTAAGCAACATTTTTGCATTCCCCCAAATGAGCAAAAGCGCACAAAACCTCAATGAAAGGCACACAGCCACCGAAGTGACCAAAATAACGGAGTCCAACTGCAAGCCAAACAGCTGGTTGAGTGCTAGGCAGCAGTAGTGTTATGGCTACTGTTCCGACCTTTGCACCCAAACAAGCAATCAGATGCTTCGCAGCGGATGGAAAGAAAGAAATGGAATAGCCCTACCTCGCCTGTGCAATTAAAATATAGGGCATAAAAGTCCTTCCCCTTGGCGTTCACGGTACTAATCTGAGAACTCGGAACTTAAAACTCGCGTCGAGATGTTTAAAAAACGCATTAAAAAGGGAAAAGCACGGCACGCGTCTGCTTCCAATAGCAGTCCAAACTCATCTTTTATGAAATGCGAAAAATAACTTTATCGAACTTACTAGCAGGTATACATCTAGGGTATCACCAAAATTGATCTTAGACCAATGTGATGATATGGCATTTATGTTTTACAAAGTGGTGCTGTTGAACCAGATATGTTCAGCCTTATAAAAATGCTTTATTTCCTTCTTTTACAAAAATTACATATTTAGTTTAGTTTAGTTTGAGAAGAAGTTTGCGGTTCCAAGGAGTCCCTCGAACGTAAGCCAAAACAGGGCCCGTTGTTCACATCCCGGACCCTCTTACAAATTTAAGTATTGGCGCCCAGCGCTCGTTACCCGCTTTAGTTCATTATTTTTCAGCTGAGGACATTTTCAAGTGGGTTGGTTCACATAGCGGATCCTGACTGGCATGCCGAACTACAATTAGTACATACTTGCAAACAGTATTTTGATACCAATACTTGCATAACCAAAAGTTGTAGAAATATTGATTCATTTTGTTCTCATGCAAATCCCTCCGGGAACATTCAAGTTAACTTCAATCTGTGTAGTACAAAAACTCACTTAATTCCTTTACTTTTTTCGTAAAGATTTCTTTAATGCCACCGATGGTTTTGATCATGGCGAATGACGGACATTTACGTAGAAATTTCGGTTTTTTATTTTGAGTTTGCTTTGAATACATATGCAAAGAAGATTTGACGAACTTTTGGGATGCTATGCAGTGTACCGGAAACAATTAAAAGCATATAATGACAGCATTAATACCACTAATGACCGTTACAAGATCACAAATTCAGTTCAACCAAATGGCATTACAGCATCCGTATCTTTTTTTTTCTGCAAACCTTGAAATCCAATAAATAAATTTTTAGAAAAGTAAAAAGTATAGCTGTATTTCTCATATATATTGGTTAAATTTGTTGTGTAAAGCTTTATTAATGTCTAAAATGTTACGGCAATAGGCATACATATCTACGAAAGGATGTAAAATTCACTTGGACTGAGAAATGCCAAGAAGCATTTCAAAGCATAAAAATACTTTAACCTCTCCACCACATTTGATTTACCCCGATTTTTCAAAATCGTTTAATCTAACTACGGACTCAAGTAACGAGGCTCTAGGAGCTGTTCTTTCTTAAGGAGAAGTCGGAAAGGACCAGCCCATTGCCTATGCCAGCCGCACTTTAAATAAATCCGAAAGAAACTACTCTACAAGAGAGAAAAAGTTATTGGCTATTCAAGGTAGGAAATTCACGGTCTATTCAGACCATAAACCTCTCAAAGGTGTCTTCAGTGTGAAAGACCCTACTTCCCGTTTGGTGAGATTTCACCACAAATTATCCGAATTCGATTACAATATCGAATACAAACCAGGGAAGTACAACACTAATGTAGATGTACTAAGTCCCATCCTTCACGCATTAATAGAAGACAGTTTAGGCAATACCTTAACGGTAAAAGCCTTACTCCACCACACGATGGACTCAGATGTGGAGGAAAATAGTTCCCCAAAGGCAAAAAGTAAAAAGAATTTTGCTCATTGTTTCGTTGTGACTCGCGCTCAGAAGCAAAAAGCTCAAGAGACGATAAATAGCTCCATCACAGAAACAGAAGAGCACACGAAAGTGGATCAAAACGAAATTCAGATACCAGACGCAAATATACAAGAGCCCACATCGCTTGATCAAAAAGTAAGTACGGGTAAGACATCTGAAGTAATCACGAGCCCCACGGAGATCTGCACAATCATAAAAGATTATCACGATTCTCCATTCGGTGGCCATCAAAGTCTCATAAAAACTTACAAACGTATAAGACGCAAGTATTGGCAGAGACACATGCTTAGCGACATTAAAAAATATATTAAAAAATGCCCAAAGTGCCAAACGATGAAAACATCTCCACAATATAAAATGCCGATGGTTATCACGGACATCGCGGAACAGCCTTTCGACAAAGTTTACCTCGATATTGTAGGTCCATTAGAAGAGACCACATCAGGTAACAAATACATCTTTACCTAGCAAGATAATTTAACAAAATTTGTCGTCTGGTATGCAATACCTAATGCAGAAGCAGTCACAGTAGCGCAAGTTTTCTTTGATGGAATCGTTACGTGCTATCGCATACCCAAAAGAATACTCACCGATCAGGGAACACATTTTCTGTGTGAATTATTAAAAAGGATATGAAAGCTTCTTGAGGTAAAGAGGTTACAAACTTCAGCATACCACCCACAATCTAATGGAGCACTAGACCTTGCACATAGACCCTTAAAAGAATACCTGCAAACAATCGTAGATAAAAATCCCAAAACATGGCACCAATACCTATGAACCGCTGCATTCGTGTACAACAATAGTGTACCCGAGGGTAATAAACTTACCCCAATGGACTGCCTTTACGGTTTCACAGCGCATGTCCCATCAGATTTAGAATGGGATCCCGACTCCGTCTATAATCATGAGAGCTATTATCACATATTAAAGTATAAGCTCCAAAAATCATATGCTACGGCACTACAGAACTTATTATCTAACAAACAGCGCTCAAAGGGGTACTGCGACAAGACAGTACGGCCCCTCACTTTCCATATAGGAGACAAGGTCCTCATCAAGAACAAAAGCAGAAAGCATAAGCTTTCCCAAATCTGGGTAGGACCTTATTAGGTAATCGCAATATCAAATGATGTGAATACCATAATCAAAATTGGTAGATGTGGCACAACGGTACATAATAACCGTTTAAAACCATATTTCGAGTAAAAACATGTTGAACAAAAATGAACCAGGTTGACTTAAAGTGCCTACTTTAGTTTCCAATAAACCCCATTGCAATACCTCCCTCAGAAACTGGCGGTTGAGTCATTCCACTGCTTAGTTTAATACGGCACGAAATAAGTAAAACCATACTTAGAGGACTAATTTTTTCCTCCGAACTGTCCACATAAATGGCGCTACAATTAATTGTAATAGAACTCCTCGTCCAGTACACGTCAGGAGAAATCGACGAGAAACCCTAGGCTATAATGCGTCTCAATAGCTCGGGTATATTTTTCGACGATCTAGGAAACCTCATGGTGTATCACAACACCTGGAACGTGCTAACGGAAATAGATATGAATGAGCAAGAGACACAAATCAGTCTATTAGAACATGCAGAGCACTTAGTGCATAAACTCTGCATAAATATAACAGACCAAGGAGACCTGTGCAATGTGCAGCAACTACACATACACGCTATAATAGACAGCGTATAAAAGCGCACAAGAGCCATTAAAGAATTAGTCCCAGGAAGGCGTAAGGCCAGATCACTATTCGCCGGAATAGGCGGTGCCATGCACTATTTGTTTGACACTATGGATAATAACAATGAGGAGGAAATATACAGTAGGTTAGATGAACTAGAATCGAATGCACAAGCCCTAGCGAGCTACAGAAACAACAGATTAGTGTTGTCAAAACCACCTTGGAAACGATTCTAAAATCGCTGGCCATGTTAATGGACAGACAACACAAAATAGCCCACCAGATTAACGATCTGCATATTGGCATATGCTGGCCAGGGATTTAACAAGAAGGTAATTGAGACAGGAAATCCTAACGAGCCTGCTTCTCCAAATTATAGAAGACGAATACCGACAACAAGCCCTTCTGGACATAATAATGGCTAGTAGAACAAATCATATTCACCCACTCCTCGTGTCTCCGCAAAATCTGTTAAAAATATATCGGCTGACAACCTCGAATTGTCCAAATGATCAAAATTTTCTGTCTGTCCTACACCAGACAGCAGGAGCTAAGCCTATCCTCATGCAAAACAATTTGGTGGTGAGAATAAATCTCCCAATTTTTGGTTCACCAGAAATGAGGCTACGACAAGCGATGTTTCCCTGTGCCAAAAACGTCAAATTATTCATTAATTCCAGACACTGGTTATTCATACGTCGCAAACAGTGCAAAAACATAGGTATTCCTCCTATTAAAAGGCGAGGACATGAAAACCTGCAAGAAAATTACAAGTACCTTGGAAGAAAACACGTAGGTATGTAGGCCGACTTAATACGCCTATAATAAAGACAGCAACATCAAATGAATGTGCCAATAAATTATTGTATAACCCTTTAAATGAAATGCCCAAATGTAAGTTTAGAGTACAAGCTCCCCAAAAGGATATATTGATCAAATTAAATAAGCCCAATGCGTGGCTATTTTCATGTCAAGTGCAAATAGGTGAAAAGGTATTTAAGTGTGAAAATCAGAGTAGATATCCACTTAAAATTACACAACATAAACAATTTCCTGAACTAAATCATCCCCTATTCAATTTGAGTCTTGGCAATATCTCATCCGAATCTCAAAACTAAAGATTTGCGCAACCCAAGATCTTAACGGGAAACGATATTCACAAAACAATTTATAAGGGTACGCATTCATTGGAAGAAATCAAAAATAAAATTGCCAAATACCAGGAAAAGGTAGTGAAGAAACACTCTCACTTTCTATCAACAACTTCGATATCATTGTCGAGCCTATTTGTTCTGGCTATAATGATTATTATTGTAGTCAGATATCTACACCCTGTTGTCAACAAGATGAGACAACAGAGGAATCAACCACAAGGTAACCCCGAAATTTTGACAGAGGGAATTCCTATAGAAGAGCCAACGCACGCTCTCCCACCCACTTTAAAACGAGCTAAAACTCTCCCAAGAACCAAGTCAGTCCAAATAGTCTAAAAGGTGCGATACTGACACTGTCAACATGACCCCCTTGAGCAATGTAAGATCTGCACAAATATCAAAAGAAACAACAAGCTCTAAATAAAAGTATGCCAACCTAAGGGTAGGACATATTTTTAATTCTACATGCATGATAAATTATAATCAAAAAAAGGGGGGTAAGATAGAAGGAGCTTCGGTATAATTAGTTCTAAAAATAAATAAAGACAAAAAAAAATACTTTTTCAAATAATGTAAAAATCTAGCAAGTAAAGAAATATATATTAGCAAAGTCAAGATTGAACAAAAAGAGCAAACACAGAAAAAAAGGGAATTAGGACAATATGCTCAAATAACTCTACTAGTTGGTCTGGCTAAATTCCTTACATATACAATTGTACAGAATAAATTCAAAATGAAAGTTGCTAAGATATTACATAAACCTAGAAATAATAAAAGTTAATTATAAAAACATATCAAAAGATCTATAAGAAAGAGTGTAGTAGAAAAGTAATACCAGGCTACTGATGACAATATAAAAGTGATAGTTTCACTTAGTAATAAAATTTAGTTAGAAGAATAATAAGTATAATAATAGAAGAGTAAACACTTTTAAATATGTTAACATAAGAACTACAGGATTAACATTATGACATTCTGGAAGGGGACCGGTCCCGTTCGTCGCCCCTATCGGTGCGCCCCTGGGGAGAGGTAAGCACTGGTAGGGGCGGGGATTCAAAGTTTAAACTTTAAACCGCTATATTTTCTCAACCAAGTATCGTACCTGATGGGTTAATATCTCAAATGAAATATATCAATTAGGTGAGTACGTATGGTTGATTTTAAAGTTCGTGGGTGAAGAGAGAAAGGAGTTGAAATTGGTTGAAAATCGTAAAAATCAGAAGGGAAGCCACCATAAATATTAAAAACACATAACCGCTTCTCCTCCGAACATTACCGGCCGATTTTGTTGGGGTATATTTTGTTCTATTACATAATTGAGTCCTGCATAGGATAGGCTAACTTTTATTCCTTACGTGGGGAGGGTAAATAAGGGCCTTAAAATTCGATCCATTTGATCTCGGAGTATAGGGGTGTGGGTGCTCATACGCCTTCAAAAAAGAAAAAAATTAGCTATCCGATGGTGTAGTAAATGTACTGAACAAACTTCGACCCCGCAGGGGGCGCAGTATATTTCCTATTTATTTTTATTATATCAACATACGCGGGACGTTGAGACCTCTCTATGTGCATACTCATTTTTTAGTACTACACTGTTTTCTATTCGACGTGTAGTACTAGATCACCTTATTTTCGAATGCACATAACTCGAGAGTGTTACGTCCGCTCGGGAAACGGTTTTTTTATTTGCTTTATCTAATCGATGTACATATATAGATGCTTATGATTCGTAGCGGAAGATTTTTTCGGACGGGGGTACTTTTAGAGAAATTCACCCTTTTTTTAAACACCTCTGTTTTTGTCAAATTGCAATAGTTCGATATGAAATGTTAAACGACTATACAACTTTCGAATTACTATTAGGTGATATAAATTTTTATTGAATTTTATGAAAGAGGAGGGGGTGGGGGGTGTCAAATTGGTTAGGTACCAAAACCTTGATATTCTCAGAACTTCCGTAAATATCAACCGATTTCAATGAAACTTTAACGCGTAATATATACATAAGCTGGTAATCTTTTGGAGTTTTTGATTTTCGAATTTTGAAAATTCGAAATATTAATCTTGAGATATTTTGAAAAACTCGAGGATTTTTCAACGCGAGAGTATACTATTATTTATTATTCAGTTCCAAGATAACGGGTTGTAATAATCGAAAAAAAAATTCGAAATTTCGAAATTGCCATGAGCGCAGCAAGAACATTTATTTTAGGGTGGTAAAATTCGTTCTATTCTTAATTTTCCTGAAAATTGTTTTTCGGAGGAAGGGGGCGAACTACTCTCAACAAAAACTTTGGCCTTCCCCACCCCCTCATTCTTCTCCAAAAAATTCCCCCCACCCGCTCTATACGTTGTCCCTCCCTACCCCGGAGATACCCTCTATACACTCACCCCACTTTCCCCTCACGTTTCCCAGAAAACTGAATTTTGTTTCTGCACGTACAATTGTACTAATTATTCTGTTCCAACATATCAGACCGTTAGAAGTTGCCTTCACTAACGGGTTCTATACGTATGAAAAACAATTGGAATTTCGAAATTCATACAAGCGCAGCAAGAGCATATATCAAACGGTGTAAGAAGGCATTCTTAATTTTTATTTTTCCTCACATATTTCCCCTTCACCCCTCAAATATAATACACGTCATATATGCGCCTGCTGAACCTTCATCTTTACTGGCAGAAACATTTTTTTTCGGCGGGAAGGGGCTGAATTTCCCTAAACAAAAACTGTAAAAAAAATTATTTGTTCTTCCCCGACCCCCTTATACTTCCAATGGAAATTTTCCTTACACCTCTAGGAGTTGCCCCTTCCATTCTTTAAATACTCCCCAAACATCTTTTCCCCCGTTAGCCTTCACGTTTCCCCGCAATACAAGAAATTAATAAATTAACATTAAAAGGTTCGCTAAATTAGATTCAATCTAATTACCTAGCAGGAAAAGTGGGAATGCCCGACTTAGTGAATCTTTACTGTCAACATTACCTGGAATGCATTAGTAATGAGTACATGAACATACCTTACGTTTACCTGGCTTTCAGGGAATGCTTAGAGTAGGCAGAGATAATGAATAGATATATTCATTAGTGTTGTTATCGAAAAGAGATAGAAATTTGTGTGGTTATATTTGCATTGTTTTTCTAAGAACAATGAAGGAAGGACAGTGCGTGCAGATGAAAAATATTCTGATTTGTGCATTATATTAGGAGAAGTTGATTATTTTCAGTTAAGTACGACATACGAATAAGTGAAGACGCGTTTATTTTCCACACCTTTCTAAGAAAAGCGGAAGAGTTCTTTCCTTCACCTCTCAGTGAAAACAGAAAGAGTGCCTGAGGGTATAAATTGAATGGTTCTTTCCATCCTTCTGGAAAATTCATGCTTAATGGTTCCGATCACTATTTTGAAATGGCAGAATGAATGCTTCCCCTGAATTTAAAAGGAGAACTCTTTTCTCCTTACAAAGAATTTAAAATTAATACTTCCTTTCAGCCTCCAAAAAACTAATGAGGAATGCTTCCTTTCACCTTCCAAAGAATTAATAAGGAATGCTTGTTCTCCCCTTCCAAAGAATTAATAAGGAAGGGTTCCTTTCACCTTGCTGGTCATGCAGAGGTAAGGTGTGCAAGTATATAGCCACTTTATATACCCTCCCGTCGTAGGACATCAATGCATTAAAAGAAATGGACTGAGTATCAAAGCGTATAGCTTCCATACCTTTCACAGAATGTTTTCGGAATGTCTCCCGTTGGGTACAGACTTTGGGATCTTTATATAACATCCCTTGGCTTTTATGTACAGTACATATGTATGTACATATATACACTACGGCTCAAACAAATTGGATTAAATATGGGGCGCTCATATTCTCTTAGAAATATATTCGCAATTTTTCCTTTAGAATTTGTATATTGGTGGCTGACAAACAGTTGGACTCGAAATTTTTTCTTTGGAAAATTGACGTGCTATTAGTGGCAGGGCCGACAACAGGCCAAAAATAGTGACACATTCATTTTTTAGGAATTAATCATTGTGAAATAGTTCTACATATATTGATACTTATTGTACACTGGATAGTTTAGGAAAATAGTCTGCCAGTAATTTTAAACTTGGATCCTTATCTTTCCAAACGCTACAGTTACTTAGACTTAACAAAATTATAAAATACTTTTGATTAAAAAGTAATCTTAATTAGATGGACTGTTTTCAATTAAAAAAACCTTTTCTAGCCCAAACAATTTTAAACAATTCGTAATTGTCCAGTGCAATGCAGTGTGTTTCCTAGAAACAAAAGATTATCCTAAGCTAATAAAATCAGCAATAATACTCATAAACTAAAGTACTATTCAAAATTATGCACATATGTCCATACAGAATGTACCCATTTGATTAATTTATTATTTGTTTGCTGAATTCACCTAGAGCGAGAAAATCGAGTATTCGAATGGATTACAAAACAAATTCTCAATGTCAAACAAATCTGCAATAAAAAAGGGAAAAGAGAAAAAAATTCCAAATATTTTCCCTCGGTTTGTATTCTAAATAAATATCTTTCATCATAAAAAACCATAAACGAAAAATATTAACAAATTTCTGCCCTTTTTTTTCATTGCATTTCTAATCCACACCAACAACAAAGTTGCACACACAGATAGTAGCCGACCGGCCGCGCTAGCGCAATGACGCGCCGTAAATATACATACGTGTAAGATAGATACTAATTTTTAGAACCACATAAGAAACATTTGTTTGAAATTTTGTACTGGAGTCTATCGCCATCTCGAAAAGCTTATGAGAATTAAAATTAATAAATCATTCACTTTTTATCATGATAGAGGTTTACAAATTGATTTTTATAAAATAAACTACTTTCGGGACTTATCCAGTTTTTGGGCCACTGAGTAGAATCACCTCAATTTTCCTTCTTGTGTTAAAATAAACATGTTGCAATAAATTTTATTCAAGTTACAAGAGTCTCAATCTAATTGTTATGAAAGTAATCATAACATGAAAAATATTAACAAATTTGAAAAAAACAGCTCCGGTAGCATTTACAAATATGTTTGGAAAACCTATTGTTCATCCAAAACATATTTAATTCATATTCAACAAAACAAACCACATTCAATTCACATTCAATAAAATTCATGCAAAAAATGCATTGATGTAATACATAAATTCTCACGAGTCATAGAAGAATTTGCTGATAAGAAAATCAGAAAGATTCAGGCCAGACGTAAACTGACACTTTTGTTTTTCCTTACCGCGGTGTTTTGTAAGAATACGCAAGATGACACTTTTCTTGCTCTTGGCACTGGCTCGTGAGAATTTATATAGATGATAAAATTTGTTTCTTTTTTACTGAGTAAGCGTTTTGCTAATTGAATTTTTCACATATTTATGTAATTGAGTGTATAAAAATCAGAATTTAAAAGAAATAGAGGCTCAGTTTTTCACAAACTTTCGGCGGTGTTTTTTACTAGTATAAATCTTGTTGCTAATCTCTTTACTTTTCAGGAAACTCCTGGTGTGGTGGTTCAAGTACTGCGCACACCTCATAACACAACTCAAGGTACAAGAACCTTTGGCTTTTCTGCGACTATAAGGTAAAAGCACTTTATACATTTTGGTGACCCCGACGTGATTTTCGTTCACGTCACACATCTCGTTCACATATCAAACGCACCTCCAGTGCTGTATCAACATGAGCTTAGACCAGCTTACTCAACGCCAGAAGGATACAGGTGATGAAATCCAGCGACTAGCGACCAATTATTCGAAGGATGGAGATGACCGCAAGAACAAAGCATACATTCAAAAGAGGCTACAAATGATTGATAATCTATGGGTCGACTTTGAGGAAACAGACACTCAAATTCGAACTCTATACGGACAACGATTGGAACATAGCTACTTTACAAAGAACTACTATGACGGCATACAGACGGGCTATGAGAAATTTAGAGGACAGATCATGTCTAGATTGCCCTTACACAAAGAGACTCATGGCATCAAAGACAAGTTACCCGATGCACCCAGTATCAAGGAACAAGATACGGCTCAGATGGAGCTTAAGGGAAAAGAAAAAGCAGCTGATGTCAATCTGTCTACAAGAAGAACCAGCTGCCAAAGTAGTCGAATCTAATAAAGAAACTCCTGTTTCAACTGTGAGAACAAATCAGCTTCGTGTTCTTGTGAGTAAACAGCAGTCACGTATGCATACCATTCAACGTACTCTTGGCAACCCAGAAGGGCCAAGTGAATCTCAAACACTCCAGATGAGAATCAAAACAGTTGAGCAGCACTTTTCAGTATTGCAAGAGCTTCACCATAAAATTTGGAGTTTAGCAGATGCTCCTGACACGTTCGATTATGACATTGAAAGCTACTTCAATCTGGAAGAACAGATTCAGAGTACACTTGCTCATCTATACAAACAGTTGAGCCAGATAGTTCAAACTACCAATGGCAGCAGGGCAATTAACGAAGAAGCTACCACAGCCAATGTAATTAGAGTGAAACTACCCAAGATCTCCTTACCAACGTTCGACGGGGTTTATCTGAAGTGACGGCAGTTCCGTGATCTCTTCGTAGAGTTGGTCCATAATCAGCCCATTGCAGAATGTCAAAAGTTGTGGTATCTCAAGACATGTCTCTCGGCGGAAGCAGAAAGGCTCATTCGGCATATCACTACTTCAGAAACAAACTATGCAACAGCATGGAAACTAATCAACGACAGATATGAAAACATCATCACCGCCTTAATAAACAAATTGCTCTCCCAACAAAGCATATCCGTCGAAGGCCCAATAGCAATCAAGTCCATGCACGACTCAACACAGGAGTGCTTGCTGGCCTTGCAAAATTTAGGAGTACCCGCAGTTCAATGGGACCCTATTGGCATTCACATCTTGGTCAAGAAGCTGGACAAAACCACCCATGCATTGTGGGAACAGTCATTGGCACAACCAAGAAACGTGCAACCCCTCAACACTTTCTTAGACTTTATAGAGACTCGCTTTCAATCATTGGAAGCGCTTGGGAGCAAGGGCAGAGGAATAGAGGAAAGGAGACTCCATACATTAAAGTCTTTAGCTTCGATAACCAACACAGGGGCAACTTGTCCAGCTTGTAAAGGTGATCATAAGCTTTTTGCTTGTAGAAGTTTTTTGCAATTATCACCAGAAAAGACAATCAGCCTCGTGAAGGCCGCCAAACTCTGTTTCAATTGCTTGAGCACGGGACACAATTTAACTGCCTGTCCCTCTGGCAATTGTACACGATGTTCTCGAAAGCACAATACACTGTTGCATCTTCCAGACAAAACTCACAGAACAGAGAAGGTCAACGAAAATTCAGGTAAGGTGCTGGCATCAATCCGACAATCAGCATCTACCAACCGCTCTGCGAAGGAGCCTGTGACAAGTCCACCGGAAATAGACACGTCAATATCACTAACAACCAAAACGGCAGCAACAACCAGGGGATTAATACTCTTAAGCACAGTCCTGGTCAAGGTGAGTGGTGGAAACGGACCTGCTATTGAGTGCAGAGCAGTCTTAGATTCAGGATCGCAAGTAAATCTCATCACTGAAAAAATGGCCAAAAATTGAGACTAATGGAAACTCCCGAGCTATACTACACAATACTATACATCGGACAAATCAAATTAAGCGAGACACTACCAACACTTCAGCATACCGCCTACGGGTGGACAGCAGGTGGCAAGATTACAAACGAAACTCAAGCTCAGGCAACATGTGCAATCCTCGAAGAGCAAGAAATGAACCAACAATTAGAGAAATTCTTGAGACTGGAGGAGACAACAACTAACACCAGCAACTTCACAGCTGCAGAAACACGCTGCGAAAGCCATTTTAACCAAACTACAAGAAGAAACTGCAACGGTCGCTTCATTATACGATTGCCATTTCAGAAGGATCCCAGACAATTAGGAGAATCAAAGGATGTCGCCTTCCAACGCTTTATGGCCCTAGAGCGACGACTCGCTAAAAGTACAGAGCTGAAGGATCATTATTCTCAATTTATGAATGAATACATAAACCTCGGTCACATGAAGGAAGTCAAACTGGATCAGGTCGAACGTCCCTACTGCTTCCTACCCCACCATTGTGTGATCAAACCTGACAGCACTACCACCAAACTCAGGGCTGTGTTTGACGCATCTGCGAAGACGTCATCCAACCTCTCTCTCAATAATATTATATACACGGGGCCAACTATTCAAGATGATGTATTCTCAATTCTGTTGAGATTCCGGATACCAAGATTCGTCTTTACCGCCGATATAGAAAAAATGTATCGGCAGATACAAGTTGAGGAGGTTGACCAGAAATTTGAACTAATATGGTGGAGAAGTAATGAAAATGAAAGGCTTAAATGCTTCAAACTGTCAACGGTTACCTACGGCACAACATGTGCTCCTTACCTGACAACAAAATGCCTTCAAACGTTGTCAGAATAAGCAGCTGTAGAATACCCTCTTGGCGCCAAGGCATTAGCTCACTATTTTTATGTTGATGACGTGCTTACCGGCTCAGACAGTCTGACAAACACCATAGCCATGCAAGACCAATTGAAGTTCACTCAGCGGGATTCAAATTGAGGAAGTGGTGCTCAAATCACCCAAGACTACTGGAGAATATACCGGAAGAAGATCGCGAGTTACAATTAGATTTCACCAATAAATCTGAGGAAGACATCAAGACAATTGGTTTGACTTGGCTACCTAAAACCGATGAGTTTCAAATCAGACCATCATGGAATAATAAGGACAAGGTCACAAAGCGCATAGCACTCTCCGAAATCGCACACCTTTTTGACCCTCTAGGCATAATGGGTCCAGTTGTAGTAATAGCAAAAATATTTCTACAGAAGCTATGGACGCTCAAGCTAGACTGGGACGCAGCTCTACCACAGGAACTTCACTCATCATGGATTAAATACCGAGAAGGGTTGAAAACATTAAGCAGCATAAAAATTCCAAGACACGTGATAGCTCACAGAGTGCCAAAGGCTGTGCAAATTCATATTTTTGCGGACGCGTCGGAAAAGGCGTATGGCACCGCACATTACCTACGCGCTGTTGATAAGGATGATGTTGTAATAGTGCGATTACTGTGTGCAAAGTCAAAGGTGGCTCCAATAAAGCAAACTACATTGCCAAGACTAGAACTTTGTGCAGCCAAAATGGCAGTCGAGCTTTCAGAACGGATTAAAAGAGACTTGATGTTAAAAAATGAGACCATATACTTATGGGCGGATTCCGAAATTGTCCTCAATTGGATAAACTCACCCTCCTCGTCATTTCACACTTTCGTTGCGAACCGAGTGTCCACGATACAACAACTGTCTGTGCCCCAGCAATGGCGACATATAGGGTCTACGGATAATCCAGCTGATGTCTTATCAAGAGGAATCGCACCAGAAAGGCTAAGCTCTTTTAATCTTTGGTTTTACGGACCCATTTTTCTGCACAGAAGTGAGGCGGCATGGCCAGTCCCATACATCAAGGGACTGCCGAAATCCAGTACTGAGAATCGACACACAATCGCAGCGGCCACCACAGCAGATGATGATATACACTTTGTATACTCAGTGGATCATCGAAATTCCTTCGCTCGACTCAAAAGAATTGTGGCATACGTTCTCCGCTTCGTTTCAAGTATCAGACGCCAGTCCTGTGAAACTATGAGTGGACCCCATCTCAGCCTGCAGGAACTTCACGAAGCGGAAGAAACCATAATAAGACAAATGCAGGATCAAGAGTTTAATGGAGATATCTGTCATTTAAGGCAATCCGGAGAAGTGGCAAGGACCAGCGCACTGTCTAGCCTTACCCCCTTCTTGGATGAGAGAGGAATCATCAGGGTAGGTGGACGATTAGAGGCATCTAGCTTATCATATGATGCTAAACTACCGCAGCTTTTACCCTATTCTCATCAATTCACTAAGCTGTTGATAAACGACACGCACATAGAGAGATGCCACGTTGGCCTGCAGGCATTGCTAGCCATACTTAGGCAGAAATATTGGCCAATCAAAGGGAAAACCCTCGTCCGATCGGTAGTACAACGATGTGTACAATGCGCCAAGGCACAGCCCAAGTTTTTATCCCAGCTAATGGGAGATTTGCCCGCAGATAGGGTGCAGCCAGCGCGACCATTCGTGAATGTGGGAATTGATTTTTGTGGCCCTACATACACTCACTTCAAAATCAGAGGGAAAAGACCACAAAAGTCGTATATAGCTGTTTTCTGTTGCTTTTCTACCAAAGCCACGCAACTGGAAGTAGTGAGTGACTTATCTTCAGCGGGCTTTTTGGGAGCTCTCAAGCGCTTCATAGGACGCCGAGGTACTCCCAGGAACATTTACTGTGACAATGCCACCAACTTCGTAGGAGCCAAAAACCAACTAGAAGAAATAAAGGACATCATGACAGATAACAAGACGAGAAATACCATAGCAGCAACTTGCAGTTCGAAAGGAATTGAATTTCACTTCATAACTCCGCGCGTACCGCACTTTGGGGGCCTCTGGGAGGCGGCAGTTATGTCGGCAAAGTTCATGATGCAAAGAGCAATTGCCTCAGCCGCACTGACTTACGAAGAACTTGAGACGGCCGTAGTGGAAATAGAAGCGATCCTTAACTCCAGGCCAATAACCCCAAAGTCCTCAGACCCCAATGACTTAATAGCGTTGACACCTGGGCATTTTCTTATTGGGGAGCCTTTGACAAGTTCCATCGATCCTAGCGCTCAACCCCAGCATACAAGCCTCATCACTCGCTGGAAACTCGTCTTGCACATCAAAAATGAATTTTGGCTCCGCTGGTCCAAGGAGTATTTAAGTCAACTTCAACACCGATATAAGTGGAAACAGCGGTGTCAGAACATCGAACCAGGCCACATGGTCATAATTAAAGAAGACAATACGCCCGCCTTGAAGTGGCCACTGGGACGTATAATTAATGTCATCAGGGGCAATGATGGTCTAGTGCGAGTGGCAGATGTTCGAACGTTAAGTGGTATTCTCCGACGAGCAATACATAAGCTAGCACCTCTTCCTGTTGAAGAAGAGCAATCTTAAACAAAGCCTGTCGACGGCGTACTGCACTCACTAAAACCAATCAAGTGTAACAGCAGTGATGGATAAAACATCTCGAAAACGCAGAACAACGTCAGTGATAACTCAAGTCACATCGATAAAGACGAAAACACCTCAAATAAGGGTAATACGAGTCCAAGAAAAAGGGCTCGGCGGTCACTAGGCAGCACAATAGTTACATTATTAATGACTTGTTTGATGCTGCCAACAACCCAAGGCTCTCCGCTAGAGTTACGGCCCTTTCAATCCCAGCCTTGTATATTTTTTGAGAACTTGGGAACAGCCAAAATAATCTCAAGCGAAAGGAATATCATTGCCTATTATGATATGCAACCTTACTGGATCTAATTTGAAGTTTTTGCAAACTACACCAATACTTTAAACTACTTCTGTCATCTAATGAAGGAAAGGGATATCTGTCTAAGAACTGTGGGTCACTTTCAACACCTAAGTGATGAATTGTCCAGAAATAATGAACTGTTACTTCCGAAAAACGCATCCAGAGTAAAAAGAGGAGCATTGGATTTCGTAGGTAACATTGCAAATGTGTTATTCGGAGTTTTAGTCTCCAACTATGCAGAAAAAATGCCTGAAACCATTGACACCATACAACAAAATGAGGATCACACACAAGCTTTATTAAAAACCAAACTTCTCTCATAGATGTGACAGTAAATGTAATCAAGAGGAACCAGCAAATCATAGATAAGCAATTCAAAAATCTTGAATTCCACATCAATGAGCTAACCAAACAAATCAACGGCTTAAAGGAAGAGCTTCATCAACAAAGGATATCTGAAATCTTCACATCCTTAACGATTCAAGCAACTTTGTCCGCATTAAACTTTCAGCGAATTCAATCACTAATATTGAATGTGCTCATCGACACTCATCATGGGAAAATCAACCCACAACTCATATCACCTCTGCAACTAAGAAAAGAGCTGTCTACAATAAAGGAACATATACCCTTGTCACTGAGGCTTCCAACGACACAAGATGATACACTAACGTTATACAATCTAATGACCATTGAAGGAAAGATTGCTCTTTAAGGTTATATCGGTACCAGTATTGATCAACAACACTTTTCTGACAATTAAGCCGTCCTCACCATTCTTAGTAATAAACCTGCATCGTGACCAATACTACCCACTTACAGAACAAGATCTGAATTCTTGTACATCCATAGCCGAAGACAAGCATCTTTGCCGACAAAAACATCCAATATATCGTAAGGGATCAACTGCAAGCGCTTGAGAAATTGAGTTGATTAACCAGCTTCCACAATCACACGCATGTCGAGTAACAAAAATAGGAGATGGTCCACATTGGATACAACTTTACCATCCTAATGAATAGATTTATGTCCTCAAGCAGGAAATGACAGTGAATGTTGTGTGCGGGAGCAACGTGACAACGCTAGTACTCAATGCGGCCGGTATTCAAGAAATTCAAGATGACTGTGACATCAAGCAGGAACTTGTAACTATTCAAGGGCACAACATCTACCCAACAATTTCAAGGATGTCTTATTCACCTTCAGGCAACTTGACTAAACTTATAATGCCAACCCAGACACCCTTCTCTTCTAATGAGACCTACCGTTATCATCCGAGCTGGGAAGACCTAGACAACCTCAAGGGACAGCTTCAGCAAGTCTATAAGGAACTGCCAACAAGAAGTCATATTCTCGGAAATGATGTCCATCAATTTGCCGTATCATATATTGGACTACTACTAGCCGCAGCCGTCATTCTCTACATTGGCTGCAAATTCCGTGCAACGATTTTTCAGCCTTTTGTCAAGAAGAAACCTAAACCTGCACCAAAGTCTTATGTCAGCACTTCCAACAACGAAGACCCGGACTTTAGCATCAATTTTGAGGCTTAATTGAACTAGGCATTCAATTCGGGGGAGAATGTTCATCCAAAACATATTTAATTCATATTCAACAAAACAAACCACATTCAATTCACATTCAATAAAATTCATGCAAAAAATGCATTGATGTAATACATAAATTCTCACGAGTCATAGAAGAATTTGCTGATAAGAAAATCAGAAATATTCAGGCCAGACGTAAACTGACACTTTTGTTTTTCCTTACCGCGGTGTCTTGTAAGAATACGCAAGATGACACTTTTCTTGCTCTTGGCACTGGCTCGTGAGAATTTATATAGATGATAACATTTGTTTCTTTTTTACTGAGTAAGCGTTTTGCTAATTGAATTTTTCACATATTTATGTAATTGAGTGTATAAAAATCAGAATTTAAAAGAAATAGAGGCTCAGTTTCTCACAAACTTTCGGCGGTGTTTTTTACTAGTATAAATCTTGTTGCTAATCTCTTTACTTTTCAGCAAACTCCTGGTGTAGTGGTTCAAGTACTGCGCACACCTTAACACAAGTCAATGTACAAGAACCTTTGGCTTTTCTGCGACTATAAGGTAAAAGCACTTTATGAAAAATAACAAAAATTTGGTGTGTATATAAAAAAGTTTTTAGGGGGGAGAGGAAAATAACGCGGTTTTTTCAGGTTTTTTATATTTACAATAAAAAAAAAAATCCAGCACATTTTTCAAAAATCTAAGCCCTCTAGCATTTGAACTGGAGAGTTTCTAATATTTCGCCAAAGATTTCAAATTAATATCATAAAATTTGTGGAAAATAAAAAGTGGCAACAAAATGCTTGCAATTTTATTCAGCCTTAAGGGAATTCAATGGACTTAAAAAAAATTTAAAGAAGACAGATTACGGGAACAGAACAGTGATTCACCTATATGTATGTACCTACAGCATGACATAAGAATTATTCGCCAATCATCTCTCAGGGACCAGATTTTTCTAATGCATTACCAGTGGCATTGATCTCATGTCAGCTATAGTTCTAAGAGCACCTAATTAATTCATAATTAAATTTAGAAGAAAAAAAGTCAGTTTGCAGAAGATCACACAAATACGCATTTCGATTGCCGGTGAGTACTATAAGTTATTCCTTTGGTAAATAATACAAATTAAAAAAAAATGAGATTTTGGTGACATGAATTGAATTAGAGATATGTATATATATGTACAGGATAAGAAAACATAATAAGGTCACAGACAGGTGTGTTCAATCGCGGATAATTAAAGCCCCGTAAATCACGGGCAGCAAATCATTGATGCTACATTGAACTGAGTAGTGAAGCCAGAAGGCTGCGAACCCAATTAATTCAAATCAATTAGTTGTATGTTCTAAACTGCTAGAACGAAGTAGATAATTTGTTGATTATTTTTTACCGCTAAATCAGTTGGAGGATTATCCAAATGTTGGATTGCTTAATCCCTAGTGCCGAACTGGCACATTAGTTTGACAGAATTAGAGTTAAGACACTAAAAGTAAGCCTTGGTAGAACCTTATTTAAATTCTTTTGTCTGTGAGTTATTTGAATGAAATAGTTGAGTAATAGCGATGGAGTAAGGGATTTTGCTAGGTGCACACCGACCTACATCCAAGCCATGTTTCAGCTACCATGTAGGGACCTGGCCAGGAGATTGTTGCTAATTAAACCACTCACGACTTCTAATTGCAAATCCAGGTATAGTGTAGAGGAAAGGGTTAGGCCTGAAGTAACTGTGTTCTGCGGTCCGGTCCTGCTATGTGTACAATTCTTGCCTTTTTACCATAGTCGTCGGCGCATCGCGTAGTGCCAATGGAATTAATGGACGAATTGTTGATGGAATGGAAACTTCTGTGATGCTTAATGTGATGTAGTGGAATGGAGATTTTGGTTATTTCAATTCTTTTAAAGTTTCGGGTGTTTGATCTACCTGCGCCCACCTGACGAGCTGTAACCGGCACTTAAAGGAAGTCAAACGGTTGAGTACCCTTGTGCTAAAGTTGTGTTATAGAACGTGGTCTCTACTGTGTATACACAATACTCGTCATGTATGACCATTCTACGGAAATACTTGTGGAAACATATCCCGCGGGACCTGGCGCCCAGTGCGTTTTGGAATAGTCCGTTTCTACGGCCTTTACTCTTGTGGTATCTTTCAGTTGACTTATACATACCGGGGCGCTTCGAGCCAACCCTGTGATTACATAATTGACACTCAGTAATTCTATCTCCGACATATTATGTACACGAAGGTCTTCGAGAGAACCCTTAGTGTTACAACCTCTTGCGACTTTATTGAACTATTTCTAACATTATATTGTGGCCATATTAACTCTTAGGATGTCTTCCATTTTTGTTACCTTATGCTAATGGAACAACCCTTCCCCCTTCTCCAACTAGTATAGAGCATTGCATGACAAGTCAAAAACATTAAATAAATACTCATAAGGAAACAGCATTCTGGGGGAATACCTGGGCCACTCGGCGAAATATATTAGTGTGCTATGCTTGTATATGTTTCGTTATGGCAGTAATGAAATTGTGACATTTTGAAGAGGATATATTTTATAATACAAATTGCTATGTAAAATAAACAACAGGTAAAAGAAATATAGGGCTGCCATTGAACAGAAGAATCCTTCTGACATTTTTCAAATTAGGAAATCGGACATGATTTAATCTTTGGTATATTTTTCTGTTTCTGTTGTGTATATGCACCTATTTAATTTTTTTTTCAAGAATAATTATAAAACAGAAAGATATATTTTTTACATTATATTCACTAGCCTAAAAAACTATATTGTACGGCAAATTTCACAAAACACTGCTCTCAAATACTAACTTCCGAAATAACACAATTTAAAACTTCTAATAAACTATTTATTAAAATGATTAAATATAACAAAGTGTCACTGAACTCCCGGAACTCTGAGATGTTTAGTTTTAGAAACGTCAAAATGTATATAAATTAGTTAGGTCTGAACGACAAAGTGTGGTTTACTCACGTACACTGTATTCGCACTATACCGCGCTTCCTAATTATTTATTCAATGGTCAAAAATAGGACTGAAACAAAGAATAAATAAACTAAAATAAGGAGGTGTAAGATACTAGCTATGAATCGGTGTGACGGCGTCATGGTGCACCATTTGGTCCACTACCGCCTTGCTAGTTTAAGCATGGGGTATGGTTCAAACCTTGTACTAAACGATTTCATTCGGTATGAATTGTAGATGGGTCTATTTTCAGAAAAACGATTGATGCACGAAGACAAGTTTCTGATGGATGCCTCTTGTTGGGACACATAGCTATATATTTTAAAACTAATGCTGTGACGTCACGTCATCACAATTTACTATATGAAGAATTCTGCAAAATTATTTGGTAACAGCTGTAGAAAATTACGATCGATAATAAAGGGTTTTCCAATATGAGGTGTTATTTTGATATTCAAAGATAAATGCCATTTTTTTAGATAAATGATCGGATCTTTATTTCATTATAAAGAAGAAGGTATGCCGTTAATAACGGAAAATAATATCAGCCAAATGACCACCACGACCACGCCTACAGGACCATATCCTTTTCATGAAATTTTCCATAACCAAATCGCAAAGTGGCTGCCCTATGTCCTCGATAGCCTCACGAATTCCATCTTTGAGGTCGCTGGGCTGTTGGCGTAGACCTTCTCTTTCACGTGGCCCCAAAGGAAGAAGTCGCAAGGTGTTAAGTCACAAGATCTCGGTGGCCAATTGTGATCACCTCTTCGAGAGATAACACGTTAATATAAAATGTCTTTAGTACCGTATGATGCCACGACGTTCGTGATGGCCCATTTTGATTCATAGCAGTCATACCTTGTTTAAGTCCTGAACAGAATGGATATTAGTAACCGCTTCAAGATGAAATTTCAACGAGTTTTGAACTATATTATTAATTGATGGAGACCACAAAATTAATATTTTAACCTTTTTCACATCCATAATTAAGTTTTTTTCGCGGCTCTGCATACAAAATTTTAAGCAAAGCACAATATTAATCAGCTGTCAAATGTCAATGTGCGGTAATTAATTTGAAAGTTGAAAGTTGGCTAATTCCGCTGCTGCGTTCATTGCGCTCACTTTATGACATTCACTTATAATCTACTCCTGCGTCACGGTATAGCGGAGTTCTCATTAAATTTTGACACATGTGCTGTGACGTACTTTCGTCCACTAATGTACATACATGCGTGCTTTTCTATACATTACACAACATTTAGTCTAAAAATGGAGAAACTTTTATCGTGCAGAGAACTTGTATTCTCTGTTCCGTGCTACTGCGTGATGTTTAGTTACTCCGCCTGCTACGTTGGTTACATTGCATTTTGTTCCAGGTAAACGGCGCTTTCATAGAAATAGTAAATACAATTTCAAAAACGGGCTGAATCGGCCAACACCTTTTTGGTGTTGCCATATAAGAATAGTTTTCGCAGAGGTTTAGCCAAGGATGAGGCAAAGCTTTTAATTAACAAGGGCGGGAAACCCTCAGGACTTGCGCCTTTTGATCCCCTTAAGGACCAAGGATATATTTTTTTTAAATATAATCACCTGCCTAAAAACGATTTTCCGCCGGAATTAGGGCGATTATTTCAGCAGCATTGCACCGCACCATTCAACCCGATAAATTAATAGCTAAACAGAATTAATTTCACAAAACCTTGAAATAAATAACACTATACACATCAAGCTTCCCAAAGAACACAATTTCAAATATGTAATGTTAATTATAATTATTAAATTTGATGAAAGTTTCACTGAACTCCCGGAACTCTGAAATGTTTACTATCAGAAACGTGAAAGCAAGTTCAACCAAATTCAATCCGACTGTCATGGAGCGGCTTAGTCATGTACACTGCGCACGATACCCCGCTTCTTAATTAGTTATTTATTCAATGGCCTTAAAGCTTTGTGATCTCCACATGACATAACTTGACAAGGTAGGGATACACTCCGATTTATCGCCTGAACGACTAGTGCACATTACGATTCGAAATGTCACTTTTGACAGTTGCCAGTTTAATTTAAAAGAAAGCATACTGTTCAGTACTGAACAATAAATTTACAATTCTATTTCAATGTAAAAGAAATCACGCTAAATTCATCTACCTATGACCCAATAATAATGTCAGCAGTTCGAGCTTCACTCGCAATTGTAATAATCAATTGCACTTTGTTTACATTTCCGCGTGTATTCTGTGTTAACCTACATATAGCATGTGCGATGAATTTAGTGTGATGCAATACTATTTCTTAATATTTTGCTGTGTATTTGTTTTCATGTCACTTTTATGTTCCAATATAATTTTGTAATGCTTTCTTTAATATTTTTGTTCTAAATGTGTAACTCATCATTTTTTGTATATAAATTAAGTGTACTATTCAAATAAATTTCAGAGTTAAAATCGAACGCGACAAGTTTAATTTACCAGTAGTTTTCGACCTCTCCATACGTTGTAGGAATTCAAGAACTATTGAATTCTCTTATACACATACTGTAAATATAAATGGAAATAAATAGGAAGGTTGCATTACTCCAACGAGGTAATAACTAATTGCCTCTTTTCTGGTGTGGTAATAAAAGACTTTTTGGACACCGGCCAAGTATTCTATAAAGGAAAGGATAGAAGGACATTTTACAAAATTGTAGACTATAAATTCAGTAATTAAAAATTTATGTTTCATAATCCTTTCAAATTCTTGCAATTGTTGTAATCACAGTTTAACAAATTTTTAGAAAAACTCTACAATTTTACGGAAGTTCGTTCCATGAAAATATTTCTAATACCTACAGTGATAAGTCTGTGTTTCATAAAAATTCTACCAGAGCCGTAACTATGATTTACAGCTCTGGCTCTACAGTGTGATAATTTGTAAAATTGTAAAGAGAACTTTACAGAAGTTTAATTACTTATTTTGTATTTTGTGTGTTCGGTTTTCGATAAATATGGAAAAATATGAAAAAACAAGCAAAAATACTAGAATTGCTCTAAAACCAAGTTTCATCATACCCTAAATAAATGCCCGTATGTAATTTTGTATGGTCTGTGCAAGTTTATTTTTTGAAGTGGTCTTCGCATATAATTCTACAACGGTTTTTCGGACAGTAAAAATGATTATAACCAATTTCATACGATTTCACATTCTAAAGAACTCTTTAGTACAATAAAAAGATCTAGGACTGATCGTTTTTACAGTATATGTAAAAAACCTAAATTTTTATATGGCAACACTAAGAAGGGGTTGCCCGATTTAGTCCATTTTCTGAATTTTATTTACTATTACTATAAAAACACCATGCACCAAATTTCAGCCCTCTACGTAGACGCGTTCTCAGGCACTGTGCAAATATATAGTAAAGAAGAGATTTTTGTATGCAACCCTACGAAGGAATTGTCCGATTTGGCCTATTTTCGAAATTAAATATACTTTTTTTTTTCAAAAAAGCTCGTGTTCAAAACTTCAGGCCACTAAGGGAACGCGTTCGCGAGCTTTTTTTTTTTTTGTTTTAATAATATTTATTTCAGAATAGTACAATAAGACAAAAGTCTTTACTTTAGTACGTTAAGCAATACAAAATAATAGTTCGATTTCAAACAGTAAGAGTGTTAGAGGGGCGCTAATGAAGCACAATGACAAAAAAAAATTACAATCAAAAGAATAGGAAAAAAGAAGCATACAGAAGTTACTAAAAAGAAAGTTCAAAGAAAAAATAATTCAAAGTTATTCAAAACTAAGGCTAAACAAAAAAGGAAAATATCCCAGAAACGTGAGTGTGTAAAATCATATTAACTAGGATGCAGAAAATCATTGATCAAATGCCTAAAGGAAGCCACCGATCGTGTACGCTGAATCGCAGGTGGAAGTGTATTCCAAACGCGAGTTACGTGGACAAAGAAGAACCATCAAGTACTGAGTGTTTAAAGTGAGGTAAGACCAGGTTCAAATGTCTTTCACTATGCATAAAAGTAATAAAACCGAACAGGTATGAGGGTACGCAACTGTACAAAATTTTATGGAGTGAGAGCAGTGCTTTGCGCAATAAGTAAACGTCCAGACAGCAATCAATGATTTTATTCCTAAAAGGAGTAATGTGGTCAAATATGCGCAAACCAAAGACAAATCTAGTACAATCGTTGAAAGCTACTACCAGTTTTCACTTGCAGACGGCATCTAGTCGAGGGAATATCAATGATCCAACTGTAAAGTGAGGCAGTAATAGCGATCTTACCAGATTTATGCGAATAGTGGTCGGAAGGATATTGGCGTACAACCAAAGCCGTCTGAGTGTTCCATAGACTTTACCGGTGATCGGCTTGACATGGTCACAACAAGTCATACTGGAATTCAAAAATATACGTAAATTTTTTACCCGACACACGAAAGAAATAGGAGAGCCTTCCAGGAAAATAGGTGGTAGGTGTGAAGGGTCGAGGGTGTACCTGTATAATGGCAAGGCCACCGACTTAGTGGGATTTAATGAAAGGCCATTGATGACAGACCACCTGTGAATTCGTTCTAAATCCTCATTCAGTCTACTAACGCAATCATCAACCAAGCCAATGGGACAACTAAGATATAGTTGGACATCATCAGCATACATATGAACTTTGCAATGTGAAACTACAGTTAGTAGATCGTTGATGAACAAACTAAATATGAGGGGGCCCAATATAGATCCCTGAGGGACGCCACATGTCACACTAATACTGGAGGAGACGAGATTAGCGACCTTCACCCACTGGCAGCGATTTGTCAAGAAACTATTAATAACTTTGGAAGCAGGGGAACTAAAGTCAAAAAATGCAATAAGCTTTGCGAGGAGTTTGGAATGGTCCACGGTGTCGAAGGCTTTAGTGAAATCTAACAGAACTAAAAACACAAGATTATCAATGTCGAGAGCTATTCTGATATCAGTCGTTATTTTTAACAGCGCTGTCTCACAGCTGTGACCAGCACGAAACCCAGACTGCCATTGGCTGAGTAGGTTATTTTGGAATAGATACAGTTAAATTTGTTTAGATATAATTTTTTCCAGCACCTTTGCTAGGAAGCATAATATGCTAATCGGTCTGAAATCACCTGGCTCCTTTGCAGAGGAATTTTTAGCAATGGGAACCACCGCAGCTTCCTTCCGAAGTGAGGGAAATTCACTGTATGTTAAACAGGCGTTAAAAATATGTAGTATAGGTTTAATTATAAAAGGTAACAGCAGCTTAACAAAGCGGGGAGGTAGGTTATCCGGACCTATAGCCTCAGAGCGAATAGAGTTAATCGCGTCAATTGCTTCGAGTTATCGTGCGAACGGACGGATGGACAGACGGACAGACAGACGGACGGACGAACATGCAAAAATCAAAATAACTTTTAATATTATGCGTGGGTGTCCAATCCATTTTGCTAGACCATCAAACGGAATGACAAACTTAGTGTACACTGTGATTTTATCTATGGTATAAAAATGTCCCCTTCAAAATATCACGATTTCACTACAACGAATGCAAGCATATTACACTAATACATTTCGGGGGTGCGTTAAGCTTTCACCCGATATGCCGCTTCCTTATTATTTATTTATTCAATGTTAAAAGCATTCCACTGTGTGTGACGCATGAACGCACGGAAGGTAAAAAACAATGCAATGCTAGCTTTGATGAAACTAGTATAAGTATTGCAATATATCTGACATATTTATAAATATCGATAACATCGATGAATATGTAATAGAACTGCCCGCTTTTCTGTGAATTGTGATTTCTTAACCATGCTTATATCAAAAGCCTTAGGTTGCTGAACAAGACCAACCGACAAAAAGGCTTGGTAGATTTGACGTCATAATATTTATTAGAAATAAATAACACCTTAAATCCATAATCTGACTTTCCTTTTATCTCTGAAAATTGATGATTTGTTTGCGTTTAGATTTAACTTTTCCCTGCCGTTGAAAAATTCGATTTTATCCGTACAGATTCAGAGCACAGAATACCCGCGCAATCAGAGTGAAAACTTTTATGCAAACCAGAAAATTTTGTTGTAAACATTTTGCTTCAGGAAAGCACTTCAAGGACATCACATTTCTTAAAACTTAATTATATACATTTTATGATTACTTAAAGTAAAATTTTCGGGGATTTTTAAAGTATTACGAGTGTATAGGTCTTATGTGCTTATTGTATATAAAGCATTTCTGATCATTGTTAAACAGCTTCTGGAAATTCCTCGTCCGAAACCAATGAGTGAATGTCCATCGCAGATCTTGTTTTTCTTGGTGACTTTTGGATAAGAACTTGATGTGAAACAACAACTGAATTTTGGCGAGGTCGATAATATGGTCCATAACCTGTAAAATAAAAGAAAATTGTTTTCATAAGTTTGTATTGAATGAGAAATAAAAAGAATTAATGAAGCAAACATTAAAGTTTTAAAGCAGTGTGCATCAATAAATTTATCAAGCACGAGGTAAGGTTGGATTCGTGTTCGAATATCAAAGTATATTAGCCTCGTACTCACTATGCCCTGAACGGTGTATTATTAATCCGAGTTTTCTTTGATTGAAGTACGTGCTGGAGGTAAAGCAATCTCTACCTTGCTATTACTACGTAGTTGCACATTATGTGCTTCGAATTATTTAAGGGTAATTTTCAGATATGATATTTGTTGTAAGATCTATGATAAAAATTGAAATCTAATAGTTTATCTTTCGACTAATTTTTTTTTTTTTTTTTTTTTTTTGCTTTCTTAACCATTATTTCAAAATATTTGGTTCTGTTTGGTTATGAAATAAGAGCTATCGATAAATTTTTTAATTCTTCTCAATAACAATAGTTACACGAATTTGAATACGGTATTCGTTTTTAATATGGAAAACTTTATAAGAATCGCTTAATAGAATTTATGTGACAGAACACGTATCAACCAGCGTAATTCTTAAGGATCAACCGAAAAGGTAAATTCAAATTGTGAGGAAATGGATAACCGATAAGATAAAAATAAATAACTCTTATTATTGGCAAGAATTATAAAAGTTGATTGATAATTGTTATTTCGTAACAAAAAATGAAGAAAAAAAATGCAATATAATGACTTAGAGATAACAAAAAGCAAAAATTAACCAATGCAATATTCTATTTATTTATTTATTCAAGAATAGTTAATTTGTTGATTACACTTTCTTTAATTACCCCAGAAATTGAAAGTTCCTCATGTTAAGGAAAAACAGAAATTGATAAAAAAAAGTAAAAATAACCACAGTTAAAAAAAGGGAGCCAACACCCTGAGACAGTAGGTAGTCGCAGAATAATAAAAGGTTAGAAGGGATAAATATAGTAATGCATGCCCAGTAAAAAGTAGACGAACTCGTTTTAAGTAGTGATCTCATGGACCGTAGTAATATAAAAGAATTAAGTACAAAAAAAGTGTACTGAAGAAAATATTTGGTGACTGCTAGGCTTACATTTAGTTTGTAGATAGTTTTGAGTGTTTTTTTTTTTTGTTATGTGAAAAATGATTCGGGAAATCTCGCGCCTGCGCTTATCATGGCGAGATTCTAAGCAGATGATGGGGAAAAGTCTCACATCGGTGTTCTTAGTACGGTGAGTTGCTTGAGGATTTATTCAGGGCTAATGCGCGGCGGTGTTAGACATATATGTGCTCAAGCCCTCAATTACACCAAAAGGTTGAATATCACGACCGTGCGCTTAACATGGCGTTAATTCGGTCTGGAGAGTCCCTTATTAATTCGGTGCCATTAAAAACGCAAATGATATTTGGTATTCGGGTTTCTTACACACGGCGTAAGTGTGAATGCAAGTGCGAATGTAGCTGAACGGTGCTCACTGATTTTAATTACTCAATCCTTGCCTTTCTTTCCCTTTTCAGAGGAAACAGGTCAACAGCTAAACAAAAGAAAGGTAGACACAAGAAGGAACGAGTACCCTGGGCCGTGAATCCTGAACAATTTATATTTAAAATAATGTTCTGAAAAATAAATTTTTATAACTTAAAGAATTGTCGTCTATTTAATAACTCAGAAGTATGGTAAAGGACGCAGGAAAAGGGGTGCTAGGAAATTTGTAATTGTATATAATGACACTGTCTCCTCGCAAAGGCTATTTAATACATTAGTTTTGAAAGTCACTTATAAATATTTATTTTGATATTGGTATTTAGTTGTGCGGATATTTGATATTGAACGTTGTGTTGTCTCATGATGGAAACCGGATTCTGGAGAGTGGTGGATATTAATGTGCAAGAGGTAGCTGAGTCCGGTGACACATGTGTTAAGTACTGTTAATTCCTTCGTAGTCTTTTAATAATCTCAAATTATACAATCCTGAACAAATTCGTAAGAAAAACAATTCTAGACAAAAAACAAAACTTAACATATCTAATCACGTTTTTTAATAATAATTTACATAGATGTCAAATTCAGGCCTACCAAGACTTGCTATCTTTTCTGATTCTTTTACGCTTTACACTCGGCCATCCTTGGATAGTGTGCCATCCTCGGCGCACTGCAAGAGGTCATCTTTTTCGTCCGCCTTGTCGTATTCGTTGTCTTCGTCCTTGTTGTCCTCGTCTGGTAAATCGCACCATTTTTTCATCTTGTCGGAGGAATATACAGCTGAATAACGTTTCTGCTTTCTCTGCGCATCTGGGATGTCTTCTACTAGGTATAGGTCTTTTTCCAATACTCGGCCAACTATATAAGGTCCCTTATAACGTTTTTCCAGTTTTCTCGATGCTCCAGTAGCACCAGGCTCATTTTCAACTACTATAAGTTCGCCTTTAGCGTACTTTTGTGGTTGTCGATGTCTTAGGTCATAGACTCTCTTCCACTTCATTCGCTCTTCGTTGATTCGTTCAGCAGTTTGTTTCCTAGCTTCAGCTATATCTTCAGGTGGTACTTCCTGCTTTTGATCGTGGAGGTCTAGTGTTAGACGATTCTTCAAAATATCTCTGGGACTGTAATCAAAGACAAGTTCATGAGGGCTTCGTTGTGTAGTTTGATTCCTCGTGGTATTTATTGACCACTGTATATTTCGTAGTTTCTGGTCCCATTTCCTCTCGTTTTCACTCATTGTCCTTAGGGCTGAAAGTACAGTTCGATTCACTCGCTCTATTTGTCCGTTAGCTCTTGGAGTTGGTACGTCATTCTTGATATGTTGAATACAATTTTCCTTACAATAATCCGCAAATGCCTTGGATGTAAACGCCGTACCTTGATCGGAAATAATTCGTCTTGGAATTCCAAAATATCCACTCAACTCGTCAAGCACATTTATTACGGGAGCAGTCGCAGTAGATTTGACTGGTCTAAGAATTACAAATTTCGTGAAAGGGTCGCAGATTCCCAAGATATGTATATTTCCTTGGCTACTAAGAGGAAACGGACCCAAGTGATCAACGTGAATCGTATTAAATGGGATCGGCTCAATTGTATCGACATGTAATTCCCCTTCTCGCTTTCCCCCTGCACGTTTATTGTAACAGCACTCCACGCATGATTTTAAATATTTTTGTACGTACCTCTTCATTCGTGCGAACCAATAATGTTGTTTAATTCGTCTCATAGTATTATCTAGGCCTTGATGATTAGCGTTATCATGGCAACATTCAACTACTTTCCACCTAACGGCTTGGGGTACTGCCCATCGGAGACCATCTTTTGTTACTCGGAAAAGTCGCCCATTCTTCAAAATAAAATCTTTCTTTGTTTGCGTCTCCGTTTTCTTCTTCCCCGTGAGTTGTTTAATAACGTCTTGGAATGCTTCGTCTTGCATCTGCATCGTAAGTAACCAATCTTCTGCGCTTATTTCGGTTTTCATCACTCTTAAGGATGCCGTATCCGGTTCGCTCGGTTCTTCGTCTGGTTGACGACTGAGGGCATCTACATGTACCATCTTACTTCCACTTCGATGCTCAACTATAAAGGAGTATTCTTGTAAACGGAGCCACCATCTGGCTATTCGTGGAATTAACTCTCGTTTCTGCAAAGCAGTTTTCAGTGCAGCACAATCAGTAACTACAGTGAAGACTTTTCCAAGTAAGTAATACTTGAATCTCTCTAAAGATTCAACCACGGCCAATGCCTCCAGCTCATAGCTGTGAAATTTGCTTTCTGTATCGTTGGTTGCTCGGCTGAAGTAAGCGACGGCCTTCATAGACCCATCTTCTTCTTGCATTAGTGTTCCAGCAAGTCCGTCGGCACTAGCGTCTGTATGAACTTCGTGACGTTTATTCACAGAATATGCCGCTAACACTGGTTCGTTGGTTAGAGATATCTTGAGTGATTTGAAAGCGTCTTCTGGCGCGCCTTCCCATTGAAAAGGCACATTTTTCCGCAATAACTTATTCAGTGGTTGGGCAAGCGTAGAAAATTCCTGTATAAATTTACGAAAGTAGCCACCCAGGCCTAGAAATTGTCTTACTTCAGTAACATTTCCTGGTCGTTTGAAGTTAAATATTGCTCTCGTTTTGATATCGCCTGGTTGGAGACCTTGTGCCGTAATTTTGTGACCTAAGTATTCTATGTCTTCTTTCAGAAACTCACACTTTTTCAAATTAAGAGTAAGATTGGCAGCTTTAATAGCTGTCAGTACTCGGTGTAATTTAGTAATTCCTTCATCTTTTGTATAACTTGGAACTACGATATCGTCCATATAAATAAAGATGTCATCGTTAGGAAAATCTTGAAAAACTTTACCCATCAATCGTTGAAATACCGCAGGGGCATTAGTCAACCCAAACGGCATTCTGGTAAATTCATATAGTTTTGATGGAGTAATAAATGCTGTAAATCTTCTGCTGGACTTCGCAATTAGTACTTGATAATACCCGCTGTTCATGTCAAGTGTCGTGAAATATTTAAATTTTCCAATTCGTTGCAGTTGTTCTTCAATGTTCGGCGTTGGATAAATCTCTTTTTCCGTGATGCTGTTTAAGCGTCTATAATCAACACACAATCGATCTTGTCCATTCTTTTTCGCTACCAATAAGATTGGACTAGCATAATCGGACGAGGATTCGGTGATAATTCCGTTCTTAAGTAGCTTGCCAATTATTTCATCTACTCGTTCCATTTTCGCATATGGGATTCGAAATGGTCGCTGATTTATTGGTACTTTCGTCGATAAATTTATTTGCATTTTAATTAGATTAGTCACTCCAAGTTGGCTCTCGTCCATTGCAAATTGAGACGCAAAATTATTCTTCAAAATAAGCAAATCAGATTTTTCCTGTTTACTCAAGTCACCGCAATTGATTTCCGAGTCGGTTAGGTTTTGTTGCTTACAAAACGAATTTGTCTTTCCTTCGTGTTGATTTTCAATCAATAGCTTACCGTTTTCTTTTGTCATTTTAATCCCTGGTTGGTCTAAGATATTTCTACCTATCAACACAGGCGTTGGTAACCATTTATCTGCCACAACGTAAAATTCTGCAGGGAGATTAGTACAATTATCAATTTCTAGGTTAGCCAACAGTTTATCGTATACCATAACTCCCTCTCCAAAAAGTCCACTTATTTTTGTACGAATCCGTTCTCGTTTCCCAAGCACTTTCTTTGATTCGCTTTCGCAAATCAAGCTACACTGGCTACCACAGTCAATCAAAGAAACTGTTTCTAGCCCATTTAATTTTATTAACTTTCGATATTCATCAGCCGGCTCGTTCGTCGCCATTCTGATCTTGAAAGTTTTTCCACATTCATGGTTTTCGTTCTTAAATATAACTCGTTCGCACTTGGAACATCGTTCGCGTTTCTGAGGCAGTTTGCAATTTTTTGAAATATGTCCTATTTTGTTACAATTAAAACATTTAATCTGTGCTCTTTCTTCTACGTGTTCACGTTTAAATTCCTATTTGGGTTTTTCCTTCTTAGGTTTTTCATTGGAAATGCTCGTGTACCAATCCACTATATCGCGTAATTCTGCAATGGTCTCTATTCTTCTGGCCTGTATGGATGAAAGCAAATCGTCTTCCCTCATTCCCATAACAATGTATTTCACATGGCCCTTTCCGGCACCTTACCTCTCATACCTATCGTATGCATTGAACTTATGTATTCGTTCAGCTTTTCGTTTGATTGCCGTTTCTTATTCATTAATGTAATATGAATATCAGCCTCATTTTCATCAGGAGAAAACCTTTTGATCAAGGCGTTAGAGAACTCTTCCCATGTATTCATAAGCTCTAACATATTGTCGTTCCAATCTTTAGCTTTCCCCAGAAGATTGCTTGTAGCAGCAAAGAGGACTAATTTTCCGTCCCATTTGTATATTTGAATCAACACATTTACTTTTGCTACCCATTTTTCTGCCGTCAGTGAATTGTCAGGATCAAATTTAGGTACTACGTCAGCTACATCTCTAGGAGTAAAACATGTTTGCTCCTCTGAATGTTCCCTGGGTTGAGGATTATGTTCACGTAATCTTCGCTCTTTTTTTAAAAGCTCAGTTTCCTTAGCTATAAGCTCACGTTCCTTTTGGAGTAGTCTGCGTTCTATTGACGTTTCGGCTTCCTTTTCCCCAAATGAGAGATTATCGTTGTCTGGAGTCAGCTCGCGAATAGTGCTATGGCCGTTTGTCTCAGTTTCTAACAGTCTGGCTATCAAAACCGATTTACGACCGCTTGACTTTAAACCCTGTTCCTTCAATTTTGACCGTAATTGCTCCTCTGTTAACGTTTTCAATTCTTCGTCGTGAATCATTTTATTATTTCACTTTATCCTTTTTCCTTACTACCGTTCAGTGAAATATTAATACGTCCTGTGGTTTTTGTTTGACTTTCTTTTCCTTTGACTGTCCAAGTATAATTCTTTCTCGTTTTTCCTTTTCGTTCCGTAGGAAATAATGGTGAAACTACTGAAATGAATTTCGTGATTCGCGTATACGTGGGCAGATCTCACTTCTGAACTGTTAAGTACTGTTAATTCCTTCGTAGTCTTTTAATAATCTCAAATTATACAATCCTGAACAAATTCGTAAGAAAAACAATTCTAGACAAAAAACAAAACTTAACATATCTAATCACGTTTTTTAATAATAATTTACATAGATGTCAAATTCACGCCTACCAAGACTTGCTATCTTTTCTGATTCTTTTACGCTTTACACATGATGATACACACTCGAGACTAGACACGACGTAAAACCGGTTTTTGTATCGAAATTGTATCAGCCCGGTGTATCTCGTGTGTATCATCGTGTGTCAATGAACTGATACACACGAGATACACCGTACTAAAAACTGGTTTTCTTAGCACTATTTTAGAACATTTTCGTGTATACCTCAATTTAGAGCAGAGGGTTAGACTCGGATGATAGACGAGTGTTTTATTACATATGGATGCGTGTACTCGGTTTGTGTGCGTATAGAACATATGGAAATGATGAATTTTCTTTGCTGCCTCAAGAACGTGCATCAACCGTGTATAAACTACGTGTACCATGGGCTGATACAATTTCGATACAAAACCCGGTTTTACGTCGTGTCTAGTCTCGAGTGTGTATCATCGTGTGTCACCGGACTAAGTGAAATAAGAAAAAAATATACGCGGCGAATTTCTTTCTAGTTCTAGGGGTGATACGATTAGTTTAAGCCAACTAATTGAGTTTATGATCACATGGTGAAGGTACGAGTTGGTGATCTGGTAGTGAACTAATTCCAATCTTTGACCAGGAGTATAAGACGGAAGACGTGAGCAAGTGGTTATAGAAGGTAGAGGAGCTTAAATTGGTATATGGGTAAAATGAGCTCACCACAATGTATTATACCAAAACAAGACTACATGAAATGGTACGTGGTATAAAAGTTTGTCTTCAATGAATTATAACTGGGTGCAATGAAAGGAAAAGGTACGAAGAGTTTTTCCGTCAAAAATTAATTATGCGATGGGGCTACACGAAATGCTCTAAAGATTTAAAAGACCCAACGAAATGATGCTGTGCTATAATTATGAGAAGCTGGCTCTACTAAATTTGTGCGAAATTTTTATTGAAAAGGCAATATCGTACATTGTTGATGGCTTAGAAATTTCAAATGTTCAAGCGGCTGCAAATATGGGAAGTTTTAAGGATCCAGAAGACCTACTGGAATATTTAAAAATAATTTCTGATGATACTGAACATCGTCCAACCGAAAAGAAGCGAAAAGATAAGATTCCATTCAGAAACCATAACTTCTCTGATTTGCATCGAAACAAGAGCGAGTGTTTTTACTGCGGCGATAGAGGACATATTCTGCCATATTGTCCAAGAAAGAGAAGAAATGTGAAAAAATGTGGAAGATTTCATTCAGGTGACTGCAAACGGTAGAACTTTTCAAAATCGGAGCAAACAGGGTTATGATACTGGAGGAAAATTCAAGGGAAAGGAAGAAATATTTTATGAATGCTTTAATTAACGGTATAGAGGTATGTGTTTTTGCAGACTTAGGAGAAACTTGCAATACATTAAAAGAAAATTATTTTCAATTAATTAACCATGCTCTTGATAAAGAAAGAAAGCTTATTAAAGGTTTTGGTGGTGGAGTCGTTGAACGTTTCGGTGTAGTTAGAAATATATATTATGTAGAAGTAATTATTGACCACGCTAAGGCTTTTACTGATATAATTGTGGTACCAGATTGTATTCGAAAAAATTCAGCTATAATAGGGCCATCATTTATGGAGCAGGATCATATAATCATAATTAAAGATTACCTTCACAAATATTATTTGTAAAACAGATGCCGAAGATGAATATCTCAATGATGCAAGTATAAGAATGAAAGAGAAAAATGAATGTTGCGGTGTATAATTAACACAAATAGTAATAATGGGTGTTTGATACCCGGTAATGAATACAAATGACAGGGAAATTGTAATAAAGCACAGAAAAGTATTCGCAAGTGATCAGAAATGCGTAAAACACATAGAGGAAACATATAGATCTCAAGAAATGGAAACAGAGGGGTACCGAAATGAATTACGTTTATGGTGGAGCGGAATTATCTTCAGAAGAACATTAAACGCTGCTACAACTATTACAAGAATACAGGAAGTGTTTTGCATTTACTCTAAAAGAGATTTGATATACATCGGCAAGGGAGCTGAATATAGACCTGTTAGATGAGAATTCCATTATGTATAGGTCATACAGAATTAGTTCGAATGGAAGAGACAAAGTGAAGAAAATTGTTGAAGATCTTCTACGACATGATTTAATTAGAGAGTCAAGTTCACCTTTTTCCTCTCCTGCTTTGTTAGTAAAGAAGAAATATGGTGAGTAACGCCCGTGTATTGACTACAGGAGATTAAACAATAAGTTAAAATAAGACAGATTACCCTTACCACGAATAGATGATCAGCTAAATCAACTTCATGGGTATTCCTATTTTACAACGCTGGATTTAACATCAGGATATTATCAAATACTGGTGGAGAAAGGATTAAAGTATAAAACTTCTTTTATTACCTCAGACGGAAAATTTGAGTTCAACTGAATTTTGGTATCTCTACGGCACCAAGTGTGTTTCAGCGCATGATAAATAAGATTCCTGGCCCGATAAGTGGAACAATTACCATGGCATATTTGGAGGTATATTAATACCTTCGGATAACTTTCAGCTATGAATGGAGAGATTAGAGACGGTTTTAAAAATTCCTCCGCAGCAAAATCTTACACTAAATCCAAAGAAATTCCATTTCTTTGAGAAAAGATTAACTTACTTAGGCCTCGAAATTGACAGTGAAGGTACGAAACCTAGTTCGGAGAAGATATAGAGCGTCAAAAAGTCTCCAACTCCAAAGAACGTGTATCAGACAAGACAATTTTTAGAATTAACTGGTTTTTTTCGACATTTTGTGAAGGATTATGCGGAAGAATTATAGGAAGAATCAACCATTTTTTTGGGATAAAGATGAATATGAAGCATTTCAAAAATTGGAAATGTACCTCACGCAACGACCGGTACTAGCAATTTACAATCCTAGTACAAAAATCGAAGTACACACTGATGCAAGTAAGTTTGGTATTGCAGGTAGATTATTGCAAAATGCTAACGACGTTAAGTTACATGCTGGTGCTTATTTCAGTAGACAAACGTCCGACACTGAATCGAAATATTATTCAAATGAACTGGAGACGTTAGCAGTGGTAATACCAAGAATAGCGCGATGCTGGCTTACCTTACAAGAATTTCTTTTCACGGTGAAATATATACTCGAAAATAAAATGTGGATGCACTCAGTAGGAAAACCTTCAGAGAAAACCACATGCACTGATGAATATAAAATTTTGCTAATAGAACAAGCAGATCAGGTACTAGCTAATCAGATCAGGGATGACATAATTAAGTTAATTAGAGCAGAGAGTGACTACGAAGAACAGATTCAAAAGGACTACACCATTGAAAATGGGCGAATATACACAAAAAAACAGAGAAGGGATTAAAGAGGTTGGTACTGAAACGAATGCGAAATGAAGTGGTAAGAGCAGCACATGATGAGTTAGGTCATTTCGGACTTGGAAAGACTCTAAACAAATTAACAGAAAACTACTGGTTCCCCAATATGAGGATACATGTTGAGCTCTACATAAATGGTTGCATACTTTGTTTATATCAGAAACAGCCGAAGGTGAAACAACAACGTTTCTTACATCCAATAGAAAAAGGTAACGAGTCATTTGATACTATACACATGGATCACTTGGGACCTTTTGTGAAGAATGCATTGGGTAAGAAGACATAATAGTGTGTGTTGAATCATTTACCAAATATACAATGATGAATGCTGCAAAAGATGCGAAAACGCTACACGTTATACAATTTTTGGATCAGATGATAAAATAGTTTGGAAAACCAAGAAGCCTTACTATATACTCATATTCAGAACGGCGCGCGTAGCAACACCTAGCCCTTATGGACAGGTAGAAACGTTTAACTCCACCATACTAAATTCACTGGCTACTACTACAAAGCAAGATGAAACAAGTAAAAAAGCTAGAATTGGTCTAACACCAATTCTTATGATACCCTAGATCAGGGGTTGGCAACCTGCGGCTCGCGAGCCGCATGTGGCTCACTTGTGGCTCTTGAGTATTTTAATAGTTAATATTGAAAAATGAACTGTAATATTGCAATAGCCAAACAAATATAATAATCCTGCTCACACATCAAAATGCGCGGCAGATCTCATGCTTGTAAACCCAGTTTAGCTAACCTTACTCTCCACACTCAAAACCAAAGTGAATAGAAACAGAAGCGTTACAAGAATACTGGAAGAACATTCGTGAGCTTTGGAAATCAGCGCCTTTTAGTAGTGAGCCTTACAAATTTTCTGAAAAATCCATCATGCAATGCGGGGAATTTCAGCGAAATAATTGTTTACTACCACTTCCAATTTGTTCAAATCGAAAATACCTTAAAAAACGCCCTTTAAGTTGAAATTTCTTAATAAAATTTCTTAATTTGACACAAATGTCGTGGCCCAATATCCAATTGGCGGAATTGTGTCATCACGACTCAAGCTGGCAGCAAGTGTACGGGTAATTAAGCGGTTTGCAATAACCAAGCATTTTACTTCGCATAGTGAAATTGTGAATTGTTTACTTAAAAACTGCCGCATCCACTGCTGTTTGTAATTAGGCATTGAGTCATGGTTAAGTAATCCACTTTGCATAGTGGAATACTCAGCTGGGCTTACTATTGTTTACATACAGTATGGGGGCTTCCAGCTGGCGGCAGTGATTGACGTAATACTTTGTGATTATAATTGCAAGGTATTGCGCTGGTCACTGGGTCAAAGTCGCTTCCGCCTAGTTGTATAGTGAGGAGCACGGCTGATTCGGTGGATCAGGTTGCTCAGTTGTGTTTTGGCGATTAGGAGTTAAGAGTTATAAGTATCAGTAAAGAAGCTCAAATTGTGTTGTTATTCGAAGTAGATTAAGTAAATAAAGTTTATATGAGGATTACGCGAGTGTTTTACTGGGGACACGACAAATTGGCGCAGCCGGTGAAACTAAGGTAAAAAATGTGAAGATTTCTTACTGTGGTGTTTTTTTTGTATTGTTTTATTTACGAGTAAAAATTTTAAAACTTTGGTATTTTTATTTTTGTTTTTGAAAAAAAAAAAATCTGTCTAATTTAATTTACTTTTCAGGTTAAATTTAAGAAGTGTTAAATTAATTTTTTAAGTAGTATCTTTCAGCCTAAAGATGCTATTATAATTCTGAGTGTGAGTTTTTGTGTTAAGCGTTAATAGTTATGGGCGTTTGGAAGTTTTCTCGTGTGCTAGGTGAACAATTTAAAATATAAGTTGTTATTTCATCGAGGTTTTTTTTTAAATATTTGTTTTTTTTTTTTTATATTTTGGTTTTGTTTTGTTAGTGACGATTTTGCGCATATTTTTCGTGATCGTATACATTATTATTCTAGACGTTGATCTTCATGTTTGTTTTGTGATGATTTTAAATTCTCTTCATTGTTTTTGTGTTACAAATGAATCAGTGGAATTTTCTTATAAAGTAAATAATGTAAAACTAGTTAATAAGAAATGATAGCTTTTGTTGTGTTAAAATAGAGTTTTAAAGTAAGTCGTAATTGAAAATATCTAGAGCCACACCCAAATAAATCTATTCTCGGTGTTGTTTTATATGGAGAAAATGGAGAAAAGTAGGAGAATCATAACTTTTTTTGTAGTTTGTTTTGTTGGAACAGATTTTTTTTTTTGTTAAGCTTTTAGTGGTCTAATTCTCTCTCGTTTTCAGGTATTAACAAATACATATTTTTTTAATATATATTACAGACAAATAAAAGTGTTTGTATCGACCTGGCAACGCCCTCATCTCCAACCATACACAGGCCAATGACAGAAGAATCAATATCACCAGAGTGCTCGGCTACCACACACATAATTAAGATCGCCCATAATTGAATTCCAGAAATAAAGTATATATTTTTATACTGTGTTAATTAAATCAAAGACTTTCATTTAATTTTACCCATCCTAAACATTTTTTGGTGCCGAAACCCGGGATAATAAACTAAATATTGGAAAAACAGCAGGAAATTTTCGTCATCACGTGTCAGACACACAGCAAATCTATCCCGTAATTCTTCAACACGCTGCTGCGTGCATCTTACAGTGTGTGGTCCAGTACTCAACAATCGAGCAATTATAATTAAATAATTTCTGATATCGCGGCTGCGGATCTCCAAGGAAATTATTTACATCATTCAGTCAACTCGGAATTCATTTCGTCAACGAGGATTATCTGCTGAAATTATTCATCATACACGCATTTTACCTCATCAGGTAAGCGAAATTCATCTATCAGATACACAATTAAAAAATTAAAAATCATTTGCATTGACATAACTTAAATCAGGAACGCATATACAAGTGCACAGTCCACTGCATCATTACGTCGTGTAGCAATTACATATTAATGCAACTTAACCTAAAAAACAAACGTAGTGCATTCACATGTTGCATGCATAACCAACATATTGCCAATTCGTCTATCATCACAGCACATGACATCCAGCTGCTATAGTAACTGCAAGGGATTGCGGTAAATTGGGGCAACTGTGAAGTGCACATTCCTAAAAATTCATACAGTGCAATACTTTCGTGAACTATATCGAGTATATGACGTATGTATTATGGTGCTCTTTTTAGGCGTTAATTTTGTGAAAGCCTAAAAATGTTGGTATATCAGATTGACAATTACTGATAAATACTGAACTAATTACTGTGGCAATTTATGAAAATCAAAATAACAATAATTCTATTACATTAGTTGCATAATTTTAACTATATTTGATTTATTTAAAATTATTGGTTTAAATAAATAAAAGACAGTTTGTGTGTTCCTAACAAAATTTGCTCATACATCTACAAATTTTTCTTGGGATTAAATTTAGTGACTCAGATGATTTAAATTGAATTTCTTGACATTTAATTTATAAAATAAATCTATTTCATTATCAACTGCTATAATGGATGAGCTCATTTCAAAAATAAACGGACTCAAATCCCTATTAGGCAAACAAAACGCCTTCATTCAGCGAACTGATGGCAAAGTTACGCAAATCGAAGAAATAGAAGTTCGTTGGGAACGCTTACAAGATTTAAAGGAACGTTTTAATAATCTGGAAGCAGATTCGTATGAAAGTTGTTGTGATGAAGCTGAATTGACCAAGGTTTTAAATTCACTCGGCTCAGTCGAAGATGTACTTTACACAGTGATGTCATTATTTAAAAAACGCATGAATGAACTTAATGCTCAAACTACACATAATACATCGTTAAGCCAACAAGACCAGCCTTCTGCTGCGAAAAGTGATGTGCGTTTACCAAAACTGCAACTTCCCAGTTTTTCCGGAAAATACCAAGAATGGCCAACCTTTTGCGATCTATTTACAGCATCCATTCATAACAACATTTCACTCTCTGGGGCAATTAAGCTTCAATACTTAAAGGGTGCTTTAATAGGAGAAGCGGCCTCCTTTCTTAATCATTTCATGATTACTGATGCAAATTATGAAGAAGCATGGAAGGAGCTAGATTCACATTTTAATAAACCACGCTATATTATCGATGCTCATCTCAAAACATTGTTTGAGCAGAGAGAAATTACTCAGGCGAATCAGGATACGTTAGGTTGTCTACTAACTACAACTCGTGAAACCATACGTGCTTTAGAGGCATTAAAGCTGCCGGTAGATAAATGGGATTACCTGTTGATTTATGTGATCACTAATAAGTTGGACCCGGAGTCCAGACAATTGTGGATAAGGGAAAATGCTTCAACTAATGAATTGAAATTTGAATCACTACTCTCGTTTATAGAGAAGAGGCGCTTAGAATTACAGGACGTTTCTTCAAAACGAATCAATACTGCAGGAAATAACTCAGCTAGGGTTCACATTAAAAGCGTTTCATCTACTGAAGCAGGATCATCTAAGGGAATCATTACAATTAAAATGTCATCAATCTTCAATCCTGATATGCAAATAACTGCTGATACATTCATTTTAAACAAAATCACGGATCAAGTTCCTGACACATTGATTGATACACATAATTGGGAGTTCGTGAATAGCATACCACTAGCAGATCGTAACTTCAATAGACCAGGGAATATCGACATCCTTTTGGGAGCAGATGTATTCTTTGATATACTTCGCCAAGGCAAGATAACATGTAGTGATAGTACACATATTGCGCAGAATACCATATTTGGATGGATTATTGCCGGTCGCTGTACAGCACAAACTACTCAATCCAGTCATCTTAACATGCATATCTCAGCTGATTTAAGCAAGCTATTGCAAAGATTTTGGGAGGTGGAAGACCTCAATGAATATCCAATCTACACGCAAGAAGAACAACGATGTGAAAAAATCTTCAAAGAAACTCATCAAAGGCGATCAGATGGTAGATATGTCGTAGATTTACCATTCAATGAGCGTATTAAGCAACTAGGTGACTCAAAGAGAAATGCAATTAGTCGATTGATATCTATGGAACGACGCTTCAAACAGAACAATGCACTCCGAGATCAATACATAGAATTTATGCGAGAATACCAAGCTCTTGGACACATGAAACCAGTTTGCTGTTCAGAGAGCCAGACTAGCTCATACTACATTCCTCATCATTTTGTTACAAAGGAATCAAGTACGACAACTAAATTCAGAGTAGTGTTCGACGCATCCAAGAAGACGTCTACGGGTATTTCTCTAAATGACACTACTTTAAAAGGACCAGTAATACAACAAGATCTACGTGACATAGTTTTGCGATTTAGACTCGGGAAAATAGGCATTACAGGTGACATCATCAAAATGTACAGACAAGTATTAATTAATCCAAAACATACGCAGTACCAACGCATTGTCTGGAGAGAATCAGATACTGACTCGATTCAGGAATTCGAGTTACAAACGGTTACTTATGGCACTACTCCCGCCCCATTTTTAGCTACGAGATCATTATATCAATTAGCAGAAGATGAACGCAAGGAATTTCCGCAAGCATCACATATACTTCAGCGAGACTTCTATGTTGATGATTTGATGACAGGTGTCAACTCTGTTGAAGAAGCCATGCAAGTTCAACAGGATCTTGTCACACTACTGAAAAGAGGAGGATTTTCGTTGAGGAAGTATAGCTCAAATTCGGAAAAGTTCCTGGCTTCCTTACCCCCAGAGTTACTTGAATGCGCTGTACCACTTTCTATAAATCCGGATGATTCTGTAAAAATATTAGGACTGTTCTGGAAGCCTGCACAGGACTGCTTTTCATACAGCGTTCAATTGCAAGACCCGGCGATATTTACAAAGCGTCAACTTCTATCTGATACATCAAAAATATATGATCCGCTTGGTTGGATAACGCCATCCACAACATACGCTAAGTGCTTATTTCAACAACTGTGGCTTCATGGCTTACAATGGGATCATGAACTACCAGAAGCTACTAAACAACAATGGAAAAGTTTCCGTGAAGCCCTTCCTAATTTAAAAAAGCTTAAAATCCCAAGATGGATTCCAAATAATGCAAAATACATCGAATTGCATGGTTTTGCTGATGCGTCTCAGGCAGCCTATGCTGCAGTGGTATACGCACGTCATAAAGATGATAATCACAAATGGCACATCAATTTAGTTATGGCAAAAAGTAAAGTCGCTCCTATCAAACAAATATCGTTACCCAGACTTGAGTTATGTGCAGCTCTCTTACTGACACGGGTACTTGTTCAAGTTTCACGAGCTTGTGAAATTCCAGTCAAATGTTTTTGTTGGACAGATTCTACTGTGGTGCTGGCATGGCTCTCAGACCATCCATGTAAATGGAAGTCATTTATTGGTAATCGCACATCGGAGATATTATCATCCTATCCAGCTCAACATTGGCATCATGTACAATCCAAGCATAATCCGGCTGATTGTGCTTCAAGAGGCATACTACCAACGCAATTGATCACTCATCCATTGTGGTGGAATGGTCCTGCATGGCTGCAACAAGATGATATGCCAAACTCCACACAGTCATCACTTGATTATGAAAATGCTATAAAGGAGCAGCGCATTACCTGTCTACACATATCACCAACGATTGATACACTTGACCTTCCAGTGCGATATTCATCATTAACCAAACTTCAACGCATCACTGCTTTGTGTCGTCGCTTTATAACCAATTGCAAAATACCACCTGCGGAACGATTAAATCAAAATTTGACAGTCAACGAACACAGCCAAGCTCTGAATGTTTGGATTCGTAAGTCTCAAAGGAAGTCATTTCAGACAGAAATCCTTTACTTAACAAGACAAGAAACATTGCCAAAGAGTAGCAAACTCATATCACTAAACCCATTTCTCGATGAAGAAGATATCCTTCGTGTAGGTGGACGACTTGAAGAGTCAAATTTGGCATTTTCCTCGAAAAACCCGATAATTCTCGACATAGTTGAAAAAATCAGTGAGCTCATTGTAGCTGATGTACATCTACGATATTTACATGCCGGCTCACGCCTCATGATGACAATAATTCAACGGAAATACTGGATCATCGGTTTACGTCAAGCTGTGAAAAAGTACATCACACACTGCATCAACTGCATTAAACAGCGTGCCTCTCCTGCTTCACAACTTATGGGTAATTTGCCTGCGCTTAGAGTACGCCCTGGTCGTGCATTTCTTCATACCGGTGTTGACTACGCAGGACCAATAATTATGAAAGCTTATAAGGGACGCTGCAAAAGGACATATAAGGCATACATCGCGCTATTTGTATGTTTTACAACCAAGGCTATACATCTGGAGCTTGTCACCGAATTATCTACGGATGCTTTTCTTTCTGCGCTCAAAAGATTTGTAGGACGTCGTGGACATTGTGCTGACATCACTAGTGACAACGCAACCAACTTCCTTGGTGCACAAAGAAAACTACTAGAACTGCGTAAATTATTGGAGTCAAAAGAACATAATGCTGAAGTCTCAAGATTCTTGGCAGAATACAACACTCAATGGCACTTTATTCCACCAGCATCACCCAACTTTGGTGGAATCTGGGAAGCGGGGGTAAAATGTGTAAAATTCCACCTTCGTCGTGTGCTCAGTAATGCTCTTCTAACCTATGAGGAGTTTAACACAGTTTTAGTCCAAATTGAGTCTTGCCTAAATTCCAGACCCATCGCTCACACCCACTCTTCCTCTGACCTCGATCCTCTAACTCCTGGACATTTCCTCATAGGAGAACCTCTTGTTGCAATTCCTGAACCTAATATTAATGACATATCGTTAAACAGGTTATCTAGGTGGCAATACTTGTCTCGTTTAACTCAACAGTTTTGGAAGAGATGGCATCTTGAGTATCTTACGCAACTGCAAGCTAGGACTAAGTGGAGGACGGCTATGCCAAACATTAAACCAGATGACCTAGTTCTGCTCAAAGAAGAGTCTACCATTCCATGCAAGTGGTCCTTAGCTAAGGTTACATCTGTAATACCTGGTAAGGGCAATTTAATTCGAGTAGTCAAGCTGCGCACCAGCACATCAGAGCTAGTTCGTCCCATCAGCAAAATTTGCCTGCTCCCAAGGCATGACTAATTAAAGCAGTGCTTTAAGGTGGGGAGGATGTATCAACCTGGCAACGCCCTCATCTCCAACCATACACAGGCCAATGACAGAAGAATCACTGTCACCAGAGTTCTCGGCTACCACACACATAATTAAGATCGCCCATAATTGAATTCCAGAAATAAAGTATATATTTTTATATTGTGTTAATTAAATCAAAGACTTTCATTTAATTCTACCCATCCTAAACAGTGTTAAATTATTTGATGTGAAGATAAAGCAAAAAGTGTGTGAGTCAGTAAGTGGCGTATAATTGTGTAATATCATGTGTGATTTTATATTATAAGAAACAAATAATTTTAAGACGTTTTCTTTCTATTTTCGTAAGCAATTAAGTTTTCAACGCCACGTTTTCGTAGTGGCGTTGATCGTAACCTGGTTATGCGGGGTATATTAATAATGTAAAAATCTATATATACATGAAATATATAATATTGATAATTGGGTAGTGTCGTTCACCGTTTTCTCGTTATCAACATTTAAATTAGAGATCACGAATGCCGGGGTTGATCTTAGTTGAAGTGACGTGTCTAATGTTAATAAAGTCAAATGTATCGGTTGTAATAAGTATTTAATATTGAGTGGCAGTGAGAAGTGATTTTTTGTGTCGCCATAGTAATAGCAGTGATCAAATAATCTTCGGGTTCAAAGAACATAAATGTCATCAGGAAGTAGTAATGTACTTACAAGGAGCTAATTCAATTCGAGGTTTAGAAAAAAGGATTGAAGAGCAGAACGGAAAAATTAAATGAATGTCAACTAAAGCTTTAAAAGATAAAGAAGCAAGTGAAAGAAGCGGAAGAGACGATTTAGCAGTCTGTCGATTATGGCCAGAAAAAGTTCGCGGCCACTGGAGCATTACAAATTAGATGCCAAGAAAATTAATACTTAAGGACAAGCAACAAGACGCAAAGAATAGCTGTGAAGTGAAGGACAGACACCAAAATTTTGTTTACAATAGAAACAAACAGACAATAGAGACAAAGATCAACGGAAGCGGACCGCTAAAATAAAATATGGCCGTTGCATATGATAAAATTATGGACATGGTGTCAAAATACGTACCAATGTTCTCTGGTGAAAGATCTGCAAAGTTAGCGAAGGAAGTATATCGATTTCTGTGTTGCTGCAAAGATCTTTACGACCGACTGGAAGCCGTGGAAAAAGGTATTTTCATGAAATGTGTAAAATATCGGTTGACGGATGATGCGTATTACCTGATAAACTCCAAGGAGCCGAAGGACTTCGAAGCTTTACAGCAAGAAATAAAATCCGCATACCTGCAGCGAAATTCATTCAGTGAATTACGCGCGGAAATGTTGGCATGCAGACAGAGGCCTGGAGGGGATATCAGGGAATTTGGTGACAGGTTAAAAGAGCTGCTGGATCAGATTAAGGCAGCGGTGTCAGCTAAGTACCCAAACAAGGATGGAGGCTTGATAGCAGAACTGGAGGTAGACGCGGTAGTAACCTTTAAAGCTGGTGTCGGCAGTCCGGCCATCCGGGTTTACCTAACTGAAAGGAGGTTCGAAGCACTGGAAGAAGTTCGAGAGGAAGCTCTTTACTTCGAAAAGGACTAGGAAAGACTTAAAAACATGGCACCAGAGACGCGGAAGGAAGCACAGGAATTTTCCAGAGGAAGGACACAGGAAGGATGGAGCACTAGAAATTTTAATGACGAAAGACACAGACCTTTTCCATCGGCATGGAGGCCAGCCCAATCAGGGATGAACTGGGAAACTACAGCTAGGACTACACAGCACCCCAGGTCTATCAAATGCTTTAAATGTGGACAGATGGGGCATATTTCTAGAAAATGCCAGCAATATAGGCACGAAGCGTCCAACGGCCGAATACACCAAGTCAGAGTCGCAGATATAACAGAAAGGGTTTGTGGAAAATTCCATCCACGTGGGGAGGGGCTTTACTGCCAATTCTGCCGCACATGGGACCACTATACGGCGAACTGCCTGAAGAAATATTTAGCAGAAAATGCCAGTGAAAAATTAAATTCCCAGAACAAGTTTGTCGTCTCGGTTCCATCGGATATAGCCTTACAAAGTGAGTTAAAGCTTTTAATAGATACTGGATCTTCATGTAGCATAATTAAAGTTAATAGGATGAAAAGGAATACGCCCATACAAACATATCAAAAAATTCGAATTGGAGGACTGTTCGGATCCACTAGGAGCTCCATAGGCACTTGTGAGGCGAAGTTGCAGATAGACAACGGTCAGCATGCCTGCAAATTTAATGTCATTAGTGAAACGGACTCAATTCCAGCCGACGGTATACTGGGAATGGATTTTCTCAATAACAGAGCTATTGTTGACTGCGTAAACATGAAACTGTTGTTACAAGGCACCGGCAATAGTAAGGAAGAAGAAAACTCTTGTGAAAATGTCGCAGCTTGTGCACAAGTGGAATCTACAGCTTGGCAAAATATCAGTCAAGAAAGACCGTATCAGACCAGAATAGCAGATATTAAAAGCAACACGACAGAAAACATTACATCAGGCGCTAGTGACCAATACTTCAAATTGGAAAAACAAGCACATAATGTTGACAAAATTTCACGACATGGAGTGAAAAGAGCACCCGTTTGGGAAGACACGTTTCTATTGCCATGCTGTGAAAAGAGCCTTACTATAACTCACAAAAGTTCAGAGCTGAACACGATTATCACTCAAGAATCTAGCGAAGGGTCCAGGAGTCAGCACAGATATAAAGAACACAGCGGAGATAGGTTGGAGGATAGCTGTGCATTCGTAAGAATCGCTAATGCAACATCCTATCTAGTAGAACCAATAAATTTTTCGCATGAACAACAAGAAACGCGTAAGTATTCTGAAAGACCTGTACTGAGCTATGAGGGGAGGAACATTTCCTATCCATTACTACAGCCACCCCAGGGTATTTTTAAAAATTGTAAGTTTAAATTTCATAGATATCGTAGGAAGCCGGTTAAAACAGAAGTCCATCATGGCAGGAAGAAAGTAGGGGATCGGAACTTCAGGCACGGGGAAAATTCAACTTCCACACCAATTTTCATGGCACCTTATGAGGTAAGTACTGGTAAGCTCCCGGGTAACGTGAAGCTAAACCAGGGTTTTTTGCGGGGATCTTCAAATTTTGGAAGAAATTTGAGGGGCAGATTTTTACAATTTAAATGATAGCTTTACAGTCTTACAGGCCAAGAAAGGATATGGACAACACTACAATGGCTCAGGTAAATTTAAACAAAAAGGGTAAGAAAATCTTAAAAATAAAAATATATAAAGAGCCAGATGGCAAGAAAATAAAAATTTAATGATAAAAATGTTATTTATAGAAAAATTTCTTTTGAAATCATTGGCAAAAATATAAGCAAGATTGGACTAAATAGGTTAGAAGAACATATTATTTGGAAGTAAAAATGTACAAAGGTATGTAATGTAATTAAAAAAATAAATAAATAAATAAAAATAAGTATTAGAGAAAATATATTAAATAATTAGACATACGAGCGCTAAGAATGAAAAATTGTACAAATATGTTTATAAATAAGTGCAAAATTGAGAAAGTAATTGTAAGTAGAATGTAAAGATAGTCGCTAACCGCAAGTATCTAATGCTGAAATAACCCCAAAGACAGGTGCGCGAAAGGGCAGTTTCATAAATTCATCATTGTATACTCTACCTGAAGCAAGCGTCAGACCCATAGTGTGTGTGAGAAAATAATGATAAGCACTCGAGAAAAGTCAACTTTTCACCGTCTACGACTTTCTTATCTACACATATTGACTGGATTCTGAAGATTGATTGGAAAAGAGGAAATGCGTTGATAAGGTTTAGGACAGTAGTAAAATGAAAAGGATTGGAATCATCTCCAAAATTTTACTGTGTGTGTCAAGAAGTTGAAGATTAAAGTCAAGTTTATATGACGGCAAACTTCAGACAAATATCCGAATAAGTCAACAAAATTAGAAAACATCCACAATAATTCGCAGTTTCAGAAAACACGTTACTAGACTTTCAATAGAACGAGTTTATTTCTTTATGTAAGGGTGGACTCCCGATATAATTGGGAGAACTCCATCGTACATACGGAAATAGCACAACAGAATTTAAAAAGTCAAAGATTCAAAGGTCAATAATAGTAAGCAAAGAAACAGTGAACGTTATAAACGAGGAGCTTAACAGTGAATTGACAACTCGTTCTACCCAAAATCACGCTAGAACACTCCCGTAGAGTAGCTTAACAAGGAAAGAGAAAACTTGGTCAGTCCCGCGGATATCGTCCAACGTTTAGTTGCCTCAAGACAAAATCACACTGCCCGCAGTTATCAAGAAGCAGCCTGGATCAGTCGAAGTAGCATTAATATTATGATATGTATTACTTAACATTGTAAAAAGATAATATCATAACACGATACTAGATCTTACAAAATAATAAGAGTCAAATAAGAATTATATAGCGTCATTTCCTAAGGAAAAAATTAGATGAGCGAAAATACAAGGGTAACATTAACAAATAACAAGTAAGAATGATGTGAAAATTGGAATACAAACTGAAATTAAATACACGTAAAACAAATAATTATTATTGAAAGTTGAAAAAAAAAATTTTTAGCTCTTCCTGTTTCAGCCATTAGATAAGAAATAGTACTTAGGTAAATTAAACAAAAGATCGAAAAGTGGTATTTGTAGAGAAAAGAAAATTTCTTAGAAAGAAATATGTAAGTGTTAAGTTTATTAGATAAGTCAACTAGGTATATTATAATTTGCCAAAAGTTGAGAATTAACAAACAACATAAGAAACACTCCTGTAGTACACTTAAGTGGTCGAATAAACAAATTAAAAATGCGGGAAAAATTAGAAGAAAGGGAATTTATTATAAAATAGTAAGATATGTCATAAACAAAAAACAATGTTAAGGCAAAGAATTCAGCAAAGATAATGTTAAAAGAACTGTTTAAAGAAAGATATACAGGTAAGAAAAAAACCTGATAAAAAAATAATAAAAGAAAATATATGGTAAAGAAGAAAAAGGGGAAAACACTTTTAATGTGCAAGAAACACAAAATTATTAATTTAAAATGACCAGTAAAAAAAATATATATATATACAATGTATTATGTAATTATTTATGTAGCTTGTTAGGTAAATTTAATGTATGTTTCCCTTATATACGATAATATGATCATGTGTAAAAAAAAACAAATATGTAAGGTATAGCAGTATAAAGTAAACGTTGATGTAAATATAGCAATAAAATAGTTTACTTTTGTAAATTAGTTAAGTTGGGTATTGTAACCTAACTGAGCACCCCGATCTGATTCTTCTTGGGAATCAGTAGTACTGGAAAGTTAAACGGACTATCACTAGGCTCTATGATATCCTCCTCTAATAGTTTTTCAAGTTGCTTCTTACATTCTTCTCTATGGGCTTCCGGCATGCGGTACTGCTTCCTATGAATGGGCCCTGTATTAGCGATTAAAGGTAGTTTGAAGGTTTTCGTCGGAGTGTAGGTCAATTTGTCACCTGGCAAATCAAAAATATCACTATATTCGTAACAAATTTGAATCACGGACTCTTTTTCCTCTGAATTTAGGTCTTCTCCGAGTATTAGTGATTGTTTCATTAGTTTAAGCCGTTGCTAACTGAGATTATACTTCAGTCGACCTTCTCCTAGAGGCTGCACGGAGTACTTACTTAGATTCTCCAGCTTGGGTCTGAAATTCTTTATTTCAACTGCCTCCGTTCTAGCGTTGACGATTCCAACAAATGCCTGTCCATTCCTGGGCCTGATCAGGGTATTTCTACAGTACACGCCGGGACATATCTCTTCTGCCATACACACCATCTCACCCTCGCTTGTAACTTGGATGCTTAGCAGCTGCTCCGTCCTCGGCTCCATTCGTATTATGGATCCCTTGAGTTCTCCGGCTCTTGGAGGTGAAGCTATCTTATACCGTTTTAGATGCTGGTTATCCTCGATGCTTAAGACTTCTGCATAGGCCGTGGTTTGGAAAGTTTCGAGCCCGATTTCCGTGCGAGGACATCTTGACTCTTTCTCTTTATCCCGTACTAGCCTCTTGCCCCACGTATCATCTGGAAACCTCACGCAGGTTTCTGAAAGAGGAGAATTGTTTTCCTGAGCTACTCCTGTGCGAAGGAATGCCTTCAAGATTTTTCTCCTCTTTTTCCTTCTGCGGGACGTCTCTCTTATATACTGTTGCGTGCTCTCCCTGGCTATAACTTCGTGCCGTGTATCAGACAGCAACGAGGATGTCTTGAGAATATCAAACCTAACTTCCTTGCCAGGATTATTTGGTTCCTTCTCTTTTCCACTTGCTACATTCGCCTTTGGACTCTCAGCTTGATCCGCTCTTGTGTTAAAAGCTGCACTCAAGGTATTTTCCTCCCCTTGTCCCTCTTCCACTGAATCTGCTAGTGTCTGTTTTGTTTCCATCACATCTTCCTTCTGTGATTTCGTTTGCGGATTCTCTAGTTCGGGTATCTCTCTTCCTTTATTGTTACCTACCTCAGTCAAGTACCTTTGTATGCTATTTGACACTTCACTTATTTTAGCAACAACGTCTTTTAATGCTGTTATTCTATCTTTAAGCCGAAACTTAATATCACCCTTCTTCCCAATTAGGTTTACCTGGGCTTCCTTGTGTACACCATTTTAGCCCTATGCCTTCGAATTTTTCTTTCCCTGTGATAGAACCACAGAGCGGTTCTCGGTACTTACTCTTTTCTATAGCTCGTATTGACAATCTCTTATTTATACAGTCAATGACAGCTCTATCTCTGAGAAATTCAATACCCAGTATTCCATCAGCTCCGATTGAGTCCGTGTCATATATGGCGTTAAATTCGCAAGTCTGTTCAAATTCACCCATTCGTAGCTTGGCTGTACATGTTTCGATTGAGCTTCTTTGTGCCCCAAACAACCCTCCTATTTTGATTTTTTGTAACGTTAGTATAGGCGTAGTTCCCTTGATACGATTTACCTTAATCACATTGCACGTTTCCCCTGTGTCAACTAATAACACCAATTTACCCTTTATGCCTATATCCGATTCTACAGTAATTATACAATTATTAAATAAACTTAGTTCTATTTCACTGGCTATTTCCTGTGGGACTTTCGTTGTCTCTACTTTTGTTAGTTGAAGGCAGCTGCGGTAAAATTTCCCAGCTGCCGATCCCTGATCGGCAATGTATTTTTTCACACAAATCTCTGTGTAATGATCAGAGGTTTTGCAAAATTGGCAATAGAGAACTACAGCCTCTGCCTGACTTACCCCCGGGCTGTTAACATGTCTATCCATAAACCTTACCTGTTGTTTCCCACACTCTGTCGCTTCGTGTCCATATATTCGACATCTCATACAATAAGGGGACGGCCTTCTCTCTGTACATTCCTTCGCAATATGCCTCGCGCACTTGATATTTCTGGGTTGCTTTAGCTGGGCAGAGGGGTTCCTGAACATCCCTGACGAAGCTGGCCCTTGTCTTGGTGGGGTTGCTGTCCGTTTACTCTCGTCTTTGTTAACTTTACCCGTACTCCAACTGTTCGGTGGACTTCTTCTAATGCCTTCCCCGTTATAGTTAAGCATTCCTAGTTCTCTCACCTGTAGTCGTCTGGCGTCTATCTCGAAGTGATCTGCCTCCTCACGTGCCTCGTCCAAAGATTGGAATTTTCGGCCTGTTAGGTATTGTAACCTAACTGAGAACCCCGATCTGATTCTTCTTGGGAATCAGTTTTTCTCAGGGGGGAGGAATGTCGTGGCCCAATATCCAATTGGCGGAATTGTGTCATCACGACTCAAGCTGGCAGCAAGTGTACGGGTAATTAAGCGGTTTGCAATAACCAAGCATTTTACTTCGCATAGTGAAATTGCGAATTGTTTACTTAAAAACTGCCGCATCCACTGCTGTTTGTAATTAGGCATTGAGTCATGGTTAAGTAATCCACTTTGCATAGTGGAATACTCAGCTGGGCTTACTGTTGTTTACATACAGTATGGGGGCTTCCAGCTGGCGGCAGTGATTGACGTAATACTTTGTGATTATAATTGCAAGGTATTGCGCTGGTCACTGGGTCAAAGTCGCTTCCGCCTAGTTGTATAGTGAGGAGCACGGCTGATTCGGTGGATCAGGTTGCTCAGTTGTGTTTTGGCGATTAGGAGTTAAGAGTTATAAGTATCAGTAAAGAAGCTCAAATTGTGTTGTTATTCGAAGTAGATTAAGTAAATAAAGTTTATATGAGGATTACGCGAGTGTTTTACTGGGGACACGACACAAATTAATTTCAGTTACCTTTAACTTCTATTAAATTTTCTCGTTCAAACTAATTCAAATGATTCTATAAAAGAATTCAATCGAATTATGTTAACATTTTGTGCGAAAAAAATTACTGAAATCAAAGGAGACTAAAACGAATTCGCGAGAATCTTAGGTAAATTCTAAAAAAATGTGTATTCAAGTGCAATTTTTTAAGCTCTTTTTGCTTCGACTCGAACGGATTCAATAATAGAGCCCAGTTCCATCTTCTTAACCGTATACTCGTATTCACGTTATAATATTAACAGTAAATTTTTTGTCACCGCCATTGTAAAAATGCAAGAAACCCTACTCTAAGCTACTAGTGGCGAAGGTGTGCGAGTTGAATTTTACACCATTCCCATCTATTGATAGAGCTCAATTTGAGCTACAGTTGTTAGATTTGAAAAACAAAGACATATGGACAGAAAAGTTAACAAATTTGCAGTCAGAAGTAGAAAATTTAACTAGAGAGGAATGAAAATTGGCTGTCAGACACCAGTGGACGGATCTTTCAAAATGTAGGAAGGAGGAAGACATTATATTTGAATATGGAACTGTCTTTCCTCATTTTTATGCTCAAGTGAAAACATATATTTGGCATCTTGACAATTTTCGGATCTACATACTACTGTGAACAATTATTTTCAAATATGACGATTATTAAAAATAAATTAAGAACTTCGTTTAATGACGACAGCCTCGAAAGTTGCATGAAATTAAAAACTTCTGAATATTCATCAAATTTGGAAAAACGTTGTGTCTGAACACAATCCCAAAAACCTCACTAATATTAAATATTTGCGTTTATATTATTTTTTACATTTAATTTATATTTTAAGCAAAGCTATTTGTAAAGGGTTTTTCAATAGGGACGCTCGAACTTTGAGAGAGCATAGCGGCCATCTTGGTAATGCGATAGCTGTCAAATTTGGCATGAATACATATTTGGTCGTGGCATTTCATCATGGAAAGCTACACGCTTCAACAACGCGTAGAAATTGTTAAAATTTATTATCAAAACCAGTGCTCTATTCGCCTAACGTTCCGTACGTTGCGTCCAATTTATGGCGTTCATGGCCGTCCTGCAGAGTCCACAATCCGTCGTTTGATAAAAAAATTTGAGTCAATCGGGTCGGTGATCGATGAAGCAGTTCCTGTACGTGAAAGAAACGCAAGATCGTTGGAGAATATTGTTGCCGTTCGAGACAGTGTGCGAGAAAACCCCAGACAGTCCATTCCGCGTCGTGCGCAAGAACTGGGTCTTTCTGCGACATCAACATGGCGGATTTTGCGCCAAGATTTGGGTTTTCATCCATATAAAGTTCAATTAACTCAAGACCTAAAACCCAATGACCACAGGCAGCGCCGTGTATTCGCTGATTGGGCGTTAGAGCATCTGGCAGCTGATCCTGCTTTTGCAAAAAAAATCATCTTCACTGATGAGGCTCATTTCTGGTTAAGCGGCTTTGTTAACAAACAAAATTGCCGGATTTGGTGCGATGAAAATCCGCGGGAGATTCATCAGGTGCCTTTACACTCCGAAAAAGTAACTGTTTGGTGTGGATTTTGGTCCGGCGGTATTATCGGCCCTTATTACTTCGAAGATGCGCAAGGAGCCGCGCTCACTGTCAATGGTGACCGATATCGGACGATGATAACAAATTTTTTGTGGCCTAGGGTAGGTGGTATGGATCTCACAAACATGTGGTTCCAACAGGACGTCGTCACTTGCCATACAGCACGGGAAACATTAAATTTATTGAATGAGAAGTTCGAGGGCTTCGTCATCTCGCGTGGTGGCGACATCAACTGGCCGCCGAGATCATGTGACTTAACACCGCTCGATTACTTTCTGTGGGGCTACGTGAAATCTCTAGTGTACGCAGATAAACCACAGTCAATTGCTGCCCTAAAGGCCAACATAACTCGCGTTCTTCGTGAAATTGAGCCCCATTTATGCGAAGACGTCCTCCAAAATTGGTCCACCAGCATACACCATCTACACCGGAGTCGTGGTGGCCATTTGGCTGATATTATTTTTCACACATAATGTCATTAAATATTCTTTAAAATGTAATAAAAATTGTGGTAATATCACTTAAACAGGTTGTTTTATTTCATTTCAAAGTTCGAGCGCTCTGAATGAAAAACCCATTATAACCTACTGAAATTAAGTTATAAAAAAAGTTTTCAAAAATTTTCTTAAATACATTGTTTTATATGTCCTGTTAGTATGCAAAATAGAATGTTTTGATTTCACAATAAATACATATTTCACAGTACATAACGGTTATATTAATATTTGTAATACATCTTACCGATGTATACATATACCTATATTTGGCTCTTTAAAAAAATTATTTATCACATTAGGAAAAAAAATGGCTTATAACTCCACCAAGGTTGCCGACCCCTGCCCTAGATGAATACCAGCATGAAATTTCGTATTGTCACCCTTCTGTGCAAGTTTGATTTTTGAAGTGGTTTTTCGCATATATTTCTAGAAAGGTTTGTCGCACAGAAAAAATGATTATAACCAATTTTATAGGATTTCGTATTCTGCAGAAGTTTTTAGTACAATAAAAATGTCTTGGACTGATCGTTTTTACAGTATACGTGAAAAACCTAAATTTTTATATGGCAACACCAAAAGTGAGTTGCCCGATTTAGTCCATTTTTTAAACTTTATTTGCTAGTATAATGAAAACACCATGTACCAAATTTCAGCTCTCTATATTGATGTGTTCTCAGGCAGTGTCCAAATATATAGTGGAAAACGAAAGTTTTGTACGGCAACCCCACGAAGGAGTTGCCCGATTTGTTTCATTTTCGAACTTAATTTTACTTTTTTTTTTAAAGTCCGTGTACAATTTCAGCTCTCTAAGTATACGCGTTCTCGAGTTATCGTACGCTCAGACGGACGGACGGACATGCAAAAATCAAAATAACTTTTAATCTGCTCTACCATAATTATTTCGAGGTGTAATAAAAGGAATGGCAAACTTAGTATACCCTATAGATTTCATCTAGGGTATAAAAAGGGATAAAGAACTGAATTAAGTACAATTTGCTTTAAATAACGCTCTGAATAGTACAACAAAGAGATCACCGAGCAAATTACTTTTCGGTTACAAGCCTCGCCCACCTGCCGATTCAATATTGACCAGCGAAGTAACGGCGCAACAGACTAGCATAAAAGACCAGGGCCCCTATTCTGCAATCTCACTCACTTATGATTGTATGAGAGAAGTCACTCACTTCGATCTCACTCACCCACCATTTAGGTATTCTAGAAAACAAATGGAATGCGATGTACACTGTAAAATAAAATAATCCACCACATTCGTGGTGAATATTTTTTATGTGACTTTATATTTGGTATAGAGCCTAAACTACTATCCATAAAGGAAAATAGTCTTCTAGGAATTTACAGCTTGATTCCTTAGCTTCCCAAAGGCTACACTTTCTATATACCTTACTTAACAAAATAATAAAATAGTTTTGATTACAAAATAATCTTACCATTTTACGTTCACTAATAATTGCAAGCTTAAGATTATCAGAACACCATTTTTCTGTATGTATAGCAGTTTAATGCGGAGGAGCTATTCAAATCAAACACAAATGACCGTGTCGAGTACCGTATACCCAGTAGTAATATCTCACTCACTTTGCCACAAATATTTCACTCACTTGCGTTCCAGAATAAAGAAACACGTGGAATCGGGTAAGTGAGTGAGTGAGTGGAGTGAGTGAGAATGCAGAATAGGGGCCCTGGAGCAAGAGAAATGAAGTTGCTAGGACGATAGCGATAAGCCACCGCAAGCAAAAAAAGTGATATGATTAGAAACGAAAACTATCAGAACAGTATTAAAAGGACGATTTAATACTGGTAAAGAAACGGAGATGGGGGTGTAGGCCTGCAAAGTTGTGTCGTTGGAGGCTCCCTCGGCATTTCCACTGTTGATATACTTTGATATATGAGAGGCATTTTGTTACGATGAGCATTACTTTGCTCATGGATGATGAATATAAAGATGACCACCGTGATGAAGCCGAGGATTGTTATTAGAATATGCGCCCAGTACTCCCTATGAGTAGTTTTTATTTCCAGGAGTTCTATGGCGTTTTTATTTTTTATATGGAAAGTTTTGATTTTTTGAAGCTGTGAGTCCTCGATTTTTGAAGAATAATTGATTCTATTGAATGCTGTGCGGTAAATATGGATATCATCTCCTCAATATTTGTTGATGTTTTCTTGGTTTGTTATGACGTTAATTTCGACACTGCCATTCTCGAAGTGTATGAGCCTACTGCCACTGATCTTTAGATTGATAGAGTCGCAAGATGATTTGACTAAAGTTTCTGGAACATCGGTTAGAAGAATATAGTTTGGTTCTGGTTGTTGGATAATTTCGGATAAGTCGTCTAATACATCTGGATATTTTCTTTGTTTCCTGGTAAGACTATTCTTTGCAGTAATGAGTATCTATAGTTTCAGAGCTTTCTTAGTATCACATAGGATTTGGTAATTCTTCTCTTTATGTGGTTTATTGGCAAGGGGATTAGGTGAAATAGGGGGTAGGTTTCTTGGGATAATATAGATATCGTGACATTAAATATAATATTAAGGTTAAGTAATATAATGTGCCAGTGCTCCCAAGTTATTCATATATATTTTCATTTGAATTGATATCTACTGATTGGTTTTTAAGATTATTATAAATATCTGTTAAATCTCCAGGACTTTATATTTGTTTTGGTATGATATTTAATCTTGCGAGTACCATGGCTTCTGCAGATGATTGGTTAATATAACAATATTGTAATTAATCTGCGTTAAATACTGTGAATGTCTCATGATGTCATCACCTGTTTTTATTCTATTTTCTATTGTTCCCTTGTTGTATTTCAAATATTTCCCTATTGTTTCCTGTTGAAAATTGATATGGTTTGTAATATTTTCGAACCTTTCCATCAATTGGTTGTTTATTTCTGGTTTCATGTGGTCCTAATTAGAAACTAAGCCTTTGATTTCTTTGTTTATTTGCTGAGAATCTTTCACATCTTTTTATTACAGTACCTAACCTATCTACTAAAACTCTTTTATTTCTAATGCCTGGTTTCCGTGGTTCAAGTTTCTATCTTAAGTCTTGTAATTTAACGTTCAGTATTCCTACAGAGTCTCGAAGTTCGTCTTCATTCTCACTCATTTTTAGTGATTCTGTAATTTGTTGATTGCCGTTTCGTAGCTCTCTAGTCTAACTATGTGTAATAGATTGTTGTACCCTCTAATTGGTCTAGCGTTCAATTTTTAATCTAGCCTTATGAAATTTCTTGTTTCGATTTGTTATTTATAATTATAACTTAGATTTTACTGTTATGTTAGATTCTATGTTTAGTAAACTTAGGTACTAATTTATTACGCCTACATTCCTCTTTATAAATTTTTCTATTTTTATTTAAGATTTCTATGTTGTTCCTAACTTTTTCTTCTACCATATGGTAGCTTTTATTTCTGGATATAAATTTTCGCCGAATTCGTTTAACTTTTGCAGCGAGTCATATTCGTTATTATATTGTTGGATTTTATTAAATCTGGAGGTCGCTCCATAGAATTATGATCTAATAACTCATTAATAGCTACAGGTAACACATAGGGTGTAATACGTCAAATTAAAGAGAAGGGTGCACAGTTTACAGTTTTATAAAAAAAACTTATGTTAATCAGCATTACCACTACCAATAGCACCACAATAACTCCTGAGAAGAGAGAAATGCGGGGCTAGTTGAGCAGTCGTTGGAAAGGCCATGAAGTTTTGCATACAATCGGTCGTACACCCTGTAATTTTTAAGAAACAGGGTGTTTTGTAAAAACTTAGCATAATTTCAGATCTTCCGAGACTGTGCACGTATCGGATGATAGAATTAAAGGCAATCTGAACTTTTCTTCTATTATTGTAATCAAGATTTCCAATTATTTCACGTCCATAGCTCATAATAGATATTAGCATTGTACGCACTAAAAATAATCGCATAGGTATGGGTGTAAAATGGCTTGACACCCATAGAGAATTAAGTCCTGCGTAAACTCTACTTGCAACAGAATTTATGTGGAGATTCCACGTAAGTGTCAGCAATAGGAATAACAGGAAACTGATGGAAAACCATCAGTATTAAGCCTTAGTTCATTATTACAAGACCACAAGTCCTCCACATCGTCATTTACCCGAGTGATGCAGTCCTCAATGAGACCAGTACACTAGATCTATGCAACTGCCAATCATTTGCATAGAGGTGTAGATTATAATACTTAACTTGACAAATATATCATTTATAAATATAGAAAATAACAGTGCCCTAGATTATATCTCTGAGATACACCAGATACAACTGGTAGAAACAGGATTGAGAACTATTTGCAAAAAACTGTTTGTGATCTGTTGCTCAAGTAGTCATAAATTAACCAGTGCCGGATTTACCTATGACGGGGCCCCAATCAGCCTCAGTTTTTTGGGGCCCTCATTCTAAAATTAATACCCCCCCCCCCCCCAAATATTTTGAAATAATAAATAATCAGTTAATTTTGCAAAATCAATATATTATTCAGTTAACTTATAATTTACTAAGTAAATTACAACTTTTTCCTACTTTTGTCAGTCGCAAATTGATGAATGACATCATCAAAGTCAAGTTTTTGCCTTTTTCGATAAACAGTAAGCCTAAATCGCTTACTTTTTCTTGGCACATCGATGAGCGTAAATAATTTTTGACGCGTTTCAATGCGCTGAACGATCTCTCCCCTGTACTATTAGCTATCGGTAGTGTAAGGAATAGCCTGATGAGGCATTCAACATTTGGAAATGCTGAAAACAGTTCATCCTTGAAAATGATTTCGTACAATTCAACGAATGTTTTACGGGGCTCGTTTCCGTATACCTGTTTCACATAGATGTGAAAATTTTGAATTTCATTCACAATGTTTATGTTAACATCATTTGGATAGTCTTCTATCAGTCTTTCCATACTTTCTGTGATACAATATAATTACCTATTATTCTGTCTGTTAGAGACGATGATGCTTTTAGAATTACAGCTGTTCAGACGAAGACACAAACACGAGCGATCGAAGCGCCAACTATACGCGCGAAATACAGTTTTGAACTAATTTAAAATCGTTTGGGGACAATAGATAATCGATATTGTTTACATGTATTTTTTCATTTTGAATTTTTTATCTTCTTTTTTTTTAAATTTCCGAATGTGTTTTCAAAATTTTCCAGGGGCCCCTGTCCAGGCGGAGACCCAAGCAATTGCTTCCTTTGCTTCCCGGTAAATCCACCACTGAAATTAACTTTGCATAATGAGAAGATAAATTAAAAATTTTTCGACAGCACGCACGATATCATTGCTCACTTTCAGGAGAGAGATGCCAGCTATGCCCTGATGGAAATTTATACTTATGCGTAAGACCATTCAAAAATAAATAATGAGAAATTTTGAAATTAATTTTCTCAATTACTTTCGAGAGAAATGGTAATACATACACTTATAGGCCGAAGATCACTACAATGCGAGCTAGTGTTTTAAGGTACTGGAATTACTTTAGTGGGCTTCCATGGCATAGGAAAGCTACAAGTAGTAAAACACGAGTTGCAAATATGTGTGAGTGTGGGAAGAATATAGGGCAAGCACATCCTAATGAATCTAGGGTTAAGATTATCAGCACCAATCGCACAGGATTTGATGCTAGTAAGATTGAGATATAGTCGCATCAACTGTATCATCTACAGGACTAAAGAAATTCACTGTTAGCTGAATTAGGATCAATAGAATAATCAGTTTTACAAGATGAGATTATGCCACTTAAGTTTTTCCATAGGATTTTTTAGGGAAGGTTAGAATTAAGTTTAGATTCGTAATACTGCATAAGATCTTATATTCCTCAAGAAAAACAATAAGTTTAAACCTCTTCCATTTACGATATGCAATATCACGGGCTGATATCGAGGCGAAAACCAAGGACACAGAGGATAAGTGATAGTTCTTGTGACCAAAGCAACATGAATTTCATGTAACAGATGAAGAGAGTTATTAAGGAAATTAACTTGCGATGAAGAGAGTTATTAAGGAAATTAACTTGATCATACAGATAATGCATAAAAAATACCTTATCGCATTCCCAAGTTTTCGCATCACTACACAGAGCATCCAAGTCAACAGCCCCGCAATTGTAATAAGAATAAATTGTACCCTCGCTGGTAAGTTCAGTTTGAAAATCATACGTTAACAAAAGCATGTCATGATCAGATATACACGGAAGGGAAATCTGATTATAAGACAATACCTTTGACATATCAGCAGTGAGAAAAATGTCAATAAGTGAGGGTGAGGCAGATGCATAGTAAGTTAGCCTATCGTTAATCTGATGTGAATCAAAAGCACCCAAAGTAAACAAAAACGAGTTGGACATTTCAGAGGGAGCAAGAAAATTAAGATTGAATTCGCCTACGATAGTAATGTTCCAATATCGGGGAGCTAGGTTCATAAATTCTTCGTTGAAAGGATCTAAGCAATTACAATTGGGTGGCTTGTAAGCATTTAAGTTATTACAAAGTAATTCACAAAAGTATATTCCACATTTATTTCAATCTGGCTAGAAGCAACAATTTTTTTACAATTAATAGAAGATAAACAAAGCAACTCCACCTGCCCTTCGTTCCAATTAGTCATTGCGCCAAATCCTTTACCCCGGAATGTGAGTCAAGTGATCAGACACTTTCGGCTTAAGGCAACTTTCTTACACACAGATACTGTCAGCACAGGACCCATTAAAAATATCCCGAATTTCATCAATTTTTGGATAAAGACTCTTTGTGCTGATATGACAAACGTTCAGACCAACTCGTTGTTTAAAACTAATGTTAATAATGGGACCCAAAGCTCCCACCATGCCGAGGGTAGTCCATTTCATCAGGTCATCCATAGAAGCAATAACCTTAGCGGTACCACTCTGAGACTAACGAGCATAAACAAGTCCAGATCGGTTATACACAGTAACTATTTTTTTTTTGATTTCAACAGTGTAAGGGCCTTCCGTTTTATTACGTAATTTTCAGTTCTCAAATTCTCATTAACATATATGGAACAGCTGCCAGATTAGCAACCAAGTTCAATATCGGACAACGATAAGGCTTTCATTACCTCATTGTGGCGTGTTTTTATAATCCGACGTACAGCAGATAATAAAGCATTCCTTTCGCTGGCACTATGGAATTTAAGGATTATCGCAGACGATATCTTGTATTCATTAACACGAAATATGCTAAGAGGTGTAAATGTAGCGTCTGTACACAATGCGGTTCCAAGCTTAATAAACAGTTGACTGTATTGTGTAATTTTGTTTCCAAAACATCGAAAAATTCTTTGAGGTTTAACACATACTGATCAATTTTAGCCTCAATCATAGAAGAAAAGGGAGCAATTTTAGTTTCCATCTCCTTGATAAGTACAGAAAACTTATTGTTTATATTCAATATAATAGACAATACATCAGATGAAGTGGTACCAGAAGCAGGTGTAAGTGATGCCTCCGATTTCCCTCTACTCTTCTACGCGCTCGTTTTTATACCCTAGATGAAATCTATAGGGTGTACTAAGTTTGTCATACCATTTGTAATACCTCGAAATAATGATGGTGGAGCAAAATGGATTGGACACCCACGCATAATATTAAAAGTTATTTTGATTTTTCCATGTCCGTTCGTCTGTGCGCACGATAACTCGAGAACGCGTATAGTTACAGAGCTGAAATTTTGTGCACGGACTTTAAAAAAAAGTTAAATTAAGTTCGAAAATGCGACAAATCGGGCAACTCCTTCTTTGTGTTGCCATATAAAAATTTAAATTTTTTACGTATACTGTAAAAACGATTAGTTCAAGATATTTTTATTGCAATAAAAACCTCTTCAGAATACGAAATTCTATAAACATTTTTTTTTTGTCCGACAAACCATTCCAGAAATATATGAGACAAACCACTTCAAAAATCAAACTTGCACAGAAGGGTGACAATACGAAATTTCATAAGGGCATTCATCTAGATTCATAAGAATTGGTCTTAGACCAATTCTAGCTTTTTTACTTGTTCTGGCATGATATCAGTATTTACAGCGATAGTTAATAAATTTGAACAGCTTTATTCCATGAAGTACAAAACTGAACTTTTGTTTCTCAAAAAATTACTACGTTGTATGTACATTTTTATGATATATAATATATATAGATAATCCTAATCTTGCTCAATTTTATCTTAATAAATGTTGATCAAGACGATCATACACAAAATTATTTGTAAGATTTTCTCATCAAATTCTCTACACAATACTTCAATGTTCACACAAAATTAAATTCACACTTGCACGTCCGTGAATAAAACTTGAATTTCACGTGATAATGTCCATTCTAACAAAATTCTTGTACACTTAAATTTCATGTAAAAACGATGAATTTGTGGGCAGATAACCTTGGTTCCCATAACTTATCTTGAAGGTAAATTTTATATAAATACAGAACAAACTTGAACAAAGATTTACTTATAATTCAGTCACCAAAGAATTAGTTTTATTTAGAATTTCCCCCACCAGCTGTAAGGGTTCTAAGTTTAACTAATCAACAGCTGATGGAAAATTCTATAAATTTCATAAAAGTGCAATAAAGACATAATGTGAAGAATCTCGCCAATCCACAGAAAAACAAGTGGAGTTTCTTTCGATAAACCCTCGAAAATTTCCTCTTGTTGAAAGGTAGTGTGCTATAATTTTGGTACCTTTGGTATTTTCTTGATATTCCCTGAAGTTGCTCCGATTAGGGTCAATTAACGATATTCTTTCGTTATGAATTTACTTTACTATTTCGCCAGGATCGTCTGATTCTACCGACTGCACCACTTACGTTCTTTGTTCACGAGTCGAGAAAAAAATATACTTATTGAACTAAAAACACTTCTTTAAGCTTTTACAACAAATAAGTAAAAATATTTTACTGAGAAAAAGATGTTTTGTGGGCCTTAGATTCCTTTTAGATATGGAGTGTATGGGATTATACGACCCGGTGATCCAGAAAATATTTTCTGGAAAATAAAAAATGGCTTAAACAACCATATGATGTTTTTATAAAATAAACTGGATCACCGGGTCGTATAATCCCATACACTCCATATCTAAAAATATTTTACTTATTTGTGCTTTTAGAAAACAAACTTATTGAAATTACAACTTCTTTCGTACACCGGTTAAATAATACTCATTACCTGAGTTCTTTAGATAATTATACCTTGTGTGCTGACGAGGAATTTACAATTTTCTTTAGGTTGAAAAATGAAACTGTCTACACGATGTTCCTCCTTGAAATATGACTTTTAAGTTATGACGTAGGAGAACTTTTGGCTATTTGACTATCGACAGTTTAATGACTTATTAATTTGGAAAGAATGAATTAATTTTGATATTAATATCTTAGGTAGCAATATGTAAATATGTAAGTAAGTATAATATCTAGGTATGCGTAGTATACGCAACTCGTGAGAATCGGAAGAGTTAAAGTTTAAAAAAAAACTAAAAATGCTATTTTATTCAGAGTATGATTCTAAATAAAACAGTCTAGGACGAACAACCCCTATCTCATAAGGGTGCGACAGGAAAAACGAAAGAAGTTGAGGGTGGACACATAGCTGTATCTACTAGCATGTGGCCGATTATTTCAATTCTTGAACATTTTGGCTCAAGAGCTTGCAACCTAATAAAACGTGAATTTCTCTAACAAGGAACAGAAAAACGGGTGGACTAAAGACATTTATGGGACTATATGTTTCGCTTATGTTTTGCTGTCATGACGTATTTTGGAAAATTTTTGATATTTTCTTAGAAATTTTGGCTTGTTGTGCAAAGCGAAAAGAGATATGATGATTTTTTTCTTAGAATTTTTTGTTTTACTTCATTTTGTCTGCAGTTTTGGAGATTCGATTTAAAAAGAAAAAAATAATTTTTTCTTTTCTCAGTCATACAGGTTGTCCCGTAAGTGGTGTGATACCCGAAGGCTATCGGTAGGGCATACTTAGACGAGCAAAAAATTGTATGGGTGGGGAGGGGGAATCCTAACGGTTTCCGAGATAACGGGACTTAAAGATAACGTCCAGAAGTTACAGGGTGATCTATAAAAACATACCCAAATATCTTTAAGTCCCGTTATCTCGGAAACCGTTAGGTTCCCCCTCCCACCCATACAATTTTGTGCTCGTCTAAGTATGACCTATCCTTAGCCTTCGGATATAACACCACTTACGGGACATCCTGCATGACTGAGAAAAGAAAAAAAAATTCTTTTTAGTCCATTTTATTTACAAAAATAATTAATTTTAAAAGTTTTTTAATATATTTTATTTTCCACATTTTAGTCAAAAACTCAATACACTCTCTCGACTCTCTACTCTCGAAACCCGACTCCCGAATCTCTACTCTCAAATGACAGCTCTCTACTCTCGTCTCTCGTCTCTAGAGTCTCGGCTACAGAAGCTCAAGCATCCTGATAAAGACAATGATCATTCTAACTTAATTGATTATCTCCGTAGAAACCAGAAAAGTTTGGGATAAATTCTGATAACATTAAGTGGGCAGAGTCTGCGTTGTGTATATAACTTGTCGGACATAATAAGAGCCTGTATGTGCTGTGTGTGTGGTGGCACATCTTTCAGAACAATCAATCCAGTATACAACATGAATTGACGAAATTTAACTGCTTTCCATCTAACAGTTTCATGTATCATTCTTGGCTTTCGTGGAAATTCACGAGGAAGGATTTTCCAAGAGTCTCAAGCCCCTTTGAAATTTGGCCTCTTTGCTCTGCCGTCATTCAAAATGGAACACACTTACTGCTGCTTATATTGAAAATTGAAATTAAAATCTTTTTATAACGCCTGAGTCAAGCAAATGCATTGGCTCAGTTGGAAATTGTGAGACAATGTTTAACCCAATCTTTTACATTTTCCATTTATATACCCTAGATGAAAACTATAGGGTATACTAAGTTTATCATTCCGTTTGTAACACCTAGACCTAGAAATAATGATGGATTGGACACCCACGCATAATACTAAAAGTTATTTTGATTTTTGTAGTTCCGTCTGTCTGTACGTCTGCACTATAGCTCGAGAACCCCTTCACTTAGTATGCGGGATTTAAAAAAAATTTAAGCTCAAATTTTGACCAAATCGGGCAACTCCTTCGTAGGGTTGCCATACAAAAACTTTGTTTTTCACTATATATTTGGGCACTGCCTGAGAACGCGTCGACGTAGAGAGATGAAATTTGGTGCATGGTGTTTTTAAGTAAATAAAATTCAGAAAACGGACTAAATCGGGCAACTCCTTCTTGGTGTTGCTATATAAAGAGTTAGGATTTTTACATATACTGTGAAAACGATCAGTCCTATACGGTTTTAAGATACTGAAAAGTTCTTCAGAATGTGAAATCCTATGAAATTGGTTATAACTATTTTTACTGTCCGACGAATCATTCTAGAAATATATGCGAAAAACCACTTCAAATCTTGCACAGAGAGTGTTTTTATTGTCTTTTACCACTTTGTTTTGGCCCTGTGACCCCGCATGTTTGTGACAATACTACTAGGACCACCCTACACCAACAATCAAAATTGAAGCCAGAAACAAATTAAATACTATCTTTAGCATTTTTTCGGCTTATTTGACTGGACTATTCAACAACTTGTATAAACACAAATTCCATATCAAAAGGAACACCTTTCGCACCAACACCCTTAGATTTTGATTAAATTTATACAGGGATGAGAAAGAATGTACAAATATTCCACCTATCCTTCTTTGTTTTTCTACTTGACGCCCTTTTCGGAGGGCTCAAATGTCTATGAATTCTGGTTGCTGGATGAGAGTATTTCAAAATTTATATCTGAGAACTGGCTACAGCAATTCTTCACGATTGAGATTTAATATTAAAGGTATTCACAGAAGTATGAACAAAAACTATAGTGGTACCAAGAAGAACGAAATTTTTGAAAATAATAGTATTTTTGAAGTGACATTTGGTCCAGTAGTATAGACCACTAGCGGATTTTTCTGTATAATTGGATTTAGAAGACCTAGACCTGTCGATATTTTGAAATTCATGGAAGCTTCAGTTTTCGCTACAAAAGTAAGCCACACAACAATATTGTTCGAGTAGGTCACTAATAGACTAAGAGCTGGCGACCAAAATGCTTATGTTATTTCATAAACAAAATTATTCAGTTTATCATACTCTCTTAGCATTGTTGATAATTTATTCTGAAGTCTGCCTGGCTTCCACTGGTGCAGTGTGCTGCGAGATGGCTTCGAAGGCCTTAAAAAAATCGGTTAACTAACGTGATTTCATAAAAGAGGATTTTTGGTGTGGCAGGTGAGAATGGTAACAATGGCAGACGCATTGGAAGGTGGGAAAGTGGTGGCAGAAGGCGACAAATACGCAGAAAATGTGTATAATTTACATCATACCACGATAACTCGAGAATGCATCCACTAAGATTGCAGAAATCTTGCCCATGGGCTTTCTTAGAAAAAACTGTATTTAGTTTAGAAAGGGGACACATTGGGCAACTTCTTAGTAGGGTTTCCATACAAAAATTTCGTTTTTCTCTATATGATAGGGCAGTGCCTACACATAGACGTATAGAGAGGTGAAATTTTGTAGAAGGTATTTTCATAGCGATGTTAAATACTAGTTCAAAAATAGACTAAATCGGGAAATGCCTTCTTGGTGCTGGTATACAAAACATTGTTATTCCACTATATAGCTGAGCTGAACACTGCCTGAGAACGCGCTAACGTACATCGCAGAAATTTTGCACACAGCGTTCTAACAAAAAATAATTAAAAAAAATTAAATAATTAAATAAATCGAGCAAACCCTTTCTTGGTGTTGCCGTATAAAACCAAAAAAGGTTGCCGATTTGGTGATCCATTTTTGAACTTGTATTAGAAATTCTTATGAAAACGCCGTGTGAAAATTTTCAGCACTGTACGTTGCCGCGTTCTCATGTAGTGTTCAGATATATAGTGAAAAACCAAAGTTTTGCATGCCATCACCAAGAAGAGCTTTCCCGATTTAGTCTATTTTTGAACACGTATTTGCTATTTCTATGAAAACATCATGTACCAAATTTCAGCTATCTGCGTTGTCGCGTTCTCAGGCAGTGCCCTAATATACTGGGTGTTCCACGTAACGTGTTCACTGGGCATTTATCCCTGGGTCCTAATAATAAAAGTTACGCATCGTTAGTCAAGGTATCCTCTGGCATAGCCAAAGTCCTTGAAAAAGGACTTGGGAAAGGATATATTTAAAAAATGTCCTTTTCGTCCTTATTACGGATACATTTAGATTGCATTTTTGAATTCCGCAAATAAAACTAAAACGAAAATGTTATATTGAAAATTCCAGCTTAACCCTTTATTATCGAGATATAAGACCTCAAATTGTACTCTATGCACCGTGTTCCTTTGTCATTTTCTCGAAAATACGCACAGATATCATCGAAGTGCTAGTAACAAAAGTTACACATCATAAGCCGGGCTATATTTTGGTATGGTAAACATTTAAAAAAAAAAGCCACACGATAAAGGATATCTTCGGTTTGGTCCTTTTCGTCCTTTCTGAGGATGCATTTTGGGCTACATTGAATAACTGCAAATCAAATTAGAAAAAAAGTGGTATACCTACTGACAAATCTTCGCAAAAATAAGTTGAATCATTTACAGATATGTAATATGTTGTCATAATTCCTGAGACAAAAGGGCCGGCATTTCGTCCCCATTCAATTTTCAGGTAAATTATCATTATCTTATTTTTATTGTTAATGTAATTTCTAATTTGATTTGCAGTTATTCAATGTAGCCAAAATGCATCCTCAGAAAGGACGAAAAGGACCAAACCGAAGATATCCTTTATCGTGTGGCTTTTTTTTAAAATGTTTACCATACCAAAATATAGCCCGGCTTATGATGTGTAATTTTTGTTACTAGCACTTCGATGATATCTGTGTGCGTTTTCGAGAAAAATGGCAAAGGAACACGGTGCATAGAGTACAATTTGAGGTCTTATATCTCGATAATAAAGGGTTAAACTGGAATTTTCAATACAACATTTTCGTTTTAGTTTTATTTGCGGGATTCAAAAATGAAATCTAAATGTATCCTTAATAAGGACGAAAAGGAAATTTTTTAAATATATCCTTTCCCAAGTCCTTTTTCAATGACTTTGGCAATGCCAGAGGATACCTTGACTAACGATGCGTAACTTTTATTATTAGGAATTTTTCGATATCTCCGCGCATTTTCGAGAAAAATGCCCAGGGAACACGTTACGTGGGACACCCTGTGAAGAACGAATTTTTTTTATGGAAACTCTACGAAGGAGTTGGTTCATTTTTTACCGTAGATGAAATCTTTAGGGTATACTAAGTTTGTCATTCCGTTTGTAAGGCATAGAAATAATGATATTAGAGCAAATTTGATTGGACACCCACACATAATTTTTTTATTTATTTCGTTTATTTCAATCTACGGAATAAATCCTACAGATTACAAAAATTTATACAAATATCAGTATGTATATAATTCAAAACAATCAGAAGTTATTTAAAAACTAAACTAATTACAAATCTATAAAGCTTAAACGGAAAAATTCCAAAATATGTAACTTAAATCTCTCTCTAGATATATTAAAATCATGTAATGAATCAACCAAGTTGTAGTTAGAAATAGCCTGTGTGATAGGTTCACGGTAACCAAAGTTCGATCTATGAAAGGGTACAACCAATAAACGTCTAGGACGAATATATCTTTGAGGCACATAGAAGGGAATTAAAGATAGCAGTTCTGGACACGAAATCCTACAACTAAGTACATCATGGACCAGCATTATTGAACTTATGACTCTTCTAGACTGTAAGGAATGCAATCCTAATAAAAGACAACGTGATTTATAGTCTAACGTAAGATCCCAATTTAGTTTTGACACAGCAAAACGTGTAAATTTTCTTTGAATCCGCTCAATACGTCTAATATGAGTTATTTGAGTAGGCATCCATACAACGGATCCGTATTCTAAAACGGACCGTACCAATGAAAAATATAGTGATTTTAATGTTAAGGGATCTTTAAATTCACCTGTCTGCCTCTTTAAAAATCCTAGCAACTGAAAAGCTTTAGATGTAACATAATCGATATGCTCTTTAAACGATATCTTCTTATCAAATATTACACCTAGATCAGTTATACTTGAAGGTCTGTCAAGAATAACATTTCTGACACTATAACGAAAGGATATGTGATGTGCTAAATGGTAAAATGACATAGCTTTGCATTTTAAAGTTAGCTTTGCATTTTAAAGTTAGCTTTGCAATTTTAAAAGTTATTTTGATTCTTGCATGTCCGTCCGTCTGTCCGTGCGCACCATAACACGAAAACGCATTCACTTAGAAAGCTGTTTTACACGGACTTTAAAAAAAAACAAAATTAAGTTCGAAAATGAGACAAATCGGGCAACTTCTTCGTGAGGTTGCCATACAAAAACTTCGGTTTCCACTATGTATTTGTACACTGCCTGCCTGTGAACGCGTCGACATAGAGAGCTGAAATTAGGTACATGGCACTTTTATAGCAATAACAAGTACAATTTTAAAAATAGACTAAATCGGGCCACCCCTTCTTGGTGTTGCCATACAAAATTTTATGTTTTTTACATATAATGTGAAAACGATCACTCCTAGACATTTTGATTGTACCAAAATCTTCTTCATAATTCGAAATCCTATAAAATTGGTTATAATCATTTTTTTTCTGTCCGACGAACCGTTCTAGAAATATATGCGAAAAACCACTTCAAAAATCAAACTTGCATAGATCGGTGACCATACGAAATGTTATACGGGCATTCATCTAGGGTATCATAAGAATTGGTCTTATTGTTAGACAAATTCTAGCTTTTTTACTTGTTTAAACCACATTTACTTTTTTCTAAAAAACTCCGTGTGGATGATTTCTGTACTCAAGGTGGAAGCGTTCTCGAATTATCGTGCCGTCTGCCACCACTTTCCCACCTTGCAATATGTTTGCCATTTGCACCGTTGATCATGAAATATAATTCTCACTTATGTAAAGGTAACACACAAATTTCTTTTACTTTCATGCACAACTTGACGACCCGCCCGAATACGATCTACCGCCTATCTCTAAGAACACAATATTCGAACTAACTCTCCCTTTTCCTGTATTTAAATTCCCAAAATCATTTAACCTTGACAAATGCTAATATTGCTACTGCCTAGCTCTAGAATAATCCTGGAGCCGGCATTTATTAGACCTTGTTAAATATTTTCTGATATTCCGAGAATCTATCCTTTCTAATTACCTTATCATAAAAAATATCTTACATTTTCCTGTACTTTGCTGTAGGTAGCTACACTGTCGGCTTATCGCCGAGTCGTTAAGAAGGCTTCATAACCTTGGAAATAATGAAAAGGGCCCGTAATGATCATGCCAGATGGGATTTGTTTGGCGGCGATCATTACACTTACCACATCAAAAATCAGCCTTTATGAAATCACGTAAGTTAACCGGTATTTTTAAGGCCTTCGAGGCCATCTCGCAGCACCCTCCACCATTGGAAGACTGGAAGTCCGAATAAGTTATCAACAATATTAAGAGAGTATGACAAAATGAACAATTTTGTTTATGAAATGACGTAAATATATTGGTCGCCAGCTCTCTGATTTGCTTTTGTTTAATATGACAAAAAACTTACATTATTTTTCGTCTCTTGGTGTTTTTGCCCTCGGCACTGTAATCCTACAATATAAAGATACACGGAATAGTCATATATTATATTTTAGCACACTAATATTGGTGCATGCCAGCTTACATTTTAACGATTATAACTAAAAACAGTTTTCACAGGATCTCTATTACTAATAATTTCTATCTATTCCAATCATGTATAGTTTGCTCTTCTCTTTTGCCTACAGACGTGTATAATTTGATTTTGTTTGTGATTCAGTCGATCTCTTCTTTTCAATAAAAGGACTCTCAAACTATCAATGTGAGTTTTACTTAGAACTACATTGGGACTTAACATGGTACTCGGTTACAAATATACTAATTCAAATAGGGTGGGCGTATGTTATGTGCATAAAAAAATTTCTTTCAAATGAATCATGAGTTACAATGTGTCTGCTGTCTACAAAATGACAAGAATACTTAGTATTTTACTACTGAAAACCTTTGCGGTGTACAAGTGACGTGTCAAATGTAGCACAGTCGGAAGTTATTGAAAATTTTTATACCCCAGATGAAATCATAGCTATACTAAATTTGTCATTCCGTTTGTAACACATAGAAATAATGATGGTAGAGCAAAATGGATTGGACACCCACGCATAATATTAAACGTTATTTTGATTTTTGCATTATCGACCAATTGCAATCACTTCGATTCTTTCAAAGGTTTTTAATCTATCATAAACTACAAGTTAATGAACTATCGAGAAACTAATTAACTCATCAACGATCTTCACATATGACTTCCGAGCTGGACGCTCATCTGCAGACTTACTGACTTTTCTTACGGAAGGTTGGAACCATAGTCATCACAATTTTAATGACTCCAAAATCATTGCACTGGATATTGTTATGGCCTTGATAAAGTCTGGCTCAGTCCCTTTTAGCCAATTTTAAAACACCTGGTCTTTCCACTGCTTTTCTGTTATGGATTGATAGATTCCTATTTAGTCGAGAAGTACCTGTTGTATTAGGTGGCGTTACATCTAAAACCCATCCCATAAATGCCGTTGTTCCTCAAGGCTCTGTTATCTCTCCAACTCTCTTTTTAATTTTCATTAATGATCTGCTTTCCCTTACTTTCAATTCCATCCATAATTTCGCTGATGACAGTACCCTTGATTTCGCGTACTCCTTTGACACTATTGCAGACTCTAGGGTGAATACCGCATGTGCTAAATGAGATTGCATGATCAGATCATTGAATAACGTTCTTAACAATATTCTCGTTTGGAGCAAACTGAATCGGGTCAAATTCAATGCATCTAAGTCCCAAAGTATTCCTCATCTGATTAAAACAAGACCATAGCTTAACCACTCCCGTTTCTATTGATGGAGAAATAATTTCTGATTCACCGTCACTAAGCATTCTTGGCATTAACATTTCCAATAAAATAAACTGGACAGATCATATCTTCTCTGTTACCAAAGAAGCATCGAAATGTCTTGGATGTCTGAAAAGATGTAAGAAATATTTCAACGTACAAATTAGCGCTCCTCTACAAGTCCTGCATTACAACTACAATGGAATACAACTCCCATATATTGGTTGAGGCTGGTCGAACAGTCTTAACGTCATTAGACATTGTCCAGCAGAGAGCCTCCAAGCTCATTGGCGATGTGGCAATAACTTGTCATATCGACTCACTCGAGCACCGGCGCAATGTTGGATGCCTTTCGCTTCATTATCGCTATATACATTCTCAATGTTCTGATGAAATATCTAGTCTAATCTCTTGTAGAATGTATTTCGTACTGTGCAAATGTGTAACAGTTTACCATCTTCTGTTTTTCGTGCGGCATACAATCTGCGGAAGCTTAAGTGTGACATACTTCAGCATCTCCGCCACTCTCCTTATAACCCCTAATCCTTTGCATATCTCTTTCCTGCCATGCTGTGCTTTTCATCAAGCTTGGCTTTTAAAAAAAAAAAAAAGTAAATTTAAGCTCGAAATGGGCCGAATGAACCAATTACTTCGTAAGGTTGTCATACAAAAATGTCCTTCTTTACTATTTGGATAGTGCCTGACAATGCATCAACGTGGAGAGCTGAAATTTTGTACACAGATTTTTTAAAAATAATGCAAATGGGACGAATCGGGCAACTCCTTCGTAGGGGTGCTATAAAAAAAAACGGTTTTCACTATATATTGGAACACTGCTTGGGAACGCGTCGACGTAGAGGGCTGAAATTTTGTACACGGTGTTTTCCAAGTAATAGTAAGCAAAGCTTCAAAAATGTACTAAATCCAGCAACCCCTTCTTTGAGGTACCATATAAAAATTTACGTTTTCTACGTATACTGTAAAAACGATCAGTTCTAGACGTTTTTATTGTACCAAAATATTCTTCAGAATATGAAATCCAATGAATTTAGTTATAATTATTTTTACTGTCCGACGAACCGTTATAGAAATATATGCGAAAAGCCATTTCAAAATCAAAACTTGTACACATGGGTGATTTTAATGAAGTTGAATTTATGTTAGATAGTTTAACTGGGAATGTGATGGCACTTGGGGCCAAAGTCGATATAAGCAGAAGTCCAATGAACTAAATTTCGAAGTACTTATTATATGTTTTGGCGACATCATTGGTGCCCTTACAGATGTATGGATTAGACGAACAAAAGACTAAACAAATATTATGGAAGAATCCTCGAACATCATACACTTCATTTTGCAGACCGATAAAATTTAGATTTGTAAAAGATACCGATGAAGAAATTATAAATGAATTTCAACATATAGAAATTATTCAAAAAAATAAAGTGCAAATAAAAAACCGAGACTTAGAAGTGTGTCTTACTTTTGAAGAAACCATGATTGATAGTAAGACCTGTAACGCATTGGCAGGTCAACTCAAAGATGTGAGATCAACGCAAAGATGTTACATATGTCATGTTACTCCTCATGAATAATTTGGAAAAAATTAAAAATTTTGTTACCAACATACGCATGGGGCTTGTCAAAGTTTCATGTAAAAATCAAATTTATGGGGTGTATATTGCACACATCGCATAAAGACTTAACACAGAAATGGAAAGGTCGTACAGTCGAAGAAAAGCAAAGTATATGGGAATGAGAAAATATGTAATCGACTGATTCAAATCAGAAACTGGCTTACTATTTTACTATTAGATACTCCTAAACACGGAGGAGGAAACACGAACGATGAGAATAGTACTCGAGGATTTTTCGTCAATTCTTCAATAACGTTCACCATCACAGAAGTAGATATAAAAGTGATTTATAGATTTTTGGTAAAATTAAGAAGTATAGTATTTTTTTTTTTTTTGTTCAAGAAAGAATTTTTTGGGATTCTCCGGTATATAGCAAAAGCTAAAAAATGTTCTAATTTGTTATTTCATCACCCAACCCATTAATTTTTGGTGAAAAGTTTCAAGTCTTGGTTTGACTCATCAACAGGTCACAAATAGCGAAATTGTGTGATTTGAAAAACAAATGAAAAAATGAAAAAAGAAGAAAGAAATGAAAAGTTTGAGGAAATAGAAAAAAACAATTTTTTTATTTAAAAAAAATTTAAAAATTTTTAAAGAAACAGATTCATTCGAAGCGAAACGAACCTGTATACGCCACGCAGTGTGAGTGGGCTGAAATATAATACAGAAAAGGAAGAAGAAGAAGCGTTTCGTGTCAGCAGAAAACCTTACACTCATCGGTGCAGCTTGGTTTTCTGCCTGCTGCAGACGCTTGAAAATAGATCAAACTGATCTCTTCTCATATAAACTCAGAAATAAATTCTGGGTGTGAATTATATGAGGAAAAAACACTCCTATACATGCTGAAGTATAGTATGTCATGCCAATGTGACATAAATGAAACTTCCTTTCAGCAATATTGTAATGAAACAATAAAGTTATATGAAACAGGACGCATTTCATTTACGTTTCCACAACAGAACAAGGAATCATATTTCACACACGGCAACATATCGGCCGCCAAGGCCACAATATTTCATTCCCAGGTATTTTATGCTGACCAACCAACTATCCGTTCATATGGATCTTCCTTCAACCAGCAATATTTTGCTCAAAGTACATTTTTGGATTTTTAGATTTAATCAGTTGTAATCGGTTGAAATAGATTTCTTTGTTATTTTCTTTAGTTCCGATTAAATTAAATTAATTAACTTATATAGTTTATATAAATAGTATCCAATGCCTGTCATTGTGCCTAAAGTTTTGTTGCATGGTGCACAAATAATATAAAATTTTTTGATTCCTATCGGACAACTTTCCGAAGACGTACAAGAATCGATATATAAAGAATTTAGAAAATTTAAATGGCATGACAGAAAAACCTCAAGAATCGTCGGAAACACAGATATATTACACAATTTATTAAAATCATGGGACATTCATTTCAACAATAAAAATAAAAAAATATCCTAAAAGTGTAAAATTGAGTAACGGAGTGAAAATATTACTAAAAGGATAGATATTATGTTATTTTTATTTTATAACACCTTTTTCTGTAATATTAATAAATATTACTGCATTACCAATGTTTTTTTTATCTTTGAATTTATTCCACGGGTGCCGGAGCTAGAAAAGGTAAGGAGCATTACTCCAAATTTGTATGCAAAGATTAAGGTACAAAATATCGAACCAGAACAGTATGATCATATCCATATATGTCAGGTATTAGACATTTAATGATTGTTATGATGTTATTTTCACACCCGCAAAGCCACAAAATTTCTTTTACTGCAATATACATATTACGCACACCTAATCAACATACGAGTACATGTTGATTTCACATTTCTTCACTGCTGTTCATATAAATCCTTGTAAGTAGTATGCTTTGCGGAAAAAAAATTTCATAAAAACGTGGGAACCAAACATTAAAACGATCAGAAGGATTACTGCCTTGTTGGGAGCTTTCAAAGGGCATTCAAATTAGATAGTTTCAGTGAACAAGATATATTATGCTCATATCTCATCCAGTATATTCCACAATATAACAACCTGGTCGCATTGTTGTCTGTACTGAAGGGGCTCCGTGAACAAACTAGCCTGAATATACATACCTACTATACGATCGGCTCCCCCCAATATTCTCGTATCAATTTTCTCGTATCAATTTTCTCGTGGAACATTTGCTCGTAAGTCAATTTGCTCGTATCAATTTTCTCGTAAAACTATTTTCTCGTATCAATTTTCTCGTAATGCCATTTTCTCGTATCAATTTTCTCGTAATGCCATTATCTCGTATCAATTTTCTCGTATCAATTTTCTCGTATTCTAATTTGCTCGTGTAAAATTATGTTTTGAATTAAATAGTTCGCGCGGCGCGAACTATTTAATTCAAAACATAATTTTACACGAGCAAATTAGAATACGAGAAAACTCGCGCGCGCGAACCAATTAGTTCAAAAGATAAGTTCACACGAGTTTTGGATTATTCGATGAGTATTTAATTTAAAACATAAACAAATCATTTTATTTACATATAAGAATATTTTAATAAAGGAAATACTTCTTATACTTAGAAAATATTTGTATTAACATAATACAAGACCCATGGCTTTAGTATTCGTTGTTTGCTATGAAATACTCGAAGTAAAATGTTTACAAGGTTGCACACGAGATAGTTGTGTACGAGCAAATTGCCTTACGAGCAAATTGATACGTGCAAATTGACTTACGAGAAAATTGATACGAAAAAATGGCTTTACGAGAAAGTTGATACGAGAAAATGGCTTTACGAGAAAGTTGATACGAGAAAATGGCTTCACGAGGAAATTGATACGAGCAAATGTCGTACGAGAAAATTGATACGAGCAAATTGCTACGAGAATATTAGGTGCTCCCATACGATCTACCTTGGTACACACCTCCTCAAAAAGTTTTCGTCATCATGAATAAATCAGATCGAAACCAAGTAATTACTTATGAAATAGCCCTCCTAGGAAAAGCTGGGAGAATTACATCAAGGATACAAAATTGTTATCAATTAGTCAAAAAATAAAAATTCATTCTGCTCTGGTAAGAGTTATTTGCAAAATTTGGCCGAATTTGCAAAAACTTCTGCTTTGAGCTGCACTATTCTAAGAAATATACGGCATTTTCCTCCCTTTTGTAAAGTGTGGCTATGATGGAGAATTTTAACACACATGTGTGTGTGACGTGATAGGCTCTGTACGAAGAATGAATTTCAATGAATCTGAAGACTGAATTTCAATTTAATATTACACGAACTTACTTCTTGATGGTCCCGCGCAAGCACTAAGGCTAGAGCCTTGAAATGGAGGTAACTGTATTGGCACAGCCATTGCCATTGACATCCTTGAAATAGAGGTCCTCTGAAAAATTAAAAAAAAAAAGGAAAAAAATTATGATTTATATAGCCTTATATATAACGCTTACTTGGTGAACTGCTAAAGCGTCTATGTCAACACGTGGACAGGAAGTTCTATGTTCTTGTTGAAATTTTGGCTGATATGGTTCCAACATTCGTATTTTTCCCCATCTATTAAAAAATAGGGCGATAGCTCCCACCCACAAAAGTAGAACAAATAACACTATCAATACTTCTTCTGCTCGAACAATTATTTTTGGTCCTGTAAATAAAAGAGACGAGCAAGTAATTTATTTGCGACGACATTTTATACATTATTAACAAGAAAAGTTAATTAAATATCAATTTCAGAGAAGTAAAACCTTTTGGTTACTTTATATTTGACATAATGGAAGTTTCCTGAATGCAATATATTACATTTGTATAAATGTAAGGGGAGGAAATAATAGTTTACGTCTAAATTGACTGGCCGTATTTAGAAAGAGAAAGATGTAGATGAATGGACTAAGGGAAGTTCAAATTCAATCTGAACATCAGATTCGGGTCCTCTAGTACGTGTTAAAACCATGGTTGCTTTTGAGGGAGTAGTAGAAACTGTACAGTCTGCAAGTTATTTGAAGCTTTCTGTCCCATATCTACGAATATTGCAAGGTAGTTCAGTCACAACTTAATAAACTTCACTGATCTTCTAATAGGCTGCTCAATAAGAAAACTGCCGTTGAGGATGTTGAATGTATATAACTACTACAATGCTTATAATATATATATACAGGGTATAGGCTATTATATACACGATTGAACGGGCTGTTTGATTCCATTCCCTATTTCTGTTGATGAATGATATGAATGCACAAGCCAGTCCCTGGGAAATCCACCGCAAATGCCTCCGATATGATCCGCCGTGATACTGTCAAGAGAATTTGAAATTTTTTTTTTTCGAATATTCGGCATTATACTTGACTTGGCCGAGGCGTGCATTAAAAGAAATTCTCGCTTCATCAACCCTTTTGGTACTCCCCATTGCAGACACCACTTTCAATTCTACATTAGACCTTCTTCCATAGCCATAGGTGATGTGTTACAACAGTTCAATAACAATAATTGGGAGCCTTTAGCAGGCGCGGATCTAGCATTGAAAATTAGGGTGGGGTCATTTTACAAATTAAGTCATCGAGCAAAAAAAAAAAAAACAACATCCAACGCCGCTTCGCATCACATGGCCACCGCAGTACCTACTGCAGTACTTGCTGCAGTACTTGGAACTAGGAAATCCGCATTAAGCGGTGCGGAGTGTCTTTTTTAGTATACTTTTTTTTACAAAAACTAATTTTTTTAATAGAATAGGGTGCAAACTGCGTCATTCAAGCCCAACTTTTCTCAGTTTTACACACTGGTATATATAATATGGACTGCTCGATATGCTATTTCATGGTACAATTTTTTGTGTAAAAATAGTTCATACGTCGGTGCCAACATTGAAAAATCCATTGGCGGAAAGTTTGAAACTGAAAAGTGAAACCTCTCGAATTTCTATTAACCCAAATAATTAATTTAAAAACATTTATTCCGACAAACCCACTTATTTATTTATTGTTTACAGCCCTTTCTCAGTTCGCACGTTACATAGGAAAGTGACCAACTCAAAAAATGCAACTTTTCAGGAGAGCGAAAAAACGAAAAGCTGTACATAGAATTAATTCTAGCTTAACGTAGTAATTGTTTGCTAAAAATAGTCTGAACTCTTAAATTTGTTAGTAAATATATTTCTGAAGATTTATATAAAAGAAATTTTAAGATTTTGTTACCGCAGTTGGCGAGGTTAGCTGTTAATCCCGCATCCTCTTAAGTTGTGTCGCTTTTCTTTGTTGCGAAATAAATATTTTTACAAGTTTTTTTAAGTGGCACAACTCAAAATACGATTTTTAAGAATTAAATTCCGTACTTTGAACTTTGTGGAAAAATGTCATAACTCATAATATAATTTGTAAGAAATAATTGCTGTTTTGTGGAAAAGTGACACAATTTAAAATAATACTGTTAAAATGTCGAAAACATATTTACGTTTGTTATAAAGATCGTCACAAGTCAAAAAGTGACACTGACACACTGTTCTATGAAGAATATCTCTGTTCTTAAGTAACAGAAAAGTGATACTATCTCTATCTAGCGGCAAAAACAATCAGATAGAAATATGCCAATTTCATGGTGTAATTAACTCAAAAACGACAAATTTTGAGTTAGGTCACATTTCTATGTGACGTGCGAATTAGTAGTTGGTGCTTAGATCGAAAGAGAACGCTATACAGAAATGAGCCCACTTTCTGCAGTGTATTTCTATGGACGTCGTCAGTCCATATTTTAAATGTCAGTGGTTTTACATAAGAACGCTGCAAATATTTTAGAATGTTAGGAGTGTTAGAGTGTGTGAAATTGCCATCAGCAATTGATTCAAATTCCTCAGTTAAAAACAAAAAGTATTTCCCATAGAACGACTTGGGACAAATAAAAGTTTTAAATTTCAACCCAAGTCGTTTCAATAGAAAAAAGCCCCACGACAAATCTTACCTTCAGTAAGATTTGTCGAAAATAAAAATACGATATGTATGTACATATATACCTACATAAATACATATCAGGCGCAGAAAATTTACTCGGTGAAGATTTAAACGATCAAGTCTTCACCAAAAAGCCTCGTTTCAGCAAATTGTCGCGAGCGGAATACATTCTGGGTGCAACAATGTATGCACGATAGCAAGACGATGGTTTGATATTTATGAAAATATCAAATTTCATTTCAACCATCGTCCGCCGCGGTAGGCTGAACACTAATTGTAAACAGGTAAAGAAAATAGAAGTTGCGATAAGAAAAAATAAAATAAACGTTTTGTAAAAACAAGTAAAAAAGCTAGAATTGGTCTAAGACCAATTCTTATGATACCCTAGATGAATGCCCGTATTAAATTTCGTATGGTCACCGATCTATTCAAGTATTGATTTTGAAGTTGTTTTTCGCATATATTTCTAGAACAGTTTGTCGCACAGGAAAAATGGTAATAACCAATTTTATAGGATTTCGTATTCTGCAGAAGTTCTTAGTACAATAAAAATGTCTTGGACTGATCGTTTTCAAAGTATACGTAAAAAACCGAAATTTTTATATGGCAACACCAAGAATGAGTTGCCCGATTTAGTCCATTTTTGACATTTTATTTGCTAATGTAGTAAAAACATCATGTGCGAAATTTCAGCTCTCTACGTCGACGCGTTCTCAGGCAGTATCCAAATATATAGCGGAAAACGAAATTTTTATATGGCAACCCCACGAAGGAGTTGCCCGATTTGGCTCATTTTCGAACTTAATTTTACTTTTTTTTTTAAAGTCCGTGTACAAAATTTCAGCTCCCTAAGTATACGCGTTCTCGAGTTATCGTGCGCACAGACGGACGGACGGACGGACGGACATGCAAAAATCGAAATAACTTTTAATATTATGAATGAGTGTCCAATCCATTTTGCTCTACCATCATTATTTCGAGGTGTTACAAACGGAATGACAAACTTAGTATACCCCTATGATTTCATCTAGGGTATAATAACCATAAGAGGAAGTTTGTGAAAGAAAAAGTTTGTGAACAAAGCAAAAGTAAAAAAAAAAAATATATAAATAAAATAAAAGTGTGCGAGTTGTCTTAATCATAGCTTCCTGAAACGGCGTAGAGTGATTGTCTTCGACTAAGCTAAGCCCCGAAATATAACAGGAGTTAGGACTAAGTTAAGTTATGGCTCTGATGTGGTAGCGAGGGAGTCTGTTTCGTGGCTTGGGAAGTGTTTCTCTGAGGTCCGAAACCCAAATTCCAAGAAAAACCTATACACATACATCACATGCATACAATAGCATTCATTGAAATAAATTTTTATTTTTTCAAGTTTCGGAATAAAGTTTTTTTTTAAGTTGAATTATATAAATAAAAAAAGTATAAAATAAAAAAAAAATGTTTTTTCAAATAACTCAATTAATTAAATATTTTTTCATGACCCCCACAACCCCCCCCCCCTGGATCCGCCACTGGCCTTTAGCTTTCTATTCGAAGAAGTTAACAAAGGCAGAAACAAAATACTCAGCTTTTGACAGAGAACTTCTGGCAGCGTATTTGGCAGAAAACACTTTCGGCACGTACCTGAAGGTAGAAAAATCGTAGTATTTACAACCATTAATAAATGCCATTTGGATGGAAACAGAAAGAAGTCCAAGATAAACTAAACAATTAGATTTATTTAAACAATTTACGTCAGATATTCAACACATAAAAAGAAATTCAAATGTAGTACCAGATGCTCTTTCACGCATATCGGACTATCACGAAGAATGCAACACCATTGAAAACAATATAAAATTGACCTGCAAGAGATTATCAAAGCACAAACAGATCAAAAAATTAAAACATTTCATCGAGCAACAGAAATAAAATTCAAAGTCTAAATATAAACTTGTAGAAGCAGATATTCCTGCAAGCAACCATAAACTCTGGTGCGAAATTTCAACGGGAAAATTTCATCCCTATATTACCGAACAAACTTCGGAGAATGATTCATGATATATTGCATAGGCTATCACAGCCAGGCATACGTGCATACTCGAAAATCAGTACGTAATAAATACTTTTGGACCAGTATGAAAAAAAAAATTAACCAATGGGCCAAAACATGCTTAGCATGTCAACAAGTGAAAATACACAGCCATACAAAATAAGAAGTCGGGAGTTTTAAAATTCCCAGTGATAGATTTGATCATATTCATTTAGGCATGGTTGAATCTCTCCCACATCAAGAACATTCACACATATTTTAACAGTCATTGACAGATACACACGATGGCCAAAAGCCTACCCTATTAAGAATGCGCCAGCAGAAACGATAACAAAAGGATTTTACCAACAATACATACATATGTCGCTTTGGTGTTCCTTTAAGAATAACAACCGACCAAGGATCGCAATTTGAATCAAATTTATTTCAAGAATTATTTAAATTCCCCGGTTGTCACAAAATTCGTTCAACTCCTTACCAACTACAAGCTAAAGGAATGAGCGAAATGTTTTATTGACAGTTAAAATCTCCTATTAGGGCGACTGGGAATACAATTAATTGGTCATACAATCATTTAGGTATGTATACGTGCCACAGTTAAAGAGGATCTACAGGATTTAGCATACGGTCAGGCGTAACCCCTGGAATATAATATAAGCCATGAAGACGCCGAAGGCACAGACAGATTGAAAGGCCTTAACGTGCCGGGTACAGCATGCAGTAAGAGCTCACTCTCACTGCTTTGTGTATACTTATCATGGAGGAAAAACTAAAATTTCATCCTAAACAGGTCCTAAAGCCCAAAACTGTCGCTCCCACTGCAAAATGAAGTTAAAACAAATTGCAGCCAAATATGTTTTCCTTCCAATAGTTTAAAAAAAAAAATAGCATGTAGAACAAATTTATGGAAACTATAGCGTTTGAACAAAATACAAGCAACTTTTATATGAAAAACTCCTGCAGTAAGACAAGAGAAGAAGACTGTGGATGTCGCCTGCTAATCGGCCCGCTGCTCTTTTTTTCGACTTTGTTCATGGCTTGTATATTTCGGGGGTTACGGGTCAGGCCTTAAGAGCATCGGGGGAATTTTTCGTTAAAGATACCGAAAACATAACAGAAACAACAAACTTTTACAGAAGTTACGTCTAACTTTCAAAACGTAACACTAATGGATTCTAGAAAATCTGGTACCAAGTATTATAGTATTCCAAGATCATTAGAAGATCGTGAGTTCGTTTTTATTCGCACCGATAAGATAAACCCCAGTCTTCAGCCACCATATAGTGCCAGATCCAGCTAGGGTGGGGGGGGGGGGTCCTAGGGTCATGACCCCCCCTTAAATTTGAAAAAAAAAATATTTAATTAATTGAGTTATTTGAAAAAATATATTTTTTATTTTACATTTTTTTTTATTTATATAATTCAACTTCAAAAAAAATTTTTATTCCAAAACTTAGAAAAATCAAAATTTATTTCATTGAATATTATTGTATACATGTGATATACATGTATAGGTTTATCTCAGAATTTGAGTTTGGGACCCCAACTTTTGGTCATCCAAAACCCTCGAGAAACACTTCTCAAGCCACGAAACAGACTCCCTCACTACCACATCAGAGCCCTAACTTAGTCCCGACTCCTAACACTCTAAAATATTTGCTGCGTTCTTATGTAAAACCACTGACATTTTTAATATGGACTGACTCATTGCCGTCTTTATATTCCAGGCCGTGACACAAAACGATTTTGCTACTTGCAAAAGTATTAGAGTGGTACGATTTCGTACTTCTCTTAGCATTTGTTGTTATGAAAAAATGCATTACTTTCAACTTCATCTTATTGTATAGTATAAACAAGCCCCCGTACTAAAAGTTTAATTCAGTTATTTTGTTGTTTACTTCTTTGTGCATTTAACAGTATGAAAATCTAAGTAATTTTTTTAATAAAATTGTTAATATTTTTTCACTCAAACATAACACTACACACAAAAATGAGAAAATGTGTGGGATTCTATTGCCTTCATACCAGCTTTCATTTCTCTGTGTGCAGGCCCGTAGCTAGAACCAAATTAAAGGTAGGACATTCGAAATTTGAAGTAGGGCGCAAATTTTCGGTGCGTTTGGGATTCCTTTGTTCAAGTGAAGGGAATTTTTTTGAAAAACTAATCTTCTAGAACCCTCATTTTTTTACATTTTTATATCGTGAACTAAAACAGGTACCTATAATAAGAATCAATAAATGGAGCAAACAAAAAACACAACATGGTAAAAATATTCAATATAATTGCAGTCTTCAATTTACCATATTGTGGAATTTTCGTAGCATTTCGTCAAAATCTATTTTCTCTGATCTTTTTCATTTAAATGCAAGAAACACCAAACCTGCCTTCATCTCGTAAGCCATCGACATTTTTTGAGGCTTATTGATTTGCTATTAGTGTCGAAGAAGTAGAGTCGCACGCAGCAGTACTACATCCGATTGTTGAGACTGATGCAAATAGTTCATACGTATCTCTGAAGAATTCCCTTTGTCTGTATAGAACTTGTAATATGCTTTCAGTCTGATCTCCTCGGCCATTCAACTCATTCAAGTATCTTTTCACAATAGTAGTCTTCTCTTTGGAAGGTATTTTAATACATGAAAAATAATTGCAATTACAGATTTGTATCGTTCTCATTAATTTCCTTACAATAATTATATATCTAAATGTAGAACAGACTAAAACTTCGTCCAACTCATCAAAACACAAAAGTGAATCTAGTATGTAGATACTCATTGTCTTCAAACCTTCTTTTTATCTCAACTGTTATTATGTCTACTGTTTCATAATATTCCGCTTTAAATGGCGGAGTTTAAACTATGCTTGCTGTGTTTTGACGAGAAAGTGACGGACAATACAGCACTAATCCTCCAGATGTCTTGCCTTTACTTGTCTCTTCTCTTCTGGGAACTATTTTGAGATTTTTTTCTACAATATGGTATTCTCAGTTTCTTCCAAAATTGCCTCATATATCTCTTCTGACCTCAATTTCTTCTTAAACTGGCTTCCCACGACGCGTGATTTCACACGCCGCGCCGCGCGAGCACAAGCCAACGCGCCGTGGGAAGGGTCCGGCTCGAGGTGGCGCGAGCTCGCTTGTGCTGGCGCGCCCGATCCATTTCCAGTTGGTAACTTCAAAGGCGCGGCGCGAGCGTGCGCGAGGTGGCTCGAGGCGGCGCGTGACATTTACTCTTCATTTCGGCGGCACCGCGCCGCAAATCAGCTTGAGCCAACACGCACCGTGGGAAGTGTATAGGCGCGGCGCGGGCTGACGAAAGCTCGTAGCAGGTTTCCCACGGCCTGTGATTTCATGGGCCGCGCCGCTCGAGCACGAGCTGGCTTGGCTCGTGAAACCACGCGGCGTGGGAAGCCACCTTTAGACACATTTTATTGTCAATATGTCCTTGAATCCAGTGCTTCGACCCTGTAAAGCCACATCAGCCAGTTGCAGAACACATAATATTCTTTGTGCTACTATCTTTGCCAATTGAACTTCCATGTTTAACATAACGCCTTTAATGTTAACACTTTTTCCAATATCATCACCATTGAATTTCCATTTTTTATTTTATCTGGAGTCTTCAAAATCAGAGAATAATTTTCATATACGATTCTTGTAACAGCCAAATGTCCTGACGAAAGCTGTTCAAGTAGTCGACCAATCGTCTTACCTTCATACATAGCAGGAAGAGGTTAGAGGCAAGCAACGCAAACATGCATGCTGCAACAGTTCTGCCAACATACTGAGGTAAAAAATAAATTTCAAATTTTATTTATCTCATATTTCCTCCGGATCTATTTTTTTTTTAAAAAAAACGACTAAATTAAAATTATGCACAATATAAAAACTCGGTATTAAGGTGTTATGTTTGTAAATAATTGTGAATTATAAAAAAAGTTAGCATTACAAAGTTTCCTACATTGCTTGCTGCAAATATGCTGCTGCGCCGATTGTGAATTGGCCGTCAAAATCTTTGCAGCATGCATCAGGATGCATGCTGCGTTGATGCATACTGCGCCGATTCTGAATTGGGCATTGGCATTGGGTAGGGCATTGCCCCTCTATGCCCTCCCCTAGCTACGGCCCTGTCTGTGTGTCACAGAGAAATGAAAGTTCACTTCAGAGTGAGAGCAAATATTTTTTAAAAAAGATCTGTATTTGTTTGAAACTGCTTTTCTTTTGAAAATAAATAAAAATCTATAAATTATACTACCATAAAGGCAACAAATTGCCTGCCTATAAAATAGACTAATATTTGAATTACCTTTGAACTATAATTTTGAACTATAATTTAAATGATATAACGAGCTAAACACAGAACTGTTGCCGCGCTATCGTTTCACAGCTCAGTGAGCAAGCGAAACTAGGGAAAATATGACTCGAATATGTGGCTCTCCCGATTCATTGATTAAAAAATAGTTTGAGTCATGTTTGAAATGAAAAAAACTGGATTATTTAATATGGAAGGAGAGGAATATTTTTAAATTAATGGAAGCATTATGGGATAATATAAAAAAATGATTAACATTATTTTTTTTGTTATTTTTATTCTTAAGAAGTTACTGTGTGTTAAACGTTGAAAGACTCATTTTTTCATAAATTCAATAGGCAAGCACAAAGCTCAGATTGCTTTCTAGTGTGATTTGTGGTATGAAGCCACAGAATTCAACACATTTATTCATTTTTATGTGTAGAGCTATGTTTGGGTGAAAAAATATAAACAATTTTCTTAAAGAAACTACTTAGATTTTTATACCGGTAAATGCATACGGAATTAAATAACAAAATTCCTGTATCAAGCTTTTAGTACGGAGGCTTAATTACATTATGTAGAAAGTTAAAGTTGAAAGTAATGCATAAGAACAAATGCTAAGAGAAGTACGAAATCGTATCACTCTAATACATTCAAAGAATTCCATGACATGGCCTGGAACATAAAGATGGCTATGACTGACTACATCCACAAAAATACACTGCAGAAAGTGGGCTCACTTCTATATAGCGTTCTCTTTCTGTCTAAGCACCAAGTACCAACTAAGAGAAAACTGTAAACAACAAATAAATGAGTGAGTTCGTCGAAATAAATGTTTTTAAAATAATTATTTGGGTTAATTAGTGATAGAAACTGTTTTACCAAAGGCATTATATTCATAGCTACTCAACAGAGATTCGAAAGGTTTTTATTAAAATCACTATTCAGCTTCCCGCCAATGATAAACAAATGAAATTCAGTCAATGCATGTATGAAGGAAGGATTATAGGATTATGCTACGTTGAACCATCTAAATTGTGTTACGCAGTCCGTACTTGTGTAAAGTAGCTAGCTCCGAAGGGAGATAGAGTCTAAATAAATTTTTCTATAAAATAGAATAAAAAGCATTCTTGGCTTGCTGAGATTCCCAACGGCGAAAGATAACTTTACAAAAACCTGGAGTGGGTCCCTTATCTTTCATGATTGTGAAACTCCACCCTAACAATTTATTTTACCCGCAGTCCCGTTTTCCATACTCGATTTAGAAATGCTAAAACCTTAGCTTCACATTTTTTACAATTCCAAATCTAATTTTAATAATGATATAATAATAACGGTGGACTGCTTTTAAATTTATTGTCCACTGTTCCTTCTTTTCTATCTTCTGTGAAAATTATACTTTATTTATATACTAGTCACGTCAAGTAAATTTAATATGTACCTGTTTTCAATTGAACACTTACCATCGGTCTCTAATTGTGTTGAATTTGGTCTGATAAAATTTGCATTTTCTAAGTCTGATGCAGTCTCTTGAATTTCCACAATAATTTCTGGTCCCGACCACCCAGAGCCCCATTCTGCGCATTTCATTTATTGAAAGTTTAAAAAGAAATTAATAAGGTTGATTTAAATTTGAAAAGTGGCAGACCTGATGAAACTCTTGGCGCTGAATCTTCCTCTGACAAATGATCCAGTTTGAATCTGGAAGAGATAAGGAATAGTTTCTATTGAATAGCTTGAATTACCAACTTGGTCCTCTGCCAATTGGCAAAAGAAACTTAACTAAATCTTTCATTATTTCAATCTACATATCTATCTATCTTTATATTCTATAGAATTTATTCATTTAAAAATTCATAGCGAATTAATTCATTAAAAGACATTAGCCTATCTGTAATTTAATTGAATTTAATTTTCGGTACATAAATTTTGTTAAATTGATGTTTTCATTCCAGCGCGATAAAATTCATCTCTTGCACGTTGATTTTCATCCCTTGTTCAAACTACCCCATATAGTAGTCTACTAATTTCCGCTCGTTGAAATAATCCATCAAGACTTTAATTACTAAAAATAATGTAAAATGTTTGCCGAAATATTGGAATCTATTGCAAATGAAGCAAAAGTTGCTCTCTTTTATTTGTAATCCATTCACGTTGGGGTGTAAATTCACAAAAGAAGCGATTCAGTTAAAACAAATTGCAAACATATGATAAAGAACGCAAAAAGTGTTCATCTGATTTAACTCTGCACGAAACAGGAGTAAGGTATGCACTCTCGTAGCTAGGAAAATACAGTAGATAATTCTTAGAAATTAGGTACTTAGCACTAACCGGAAATTTCAAGACAAACTAAACCATTATTGAAGGATGCTGACGGCCTCGCTTGCATGCACAGGGTAATAAAGAGAACTAAAATAAAAAGTAATTTGGTTAAGAAGGGATCTCTGACGCGGCCCTTTCTTGTACCTGCCTAGTCGTTTGCAAGTGGTTAGTGCGCGTAGTCGAATTAAATATCCGTAGAAAATAATAATTAGTGCTAAATTGCTGACAAGTAGAATACAGGTGGGTGTTTGATAAAATTAAATATAATTGTCTAATTATGTAGCTTGTTGGTAGATTAGATTAAAGTGTGTGTTATATTAATATTAAATGGGTATTTAGTTGGAGAATCGTAGGTAGGTCCCGAGAAACAAAACTTGCATCACACGGAGTGTAATACGTGGGTAGGTCCCGTATTTGAGTGGGGTTTAATCTCTAGTTGAGATTCCAGCCCGCCTCATAAGAGAAAGTTTCTTTTGCGTTGGTGTGTCCCGCTACCTGTTTAGTGTATACTAATGAGAGATTCTTTTGCGTTGGTATGTCCCGCTATCAGTTTAGTGTATACTAATGAGTTAGTTTGATATGTATTAAATAATGTAGATTTTATTTGTACCCACTGAGTATGTCTTACTCATAAGAACCCTTTTCTTTCTCTTACAGACGATCAGCCTTAAGGTGACATAACTTTACATTACATGTGTTTTTAAAGAAATAAATTTTACAACTATAATTTTGTTTACTTATCTTTAACACATATATCCATAATTATTAACGGTAATTATCAATTATTGTTATTAATTTTATACAGCAGTATTTGTAAACAAATCTTGCCAGTACAACTGTTTTTCATGTTTAAAATTTGATGAATTTTAAGATTAACCATACAACTTTTTTTTTAACTAGTTTAAGGTTAAGAGTAGTACCTTTTGCGAGCTTTACCTTGTGGTTAGATTGCAAGACTTATGTGAAGATATAAGTGTTTTTCCAGTAATTTGCAACGTTAGTGCTGCAAACGCGGGACACTTACATATAATATGCTTCGAGGTTTCATCATCCTCTTCGCATAGTCGACACAGTTCGCTGTCGGATTTACCTATCTTCTTAAAAAAAAAAGTAATGGAAGGGGCCATGTCTAGTGGCTATATTAGTAAACAGCCTGAGCGACTGGCTGCTAGAAGAGATCGAGTTGCCTGTTCGTCCATTTTTGTACTTCCTTCATAAAGTGGCTTTTTGATAGGCCAAATGTTGGGTACGCACCAATATATGCACTGTCGGCTCCGGTTTTAGCTACATCTCCCACTTTTGCATTTCAATCCAAAGCAATGTTACTTTGTTGTCCCTGGGCAGCAGCTGAAGTTTCAGAGCTCCAGACTAGTATGGCTTAAAGCTCTGAGAGAACAGAGCTAGAAGCACAGCATGGCTGTCGGAACAAATGTAGGTGTTGGATTTCCTATTTAGGCTTTTCTCACATTTAAATTCTATGGCATAGAATGCCGCCTGAAAAATGGAAGATAAAGCACCAATCGGAATGGAGAGTTTCACTTTTGGACCGACCATCCCTCTGCCTGTTTTGTCACCATTCCTAGATCCGTCAGAATACAAGACATGGGCCCATTCTAGGAACTGGAGCCCTCTGTTTTGTTAATTTGTAACGTCTTTCGAAGACAATTATTTTGGCCATAAGATTCGTAGGAGCTTTTCGGCTTTTAATTTTGATTTGCTCGAGAATGTTAAGACGTCTCCCACCAGAAGTGTGATCATCGGACCTTTTACTTCGTAGTATGCTAGCCGCAGCATCCCTCTGGATAAAGAGGACATAATATTAAGGTGCCAGTGGTGTATAGGTATGACATTCTTTGCACCTTATCAACGGTTCCCTAGGTGGTTGTCTGCATCGTTTTCAGGCACCAGACGTTTGTTCCGAAAAGCCTTCCGAATGATCCGAGTGCTCATATGAATTTGATGGCTATCATTTTAAGTTGAGATTTTCATATAAGCTTACTATCCAGGATTACACCTACATATTTTGCTTCTTTGAAATATTCTAGTTTAAGTCCACTTAACGTAGGAGCTGGAACTTGGAGGCTCCTTTTCCTGGTAAAAGGGTCTATCACCGTCTTATCTGTGTTTATTATTAGGCCCATATCCTAGCACCAACCACTGACTATGTTAAAGGCTGTTTACATAAGCTCGGGTAGAGCTGACAATGCCATCAGTGTATCCCTGTGCTTTAAAGCCAGCTTCGTGGAGCAGGTTTAATAGCTCATCCATAACGAAAAGTCATAGTGGCCCTTGTCGGCAGCCTCTAATGGGTCTAGTTGTTAATTCGCCGTGTAAGGTATCTGTTATGCAGCATTTTTCTAGCATGTTGCCAATCCATCTGGGGATGTAGATTTCAATGCCGCTATCTTACGTTACCCACTGGATAGAGTTAAATAGGGTGCTATCGAAGGCGCTTTATATGCCCAGGAAGAAGCATAACAAATCTTCCTTGTCCTGTGAGGCTCTCTCAGTTGTCTTTACTAGACTGTGGAGGCATCCTTTGTGGATTTTCCGGATTGGTAGGCATTTTACTTTGCATTAGTCGGCAAATTTTGAATAACGTCGACCGTACATAGTTGTCCATTATTTTCTCTAAAAATGATATCAGACTAATACGCCTCCTTGGGAATTTATCACATGCATAGACTGACCCTAAATATCTCGGTAAGAAGGGGTTTAGTAAAATCCAGTGTTTCTAGCAGTAGCGTTGGAAATATACCGTCACCACCGAGAGTTTTAAAAGATAGACTCGATAGCTTATCTAACTTTGGCTGCGCTGACGATCTTCTTTGATAATCGGTAATCCCTGTTTAACCACTGGTATTACTGGGATCTGACGTCTTCAAACCCAACCACCTAACGTGTATACGCCACTGGAATTTTCAAAAGAGGAAAAGGAGGGGGATAATTAAATACAATAATTAATATCATCGTACCGCTTAGTGCCAAATTTGTATGAAGAATATGTTCAATACATATACAAATTCTTTTTTCGCTGTTTCAATAAATGGATACGTCAAGGTACATATCAAACATATCATATCATTAAGAATTGCATCGACTTTCATGCTTATGTCCCGATGTATGCTTAGAGTAGTTAATCCGTTCAAATGATCTTCTCATATTGTGGACCTTAAATACAGAGTTGTATGATTTTAGGTACAAGTGCTAGTTAAGTACCGGTACTCATACTAAAAAAATATTTAGTCTAAAGTCAAAATTTTTTTTAGTTTTACTCGAAAATTACCAGGACCAATTAAAATATTGGAAATGTGCTGTGTTTCCCAGTACTTCCCAGAATCTCCCAGTACTTTACTGGTACTTTACTGGTGCTTACTTGTAAATACTGGTTTTTATAAATGAGTTCTAAATTTATAAAAACCAGTAATTACAAGTAAGTACCAGTAATTTTCATCCTTTTAGTATTTTCCAATTGACTATAATAACTAAGGCGCATAAATGGTGTATCCAAAACATTTTTATTAACTCAATGGGGTAACAGATGGGTAGAAGCAAAGGTTTGAGACTGAGAGAATGTTCTCCACCACCCCATAGCTGTACATGCATACACGACGATGCCAGACGTGCACATAGTTTCATGTTTCACTTTGCTGCCTGACTGCTTGCCGGCCACCAATTCCTGTCCCATCCGCTTATCTTGTATTCTCTCTGTTTTCTGCTGCAATGTAAATAAAAATTCTCTCAAACAAAGTATTCTTGATGAAACTGGCTTGCTAGAATAGATGTAAAAAAATCAATGAGCGCTCGCAATGCAATTCATGGGCATGTTGCGAAGTGCAACCACTGGTTCAGGTGCTGGTACTTTGACAGAGAATTTTCGTACAATTTGTGCGAACGGGTCATAATATTACCACAGGTGAGGGTGGTGAGAGTTTCGTAAAATTTTTGAGATCGGGTCATAATAATATGATCCGCCATATAAAACTTTGCAATATACGAGGTGCGTATTCTTTCTGTTAGATGGTTTTTGTTACACTTACTTATTGTCTTTAGAGCAAAACGAATGTACACAAAAGCACGTGCTATTCAAATATAATAGGATTACAGCAACAACATGGGTCCATTGCAACAAAAACATAGGTTTCCAAAAAGTCTCAATATTTCAGGAAAACTTTTTCACAAAAGCGCGGAAACATTTTATGAGAGTAAAGTCTGAAAACTCCGCCATTTCAAATTTATTTACGAAAATGAATCATTTACCATTCTGTTTCGTTGCATGTAATCTATGCTTTCACATTTTGGTCTTTATTCTTAAAAGTTTTGAAGAGAGTGAGATTTTTGTTATTTTTTCATCTTCTGTTTTTCCTTTTCTAGCCGTGTACATTTTAATGTAAAACAGTCGGAAATCTCGCCTGATTCTTAACTTGTTCTTAAGTTAGCTTTGACGTCATGGTGACCTCTAGGCTATCACTTACAAGCCGGTTTCCTCAGCAGTCTTGCATTCACTCATATTTTTATTCATCCTTTGAATGCGAGGAGAAAGGATTTGTACCAAACTAAGGTAAGACTCCTTATGTACTAAAAACTTTGCGTCTGTTTGATGCAATTCTTCTTCTCAACTTTACGCAATTAAACGAGACTGAGGTTTACTTACGAAAAATTGATATTTTTAGCCTAAATATATATCACATTCCGTAAGATTTATTATCTTGATATTTAATGTGTTCAATTTTAAAAACTGGTAAAAGTGAAAAAATTAACAAATGGAAGTTGATTTAATTAAAGATTTGTGCTTTCTATCAATTCGCAGTACCATTTTTATTTCATTTTAATTTTTACATCGCACTTTTAAACATTTAGTAATAATTTAATTGTTTGGACACATCGCATTCTTACGGAATGAGCGATTCTTAGCGCACTATACTTACGGAAAAGTGGATATTTAAACTTAACGAAAGTTCCCCTCACACGAGTTAAAGTTAATTTGTGTACGCCTGTTAAATTAAAGGGCGGATTCGCTTTACTTAAAGTAAATGTACTTACGTATACTTCTATTGTAGTTCAGCCTAATAATAGACTAGGAAATTATTTTCGTCATTTGATTCCCTCGATATTATATTAATTATAAATACTTCAAAAATTGAGACTTGTTTTGCTACTGAAGCGAATTCCATCATTTATGTAGCTCTGTGTGCCAGTTACTAACCAGTTTGGGCCTTCGATTACCAACCAGTCCGACACAACTGAGTAGCTCCGTGTGCAGAGGCAGTGATCCTACCATACTCCAATGGGAGTAGATATGCCACCTTTTTCTTTCCATGTGTCATGTACTCCGGGGTGTCCGAATTGTAGTTCTTTTTTCCCGATTTCCAAATATACATATACCACCCATATTCAAATGAAAACAATTAAAAATTAAAAATCTTGTAAATGCTTTTCCGCATCGCACGTGATATTGAAATCTTAAATGCCCAATAGCGTTCACTTATCAGTGAAAAGGTTATTATTTCGAAATATTATTATGAAGACATTGTTCAATTTTGGGTTAATTTACAAAAAGCAAAAAGTAGACGAAAATAGACGAAAATGAGTTTAGTTATCTTGCTGATTTTATATTAAAATTGTGTACAATGCAACATAGATAGTAGGTAGTACTTGCGCAGAAAAACAATTCTCTCAGTTGAATTTGTAAAAACTAAGAAAACAAATCGGATTAATACTATTAAATTTATGTTGCTTAATATAGAAAATGATAGCGATTCGGTACCTTGCGAGAAGCTAATAAATTATGCTAATGGTTTTACTTTTCATGCAGGTTGCTTCACCAAAACTAATTTAACTATGTAAGTTCAGAAGTTTCCCTGCCTTTATGTGGGAGATGGTTGCGATGAGTCAAAGGCTATGGAGTCAGAAAGAGAGCTCCACAAAGCTGCTGGAGTTGAGCATGGTATTAAATCTGGTGTTTGAGCTATGGAGGATATCGTCTATCAGTGCAATGACTTGCTGATGAAATTTTCTATTTTGCGCGTCGTTCATTTTTCTTATATCTGGTATTGGCATCTTCATCTTCCTTTCTTTTTCTTATTTTCCATCCAATTGATAAGAACTTGATCTGCAGAAGCAGAAATGTCTTTATTTCGATTTCTTTGGTAACTTCTGGGGGTAATCTGGTTTCTTATTTTTGTAGAAGTGTGTGCCGAAATTTGAAAGTCAGATGGTCTTTCAACCTTTTCTGGAACATTATCACTGCCTGTTTCCTGCGCATCCACAGTCGATGCTTCTCCTCCGCAATTATCTTCAATTCCAGTTGCTACTGAGCTCAGGTTACCACATGTTGATTTTGATTTAAGGAACGGTACAAGAAATTGTAAGTGGGAAGCTAAATAATAGTCCTTTTTGTTATTGGCAGCAGATCAACTTTTAGGTTTTTACAAACTTCTAGAAAATGTATTTCGTATATTCCTCCAGCGTTCCTGGCAAATTTCAATTGAAAGAAAAGAGATAATGTTTTTTATTGCAGGCATCTGGCAACAGAAAGAAGTTATCGCGATCTCTCTTATCAGTTTTACAGAGGACACAATACAATATCTGTAATTGTAAACGATACTTGCGCATCTATCTGGGAACGGTTGCAGCCACAACTCATGCCAGCACCTACAATGGACACTTGGAAAAAAAATGCAAGAGGATTCAATGAGATATGGAATTTGCCAAATTGCGTTGGCGCAGTGGATGGCAAGCATATTCGAAATAAACAATTCGGCAATTCTGGATCGGCTTACATTAATAATAAAGGATACTTTTCTAATATTCTTATGGCATGCGTGGACCCGCTTGGCTTATTTACAACCTTAGATGTAGGAGATCTAGGTCGAAACAGTGATGCAGCAGTGTTTAAACAATCACAGTGTTATGACCCAGATCTTAATTATTAAGTGAAAAATTAAGTTAGTATTACAAATTCAAGATATTCAAATTCAGTTTAATCATGCAAAACCAAGAAATTCATTTAGTCTAGCGTAAGCATTTTAAAGGGTTATTATTCTTAAGTTTATTGAAGCAACGAGCATAATTCACCATCGTGAGCAATGCCAATTTCCATTTTTTCGCTTTACATGCAGTTTTTACAATATTTACGTAAGGGGAATTACTGCTGGGTCAGCATCCTCACTGCGGTGAATTATTAATCGCTCAAGTCGGTGAACCCTGTTTTTTACAGGTCAATTTGTGTATTGATTTGTTAATATTGATTACGCATGTTCAATTTTGTTATAAATACATTGAATGAAATAAATAATAATTTCAGTTTTGTTATAATCGACAATCAGTGCGTTTCTATTAATTCAAGGCCAAAATCAGTCAGAACGGTCAGCTCTTCAACCATTCCCCATTATTTTGAGTATCGATACAAGCATCGATATTCAGTTCTACAGCGGTCTAGACTGTGCATCTAGGATTATACATATCAGTTAAAGCAAAAGAGCTTCAACTTTAACATTGGTGACCCCGACGTGATTCAAGTGCATCACTTGAATCACATACATACATTCATTTTGGTTTAAACTGAGGCGATTATTTCCGCCAGAAGGAAAACTTATCATCGCCTTTGAAGGAAGATTTGATTTGACTTCCCATCACAAAATGAGATTACAAGTGAGATTGAGTGAAAATCTCCATAACTTAACACGAAAAACACCATAACTTAACAAAATTATGGAAGCACTGTTCAAGGAACAAAATCTGAACGGAGATGAGATTGAATCAATAATCTCGAATTATAAGAAAGATCAGGCCGACATGAGAACCTTAACATATTATGAGGAACGACTTAGGCGTCTGGGAGAACGTTGGTCCTTGTTTGCTACAGACAAAAAGATACGAGCATTACAGAATGTACCTAGAGATCACTTCAAGAATGATTACTATAACACCATCTTAACCATCTTCAACAAGTATAAAAACTTTTTCACCAGCCAAATTGAATTATTCAACAAGGCCGCCACAAAGAGGTCATAGCTGGTACAAGTGACAACGCCCATAACCGAAATGCCACAGATCCAAGACCATAAAAGCCTGATGACACCAGTGCTCATAAAGAGCGTCGTAGAACTACAGAGATTCAATCAAACCCACAACAGCAAATAATTTGAGCAATAACACGACAAGCAGAAGTCATCAAGGCACTTCGTCGGCTCTTTACAGGAATGAAAATGGATGAGGATCAACAGAATAAAAATTATTATGACCTGAAAATAAACAGGTTAAATCAACATTGGTTGCAGATCGAAAATATAAACCAGAATATCTGGGAATTAGCCGAAGATCCAATTCAACTGGGTTACAATATTGATAGTACGTGCAATTAGAAGAAGAGGTACAAGATCAATTAGTTTATCTATCCGACAAACGGGATAAGTTGATAACTTGTAGTACAACAATCAACAATAACACCGTGATGAAACTACCAAAAATAGTCCTTCCTTTGATAGAGACTATTTAAAATGGCGTCAGTTTTATGATCTGTTTAACCAAATGGTTCACAAATAATCAATGGTTGATTGCCAAAAAATGTGGTATCTTAAAACAAATTTTGTCTGGGGAGGCTTGGGACATGTTAAAGGATCGCTATGAGAACTGAAGATTGTTAGTCACAGCTCTACTCAACAAATTATTATCGCAACCAGTTATTGTGAACGAAAGTGCTATAGCAATTAAAGCTCTCCATGATACAACGCAGGAATGTTTACTGGCTTTGAAAAATCTTAAGGTTTCCACCGCTGATTGGGATCCAATACTAATGCATCTGATGATCAAGAGATTGGATCAAACCACACATCGTTTATACGAACAATGTTTAAGTCATCCAGGAAAGCTACAATCTATGAAGAGCCTCTTATCATTTCTATAGAATCGATTCTAATCTCTGGAAGCACTTGAAAACAAGGCAAAAATTCCAGGAAACTACCACATTAAACAAGGCACAACAAAATCTTTCACCTCTGCTGCTACAACTATACCAAATTGCATATCATGCAAGGGAAACCACGCACTATTCTCGTGTAAGGACTTTCTTCGACTGACACCATCAAACCGGCTAACTCTCGTCAAAAAACATAATTTGTGTATCAACTGTCTGAGACCGGGCCATTCATCACAGCAGTGCACATTGAGAAGCTGTACAAAATGTACTAGAAAACACAACACTCTGTTACATATCGGGACATATTCAGCCTCATCTCAGTCACTTCCAAAAGTAGTTCCACCATCACCAATGAAAGGTGAAGTTAACAACAGACCAACAACATTAACCGCACAAACAGCCACAGGACAACAAAATTACATTCTATTGAGTACCATTCTCGTGAATTTAGTTGACAGTAAAGGAATAAGCGTCGAATGTAGAGAAGTACTGGACTCCGGATCCCAGATTAACTTCATAACCGAAAGAATGATTAAAAAACTTTTCCTGACTGGTACTTCTCAACAGATGCAGATACAAGGCATTGGACAAACAAAACAGCATACACAACGAAGAGTAAATATGCTCTTACAGTCAAAATTGAATGGTAGAGGCCTTCGTTCTGCCAAAAGTCATAGCACCTCAACCTCAAACTTACCAACCCTCCAGAATACTGTATTTGGCTGGATAGTAACCGGAAGGGTCGGCGGAAGACACTTAGACAAGGCCACCTGTGGGGTTCGCAGTGAAGATGAAAGGTTTGACATAGAAAGGTTTTGGAGACTGGAAGAGGTTGACACTACGTCTCAAACACTCTCACCAGAGCAAGCACGATGTGAGAATCATTTCAACCAAACGGTGAAAAAAGACCCCACGGGACGATTCATAGTGCGCCTACCATTTAATCAAGCCACTGACAAGCTAGGGGAGTCCAAGGATATCGCTGTACGAAGATTCCCGTCGCTAGAAGGAAGACTTGCCAGACACAATGATGTTAAATCACAATACTTGGAATTCATGAATGAATATATCAAGCTCGGCCACATGCAAGAAATAGAGGAAAGAACTATTCAACATCCGTACTACTTTCTCCCTCATCATAGCGTTATCAAATCCGACAGCTTAACGACCAAACTAAGGGTTGTCTTTGATGCATCTGCCAAAACTTCCACGAACGTATCGCTGAATGATGTCTTAGCAACAGGACCGACTATACAGGACGAACTATTTTCAATCTTGCTGCGATTCAGATTGCCCAAATTCGTCTTCACAACTGGCATCGAGAAGATGTACCTCCAGGTCCTACTCAATGAAGAAGATCGTCGATTTCAGCTAATCATATGGAGAAGCGATTCGAATGCCCCACTGTAATTCTATCAGTTGAACACAGTGACCTATGGAACAGCAACAGCTCCATTCCTAGCCACAAGATGTCTAAAAACGTTGGCACAGGAAGATGGCAAGGATTATCCTATAGCTTCGGAGGTAATTCAGCGCAATTTCTACGTAGATGATGTCATGACAGGGTCCAATTGCCTAGCCATAGCCATTGACATTCAAAGACAACTGATTGCTTTACTCCAGAAAGGCGTATTCAAGCTTCGAAAGTGGTGTGCTAACCATCCACGCTTATTTTAAAACATTTCACGAGAAGACACTGCTATTCAATTGGACTTCAGTGATGAAGTTGAAGAGCATATCAAAACCTTGGGCTTAACATAGATACCAAAAAATGATGCATTAAAACCAATTGGACTAAAATAGATCGAGTGACCAAAAGACTCATATCGGACATAGCTCACTTGTTCGACCCGCTCGGAATCATGAGGCCAGTTGTCGTTACCGCCAAAATGTTCCTTCAACAATTATGGAATATTAAACTTGACAGTCCCATCAGAGCTTCATACAAGATGGATCAGATTTCGTGAAGGGCTGCAATTATTGAATGACATAAAGACCCCAAGACACGTGTTCAGCCAGGAATGCCCAAGATCCACACAAATACATGTCTTTGCAGATGCTTCTGAAAGGGTATACTGAGGAGCCGTTTATATCCGTTCTGTCAATAATCATAACCGTATCGTAGTGAAGTTACTCTGCGCTAAGTCGAGAATAGCTCCAACTAAGCAATTGACACTACCTAGACTTGAATTATGAGCCGCGAAGCTTACTGCTGAGCTTACCAAGCGCTCAATGCAAGATCTCAAAATGGAAGATGCCGTCACGTTCTACTGGACTGATTCGGAGGTAGTTCTCGTCTGGATAAACTCTAAATCGTCGTCATTTCAAACTTCGTCGCCAATCGAATTGCTTCTATATATGAATTGTCATCACCCCAACAATGGAGGCATGTAAATTCAAAGGAAAGTCCTGCCGATATCCTATCCCGTAGTATTACTCCAGAAAGATTAGAAGGCTGCAATCTCTGGTTTTATGGACCTCCCTTCCTACACGGTGAAGAATCGATATGGCCAAAACCATATACAACAGACTCAGAATATGGGCTTGAAAGGAAACGCAACAATCGAAAACAATCGAAACGTAACAATCGAAAACAGCATTCCATATTTCGTATATCATATAAATCACCAAAATTCCTCCAAAAATTGCAATGGATCACAGCTTACGTTCTACGTTTCATTGATATCACCAGAAAGAAAGACAAAACTAAGCTAAATAAGAGCTGTGCATTGACAAGCCTAGAATTAGATATTGGATTACTCACCATAATTAAGATCATGCAAGAGGAAAATTTCAAAGACGATCTATCTCAGCTCCAAAAATTAACGGAGCTAAATAAATCCAGCCCACTTATTAGCCTTGCTCCATTTTTAGATGACAGGGGGTCATTTGAGTCGGGGGAAGATTAGAAGAATCATCTCTGTCATATGATGCCATCATTCATTTACAAAACTTTTAATGGCGGACATCCACAGGAATCATCATCATGTCGGCCCACAAGCTCTCCTGGCAATAACCAGGCAACAGTTCTGGCCAATAAAAGGGAAAACTATCGGACGCTCCATAGTGCAAAACTGTGTCCGATGTTTTATAAGCAACCCGAAAATGCGAACACAGTTAATCGGGAATCTTCCAGCTCAGAGGGAAGAAACCTCAAGAAAGCTATATGGCAATGTTTTGCTGCTTTGCCACCAAGGCAGTACATTTAGAAGTAGTGGGCGATCTAACGACAAAGGCATTTATTGGTGCTCTAAAACGTTTCATGGGTTGAAGAGGATATTGCAAGAATTTATGCTGCGACAATGCTACGAACTTCATTGGCGCCAGAAACCAACTGCAAGAACTATTAGAAGGCATCTTCGCAGATAAGCAAGGGAAGAAATTGAAACGAATTGCAGCACAAGCGGAATCGACTTTCGCTTCATACCTGCACGAGCTCCCCATTTTAGCGGTCTATGGGAGGCAGCCCTTAAATCAGCCAAACATTTACTCCAACGCAGATTAGCTTCAGCGTCACTCACTTATGAAGAGCTGGAAACAGGCATGGTTGAAATAGGGGCAATACTTAATTCCAGACCGATAACATCCATGTCCTCTGACCCAAATGACTTCACTGCCCCGACCCCTGGATACTTCTTGATTGGTGAGCCAATCACCGCTTCCTTGATCCGAGATGTGAGGAAACAAGGATAAGTCTTCTCAAACGATTAACACATTAAACAGGAGTTCTGGAGGCGATGGTCAAGAGAATATCTCAATTAACTACAGCACCGCTTCAAATGGAAACAAAGCTGCCAAAATGTCCAACCGGGTACAATCGTGATTATACAGGAGGATAACTTGCCGGCACTCAAATGGCCACTGGGAAGAATTGTGCAAACATTCAAGGGCAATGACGGTCTCGTTCGAGTAGCAGATGTTTGAACGGCAAATAGTACGGCGAGGATAACAGCGAAGAGATAGTTAGTCAGGATAGTCAGGACAGAGAAGGCCAAGCTTCAAAAAGACGAAATTCATCTCAGTTGACAGAACTCCACAACAAATCTACATCCAGCAAAAGCGAGATTCCAGAAAAGAAGACACGTCGTTCATATGGTTCTGCATTAATAACGCTCCTTTTAACATGTATGATTTTACCAATTATCAGAGGACAGCCTATTGAAACATCCCCTTTCACACCACAACCTGGGTTATATTTTGAGAATATCGGCACGACTAACATAATACCAAATGAATGGAACCTTGTAGTCTATTATTATGGAGACATACTGGAACGATTTTCAAGCAATTATAAATATCAACCTGTGCACTCATCAGATAAACTTTCTCTTTGTGCTAAAACAGACGAGTTCGTGTGTCAAACTAGTTAACCAATTCAATCGTCTGCAAGAGAAAATTTCTACTGATAACGAACTCCTACACGCCAAAACTAAATCTACTAGAACCACTCGAAATATGCAGCAGAAAAGTCTAACACTATTGATGACATAAAGGAAAATGAAAACCGTCTCCTCACACTCCTAAAAAATCAGACGTCTTTGATAGACTCCACAATAAATATAAAGAAACCCGATCAAGAAAGTGTTGACAGAAAGTTCCAAGAAATACACAGTAAAAAATATCCTTTGTGATAATACACCGCAACACGGATATTGCAATATTTTTATCCACTTGGAGTAAAAAACTTCCAAAAATACCCCATGGTACCGGTGCTTATTTAAAGTCATATACTTTAGGTGTTACTAGACACTCTTCGGTATATAAAACTTAGAATGAAAACAAAAAATCCGAAAAAGGTGTAAATAAAATTCGTTTGGTGCTGAGATGAAAACAAGATTGAACCTGTCTGTAAAATTATTCATTCGGTGTAATAAATACGAATCCGCTGAGGTTATCCGTTCGGTGCTGTTTTAATATACTATCGGTGCAGTTTACAAGCAGATGCAAAACATTGTAAGGTTAGTTTGTAGCAAATCTTCATAAAGTGCACATGCGTACGCGGAAAGTGATACAAAATGAGAAAAGTGTTTATGGTGCGGTATAATTTAATGCAAAAGCTCGTAGTGGTTGAAAGTGAAAATGAAAAAGTCACCTATTTAGAATTCATTACATCTTGTAAGTGTGAGAGGACAAATTTCGAATAGTTTCGGGGTTTCATTTAGAACTATTTTTACACAGGTGTAAATAAATTTTCAATATTGACTCGGTTTTTATCTCGGTTATTTGGGAAGACGGTCTGACCGAAGTGGATGAAGAAGCTTTTGAATTTTATGTGGAGCAATCGCCAGTTTTCGTGGAAAAATTGTTTGAAATAAGGACTTTTTTAAATGAAGGTAAGTTTCTCTTCTTTTCAATCTAATAAGCCTATATTTTTGCTAAAATATTGACTATGTTTTGAATATAACTATAAGGCATGTGAACTTATCTAATTACAGAAAAACTTAAATTAGTTGCATCTCAGACAGAATCTCTTGATGAAAGTGTCAGTGTAGATTTTACACCTGGTATATTAAAAAGATGTAATGCATTTATAGGCGAGTTTCCGAAAAGAGTTAGTTACGATTCACAAGCTGCGATAGAGGTATTGTTTTGTTAAGTTTTCTGATAGGGCATTTCCACGTTAACAACTTGATACAACCTCAAATGAGTATTTGCTGTAGGTTTGTTCAAATTTTGTATATAATATATAGAAAAAGGCGGTTTGAGTTTTTTTATTATTCTGTCATATTAAATAAATGAATTACAGTAATCAAGAACATGATGTGAAAAGGTGAAAAAAAGTTTCGTGGCGGAATATTGTTAAATTTTAAATAGAATAGATCGCATGAATTATTCATCCAGTTTTTGAGTAAAATCTGAAAATAAAAATTTTTTCATATCCTTGGCAAAGAAATAAGAGAAGTTGATAACGTTTTTCCTTAACACAATTATTGGAGATTTTCATCACGCATTGTTGCAGGTTTTTAATTTTTAACAAAATTAAACAAATCTCAATTAAATATTTTGTTGGTTATAACCTTTTGCTGTCAGTGACGTTAAATGGAAATACTTTAATAAATATAAATGATTTCATTGCATGCCTGTCTGTAGATTCTACAAAACTGTATTTCAAACAAGGGACCAGAGCTTCTTACAGAATACAAAAACACATCGACGCTATCTGATAGATCTCGACGGAATTTAGTAAATATAATTGTTAATTATATGACAGAAGTGTTTGGGTTTTATCCAAAACGAGAAGAGAAGCTACTGTGGGCCCGAGCTACTGCTCAAATATTTCCTAATCTCTGCGTTGGAAAAGATCCTGCAAATTATGTAAATTTTGTAAACCCTAATTAATTTCTTACATTTTAATAAGCTTTAAAAACGTTCAGCATATATTTTATGATGAGTCAAACCGCGGAGGATATTTCGGCCACAGGTTGCGAACCATAAATCGTGTTGCTGGTAACTCATCTCGCTTAGAAAGAGAAAGCTCAAACAATACAAGGTATTCAGCCCATAATTCAGAGGACGAGACCAATACTTCAGAAATTTGTTTATGGCTGAAGCATGCATGTCCTAAAAATCAAAGTGAAGAAATTTTTGAAAATATGAAGAAAACTTTTGCCTACAGAGATTTAAAAAGGGACAAGTCATTGTTGACAGAATATCCACGATTTTTAGATACGCCAGGATTGGTAAAAAAGTCTAATTAAATTTTATATTTCTTCTCAATCACTAATTATCGTATAGATTCAACAAGATTTTGAGATTAAATTTGGGAGTTGTTCAAACCGGTTATTAGATACCTGGGGCACATTGAAGGAAAATATTATTAACTTGGCGAAAAAATAAAACAAAAATACACGACGATGACACAACTGAAGAAGAAAGTAATTTTGAGTTTTATCCCCTTTTCTTGTAATATTTTACAAAACGTATCCAAAAGCTCTAATTTTTCATCCAAAATTTTTGTGAAATTTACAATAATTAACTTGGTTAGTTTAAATTTGAGGTTTTTCACTTTTAGTGTCGGATGGAACAACAACGGCATTTCTTCTCTTACTCAAGATGTTTCCAGCTATTGGTCGTCGCAGAAGTAATGTAAATACAAAAGGATATAAATTAATAAGTTTTCAAAAGGTAAACCCACATTTGTCTAAAAAAGTAATGAATTTCATTATTGATTCTATTATGCAGATCGGCAGCTTACCAGTAGTGCCTATTGGAAGTCCTCCATATATAATAGCTTATGGTGTAAATAAACGCGCTATTTCGAAATATCAAATTGTCGTTGATGGACACGAATTACCAATCACCACAAATACATGAATTATCGCCTTGGACACCCTGTTCAAATCATACTTTGTCTTCAATTGCGAGTACCACCGAAGTTGTGATTTATTTTTAACATTTATTCAGGAAGGAATATTTCAATTTGGACATGTCCAAATGACAGCCAAAATGAGGGATATAAAGTCACGACTTGAACTTTGATTGTGAGTACAATTCACGATAAGATATAAGAATATTTTTATTAGATTTTGTCAGAACGAAGATATTTATTTTTTAGTATTTAGATATATTTTTATACATATACATTAAGAAATGACTTTAGTATGTAAAATATGTTTAAAAAACCTTTCCGATACAAAATCTTATGTAAGGCACATTCGAATCGTGCATGACGCAGGACATTCAACGAAAATATTTTTGTGTGGTGTAAGATATTGTTTTAAACAATTTCTTTCTTTCAGTGACTTAAGAAAACATTTAAATTCTTGTCTTCAAAATCCTAATAATCAACCAAAATATTTAAGAAACTTAGCGATAGAGGAAAATAGCTTACCTTGCCATCAAAGTGGACCTTCTCAATCAATTTTAATACCTGAAACTTATTCTTGCACGTCTATTATACCAGGACAAAATTATATTGATCTTAAAGATTTAGAATTTCAATTCGCAGAAAAAATTGGTTCTTTATGTTTGCCCCACTCATCACAAAATATTATTTTTAAAGAAATAACCGAACTTACGAATTTGGTCGCAACTAATATAGAGCTCAAATTGAGAAGTAATGACATAAGTCAAGAAGAAATAAGTTTCCTTTAAAAGCCATTTAGAAACGTTGATACTGCATACAAAAGGCAAAACATTGCAAAATGCAAAATTCCCGTTCCAAAAGAGTTTTCTCTTAGCGTAAGAAGAGACTCTAAGTGGGATCAAAATAATAGTGTGTACATCCCAAACAGTAAAACAAATACTTTTATGTATATTTCGATAGTAGAAACACTATTGTTTCTCCTATCTAATGATCGGTTTTATGAATGTATTTTAAACAGTTTTAACAGACAAAATGATACAAGTTCATATTTGAGAAATATTTCAGATGGTACATATTTTCAGCAGCATCCTGTTTTTAGTAATAAACAACCTGTAATTGCACTGCAATTATATTTGGATGAATTTGAGACCGTCAATCCTTTAGGTTCAAAGGCAGGTGTGCATAAACTTACAGCTTTCTATTTAAGAGTATTAAATTTACCATTTGAATCAAAATCTTTGCTGGAAAATATTCACTTGGTGCTATTATGTCACACACAGGATGTTAAAATTGGGTTATAATGAAATTCTGTCACCTCTTATTAAAGATTTGCAGTTTCTAGAAGACCATGGGGTTCCAATATGTTTTGCAAATGAATGTATTAATGTAAAAGTAATTCTCTTCTCACTTAGCCACAACAACTTAAGTGCTAATTCACTCTATGGTCTTTCTGAGTCCTTTAACACATCATATCCTTGTCGCTTTTGTACTTTATCAAAATCAGAATTTCAATACATTTTTTTCAGATGATAACCACAATATTACTCATCGCAATAAATGTAATAGCTGTGAAATTAATAACTTTGGCCTAAAAAGGTCTTGCCCGTTAAATAATTTAAAGTACTTTAATTGTTTTGAATCTCTTAGTCCAGATTGCATGCATGATATCTTGGAAGGTATAGCTCCTTATGAAGTCAAACTACTTTTGTCAACTGTTATTAAGGAATTAAAATTAATTAGTGTGGAACAATTTAACGACAGAGTCTCCTTTTACAATTATGGTATTCTTAACCAAAAAAATAAAGCAAGTTTCATAAATATTGACAGAAAGGGTAAAAATTTGGGACAAAGCGCAACACAAAAATTGAAGAACATCTTTCTCTATTTCGAGCCAGTTATCCAGATGAAAAATTGTTGCCTAAGCACCACTTTTTGATGCATTACCCTCGAATTATCTTAATGATGGGTCCCCTACCCATACATAGTACAACGCGCTTCGAAGGAAAGCACAAAATATTTAAAACAGCTGCAAGAAGTGGAAAGAATTTCATTAATATATGCAAGACCTTGGCTACGAAGCATCAAAATACTTTTTATATAGGTTATGAAAATCGAAATTTCAATCCAACCTTATCCAGCAATACGTGTTATATTTCCGATATTGATCATACTGGTATTATTAAAAATGAGCTCCCGTTTATAGATAGTGTAGTAACAGTTGTCAAAACTTTGAAATACGGATATGAGTATCGGAAAGGTTTTTTAATATGCCTTGATATTGTGAATGAAGTTCCTATTTTTTATTGCAAGCATATTCTGTTAAGGCTCTTGACGAATTTATACTTAAAGATAATAATAGTATTAAGGAAAAAGAGCCATTTGAATTCTATTACTTCTTTAAAGATAATAATCGCTATCTAGTACCTAAAAGTTTATTGCTGAGTGTAATCTGAAGGTAAATATTTTCTAATCTCACAGATAAAGTGATACGACACCAATAAATTTGATTGTTTTCTCCTCCTTGAGCAATAAAGTATTTATTAAAAATAGAAATATTTGTTTTTTACTCAATTGAATAAATTGAAAATTGGACAATACTTATACATCAGGTGTACTGTTTAACTTAAGAAGATAGGAATTTTGGATACAATATTCTCTTTTCGATTGAAAAGGTATATTTCATCAGATAAATGGATATTACTCATAACATTTTTATTTTATTTATTCGGAAAAAAATAGTTATCTGAAGGGTGCTTTCTAAGTTTTCGTTGGGAATGATTGCTTTACAACTTTTGGATGTTAATTTTAATTATACGAAAGGATACAATATTTTCTTTTCGAATTAAAGAATATTACTAATTAGTTGTTTATTTTATTTGTTCGGAAAAAAATAGTTATCTGAAGGGTGCTTTCTAAGTTTTCGTTGGGAATGAATGCTTTACAAATTTCGGAGGTTAATTCTAATTATCCGAAGAATTCATACAAAATACACCTATATGGTGGTGTAAAATAAACACCCAAAAAGGATGGACTCCATGGAACACCGCTTTCGGATTTAATTTAACACCGATTTTTTACTGTATAGATGATGACCTTGACCAGATAAACCTGCGCATCAGTAAAGGCCTGTATCAGCAGAAAGCGATGGAACTGTTATTTTCATAAGCAATCGAACTGACTCTGATGACGTTAAACTTTCAAAAAACACAATCAGCAATAATAGACACTCTCACTGACACCCACCATGGAAGGATTAATCACCTGCTCCTTTCCCCAAGGCAATTACCTCAAGAGCTTACTATCATCAAGGCCCATTTACCCACATCTCTTCAATTATCAACATCCCAGGATCCTATACTACAGTTCTATCGCTTTTGGGTGAGTCGTTGAAAATTATGTTATCTTTAGATTGAAGCTAGCTCTCGTAAACTTAGAGAAATTCGAATTATTCCGAGTCATTGCCATTCCAATGGAAAAACCCAGCCCGAGACGAGTTACAACTCTGGACTTCAGGATAAAGATTGACAGTTGAAAAAGATATGTTCAACGCAGGGGAGTATGTTATGACCCAGATCTTAATTATTAAGTGAAAAATTAAGTTAGTATTACAAATTCAAGATATTCAAATTCAGTTTAATAATGATAAACCAAGAATTTCATTTAATCTAGCGTAAACATTTTAAAGGGTTATTATTCTTAAGTTTATTGAAGCAACGAGCATAATTCACCATCGTGAGCAATGCCAATTTCCATTTTTTCGCTTTACATGCAGTTTTTACAATATTTGCGCCAGGGGAATCACTGCTGAGTCAGCATCCTCATTGCGGTGAATTATTAATCGCTCAAGTCGATAAACGCTGTTTCTTATAGATCAATTTGTGTATTGATTTGTTAATATTGATTACGCATGTTCAATTTTGTTATAAATATATTGAATGAAATAAATAATAATTTCAGTTTTGTTATAATCGCCAATCAGTGCGTTTCTATTAATTCAAGGCCAAACTCAGTCAGAACGGTCAGCTTTTCAACCATTCCCCATTATTTTGAGTATCGATACACGCATCGATATTCAATTCTACAGCGGTCTAGATTGTGCATCTAGGCCTATACATATCAGTTAAAGCAGAAGAGCTTCAACTTTAACAGACAGCTTGGAAAATTATTTCAAAAAGGGCAGCTAAATCTACCCGAACCTGACACATTGCCTAATGCCAATACAATCATGGATTCTCCTTTGTATCTTTGTGGGGATGAAGCTTTTCCTTTGAAGCCAAGCTTCATGCGACCATTTCCTCAAAGAGTTCTAAATGCCAAATTTTCAATTTTAGGCTTTCGAGGGGGAGTAAAATCGTAGAATGTGCTTTTGGCATGTTAACGTCAAAATTTCGGATTTTCGAGACACCTATTGCAAACGATGAAAAATATTGTTAAATGTGCATGTGTTTTCGACAACTTTATAAAAATCAGAGAAGGAAAATTCCCTGCACCATTCAACTTTAATGAAGATATTCAAGAAGTTCCGAACATCCAAATGGAACAGAATAACTACACTGGAAACACTGAAGGGCATCGTTTAAGAAACTATCTAGCTAACTGTTTGATTACACCCACGGTATCAATTCCTATCCAATGGAGGTATATTTAACGAAAAAGGGAAAAAATGTAAGGAATAATAAGATAGATCTACAAAGAATATGTGTTACGCAAGTACCTTGGTTCCTGGATGGAACCACCAAAAAATTTTTAGTAGTTTCTTGGTTCCTGTAGGATCGCCAAATACTTTAATGCGTAGAGAATAGTTCCTGGAACTATGAAAAAACACTATGTATTAAAAGGTTATACCATGCGCTTTTATAATAAACTGATATAATATCACTTGTTGTTTAACAATATTGTAATTTCAGCATGTGTGTAATGGAACAGTTGCTCTAGAACCGTTCACAAGCCGCATGTGATGATGTTATCTTTGGTGGATTATGTTAGTGTAGCGGTATATTAAAATCAGAAGGAGCATAAATAGATTTAAATCCCGATTTAATAAAACAATTCATATACAGGTTAGCTTAAGCACTCTAATTCACAGCAAATCACTTATCTACAATAACTATAAAATTCTTCAAATTTATGATCTTAATGCTATTTAATTTACAATTAAAAAAAAACAAAGCATAATTCGCAGGTATATTCCAGCTAACCCGATTTGGGAAGTATAGGAATAACTGTCTTGATTTTATCCTGTACAAGGCACTTTAATTTAATATTGACTTATTATAAAAAACAAATGTTAGGTATTAAATATAAAAACTAAAATTGATGCAATTTATTAAAAACGAAAGATGAGACACTTAACCACAATAATGTCATAAAATTATAATCACTTAACAATTTTCACCTTCACCAAAAATCGCATGTGAACATACGCTTACCGTACGCAGATTGTTAGCCGATTTGCACGATTTGAACAAACTAAAAACTCAAACAAATTGCAAGGAAGAATTTGAACACTTTAGAAAATGTACCACGAACTAAACTTCTTGAACTCGAAAATTTAAAGAGAGAGATCCATGCAAATGCTCAGCCTTATGAACCACCATCAACGTAAATTGCTCAGAATATAATATATTATTATATCTTATTTCTCATAAGGTGTAATTTATCTCATTCGATGAGGAATATTAACATCTATCTTTTCTCATCAAAAGATCTGCATTATAATTTAATTTCATTAAATGAAAATTAAAATTCCAAGTTGTGCTATAACATGGCGTAATTAAATTCTTGTCGTCCATGTTGAGGGAATTCGATATGGAATGTAAATTTTAGTTATCTCGCTTTCACTCGCCATCTCTTTTCTTCTCATTAGTTATATGAGAAATCAAAAATTATTAAATATCTTTTTGTTGAGATACTTTAGCACCTTTTTAATACCACCATCAGGTTCCTCGTAAAAAATACCACGAATTCATGTGCCATATGTTGGCAATACATGAATTATGACAGTTCCGCGGTCGGGAGTTTTCCATGCGTTTTCCAGTGAAAAGTGCGCTGAGTGCATAAAGGTAAGTTGTTCAAATTGTGTTTTGTGCATTAATTAGTGTTTGTGAGCGTTTATTTTATAAGAAAATTCGTTTGTTTACGACATTTGTCATCTTAAACTGTCTTCAGGTGAGATTTTCATTTGTTGTTTTTCGCGGAATAACCTCGCAAGAAATGGATTTTTTGTAAAAAAGTCTTTTCAATAACTCAAAAACTTCGGTTTTGTCGAGTTATTATTTTTTAAAACTTTTGAAAACTCGATTTTTGAGTAAATTGTTTTCCCTTGTGACAAATGTCAAAGATGAAAATTTATGAGTAATTTTCTTCGAAATTGTTCGCGGGTAAGTGTTTTGTTATGATTAATATGTTCTGTGACTCTTTTTCCATAGTTGTGTAAATTTCAAGTGAGAGACATTGAAATTTAACTAATTATAACATAATTTCCATTTCCCGCAGTGTTGTTGTTGTTTTTGCTTGTATGTAATTATGTTTACATTTCGCAAGGGGAAGTTGGACAATTTGTCGTTTTTATGCAAATTGGTTATTGTTTTCTTATTTTAAGATGATTTATTCTTTATTAATCTAATTAATTCATATTTGCTTTTTATTTCATGTATGCACATATGTACGTAGGTACCAATTCTTCTTGGGAGGAAGGTATGCCAGTCGATTTCCTTGGCTTGTACTTAAGTTTAGTACTTTAAATTAATTTGATTTTTAGTAATTCATTTTCTTTTCTTTTCAGCTTCATTCATCGCTGCACATTCTCCTCCTCGTTGAATGCCTGCATTTAACCGATTCTTCAACTTTTGTATTCCGCTTTGTGATAGGGATTGAATGAGTCCGCCTATTAGCACTCACGTGGACGAATACCTGGTATCGATCGGGAAGATTTATTGTCCTTGTTTTGCGTTTTGCCTTTCGCATAGAAGTCGAGATGTTCCAAAATGTGTCGCTGTAGATAGATGTCGATCCCCTCACGAGTGATAAAATGCTGATGCGTGTTTTCGGCGCGCAGTCTGAGTTCGTCAATGGTTGTTGTAGGCTTTAAATGCTCGACCGAGTTCAACTGCCTCCCATTAATAAATGCTGGTTGAGCTGAAGTCAACCTTGTATGTGGTGTGGTGACATACGATGCGGAGTGCTGCTGTCTGGATCCCTGCTGTTCCTTGGAGTGAGGGCCTTGCACCGATACAGATGTGGAAGGAGCATTGTTGTAAGAGGATTTCGGTAGTCCAGTCAATACATCACAACCAGATTCCACGAAGAGATCCACCATAGGACTCCTGGGAGGAGAGAACCGAATGTCCTCAAGGATGTACACGACATCTTCGTCATGACTCTCGAAATTGGTCATTTTAGATTGTCATCTTAGACCATTGCCACCTGGCTGGTTTGTCTCTTCTAATGCTAGGCGACATATTTTTGCTTTGGACCGCTGTAACGTGAACATCTCGTACCAATCCGTCAGTACCAGGGTAGACTTGTTTGATCACACCTAATGGCCAACTAGTAGGTGGCATGAGTTCTGTTTTAACTAAAACGATGTCTCCTTGTTTTATGTTCGGTTGCCTTGTGGACCATTTCGGCCTGTTTTGTAGTTCATTGAGGTAATCTTTCGACCATTTTTCCACAAAAGTTTGGTCATTTGCTGTAAAAGCTTCCACCTTTGTGATGGTAGTATTTTGGCCGTAGTATGATCAGGTTCAGCAATTGCATTTAACGCTTGACCAATTAAGAAATGGCCTGGCGGGAGTACAAATAAATGATCAGGGTAATTTCTGATGTAGCATAAGTGCCGTGAATTTCCACAGGACTTAATCTGAGCGAGCACTGTTGCATACTCTTCGAAGGTACAGATTAGATTTCCTAGTGTTCTGCGCAGATGATGTTTAATTGACTTCACACCAGCCTCCCATATACCTCCAAAGAGTGGAGAAGCTGGAGGATTGAAGTGCTAAGTGACTGATTTTGCCACAAGATGCGGAGAAGCCTCCGGTAATCACTGCTTAATGGCTTGAGCAAGATTCTTTTCCAACAATGGCTTGCCTCTGACAAAATTACGGCCACAGTCGGAGTAATTGTCGCTGCATAAACCACGTCTGGTTACGAATCTCTTTAATGCAGCAATAAAGGCATCGGTAGAGCGGTCCGACACCAACTCTATGTAAATCGCCTTGGTAGCCATACAAATAAACAGGCAAAAGTAGGCTTTGTGTCGTTTGGCCTTTCGGAGTGATGAAACCTTTAGTTACAGGTCCTGCATAGTCTATGCCGACCCTTGAGAATGGCTTGGTTACATTTACCCGGGGAGCAGATAGATTCCTCATCAGTTGAGTGATTGTTGCACTACGTTGGTTGGCACACGTAACACATTTATGTAGTCTGCTAGTAATGCTGCGTCTTACATCTAAAATCCAATATTTCTCACGACTTGTACTTAAGACTGGGGATGGTCCGCTATGCAAAGTTTCAGAATGTATCTATCTTATCAATCAAAAGTAGTGTCACATGATGTGTTGTGACAAAAGGATTGGATGATGTTGCATATATGATAATATAGCATTGGCCAACCACCCTCCTACTCGTATCCAGCCACTAGAGTCTATAAATGAATTTAGTTTAAGCAGCCTACTATTACGAGACAATGGTTCATTGTTTATTAGCTGACTGTAATCTTCTTTGAAAGCTATTTGTTGTACTAGGTTTAAAATTGTTGTTTCAGCAGCATTTCATTCAGTGCTGTTAAGAAAATTCAATCGTTTGTTCTGTGGATTTTGACAATTGTGTATAAATCGTCGAGCTGTTGCCATTACTCGAATCAATCGTGAAAGAGAGGAATACCTTAGAAGAATATCATCAGTGAACTTAGTTAGAAAGGTAGTTAGAGTTGGCTGTTTTGCTTCTAACTCTGTACGTTCTTTAGTGCAATTCGACCTTGGCCAATCCTCTTGTTTCTGTGCTGGCCATACAGGCCCTGATTGTGGTCCTGGTATAGGAGCTTCATTGTTTGTGAACGGTAAGTTGACTGTGAGTTTTCCGTTGCTCAATAATCGTTGATGTGTAGTTTGATATAATTTTCTACACTCCCTCTCCCCTTGGTTGAGAAAGGTTTGTGTTGGAGTTCTTCTGGCTCCCAAAGTCGCTTGATATGTGTATCGAGATTGACTTTAGTAATCGACGTTGTGCAAATCGTTGTCTTCTCATCGAGTGTATTGATAGTAGGTCCTAGTAGCACCCAGCCGAAAATCGTGTTTATTGCTACTGGTGCTGTAACTGATCCTCGTTTAATGCCATCTTGAATTATTCTGGCATAGACCTTTGCTCCCAGTAGGGCATCTATTTGGTCAGGTTTTCAATAAGTAGGATCTGTAAGCTGTATTCCTTGTAGATGCTGATGATCCCTCCGAGTAACCAATCTTGACGGTAGACAAGTTGTAATACTCTTTAAGATTAGAAAGTCTTCTTTTATTACAATCATATTGGATCCGCACGAACTCAGTTGTAGCCTTGTTTGCTGATATGTTGTAGCAGTAGGACTAGTGCTTAAGCCCGTTATTGCCATTGATGCTGAAGTGCGAGTAGCACCTAGGTTCTTGCAGGCTGCCTCAGTTATAGATGAGGATTGAGACCCATTGTCTATAAGGGAGCGCAGAAGTGTAGGTTCACCAGACCTACTTTTTGCAATTACTAATGCTGTGGATAGTAATGCATGATGATCTTCCTTGCCTACGAAAGTTTGGGTAGTGTTTAACCCATTAGCATAGTCGGCTAATTGTAACCTTGTAGGAGAATTGCCAGCTTGGTTGCTGTCAATATGAGTTGTTTGATTTTGTATTGGTTTGAATTTTTGTGGTACGAATGACTCATCGTACGAGCGGCTCTTAAGTTTCTGTGACGTTGTTCAAGATTATTCCTTGTCGTGGATATCGTACAATGTAATGTGATGCCTTTGATTACATTTAAAACATTGATATTTACTAGTACATACGCTTACGAGATGATCCTTTGACAAACAATTGAGACAGCGTCCCGACATCTTAATGACTTTGCGTCTTGCTTCTATGTTCATTTTGTTGTATTTGGAAGGCCTTTGAGCGAAGTGATTTCCATCACATGCTGGACAACTGTTTCCTCTTGCAGCGTGGCAAGCCAAAGTTGTTTGCCTTGTTTGTGGTTTTGGTTGTGGTGCCTTAGTAACTAGTACATCTGCAATTAATCCTAATACTTTTAAGCGTATGTTCAAAAATTTAATAAATTTTGTTAGCTTTAGCAATTCTTGAGTTACTCCCTGATCTTCTTCCCATGACTTTTAAAGTCATGAACGGCAGTTTTTTTACTAAGAGGTGAATTAGTAACACATCCCATGAGCTTGTGTCCACCTTTAAACTCTTCAGTTGTTGTAGACATTCCTCTGTTGTATTGAGTAATGATTTAATTCCTTTCCTTGATTCCATATCTTGTTTGGGCTGATTTAGTAAGGCCTTCAGTTGATGGTTTACTAAAATTCCTTTGTTTTCATACCGTTCCTTTAACCAACTAAACATGTTTTTAAATGATGTAGTTTTTGCAGAAAAAAAAACCTCTACTTTGTAATTGAGGTCTAAAAAACTTCATCACGCTATTCATATTCAAATCGTGTCTACGACTGGAGTCTTTCAATCATCTTACAGTGAAAGTACGAAAAAATAACTTATATTGTTACGTGAAATGAAAAGAGACCAGTAACATATATTGGAAATGGAAACTTCGCGTAAAGGCCAAACACAGTGAGAACAACACAACATTGTTGGCAACTTAGTTGGCGATAATATCGCATTTAAAACACAGTGATCGCGACTCGACAAATGTTTTTGACAGCTATCTCTGTTTTATTTATTTTAAAAGAAATGGCAATAAGGAAAAAATTAAGGAAAATCGCAAGTAGAGCTTATGCGGCATCCTTAAAATTGCAAAGCTTAAAGAAAAAACAAAAAAGAAGACTAAGAAGAGATTTCTATACATGGGATGACGTTTATTGCACAACAAAGCTTTTTCCCTCATTTTCTCTATTAATTCCTCCTCAAAACCCATAATTTGTCAAACTAATAAATGAAATTAATTTTATACAAGTTTTTAATAACTAGTTTATTTACTATCATATTTTCATTTTCTATGTTTCATAAAAATATCCAAATTCACATACCATGAATGTCAATTATTCACTATCCACACAGAAATGTCAATTATGTTGGCGACTAATTTAGAGATTTTCCCAAACTTTTTGTTGGCAACTTATCGCGTCGCCCTCATTGTGTTAAGTATATGGGACTTCCATATATTCGAATCTTTGACAGCAACAAATTTACGGCGACTTTGTTGTGTCGTCCTCACTGTGTTTTGGCCTTAAGATGAATAATAAGGTGGGGATAGTAAACAACATTAGGTTCGGAGAATCGATATTTCTGGAGATGAATTTTCGGGTTCTCGACAATTTGTAAAGAATAAATACAGCACTTGTCACTTTCAGGAATTAAAGCGTATAAACAAAATAGTGAAATAAAAGAACTTGTGAATTATATCTGAAATATTGTGTTTTGAATAACGAACCAAAAGCCATCCAACAATATGATTAACTTGTTCATTTTCCTTTTAACGATTTTAATAATTACATTTATGTGTATTCTTCGGTATTTCTATATTTCATTTTTTAAATTCCTTTGAATTATCTATGTTATTTTTGTTTGTTTAGTGTACATGTATATTATTTTGTTAAATGAAATTCACTTGTTTTTATTATACTATTTATTCTTAATTTTAATATAATGGGAGTTAGACGGGAAATCAAAATTAAAAATTAGTGAAAAAATGATCAAATTTTCCTATTTACTTGGGAATATCACGTTTGTTCATTTGGCAATGGAAATACTGGGAAGTCCCTTCACGAGTACCTACTGTTGTTAAACGAGTTCGAGCATGCAGACTTTTGTATTTGAATTCCAAAATCTGGTGTTATTATCATGAGATAATTGGAAAAGTAATAATTGCGGTTTGCAAAATTACATAAATGATAATAAATTAGAAATCGATGAGATGGCTTATTTACTGCCCCTAAAAGTGCTGCCTGCGTGTGGTGTGCGATCTGCGAGCCTACTCTCTACGGCCCTGCCGAAGAACACCATTAAGGACAGTGAGATAGTTTCCAGAAAAATATCTATTTGAAAGTGTAATTATTTTTCATATTTGTATTTTGTATTGCATTTTCTTCAGCCCTTTACTTCACCACAAAACCACCGAGTTTTTTTTTCTTATCTCAATTCCTTTTTCTTATTGAGCTCTCTAAACAAGTCCATGCAATGCATCCCTGGGCATACCCACGATTTGGTTGCATTATTTAAAAAATCCTTATTCATTAACTTTACTTCATTTCTACATATCACAAAGAATATGATTGAATGGTAGAGGAAAATGTACTGTCTGCGAAATTCCAGTTAACAGGAAAAATCAACTAATGAATGAGTCACCCACAAAGTATGTAATACCGTAATACTTGAGTAGACAAATTGCTTGCAAATTGTGTATTAAAATATTCTAACCGTATTTTAGGTTTAGACAATTCTAATTAAAGATTGTCCTTAAAATATTTTATGTAGATATCAATTAATTATAGCTATCACCACGAAATCCAAATTGTATGGTGCTTAAAACTGAAGACTAAGTGTGGTATACTTATTTCAACCAACCCTCCATAAATCAACTTGACAACGGTCTGAATTGGTTTTCCGTGAAATATTTTGTCGATCAATACTTCGCTGATGTTTGTGTGTAGGATTTTTAAGCAACGCAAGAGCTTGACGATGCTAAGAGCAAAAAACTTTATTTATCCCTAGACAATTGCATGAGACGGAAAGTGTAGGTACTTATGGCTTAGATCCCGAAGCTTTCCAAAGGGAACGGTTTTTGGTGAGCATACAGAGTCTGCAGACTTGTCATTTACACCCTTTTGTGTTTAACTATATCTTGTCTCTGTGACAGTAATAAGTAGATATTTTTGCGTGAAGAGCTTTTGTGATTGGGTCCAGAAAATACTTTTTAATTATTGCGGGTACAATAATACAAATTAAAATATGTACTGACAAGCTGACTTCCAAGCATACTTTAAAAAATTTAATATACTATATTTCTATTATAGGATATATTCCCCAGAGCTACGAAGAAAATCGTTGGTTGATTTTGATTGATGCAATGTAATGAACTGTTTACTAATAAATGGATTTACAGTGGATTTACCATTTTGCTGGACAATACCATATATAACATTGATAAAAAACGATTAAACAAAACAAAAATCAGCTAAATTCAATGAAATACTTTAAAAAAAAAAATCTAATAACCTTCGAAACTTGCTGCTGCTACTTATAATCAGGGTTGTGGAAGAATTACCGAACCACACGCATAACATGCAAAATGGTATGGTACTGGCGGAACGCCCGAATCCAAAACCCTCCAGAAACAGATTCTCTCACTACTACATAAGAGCCCACTAACAGTCCTAATAAAAGATTTGTAGTGTTCTTATGCAGGACGGACTACTATTTATACAGAAAAATTGTCTTCTGATAATCTTAAGCTTACTTTCTTAACATTCCAATTATTTAAAAAAATTTATCTTATCCAAATGACTACGATTCCCCAAACAAAAACTCTCAGCTGAGTAATAATTGCTTATGAGAGTGTCCGTGATCCGATAAATTCGAATCAATCTGCCTGCAGGTTCGGAGGAATATCGCTGTACATACACTCTTGCAACTATTACTAACCCAGCGAGCAAATGATCGTGCATGAAAGTAGATCCGAAGGGATTCGTCGAGGAAATCACCATCAATGACACTGCAAACAATTGGGTGAAATTCCGCCGAAGCGAAATGAATTCGAAATAGAGGAAACGCTCGTATCTCGAAATCTCTTCGATTTTTTTTTAACTTAAACGAAGTTTTAGCATCATTCTGAAATTTCCGAGAATTCGAAATAGACGCATCGCTTATAGGTCGAAATTTCTTCGATTTGTTTACTATATAAATAGAAGTTACGACACGGCTCAAGTAAATATCCGAGGAAGTCGTTAAAGCAAATATTTTCTATCCCAGAAATTGTTCGTCCCAGGCATTCTAAGTTGAAATTTTATTGAGTGAAGTGCAAAGTGAAGTTTTACTACAGTAAGTTTTTATTATTTATTTATTCGATATCGTAAGTACGACGTACGTAGTATTTGCAGGAGAGGTCGAATACAAAACGAACTACCAACAAATACAAGAACTTCCAAAGAAATTCGAGCTAGCGAACCACTGTTTGGTCGCCAATACGATTCGATATTGTATTCCGTTTTTTTCTCCTGCAATTTGCAAGCACGCCGCAAGCGAATTCAATTTCAAAGCTTACCGTCACCTAGTCGAATTGATTTACTTCGAATTCGATTCGATTTTGAACCACAATGTTTGCAGGGGAAACATATGTACTTTTCCTGCAGAAAAGGAACGAATCCCCACTTTGAAGTTCAAATCCTGTTAGGACCAGGGTGCCTGCATGTACACGATTCTTTTTATTCTTTTCAAATTAGAAATTTAACATAAAATTTAGCTATAAGAAGCGTTTCCACCTTACTCCATTCTAGTTACATAATACCATCCCTGGGATCTGCAAAAATTGATTGGTCGTCAATATTTTCATCGGTGAATATTCATTGACGTTTTAGTGGATGATTACTCAGCCAGGTTTTCTTCTAAGATTATTCCATCGACGCTTCCATCGACATTTGTGTATTAAATTAATTGAAAATTTTGTGTAGAACTGGGAGAAGTTATTGAGCGTAAAATTACATTTTAATCAAAACTAATTTATTATTTTGTTAAGTATGGTATATAGTAGCTAGGTTTTTTTTTTGTCTGCAGAACAGAGCAGAGCAAAAGATACTCAAAAGATCGGCTAAAACATTTTGACAGAAGATTTGAAATGAGGAGAACAGTAAATATAGTTCGCTTCAATCGACAGAACAATTTCTTCTATCCAGTATATGGGAGTTCTAGAACAAGATACACAAAAGAACATGACTAATACGTTTAGCCTTCGGGAAGGTTAGGAGCCTAGTTTAAAACTAGTGGAATACTGTTTTCCTGTGTAGTTAGTATATTAGGCTTTATGGCATATATAAAATCAATGTCTAATCACTTTTCCATAAGATTCAATATAAGACATTTTAGAGAATTGGACTAGCACGCACACATATAGATTTCCGCTTCATGGCTTGGGAAGTATCTCTTAAGGGTTTTGCCGTATCCCATAAAGATTTTTATAACTAGATTAAACTTCAGTTTGTAGGATCTATAACCCTTCAAAAGATATTTCGATATGGTAGCAATTAACAAGGACAAGCAGGTAAAGAGGCAGGCTTATGCCTTAAACACAGTTGCAACGACCGACGACTAAATATTGAGGTTATAGGAACAATTTTCTCTATGAACGTTTGGAGCATGTATTCCTAAATCTGCAGTGCTCGCCAGCCGTCGGCCAATCTGTTCGTCGCAATTGTGTTTAAGGCTTAAAGCTATGTACTAAATCGATGTTACCGATTCAAGACAGGGAAAGTTAATAATAGCAGAGCCTCTCAGTCTTACGGAGAAAAGTGAACAGAAATACTGCCTTAAGCCCTGGCCCCACCGGGAGAGGTGCGATGCAGTGGCACGCGGCAAAATAGAGTGCTTCTACTCTAGTTCCGATGAAGAAGTTCTGTTAGGAGGAAAGTGAAGAGGTTCGATTACGAATACTTTAGAATGTCAAAGTCCTCATTTAACGAATTGTGCGGACTTATTTCGAAAGAATAAGAAATTTTCCTACCAGCGCCGACGACATAATTGTATTTTTGAGTAATCGCCACACAGCAACTATTTTGCCGCATCGCCCCCGGTGTGACTTATAAGCTGCGTTCTTTTGTGTCCATATAACAGAGCAGAATAAAAGATTCACAAAAGAACGCCTCACACATTTTCATAGAAGATTTACAGATGAAGCAAACACTACAAATAGTTCACTTCACTCAACAGAACAATATGTTTTCTCCAGTATATGGGAGCTCTAGAACAAGGTACACAAAAGACCAATAGCGCAGCGGCAACTAAAAAAAGCCGCGCCGCCCCGCGTCGCTTCCGGTTATTACAACCACTTAAAGATACCGCCGTGACAAGGTAATAAAATACAATCTAGGGAAATTGCATGATACAACCCTGGCTCTGTTATTCCAGTTTTGGGCAAACTAGTTATAGTTATAATTTTGGCTGTAAGGTCGCCTAATTGCAGGCACCTCCACTGCTCAGCATTTGCTTTGAAAAGCTGTGGGGAATAGTAAATTTTCAATTTTTCCTGGCATTTATTGATTTTGAAACTTGTTGAGACATGTTTTTTGAGCGTGAATTAAACATCACAGTAATACGCTAAAATGTGCAGCCTGGACAGGAATTACTTTGCGCTTGGCTCTGAACTACATAAGCTCAGTTCAGTTCTGCAAAAAGAATATCCATTATAAACGCTAATGTAAAATATAGTTAGTTTTAAATATTAGGTAATTATTTTAATATGAAATAATGTAGTTATAAATTATGAACGTTCTTTGATTTTTTGTTTTTTTTTTGTTTTCCTGAGATATTCATAAGCGATTTTTTAACTTAATTTTTTATTTTAAGAATTGTTTATTACGAGTTGAGCTAATTATTTGACGAAAAGTGCTTTTATCCAGTGTCCGTCACCCAAAAGATTTCCGAGATCGCTTGTGGCTGAGCATAGCAAACAGAGTATGCTAAATTCAGCCGTTAAATATTTACCCCTCGAGCTTTCTAAGACAATGGGCAAAAAAATCATTCATCAGCATAGCGAGGAATGTTTGGCAGAAACCTTGAGACGTATATGGGAAGTCGATATTCCTGGACAGCTATACATAAATCAGAATCACTAATTTGATGAATGGCTTCGGAAATACCTACTTTATATCGTTATTACACTCCTTCAGTCTTGATAAAATTGCATCAGACAAATATTTTATAATTGTTAATTCTTCATTCATAAACTGAAGAAATTGTTCACAAAACTTATGCTGCTCTAGTATTATGGTTTTAATATATTTAATACTTAAGAGATAGAAAAAAGTGATTGGACAGGAACGCATAAAATTAATACTGATTTTTTGAAAACCATATCAGTTCTGGTTTCTCCTACCTGGTTTGATTGTGCCTGGGATTTAGGCCCCACTATCCATTAAAAACTATAGACTTAACCGAAAGTGTTAGGTGTATTAAAAAACTTATCAAACAAATTATAAATTAAATATTTAATAATTATATAATTATCTAGATGACGATGAATCCAATTAATCCAATTAAATGGAAGTGGCTTAAGTGAATTCGACGATCACAGAATAAACGAAGCTAATATTGTAAAACAAAACGATAAAAATTGGCCTACAATTTTTTTAAAGCAAACGTACTTCTCCAAACTACTTTATTTTACTGCACCTTGAGAACATCGAAAATAGAAAAAAAAATTTGTTACAATAAAATTAAAAATACAATTGATCTAGCTCATTTCGTAATTCATGTTTAATAGTGATCTTGTCAAAGTAATTAAAAGTAATTGAAAGTATTTGAAATAATTGAAAGGAATTATATAGTAATAGCAAAATACTTCTTAAATACTTTGGGGAATTTGTAGGTATTTTTGTAATGGAATCGCAAATTCAATTACTTTCCGGTATTTTAAAGTATTACTTGCCATTCCGGAAATACGACTGTAAAATTGTAATTCCAGTACAGGAGACTTAGTACTGGGAATTGCCAATTCTTAAATACTCGGTATTGGTAATTGTAATGGTAATGGTACTTGAATTTTGCAGCTCTGCTTATAACTAAAGGAAACGCAATACACTATGTAATAGAATTATATTCATGTATTTGTTATGCTCATCGAAGTAGTAATTCTAAAACATATTTGAAGGTAGGCTTGACGCAACTGTCTAAAATACAAACAAAATTGTGAGCTGCCTCTGAAACATAATGAGCACAAAAATGTAAATAAAGAAATGTTTTCAATAATTACACTGGTAAACATTGTTTTTGTCACACGAACTTTGTGATGATTTTTGTTTTGTTTAGTGTACCGTCATTAAAAACAATATATTATTTTGTTCCAGTCACATTCAGTTTTTCGTGACAGCTATGTATTCATTTCTAACCTCATTTACGTGCATTTGTTTGAATAACTTAATTTAGGCGGCTGTTTAACTATCGAATTCAACTAACTGTATGCTGCAATTACAAGACAAACCAGCAAACGACGTAGTTTTCAGAAAATGTATAATTACGAGTATTTTATTAGCCCTATTTCTGAAGGAAACTCTTGTTAAAATCCTCCACTTTAAGATAAACACTTTACAACCCCGACTACTTTAGTCATTTTATGATGTCGAGCCATGTATTTTCCTTTAGGTAAAAGTACAGGGTGGGCCAAAAGTCACCATGGGGTTTAAAAATAACTAACTTTTTCGTTTGTACATTGCTCCACACCCTGTTGACCGTTTCTCTTCATTCCTTTTTTACATGATAGCCAACTGTCTGTTCTTCATAGGTAAGCATGTTTCCCCACCCCACCTTACCCCTCCTTTTTTCATCCTACCATATGTTACCCATGGTGACTTTTGGCCCACCCTGTACAAACCAAGGGATAGTTTAACCTATTTTTATAACCCTTAGTCCAGTCAGATATGTATGGATATGAATTCTTGGAAAAGTTGAAGGTTGAGATACGAAAAGAAGAGGACTTCGAAAATGAGTAGATGAGTCTTTTTTCGGCTGTGCAACGAGCAAGTATAGGAATAAAGTGTGTGGTAAAATTTAAAAAGATCTTGTTTTTATATTTTATATTAGTGTAATACATAACTTACATTTTATTGTCGTTTGTTACATAATAAATATGCCACGAAAGTGTTTAAATAACCCGGACAATTTTTGTTATGTGTGTGGTGAATTAACTTTTTTATCTCAGCGTCGAAAATTTACACCATTAATTGAGGAGTGTTATTTAGGCTATTTTGGTTTTCCTCTGCTCCACCAAGATAAATCCTGGGCTCCATATATGTATATGTTGTGTAACGTATGTGAGACTCCATTTAGGTTGGGCTAAAGAAGAATCTACATTTGTCATTTGCTAAACATGATTTAAACGGAACCAAAAGATCTTATAAGTAATCGTTATTTTTGTTTGACTCAAAAAAAAAAGACTTTACAACAAAGTATCCAGACTTGTCATCAGACATCAGACCAATCCTACATAGTGCCGACTTGCCTGTTCCAAAGCCTCTAAATCGACCGGAAAGTCAGAAGAGCGACAACATTGAGAGACCGAACACCAGAAAAAAATGGTATCATTCTTTCTTTAAACGACATCCCGATATAACTACAAACACCAGAAAAAATGTCAAAAGGGCGCGAGCTATAATGTTGGAGAAAACTATCAGGAAATGGTTTGAGAAGGTTGAGAATTATTTGAAAGATGAGAGTTGCCAGGACATACTGCTAAATTTCGCAAGAATTCTCAGCACAGACAAAACTGGTTTCTGTTTAGCACCCAAAACTTGATGCGCGCTTGACCCAAAAGGTACTTGGAATGTTTATCAAGTAATGAAATGGAAATACAGTATTACTCACATTATCTACTGCTGGTGAAACCTTAAGCGTAGTTGACATTATCCTGATTAACCAGAGCTGATGCTAAAGTTAAGGTGGTTTGACTTTCTCGATGCTGGTAAAATCAGCACGAGTGAAGTGCTGATACTAACTATTAACATTGGTGTTGTGATGCCCTGATAATAGCTGCTGAAGCCTCAGTGCTGGTCAAGCAGTATAATGTCATCTAAGCTTTACCTCTCAGTGGTTGATGTTGATGTAGCATTGAAATTTAGGGTTAGAAGGGGGGGGGGGGTCATCTTAAAAATTAAATTGAGCAAAAATCAAAACATCCAGCGCCGTAAGTCGCTTAGTATAGCCACCGCAGTACTGTAGTGAGGGTATAACGAAGATTTTCGCATTAAGTGGTGTGGATAATGTGTCAGTTTTTAGTGTACTTTTTAACAAAAAGTCATTTCTTAATAGATGGTTTACAGCTGATTGGAGATTTCCAGCTGGTTATGTTTTTGGTCGAGTCTATGATGTAAGGTTTGGGATATTTCTTAAGGAAAATTCCGATCTTTGTTTTATGCTTTTTATTATTCACTCGACGTTTCGGACCTTGATTAGTACCCTTCTTCAGGAGTTAGCTACATTAGAATACAAGATAGAAAAATTTTTTTTCAAAAAGGATATTATTGAAACATATTTCACAAAAAAATACACATTAAAAATATAATAAAAACGTAAACTGAACATATAAATAAAGAAATAATTTAAACAAAGTAAATAAATAAATAAATAATTTAAACAAATAAATAGGTAAAATTTATATTACTGTTTTATTTAAGGGACCCCAGATGAATGGTGTGCGGAGTTCTTTGTCATGTTTTGATGTCAAGTTTCAGTTTTCTAAGTATGTGTTGGTAATCTTTATTTATTAAATCTGTGATTTGGCTTAAATTAGTTAGATTCCTTTTTTCCGTGTAGATGAGGCATGCTTCTTTGAATTCGTGTTTAGCTTCGTTTTTCTCTATGTTTATAATTGTCGCATTATCAAATGCGAATGCGTGTCCGGTTTTTATGGTATGGGAGGCTAATGCTGATCGTGGTGTTTTCTTGGTTATATATGTTTTATGTTGTGATAGTCTGGTTTGGAGTTTCTTTTATGTTTGTCCTATAAATGCTGTAGTGCAGTTTTCACGTGGTACTTTGTAGACAACATTATTCACTTCTTGTGTGGGTATAGGGTCCTTTAATTTTGAGTAGCATCTATTGAGTTGCGTTATAGGTTTGAATGCCATTTTTATTTTATTATTGTTATTTTGAATTATCCTAGCGATTTTTAGAGATAATGGATGTATATATGGGATGGATCTGTATATTGGGGCAGTGTTGTCTTATGTTATTATGTTGTTAATAGTTCTATTATTGAGTGTAATAATAATGAGTATTCCTTGTTGCTTTCTTGATTAATGTATCTATTGTGTTGTGTGGATAGTTGTTTTTCGTCAGAGTGTCTGTTGCACTCTTTATGATTTTCTGCGTGAATTGCCGATTATTTATTTTAAATATTTTATTGATGAATTAGGCTGTGTTAATTTTAGTTTTCTGTGGGTGATTGGAGAAAACGTTCAGTATCCGGTTTGAGGTACAGGGTTTACAGTACCAGTCAGTTATTATTTTATTGTTGTTTGTTCTGATTAAGCGGATGTCCAAGAATGGGATTGTTTTATTATTCTCTTTTTCGATGGTGAATTTTAAACTATTGTGGATGCTATTGAATGTATGTGCGAATTCTATTTCGGAACATTAGGGTATAGCGCGAATAATGTCATCTACGTACTTTTTTATAAATGTCGGTTTTAGGTCGGATTTCTTTAATGCTTCTTCCATCACGTAATGAAGCGCCATTTCAGCTAGAATGCCAGATAAGGGGTTTCCCATAGCAAGTCCATATTTTTGTCTGTGAATTTTATTATTGTATATTAAGTCAGTCTATAACACAAAATTTAATTATTTCCTTCAAAAGAACTATGTCTATTGGTGTAATTTCTTATATTAGGTGCCACTGATTGTCAATTATCTTTAGTATTAGTTCGGTGTCCACATTTGTATAGAGAAATTACACGTCTAATGAGATAAGATGATCATTCTGTTTTAGTGTTACACCATCTAGAAAAATTTTCATTTAGTATGTATTTTTTATATTGTGCGTACTAGGGCTATTAATTGTTGTGACCAGTAATCACAACAATTAATAGCCCTAGTTACAATCAATATGCTACAGCAAATAAATCACAGTACGCACAATATAAAAAATACATACTAAAAGAAAATTTTTCTAGGTGGTGTAACACCTCATGGCTATAACCGTCTTCGTGTATTTTTGGGAGACCGTATAGACGGGGGCATGTGGCTGTATCGATGGAGATTTTTCTCTTTTGAATTTTATTGATGTAGTGTTTGTTAGCCATGGTTAGAACTAATTTATTGCTTCTATTCTGGTATGCTGTGGTTATGTCATTTTCTAGGTGTGTATAAGTGCATTCGTCACTTATCATGGATTCCATTTTTTTGTAAGTATTCTTGTTTCTTCATAATTACAGTCATATTGCCTTTGTCTGATTTTACCTTGTATAGATGTGGGTTTTTATTGAAAAATTTCTTCGTGGTTTTTTCACAGTGCTGTAGGAATGTTTCTATTTTATTGTCTTTGGGGTTTTTCATGTGACATTGTATGTCGTGTATTACCAAGAGAAATGATGCTAGATACGTCGAGTGATTCATATTTTTCCGCATCTATCAAGTTGAGGGAGTCGACCAAATGTATACAAAACTGCTGTTAAAGCAACATTTGTTCTCGGTGCCTCAGATACATGTTGGGGTCTATTCCGGAATGGACCAGCCATTTAAAATATGTATACTTTTCTCCAGTATGGTATGCGACATCTACTTCCTATGCCATCTATGCTAGTACTCACTGATCTAAACCTTGACACTTGAGGAATTGGCTTTAAGCTAACGTTAAGACCCTTTGTTCTAATATATTATTAGAACAATTCTTTATTCCCGTCGAGACCAGATATAAAGTGTTAATGTTAGTAATATTGTCTTAGTCAGACCCCAGATAATGTTCTCTAAGTCAGTCGAGATCCGGCTTAAAGTGAATATTAGTTGTGCAAGATTCAACTGTGTGTTGAACCAAGATGTTGTTGAAGAGGTGCAAAATTCAATAGTCTGTTGAATTGAGCTGGGGATATTTTTAAAAGTCTACTTGAAGATCTATGATTCAACAGTGTGTTAAATCAGATAGAATTGAAGTGTGTGACTGGTTAAATTGCTTTGAATGACTAAGACTCAACAGTGTGTTGAATCTTGAAATATGGATGAACAATTCTAAACACTGTTCAATTTAGACTAGACTTTATTGAATTATGCTAGCTTATAATAATTGGTTTAATTAAACTACCATATGCAATAATAATACAAAAAAAAAGTATACAAGTAACAAATCAATTAACAAATTGGTGAGTGCATTGACTCATGGCACGATATTAAAAATTTTTTGTCGCTGTCGTCAGCGATTTTATTTACTCGACCGATAGAGGTGCAAAGTAAGTGGGTCAATTGAAAATAACTAAAATGCGCTGACTAGCATAAAGTAATTAAATTATGCTGCCATGAGTCAGTGCACTTCGAATAGAAATATTTTGTAATGAATTTAATTTAATTTAATTCTGATGATTAAAATGATGCTATGATGGTTGTTCAGGGCTGAACATGTTGGGGGCCGGCGGATGCCAAAACCTGCTCAAAGTGTTGTCTTATGGAGGTTTCGGACGACGATGGTCTTCGTTTGCTACGCATCTGTCGAGTATTGTTGCATGTACAGATGTGAAAAAGTTCCCTGAGTTTATCCCAGTAGTAGTAAACACAAATTACAGAGATGAAGGCGATCAGGATGCTTGAAGTAGTTGTAACAGAATGAACTGCCAAAGTTTTTTGTAGTTGGCTTACATTTAGTGGGTCAAGTAGTTGACTGTAATCCAGAATATGCTCATTGGGACGTATCACTAGTCCGGACTGCAATAGATGCGGGATTTTGGTTTGGTTCGTTATTGCAGTTGTAGCTGCAGGTCTTGTCTCCTTGATGTGGTTGGTGATGACTTGAATTTTTTGGTCTATATCTGTCCTTAGAATGAATTCTCTTGTTTTTAAGGAGCAATCATTGTACAGACGTACGATACCGGTAGAGTTTAGCAGAAACTCCTTTCTCGTGTTTTTGCAGACTATTGCCGCTACTTGTGAGCTGGGAGTCATAAGTATATAGCCAGGTGTTCTTCATCATTAACGTCTTTCAAACAGTTGCGTTCAAATTGTACGTGTTGCATTTGACATTTATTTTCTGTGTGACGTTCATAGATTTCATCAATAATGCAAGACGGACTGTTTCCAATACTAAAGACGATCGTTGGAGTGCAGAGGTATGTATGATTCTCCCATTTGTGCATGCTTTTAGCTAATGTTCATTCAGATTGAAATAGGTTTGCTGAACAAAATCAATTGCAAATGTGTAATACTTTAAATCTGTAAATCTGTATCACTTGGGGTATTGGAGTGATGTGGATTAACTCATAAAGAATCCCCTCAACTATACTTCGGTAGTCATATAGCTTTATTGTGCCATTCTCTACGTTGATGTTTAGGACAGGTTGAGGTGTCCTTTCAACAAAAACTTTTGAGCTGAGTTTTTCATGGGCCTTTGCCACATTTCTATCAATCTCATCAGAGGTAACGAAGTTTGAAAGGTGCCCGCGTTGATGAATGTCATCCAGCCAATTACGGTATTTTCCTTCCAGCTCGTCGTAGTAATCTTCAGTACTGATATATGTTGATATTACTTCAATGCTGATTCTGTTATGGTCTGCTTTGGAGTACCAAGTGGCCATTTCATTGATGGAAGCGATTACCTTTGATAAATGCACGTCAAAATGCCTGAGTTTTTCTTCGATGATGCCATTAGATTGGTTAATTCTTGAATTTAAAAGGGGTATTTGTTGGTATGTTGCTTGCATAAGATTGTGTTGTTTAAACCTCATCATTGACTTCAAATACCTTTGTAAGTAGATTCCCAAGTAGACCTCTTCTTCTTGTGATCTTTTGCTGAGTCAATTGAATTCTTTGATTAGTGGCCTTGAGTAAGCTCTGTCTTCTCGTAGATAAGTGTTGAAAGAGTACATCGCAGTGTGTGAGGTCAGCTCCTTGTTCTTTTCGCACATTTTCATAGTTTGTTTCCAAGTTGTATCAATCATTTTTTGGTCCCGGATAATAGCCCAAATTTTCAATGTAGAAGCCAGTTTTAGGTATGATTAATTGATAGTCCTGCGCGAAAATCGTTGTTAACCAGAATATAATCAGAAGTGTTGTATATAGCAGCTTTGTGACCCAAGTACAAGGTGTGATTTTCACTTTTCTTCTTTTCGCCGGTGGATCCAACTTCTGAGTAGCCTTTTGGGTAGTAGTATCTGAAGTAATTCTGTGAAAATGCTCAGGTTTCGACCAAATTTCAGGTTCTTGATGTTTCCTGACTGTATGAGACCTCTCGCGAGACCTATGGTCAGGTTTAGACTTATAAGAGGTTATCAATGTGGTGTCAGCTATAATCTCAGTAGCCTCATTGTCTTGATTGTATATGTGAGTAAGTTCGTAGTGTTGCTCACAGGCGTCATCTGCTTCAGTACTGGAATGGCTGTTTTCTATTTCCCAGAACTTTTCTAGGGTTTCTTCTATCTCGGTGAGCGACAGGAAACTGGATAACTTCAGTGTATTTTTGTTTGTATTTGGAATATTCCCAAATAATATCCAGCCAAGCTTGGTGTTTTGGGCAGCAGGCCGACCTTTTCTTAATCCATCAGTTAATATACTGGCGTAGACATCAGCTCCTAATAAAAGGTCTATCCGGCCAGGTTGGGAACAGCCTAAAAGATATCCCCGTATTTACTGATGTTAATCCAATTGGTATGGGCTTCAGGCAGAAGCGTATTTAAATTTTAAAGTACAAGAGCATCAACTGAGAGGTAGGACTCCTTTGGATGCCGCAGCTGGATGCTTATTTTTACTTTGTTATGTGCTTTGGCTGCTTCTGATTCTCCGACTCCAAAAATAGTGGGTCCTATGTGTTCTTTTTGAAGTTTCAGCAATTGAACTTCGTGTTCTGTTATCAGGGATACTTGCCACTCAGGATCTATTACGGCCCTGAACTGTTCCAGCTGACCATATATATTCTTGATTCTGATTATTGCGGTTGGTAGCAGAACATTTGGAATTTTCGATCTGCTGTGTGGCAACTGATATTGTAACCTTGTTGGTTTTTCAATTTGGCCATTCTACATTTTTGTTTTCTTCGAATGGTGAAATAGCCGGTGAAATAATGTTATTTGAAGATTTCTGATGCAGTAACGTGTGATGCCTTTTGTTGCATAGTGCGCAAAGTTTGTGAGATTTGCATTTCTCGTTTTTATAATGCATGAGACAATTAGTACAGAGATTACTGCATCTAATGAATGCTTGCATATCATCAATATTCATCTTTTTAAATTCCCCACATTGATAGAGGTTATGCTGCCTATTACAGATAGTAAACAAGTCTTTTATGGTGGCGAGGAAGGTTTTTTTGAAATTCTTTGAATAGTGGGGCTTTTCTAGCTTCGAATTACTAATGCAATCTAATACCTGGTGACGCTTCTCCAGAAATTGCAGTAGATCATTTGTCCGGCATTTCTCTTGGGTGAGTCAAACTTTCTTTGAAAAGTCGAAGGCTTTCAGCGTCAAATTTTCTCATTGCAATTTAGACAATGATTGGACCCCACTCATCTGTATTACAATCCATATTTTTTAATGCTTCCAGACATTCCTTTATTGTATCGTATAGCATGATTGTATCGTTTTGCGATCTATACTCTATGGTTTTTGCATCGATTATGGTATTTATGTAGGTTGTAATTATTTTTCTATTGTTGTTGAAACGTGCTGTTATTAGCTGCAAGGCAGTATCGTAATTTCTATTATTTAATTGAAGATGGTTGATTACTCTTCTTGCGTCTACCTCCAGGTGATAGAGGAGGTACTGCATTTTCTCCACATTACTTATCTGCGTATTGTTGTGGATTATGCTCGTGAAAATCTCGATAAATGGCTTCCAATCTTTGTAATCACCACTGAACTTTGGTATCTTAATTGGTGGAAGCTTGGGGAAATTACTGTTGTCTCTGCCTTGCTCGATATATTGGAAGGGCAATGCTGAACCCATCATCTTGCTATTTGAAGTCTGTTCTGCCATTATTGGTGGCTTGTAAGATTCTGTTGTAGCCGGTGTGGCTGTGCTTGTGGATGGCACGCTTGTCATTGAAGTTGGAGCTGTAGTTAGCGACATGAAAGCAGATGAAGTTACAGGCGTTTCTTCTGGATTGATGTTTTGGCCATAATTAGATATTAATTCAATAGCCTCCTTATATAATATGCACGTTTTTTCGTACAAATTTCCTTCATGATAAGGATGATCCTTAGATATGAGCTTTTGTAATTGTTCATTGAGAGCCGTGAAAGAGGACCAGTGTTTTTCTAGCTCTTGTAACCCCTTTGCTAAATTGTCTCTCGTTATTCTTACACCAGTATCTCTTTTGTAGCTCCGCAAAGTGTCTGAAATTTGTTTGGCTAGCTCTTGTTGAACCGAGATTATTTTGTCTTCTTTCGTTGCCATTATTACTGAATTTATAACTATGCTTTGCCTTTGGAACAGCTTTCTGTAGTCATGGAGAGTACTTCCAAATTCAGTTCAGCTCCCGTTGAAATTGGTTTGTTTAAAAAAATCTTAACTGTCTATTAAGACTTTTGTATTTAATTGGCGTGAAATCTTAACTGTGTGTTAAGATTTTTTGGTTTGTTTATTGCTGGTGAAATTGTAAAGCAAGTCTTAACAGTGTGTTGAGACTTTGTCTCTATTTGCCGTAGGTATCTGCACGATGATCTGATCTACTGCCAGTTGCTTGTAGGCTCGAAGAACCATGTGCAAGATTCAACTCTGTGTTGAATCAAGATTTTGTTGAAGAAGTGCAAAATTCAACCGTCTGTTGAATTGAGCTGGGGAGATTTTTAAAAGTCTACTTGAAGATCTATGATGCAAGAGTGTGTTAAATCAGATAGGCTTGAAGTGTGTGTCTGGTTAAATTGCTTTGAATGACTAAACTCAACAGTGTGTTGAATCTTGAAATATGGATGAACAATTCTAAACACTCTTCAATTTAGACTAGACTTTATTGAATTATGCTAGCTTAATTTATACAAAACAATTGGTTCAATTAAACTACCATACGCAATAATAATACATAAAAAATTATACAAGTAACAAATCAATTAACAAATTGGTGATTGCATTGATTCATGGCACAATATTAAAAATTGTTTTGTCGTTGTCGTCAGCGATTTTATTTACTCGCCCGATAGAGGTGCAAAGTAAGTGGGTCAATTGAAAATAAGAAAAATGCGCTGACTAGCATAAAGTAATTAAATTATGCTGCCATGAGTCAGTGCACTTCGAATAGAAATATTTTATAATGAATTTAATTTAATTTAATTCTGATGATTAAAATGATGCTATGATGGTTGTTCAGGGCTGAACATTAGTAATATTTTAACTTCAGTCGAGACGCAAAGCAAGATTCTTTATATCCATCAAGACCAGAAATAAAGTGTTGATCAGAGGTAATATTCTTTAAGCCAGTTGAGACCCGACTTACAGTGAATATTAGTATTATCTTAACTGCAATCTCGACCCGAAGCAAGAATCTTTATATCCGTCAAGACCAGAAATAAAGTGTTTAATGAGTTGTTAAAATGTGATATATCAATCGATACCCGATATAAATGGTCCCTAACTAGCCAACTTACCTCAAGCGATGCCAAGCACAAAAAGAGATCGAGAAAAGTCAGCTTGTGGTTTATATAGCCCTTGCTTGCACACGAAACCACCGATAGAGTAGCAGAGGTGCATGATAACAATAATTTTCATTCCATCTATAATTTTATGGTACTAGCGATAAAAGTGGTATAGCAGCGAACAAAAATGTATAGGAACAAGAAATTTACAGCGTGAACTTAGAGATCTGAAATTTTGCATGCGGGCTTTTAGAGAAAAACAGTAAATTTGTGTTCGAAAATGGGGCAAATAGGGTAAATCTTTCGTAGGGTTGCCATATACATATTTTGTTTTTCACTATATATTTGGACCACTGACTTATAACAATGGACTGAGCGGCTGTGGCACAAAAATATTGTAATTCTGTATATCAGAGTTTTAGCACCCTTTAAAAAGTTTACCACTTAAAAACATGTAAAACTCAACCAATCAGATGAAATTTTACACCCGAAAATCAAAGTAAATTAAAACAAATATCTTTCTTGTGTTCAGGTGATATTTTAATGGCTTATAAGCACGCTTATAAGAAATTACACTCATCCCGACTTGAATTTTCAAAAGGTTATTTTTACTGAATCCTGCGTATGGGCAAGAGAGGCGGAGCATGGTAAACACTATCTTTACCTTATTCTCCCGACGGTAATTGCATCTGCAGCCAACATGAAAACATCAAATGGCATAAGAAAGCCATAAGTAACCGATATTTTGTGTTGGTAGCTCCAACTCTGCCATAGCGCGAAAGAGAAGACTACAAAAGTTCTGCCATTCTTTCCTATAGGAAAATGACAATTACGCTCAGTCCATTCTTATAATCCGTGATTTAGACACTACCTGAGAATACGTCGAGTAGAGAGCTGAAATTTTGTACAAATCGTTTTTATATAGAAAATAAAATTTCAGAAATGGCTAAAATTGGGCACCCCTTCTTGGGTTTTTTTTTGCGTGTACTGTGAAAACAATAAGTTCTAGACATTTTTATTCAACCGACAAATTCTTCAAAATATGAAATGCTATGAAATTGACCATAATTATTTTTACTGTCCGACTACCCGTTCTAGAAATATATGCGAAAAACCACTTCAACAATCAAACTTCACAGAGAGGTGACCATACGAAATTACATACGAGTATTCATCTAGAACAGGTATCATAAGAATTGGCCTTAGACCAGTTCTAGCTTTTTTACTTGTTTAATTTATTTTTAACCTGTGGTGTTTTTCCGACACAGTGGAAGCTTTCTTTGATTATCCCTTTTCACAAGCAGGGCAACAAGTGCGATAATTCTAACTACAGACCTGTCGCAAAATTAAAGTTGTATTATTGAAGTCATGGTTTACGATTTTTTATACTTCTACTGAATGCCTTTCCTGCGCTATTTTCAAAATGGCTGCATGAAAGGTAAATCTACTACAAGTAATTTATTAGAGTTTACTAATGTACTTCTTTTTATAATTTACATCAATGATGTATCTCTGATTTTAACTAAATTCAAGAATACTTTGTTATGCTAACGATGCCAAAAACTTCCCCATTATTTCTATTGAAAACGAATGTACCATTTTAAACTTGGGCTTTGACACCTTTCATAAAAGGTGTTCTATCAACTTTATTCCTATCAGACCTTTGGACTTCAGTTATATTTTAGATGGATGCATATTAAAAAAAAAACTTGGCAAAACCAAAGATCTGGGCGACTTCTTTAATACTCTTCTTGCCTTCGAGGATTACATTAGCACAACCGTTGCCAGGGCTAATGTTACTCTGAGGTTTGTATAGGGATGGTTAAAGGAGTTTAATAATCCATTCATACTGAAGGCCTTTTCGACACATTCGTTAGACCCATTTTGTAGTATGCCAGTCCGGTCTGGTCTCTCTTCTATGCTATCTACGTAAATCGCATCGAGGCTGTGCAGCGAAAATACGTTCAAATCTGTTATTCTGTCTCCATATGGACACAAGCTAAAACTCTTTGAATTGAATTCTCTTCAGAATAGATGAAAAGCTTCCAGAGTTCTATTTTACATTTGACTGTATAAAAGGAATCATGGAATACCCTGAGCTCTTAAATACTTTCGATATATCTATTTTTGTGCACTCCTTGAGCATCGTACAAAGTATGGTATGCACGAGGCGATTTCATCAATGTGTCCCCTTTTTGACCACCATTTTGATTGCATTGACTTTCCTCAAAATAAGAGATCAGCTTACTCAAAGTTACTTTTCTTTTTCATTATTATTATTACGTATACTTTTTGTAAACTCAGTAATCAGATGTTTAATGAATTTCTAAATAAATAAATAAGCCGTGCTGGTTATGAATAATAATATGATAATGATGATAAAGACTTTGGGGATACACCACAGCTTAGCAATAATTAGTAATATTCTCCATTTTACTAGACTTATAAAAGTAACCATAACCGATCTCTTCCACAACTCAGGAAATCTCTCAACCTTGAGTGATAAATTAAACATAAATGTCAAAGGAACAGAAAGGTTACCTACGTATTGTTTTTAACAAATGGGGAGCCCCATCAGAGCCAACTAATCAATTAGACTGAAGACTAAGTATAGAGACTTCGACATAGTTCTGATTATCAGATTTTTTTTATATACATATATATATCTACATATTATTAATCCAAGCTCAGGGGCTACCGTATGATACAAAAACAGCAACGCCGGAAGGAGATAGGGAAAGGATTAGGGGACATGAGGAAAGTAGTAGATGAGCCGATGTATGTCACTCTTGAACCTTCGCAGATTGTAAGCCCGAGGATAAACAGAAGATAGTAGATTGTTCCACATTTGCGGAATTTCACTGTACGGCCGAAAATATTTTGAAGGATGAGAGGATGTGCGCGGCTTGTAGCGCGAGTATTGCGTACAGGAATTAATCTACATGAGATCAGATTAGATATATCATCGGAACATTGGTCATGCGAGTTACGTTACCTCACCTTAATACAGGAAACCGATATTCAATTACAAGTCTAGACAGTCTCGACATAAATAAAATTCCTATACGAACCTGATCCATTCCTCATATTTTCCACATTTTCCCATATTCCCAGACTTACCTGCAAAATAAACAGAAAAAGACAAATTAATAAAAAGCTCAACAAAACTTAACGTGGGAACAATGATTAGGTAAGAAGTTTTAATTATGAGAATTTTCAGAATTAAAGAAACCAGAATTCAATCTTAAGACCGCCGTGATTTAGTTCGTGACTTTTTAAAAAGAAAAGCTCCAATAAAGAAAATATAATTGTGTTAGCTTACAATAAAGGAAAACAAAGAATATATAATTGTGTTGGTTTACTCTAAAGAGAAACCAGAGATTAGTGATAATTGAAAATTTGTAATAATCAAAGATTATAAATTAATAATTTTGTAAATATATAAACATAGTTGTTCAGTTTACAGTGGAGATTGTGTTTTTCATTTTCCGAAATCTATCCTCAGTTTTTTTGTTACGAATCCTAATGGAAAAAGTTAATTTGCGTGTAGTGATAAAGGAGCATAAGGCATCTAACATTGCAGCGGTGCTCGAGTGAGTCGATATGAGTAGTTATTGCCAAATTTCCAATGAACTTAAAGGCTCTCTTTTGGGCAATATACAATGAAGCTAAGGCTGTACGGCCAGCCCCAGCCCAGATGTGAGAACTGTATTTCATTCTACATAGGTCTGATATAGGACTTGTAGGGAAGCGCTAGATTTGATGGGCTGAAATATTTCATATACCTTTTCAGAAATCCAAGACCTTTCGATGCTTCTTTGACAACAGGGAAGATGTGGTCTGTCCAGCTTAATTTATTGGAAATGTTAATGGCAAGAATGCTTACTGACGGTGAATCTGAAATCAAACGAAACGGGAGTGGTTAAATGCTGATATTGTTTTAAGGAGATAAAACAGCTTTAGGTCTTAGATGCATTGAATTCGATGCGATACCCTTTGCCCCATGCGAGGATAATATCAAGATCGTTATTCAATGATCTAGGCATGTCATCTCGTTTGACACATGCGGCATTCCCTCTGGAGTCCGCAAGAGTATCAAAGGAGTAAACGAAATCAAGGGTACTGTCATCGACAAAGCTATGGATGGGATTGAAATTAAGGGAGAGCAGATCAATAATAAAAATTAGGAAGAGATACAGAGAGAACAGAACCCTGGAGCACACCGGCATTTATTTGATGAGGTTCAGATGTAACGCCATATAATACAACACCTATTTGGCGACCAGATGGAAAACATTCAATCCATAAAAAAAGGGGAGTGGAGATACCAAGTGCTTTAAGTCTAGCTAAAAGGGCAGAATGCCAGACACTATCAAAGACCTTTGAAAAATCCAAAGCACCGATTTTGGGCTCACCAAAATGGTGGAGACTACGGTTCCAATATTCCGTAAAAAAAGTCATCAAGTCTTCAGATGGGCGTCCCGTCCGGAAGCCATATTGGCGATCGTTGATGAGTTTCTGGATACTTGATTAATTTGAAAGTAATGGTAGATTCAAAAACCTTTAAATGAATTGAAGTGATTGCAATTAGTCCTTTTTTGGGAATATGCTGAATGTGAGTTAGTTTCCAAGCTGTTGGAAAGATTCCTGTCGTATAAGATAAGTAGAACAGTTTGCGCTGAGCTTTTGCCAAGGATGAGACGCAGCTTTAATTAACAGGGGCGAGAACCCATGTCCCACAGCTTGAGGTAGGTCGATCCTCTGAAGGACCTTGAATACATCTCTCGTACGAATGTGTAACAGCTCTTGTACCCATCCACACGGCGGATGTAAAACGGTGTCTGTGAAGTAGTTGGAAGCCGAGAATTTTCAGCGAATCTAGCAGCCAGTATATTGGACTTATCCAAGGAGTCAACTACGACTTCACCATTGTTAAGTAGTGAAGGTATTAAGAAAGTGGTAAATTTGTTCCTCATGGTTTTGGCGAGAGACGAGAAACCTTTGCTACCTTTGCGGCTTGCCAATATTCTTTGTCTAATACTCTGGTCAAAAAGAAATTTCTCTCTCTGGATAATGGACTTGCAGGTATGTCATGCAGTTTTGTAGACTTATTTCAGCTCTTGACATGAATATAATTGATAAGCGCAAAAAGCAGAGTCCTTAACACTTATAGCTTGGTTACACTTATCATTAAACCAAGAAAGATCTTGCTGTTGCTTAGATCTGCTGTAGGAATACGGGAAGTATTCGCGCATGCATTTCTGGAGATCCTCCCAAGCAAAACAGACTGACCAATCAATTTCTCTTGAGGCTTTCCCAGCATTTTTATAGTGCCAGAGAAATAATAAATAAACAGAGAATATCAACTTTAGGAAGCATCATTAAAAAATTAAAAAAAAAAAACATTCAATTAAACGTTATGAGTTAAGAGGCCTTATTAAAATAGTCAGAAAAAAGATTATATCACAGATGACTATAAACATTATCACCTTCAGAAGTAAATACTGCGAAAAATCTTCATTGGATTGAAAGATACGAAGTCTTTTCCACGCTTTATTCCTAGAATTGCGCAAGCATTTAAGTTCGGAATCATATCACGGAGGACAAGTAGAATTATATTCAATACATTTCTGAATACTATCAAACAGAATGTTGTAAAATATTGAATTAAAGTTAAACGTAAGCGTGTATTCGACTGTTGACAATGCTATTATATCACTATTAAAAATTATGTCCAGAGTGGGATGATAGAAATCTATCAGAAATCAAAGGTGTAGTACAAGGACAAACTACACAAATTGAAGTATCTGTGGTATACAGTACATCCAAAATCCGTTTCCTGAATAGGTAATAGGAATTTAGAAATCATCTTCATCGGAGGAGATCCGTTGAGTGTGAGGCAGATTAAAATCACCAAGGATCAAAATTTCATCAGTAGCCATAGCTGGATCCGATATGAAGTCTATAGCGTCTCCAAAGCGAGTGTACGATGTAGAAGAGCTACGAAGAGGAATGTACAAATCAAGGATGTACGTCGTTTTCATCCCAACAGTTAAGCTAACGCATGTAAATTCTAAGTTAGATGCATTTAGAACGTCAATTTTAGTGGAGCTGTAAACATTTCTAATGGTGCTCACAATATTATATTTCCTCCCACTAAAGAGGGGTTACCAGTGTAGCAACCGCATCGAAAAATGTTTAAGTCAGTGTCAAGCAATTCAGCATCCGGAAAGGAATTGTTAAGGCATGTTTCCATTAAGACAATAACATAATGAGTAATATTTAAAGATTTTAAACTGACCAGTTTTTGTGCGTAGACCATAAATACTTTGGTAATAAACTACCAAGTTACTGCTGGACCATCGTTTACTTGCCACGTCCTTGCAGTTCAGTTTTTTGCAGATTTTCGGAGTTGACGAGGAATGGGAATCAGAAGAATCTTTTGACCTTAGTTACATCTTATACATTTAACATCATATGCAAGACAATGAACATCGCTCCAGTTTGAATTGCTTTGGTATTGATCATTACAACTGAGGGGATCAAAAGCAGAGGGATAAAAGTAACAATTTGTTAAAAATTGAGATAAGTGCATAAATGAAAACTAGGTAGCTATACCTAAACTGTTTGTGACAAAGGTATCACTAAATTTGATCCTGTGTTGTTTTATAACAGTAATTTATCCGTTTTGAGGCCGTTTAGACGTTTAGAGGGAAAAAGGTACAAGTGCACTTGTACCCCATTACTGTTCACCTTAAGACTTAAACACAGTTGCGATGGCCGACAATTATTGCAGTAATAGGATGAAATTTCTGCAGTGACCGTCAGCCGTGGACCACTCTAATGCCTTAATACAGTTGCGACGACAAACTTAGTAATACCATAAAAAAATGCAACTTCTGAAAATATTAAAAAATATCCCGTTACATTAAATGAGGTACACTTTAGGAAAACCATGCTTCAAGAGCATATATCATATAGCATTTTGCTTTGATTTGCAAAGGACACTACCAACCACTTTTTTATACTTGTGGTAAATTTATTACCTCAGACAATTGTGGACATATAATTTCGAAATTCACAACTCAGTGTGCGGATCAGGGATCATATTCAGGTGGCCGGAAAAAGAAATGTCAAGAGGCTCTCAGGAAATTATGGCATGTCTCCTGCGGTTTATCATCAACCTTCCATCCACAATTACCCACATTTATGCCTTTAGCGATAATGCTGGTGGACAAAACAAAAATAAAAATATAATTAAGTGCTGGTGTTACGTAGTCAAAAAAAAACAAAACACAATTAAAGCGGTTGATCACAGATTTTCAGTATCTGGCCCCTTTTTCATGAAGTGCGACCAGCATTTTTACCATTATAGAAAATGAGAAAAAGAAATGTTCCTGATAAATGGTGCACCATTGAATAGAAATCCAGTAGTAAATTTACGGTAGTTAGGTTAAAGCAAGGGGTCTTTAAATCAATTCAACCAATGGCAGTGCATATGAAAGATAACATATCAAGCATACGACAAGTGCATACTTACCAAGCCATGAAACAGAAATCTATATGTGTGCGTTGGGAGTCCGTTCTCTAAAATGTTCTATATTGATACTTATGGAAAACTACCAAACATTAACTTAATATATGCTATAGAGCCTAAGCTACTATCCATAAAGGAAAATAGTCTTCTAGGAATTTACAGCTTGGTATCTTACCTTCCCAAAGCCTACACTTACTATATACCTTACTTAACAAAATAATGAAATAGTTTTAATTATAAAGTAACCGTAGACTTTACGGTCACTAACTCTCATCTGAGTGATAATTACATGTGTGTATGTGCAGCCGGAGTACGAATCTGTAGGCATCAGCTACATTCGATTTCATCAGCCCACCCACGACATGCCATGCCGGCACAGCGGCATATACAATGGTAATTCAGCTGAGACTTTTTGTTTAGGAATCGTATTCATTTGATTCAGATTTTTTTAAATAATTTTGTTAGGAAAGGTATACAAATTTTATAAGCAAGCTGAAGATTATCAGAACACCATTTTTATGTATGAATAGTAGTTTAGGGCGGAGGAGCTATTCAAATAAAACTTTTGTCAGCTATACATAAGAACACTGCAAATATATTCGAATATCAGGACGCCATTAGGGCTCTCATGTGGTAGTGAGGGAGTCTGTTTCATGGCCTGTGAAGTATTCTCGAAGGTTTTGAGTGGCCGCATTTTGAAGTCTACACCTTTCTAATTATTCAATAACCAAACTGTCAATGCTGATATGTCAGTTGAATCTAATGGATTTCCTTCCATTTATACCTCCAATTCACTATCAATTCTTCAAGTCCCTTCCCATGAATTTGGCGGTAAGAAGAGAAAACCGCGGGGTACAATATGGTTATAGTAACGAACCAGAAGTAGGAATGGAAGGGGGACTCTGTCAGTGAAGCTGATAATAATTTAGAGTCTGACTAGAACGATTAACACTCTTGATAATAAGAAACGAAAACATGAAGATTTTACGCACTCAATATTGAATTAATTTTCTTTTTTTGAATTTAAAAACAACTTAAAAGTTTGAGCTATATTTTCCTTTGGATTTTTGTTTTCCTTTTTCAAATAACTAATTTGTTAAAACACTAAATATTCGTTTTCATATTTGAATAAAACTTGCAAAGGCATACTGATACAAGTACACCTTTTACAGGAAAAGGGGTATAAGTGCGTTTAAGGGATTAAATTATTACCTTTCTACTAAACCAAAAACAATCGAGCATTACTTTAACCACAACAAAAAGTTATTAAGATATCCGGCTTAATTTTAGTATAATTACATAAAATTAAGACTTTACACAGAATTTACGATATCCAACTAACTTTAAAGTGCTATATCTCAAAAGTGTGAAAAGTGTACTTGTACCCCTCTGCTTTTGAGTCCTTGATCCGTGATTTTCAAACTTTTGTGCGTTACTAGAACATTCAATTTATCTAAATACATAGTATGAAATAATAATAGTAATTAAATAACATTTACTTTCCAAGTAAATTATCCACTTAAATTTAATGAACCTAACCTTTATTTATGATATATATATATGTACAACATATAAAGGAGAAAAAGGGGGGGGGGTGCGTCCAATTCGCCAATTTTGCTTTTGTGTAATTGCATAAAATTATATGCAACTCATTAAGGCAAGTCTACCTGAAAAATATACAGCCAGGTGGATCCAATGAAAGACAAAACTCTGAGGTTTCCAAGTCTTGTAAGGAAATGTAACGGTTATCAGGCATTTTGGCGGGAAAATCATTAAATTTCAAAGACAATTTAGGAAATTTTTCCCATTTTTTTTCAATTTGACTTCCTATAACTAGCGTCATGGGGGGACTGGAGTGATGGTTCAAGAGGTGTTGTGAGATAAAAGTATTTATTTTTCCCATGTGGGAATTGAACTCACAATTTTTAGAATCGCTCAATAAAAGAGTTTTAAGAACTTTTGTCTCGGATTCAGATCCCGCCAGGGCCGGATCTATGGGGGGGGGGGGGGGGGGCACTCGGGTGCACTTGCCCCGGGCGCTAAAATAAAGGGGGCGGCAATACGACGGACTTCTGAACCCATAGCTAAACGTGAAAAAAATCTAATTACAAGAATTGGAAAAATTTTTCAGACCATACTTAACACTTCATTCTTCTTTCCGGAATCTAAAAGCTGCTTTACTGATATCATACTTTCAATTGTGTTTATACTTATACAGTCAAGCAGCTTACTGTCTATTAAAATTAAGTGTGTAAGCCTACTAAAAATCCCGCTAAATTCTCAAATTGTACCTTTGTCTCATATGAAATTAATTCAAAAATTGTACAAATGTGATTGGCAACCCTTTGTTCCCCATCATCCATCAATCCTACCTCGAATGTAGACAGATTATAAGACAGTAGGCACAAGAACAAAATTACCAGAAAATTATTATTATGCCAGCCGGAGTTAATGCCTTTGAATCTGAGTAAAAAAACGGATAAATCCATTCAACCTGAACGGCGGTTTGACAGAATTCCTACCCAGAGTTTTTTTGAAACTGTCTCAAATTTTAGTAGTTTTAGCCGAGAAAATTCATATTGAAAAGCGGCAAACATAAAAAACTAATATCTAACATAATTAAAACTTTTAATTTGTTATCCTTATGTTAATAATAGCGGAGACAGACTTGCAATTTCAATATTGTATTTTGCGCTCAACCGCAAGTCTGTCTCTATATATTCAGAAGCAGCTCGGTATACTCTCGGTGTACACTCAGTAGTTAGTACATTGGAGCTCAATATTGAAATTGCAAAAAAAGTACGCGGTATACGAGTTTATTGCAATATGACCCTAGTTATAAACCATAATCATTTAATACAAGAACCATTTAGAACTGAATTTAATACTTATACAACTTTTTCTGACATTTAATATTTGACACTTATAAAATTGAAGTGTCTATTTCGTTTTTATTTTTCAAATAGACAAGTAATTTTACCATATTTGCTCGCGTTTTGTACATGCGCGGAACTTTCTTAAGTCAAATGACATATTTAGTGATAAATCAAATGTAAGCTCTCTAATTAAATTCTTAGTATCGTAAAATGCAAGTATGTTTCTGAAATTTTATATTGCAATTCACATAATTGCATTATCAATATATAAATATGAAAATTGCAAGTCTGTCTCTGGTATAAAATAAACTGTATTTGTAATGATACGATTTTTTACTTTCCTTTTATTTTAAAACAGTTTGAGATTCAAACGACATTTAAGATCTATAGTGGATCTTACTTTTCGTTTGAATTTCAAATTCTTTTTATTTAACAATCATTTATTTCAAATTCAAATTGTTTTTAACAATTCTGATTCTACATAGGTCTAGGGTATGTAGTATCTATAAATAGGTCATCTATCATATACATATAATGCCCAGTATACCCTGGAACTGTAATAAAATTTGTCCCAAATAAAGATCGTTGTTAGAGGGGGCGGTAACTAACGTCTTTGCCCCCCCTTCAAAAGTTTTCTAGATCCGGCACTGGATCCCGCACGAGGTATTTATGATTTAATTTAGAATCGTTGAAAATAAATGTTTTTAAAATTCCTCTATTCTACATCTATGACCGATTTTAAAAATTGCGAATGTGATTCCCGCACGGAAAAATAAATAAATTGAAAAATTTACATATATTTGTGCGCTTTCATTTTTACTGGTTAATGGCATCTGAAAGCAGCTGTGACTTAATAGCCTACATAAAATTAAGGAAAACAAGAGGGAAAAGCATCTGTCTGGTTAGCTCATAGGTAAGAGCAGTCGCTAGGAAAGCGGAAGGTCCTGGTTTTAAATACCGTAATAGGCGGTTTTTATTTCCTCTTGTATTTATGATTTAATTTAGAATCGTTAGAAATGAAAGTTCTTAAAATTCTTCTATATTCCAGAAAAAATTACCCATAATTACAAATCCCCCTAACTCCGAAAAAAAAAACATTTGCCACCCCCCCCCCCCCCCCCCTATAATTTTTTTGCTAGGTATCTTCTGTTTCATTTAAGAGGAGCGATTCAAAATCTTCCTGTATTTTCACTTTACAATTCCTTTCCATACAATGACTTTGTTTCTTAACGACTCATATAGAACAATTAACTACTATGTACATACGATATGTATATATGTCTTGGCATGATCCGTGATATAACAAAATATGAAACGCTCTTGTGAGTTAATCTATATCTTATAAAATACAATGTATTAAGAAAATATTAAAGCTGGCCAAGGGCAGAACTTGTGGTATTGAGACGAAAATATACATTCCATAAAAACTGTAAGAAGTACCAAGCGAAAAAGTTAAAAGCCCCAATTTTGTTCCCTAAAACGGATAACTACTGAAGTGACGATGTGTATATATGTATGTGTGTCCATTACTGAAAGATGATAAAATTATTACCTACTTAGGTATGCATAAGAAAAGCAGAGCTGAATAAACGTATGGTTTCCCAACTTTTCCAGGTCTAATAACCAGATAGTAAGGGCAAAGTCTGAATTGCGATCCACAATAATTTAGCAACCACCCATCACTGCTATCAAAGATACTTTCAGTTTCTTAAGTGCTACCATTATAAGCTTCTCCCAGAAATGTCTGCCGGTTGACTTAATCATTCCCATCGCTTCTATCATCATCATAAAAATTTTCTTTTGGAGAATTAATTCCTACTTTTCAGCTCTTGTAGATGGCCAGATTGTGAGAAGAAGAAAATTTCTAACTCGGTTTGTCTGGCGAAGGAAAGGGAATCTGTTACTTGATTAAGGCGTAAGTAATGAATGAAATATAAACAGCGATGAAGGAATAGGATGAGCCGAAGTATATATAGATGTGTATGGTTTTAATGACGGTATAAGAAGATCAATATCCCTCTTAGAAGAGAAATATTTTATGTTTTACTAATAAGAATAAATAATGGATCTAATAAATCATTTGTACATTACATAGTCTTCACGCGTAAAATGCTTTTTCTGTTTATTGTATCGTAAACACAATCTTCAAAATAGATTAAAATTCCTTTAAACAATTCTGATAGATTTTAAATTAAGTTTTACTTATTTATAATTTATTATTTCTGGGGGGATGCGGGCAGAGTTCGCGTCTCTCATCCACTCACGCGACCTATAATATCTTTTATGACATTACCCCTAAATGCCCCAACTTAAAGTCTTTTATAAAGCCAGTGACTTTCTTATTGGCGATTTTTCAACATCTTCTGGTAATGGAAAGTGGAAATACCTATCCTAGATGTCTTAGCCTTATGCGACACAGAGCTTCACAGTCACACAGGACATGTTCAGCGGTTTCATCATCTTCCATACAGAAGCGACAGATCTCATCATCGACCTAACCCATCTTTTTAAGATGATATCTAAATGGGTAGTACCATAGATGGCACAAGAGCTAGATGTCGCATGCAGTACCAAAAAAGTATACACATTTTATATGGCTGGGTGGTCCATTCCGGAATGGACCACAACATTTGAAATGATGTATACGACGAGTGATTCATATTTTTTCGTATCTGAAGTATTGGGGAAGTCGATCAAATGTATACAAAACTACTATTATAAAATCATTCGCATTCGTCACAATCTCAAACATATTATGGTCCATTTCAGAATGTACTACTCATTTCACAATGTGTATACTCTGCTTTAGTATGGCATGCGACATCTAGTTCTTGTGCCATCTATGGTAGTACCCAGTAAATAGGCCCGTTATGAGGCTTAACCCTTTCGTTACATATAGGGTAAGGTGGGGCGCAATCGTCACTATTTTTTCAATTGACATTTTTGAAGAAAGAATAAGTTCTTTTACAAAGCAGAATATTTACAAATATAATAAAAACATATATATTATATTGGTTCACTAAATTTCAGGCTGCTGTCAGATTAAAGCTTTGGTTTTGACAGTTAATTTTTTTTACCAAAGTGACATAACCGCCCCACGGTGGGGTACATTCGTCCAAGGGAGGAGCATATTCGTCTGAGGAGTAAATACACGACTTTATTAATAACAATGTATATATATTAGAAAAAAATAATGAAACTTCACAAATTATTTCAAAAAAAGTAATATAACAAAACAAAAAGGGAGATCTTCATTTTAATCACCGGAAAAATTAAATAAATATAATAGATAATCAAATAATACTTATTTATTTATTTTATATAATATTTTGATAAATCGATATCAAAAATATACTTATTCTTTGCTCTCGATGTACCTTGTGGATAAATTGGTTCTGGTAATTTCATTACCACGTCAGATCTTGATATGAAAGAAACATCTTCAATGCTGGGTTCAATGAAGTGAAGATATATTTTCTTGCACATTTTCTGAAGAATTTCACGGTGAATAAATTATTTTCAATAGAAATAATTTGGAAAACGTAAAAGACTGGCCGATTTATCGCAAATTTCGCTAGTACAAAATTATTCAATGATAAACTTCATCAGCAGTTAGTTCTTTACTCAGTTCGGTCGATTCTATACAACCTTCATCTTCATCATCAAAATCTACGTATTTGCCGCCAGCCGTACAAGACTCAGCATAAGACACTTCGGTTTCGTCTTCTGACTCAGAAGATGTAAAAATTATTACTTTAGCAGCTTTTCGTTTTTTTAGTTCCGTTTTATTTTCCTTTCTGTTTTTTTCTTCAAGCTTTTCTTCAAGTTTTTCCTTTTCAGAGGTATCCGTGAAAATACAAGACCTTCCAGATCGCGCATTTGTTTTCTTTGCAGTTATTTTAGGATACGGACGTAAAATTTCTGGATTAGTTGCAACAGTCACAGAACTTGTTGATGCAATTTCTATACACTCATTATCGCTACATGAATGTCCTCCCGAAAAATCCGAAAATATATTCGAATTGAATGGAAAGATTCCCGTTTCTGCAAAACCCTTTGTAATATTTTCAGGACAAAAAGCCTTCAAAAATAGTTGAGCGGTCAGTTCTGCTTTTTGATTATTTACTGTGAAATCAGAGAAAGAGGTTTTGCAAAACTTTTTGAATGGACCAAAAGTTGTGACATCGAGTGGCTGCAACTTATGTGACGTATGGGGTGGAAAAGTCAACAAATTAATTCCATTTTCACGACAAAAAATAATGGCTTCTAAGGAGCAGTGTGATGAGTGATTATCGAGAAGCAACAATATTGGACTTTCTTTCATACAATTTGTATTTTTCTTGATATGTCTCAAAACATCAAGAAAAATTTCTGCAATCATCTATCCGCTTTTGCTGTTTAGAGCTAGAGATTCAGTCAAGGCACCAGTAAGAAAGCGTTCATTAATTCTTATACCAGGGTAAACATAAATCGGAGGCAAATGGTTTCCGTTTGCACTTATTATACCTACCATCGTTACCAAGCTGCCTCTTTCGGAAGACACAGCTTGTGATACCGCCCGCAATCCTTTCTCAGCAATGACCTAAGAAAATTAGAAGTAAGATTAGTTCTTTATGCTTCCATTATTTTTACCCTTGGAGATTCCATAACTGTTGTTATGCCAGTTTCGTCAAGATTATATATGTCTTTCGCTGCAAAATGATGTCGTTCATACAATTTCCTTAAATTTTCGAAAAAGGAACCAACTCCTTCTTTGTTGAATCCATTTAATCTGGCCAAACTTATGTTTTCGGGCTTCCTTAACGAAATAAATGGATTTCTTTTCATAAAACCAGCCAGCTTGTTTGTTTATATCCCAAGATTTAGGATAAGTTAGGTTGTTGCAGTAGTCATAGGCAAATTTCCTTAGCATTGAATATGTCAATCCGTGATGCAATTTCGAACAATTTTTCAAATAACTCGCTAATTCATCTTCCTGGCATTTTGAAAACACTTGATTAGATGAGTATTTGTTCTGATATTGCCTGTGGTTATCGTCATCATCACTGCTGTGTCCGGAATCTACCGGAGCTTGTCTAGTAGAGCCGGCATTTCCTATCTTTTTATTTGCATTAAACGTGAATTTATTGTTTGCCTTTTTAAATTATATTTTACAGCGGCAGAGGTTGGTGTTTCGGTTTTGTGCAGTACATCCGAAAGTGCTTTTTTCATGGCTATTTCATTGATATGAGGCCTATTTGTTTTTGGTTTGTAATTGCGTACCATTTTCCTTAAAATAAAAGTTTAAATCAATCCTTAGTTCAAGTGTTTTCTTCTATAAAAAAATGTCGCGCGACGAATGTGCCCCATGTTGTTACGACGAATGTTCCCCATTGTACAAATTTTTTCATATTATTACAATTCCTAAAAACACACATTTTTTAAACAATAAATATATAAGATTGTAAAAGACATATTAAGTAATTAATCAAAATTGTAATAGCTAGAAAAATTCTAAATTAAAGTGGTTAAAATACTTACGTTTTATTAGCACAAAATTACACAAAAAACTGCTGAAACACAAAAACACTTGCAGCTCGCTTAAATGTCAGAATAGAACTACTAAGCTACAATGTAATGTGAATCTAGCTTGAACATGCGTTGTCGGCACACAAAGGAGGACAAAAAATTCTCAGAAGTTAGAAATAATGGCACTGACGAATTTGCCCCAGTGACGAATGCGCCCCACCTTACCCTATCCACACAGAAAAATATGGTAATTGTCGTCTATGGGCGCATAGATACATGCGCTCAGAGATTCATCGAACTTAAACGCTTATAGAATTGGAAAAAAGTAGCGGAATTGGCTGAAATAAATTTTGTACAATAAAACAGATATGTGGCCATACCAGGCCCGTGCGGTTATATTGGCCGCCACTAGGTGACGTCCAATGGGAATGTCAATTTTTTTATATTATAATTTTTCAAAAAACTCAATTTGATCGTCTTCCAGCAGAGAGATGCTATAAAATTTTTACATTTAAACGCTGAGGAATGTTTGTAGAATGAAATCGTATCTACATTTTATCCCCTAATCACATATTTAATTAGTTTTTCAAGTCAATAAATAGTTCGGAGATAACTCGAAAGGAATTGAACCTGTCATTTTTAAACTGGCAAATGACAGTTTTTCTTAGTGGAAAAATTGGTTTATTATTTTAATCTCATGTTTGCGAACAACCGTTATGTCGGGGAAATTTCTCACCTTAACAAAAAAGGTTCACCAGAGACCGCTAATTCATACCAAAGAAAGAACGGGCAAAATTTGTGCAAAATGAAGGAAGGGTGTGTACATATATGACTCGAGTGCCAAAAACCATTTTTTAACGGTAAAAGGGACCGTATGAAATTTAATAACCCCGCCACTCGAATACAATCTACTCCCCCTTTAATTTTATATCCCACACGTCCTATGTTTAGATTTATGAAAAATCCGATGCATTTGGCATAAAATTTAATATAATTTAATCTAATTTTATTTTGCCGTCATAGTACCTTTTCACTCATCGAGTTCATTTCCCCACGACATACAAAAAGCTTGCTATGCAAAAATATTTTCCCATACAGCCGTTTATCACAAAAATTTCATGGTTACGGGGTGGAATTCGGTGTATGATGACACTGCGAATGATGTGAATTATGAATTATAAAATGATGTATGTATGTATGTACGTATGCACGACTTCCGTGGGAATTGCACAATGAGTGAAAAGGTGTAATCACAACAAATTGTGAGTTATATAAATAAGATGCCGAAAATTAAATATTTTTTATTGTGTTCTTAAAATCGTCAGAGATAGGTGTTTTTATTTAAATAATTCCTTTTCAGCAGTTATCATTGTCATTCTTAGAGTACAAGTACAAGCGCCTGATACACTAACATCAAAAGCCAAGGTACAAGAACCTTGACTGCCCTACTACGACAATAGGCAAAGGAGCCTAACATTTTGGTGACCCCGACGTGATCTTGTGAAGTACATACTTGATCAGGATCATCCTACCACAAGGAGCCGCACCATGGATGAATTAACTCAGTCGCAAAAGACGACCGGAGAAGCCATCGACCTGGTCATTTCGAACTATAAACAAGATTCATCAACCATAGAATCTCTGCCTTACCTAGACGTTTAACCAATCTCTGGCATGAATTCGAATCTAGGGGCAATATTATACGAATCAATCATCCTGAGGATGAAGAACTAAGCCATTTATATTATGCTAAGGACTACTACATTGGCATTAGAGTATATGAAAGGTATCGAGACCAAATCTCAACATAGATTCAATCTTGCTAAAAAATTAACGTACCAAGAGCTCTGCCTGCTGCAAGTATTGAGCAGCTAGATATGACAAATGAGCAACTATATGTTAGCATCGATAATACCATTATATCACCTCCAAAGAAAAATCATGTGCAAGCAGAAGTTTTGGGCCAACCAATTCAAATCTACAACCAGAAAGGAGTGCCATCCAAACCAGCACTTGTTAACCTCCACTAGTACAGGTGCAAGGAGTATGATGGTTACAACAATATAGACGCCACTCCTATTAATCAAAAGGAGAGGAGAGAGCGAATTGCACCAGCTATCGATGATAAATTTTGTCCACAATCCGGTAAAACAAACAATGGTCTAAGCAAAGCCATGAGACAAAGGGGTGTGGTTGGAATCCTTGTGTCGTCTGCTGCAAGGAATCCAAGCGAATGAACATCAACCACATTTTAGATAGTACTACGAATATAATATAAATAATATTGAGAGATAATGGTCGCATATTGAGGCAAGCATTACTGAAATTTGGGAGCTACCTGATGAAACAGCGACAGCAGGTTACAATATAGCTGCATCTTACAACTTTGAAGAGAGGGTGCAATCTATAATCATCAAGCTTTCCGATAAATTGGCTCAATGTTCCAAGACCAACATAAACGATACTCCAAACAATAATGTATCCATGAAATTGCCAAGGATTGTAATTCCAATATTCGATGGCGACTATTTAAAGTGGAGCCAATTCTATGACTTGTTTGTGCAAATGGTACATAACCAGCCGATGACCACATGCCACAAAATGTGGTACTTGAAAACGAACCAGAGGAGAAGCCGAAAAACTAATTCGACATCTTAGCCTAACCAATGAAAATTATACGAATGCATGGGAGATGTTGAAAGCAAGATATGACAATACCAGGTTGTTAGTGACAGCATTGTTAAATAAACTGTTGTCACAGTTAAAACTGTTCTCAGAGAACGCATCACCGTTTAAGTCTCTACATGACACAACGAAGGAAACTATTCTAGGACTTGAGAACCTTAAGGTCAAGACAAATAACTGGGACGCATTGCTGCTCCACATATTAATAGGCAAATTAGACAGAATGTCCCAGAGTTTATACGAAAAATCTCTTGACCAACCTAGAGCTCTGCAATCAGTGCTACATTTTCTGAACTTCCTGGAAAAACGGCTCTAGTCATTTTAAGCCCTTGGAAGCAAAGGCAAGGTGTAACCTGGAATTCATCGAGAGCCCAACCAGTTTCCCAGACGGGTTAATGCATTGGTATCAACTAATGCTGTAGGAACCAAATGCGTATCATGTAATGAGAACCAGAAGCTTTTTGCATGCCAGAAATTTCTGCAGTTAACTCCATCAATCGCATGAAAGTATTGAGGAACAACAAGATGTGTGTCAGTTGTCTAAGAGCAGGCCATACAGCAAGCAACTGCACACTTAGAGGATGTAAGAATTGCTCAAGGAAACATAATACCTTGATACACACACAAGAGGGAAAGTTTCATATATATCACTCAGGACAAGTCCAACCAGTTAACAAAGTAAACTCAACTGATCAATCGGTCACTTTGACTACAGGAAAGTCCAACCAGAATGGAAGCTATGTCCTTCTAAGCACAGTAACAGTAAAACTAACAACAAATAAGGAGGATAGCGTTGAGTGCAGGATAATTCTTGACTCCGGATTACAAGTGAATCTCGTAGCAGAAAAAATTATCAAAAAAGTGATGGATTCTCAACTAGATTGGAAGCATTCATCCTAATGGAAATATTGGCGCCACAGCCAAGTCAGTGCATTGATACCTCAACATGGCTAACATGGATCCAGCTTTTGAGAAACCTGGCCGCATAGATCTGATTATTGGTGCAGAGTATTACTATCAACTGCACTCGGTGGGACAGATTAAACTCGGCAATGGGTGACAAACCCTCCAGAATACCGTGCTAGGATGGGTACTGGCAGTAAAACTAGTCCAGATGGCCAGGAATCAGAAAATATACGGCATATAGAGCAAGGACCAAGACGTTGACCAACAATCAGAAAAATTCTGGCACTTTGAAGAGGTCACAGAAGAGGAAAAATGCCTTACAATCGCAGAGAAACGATGTGAGGAGCATTTTTATTAAACGATGAGAAGAGACCAATCAGGAAGTTTTATAGTTAGACTGCTCTTTTTAGATGACACACATAAGTTGGGGGAGTTGAAGGAAATTGCATAGCGCAGATTTCTGACAATAGAACAAAGGCTCGCCAAAAATAATGAGCTGCGATCTCAATACATTGATTTTATGGAGGTCATATGGTCATTGGTCATATGCAAGTAACAGATTTTAAGGAAATTGGAGTTCCGTATTACTTCATCCCACACCATTGCGTTAGCAAACCAGAGAGTACAACAACCAAGCTTAGAGTTGTCTTTGATATTGAAAAAATGTATCGGCAAATACTGGTTGATGAAAAGGAAAGAAAATTCCAACTAATATATTGGAAGCGCCACCCAAGCCACTCACTTAGGTGCTATCAGTTAAATACAGTGACATACGGAACAATGTCTGCGCCTTATTTAGCTACAAAGTGTTTGCAGAGACTAGCCCAGGAAGAAGCAGCCACCTATCCAGTAAGAATACAAGTCTTTATTAATCACTTCTACGTTGATGATGTAATGTCAGGATCAAACAACCTGTACACAGCACTAGAAATGCAAACACAACTTAAAGCATTACTCTCAAAAGGTGGATTTAAGCTTAAAAAGTGGTGCACAAATCATACAAGTCTATTAAGGGATATCCACCCAGAAGATAGAGAGCCACATCTAACATTTAACGATGGAAATGAGGAACAAATAAAAATCCTTGGTCGGACCTGGACTCCAACATCCGATTCATTCAGCATCAAGACGGCGTGGATCGAGAGGAGTAAGATAACCAAACGAACAGCTTGTTCAGATGTTATACGGATTTTTGACCCAGTTGAAATCATGTCTCCAGAGGTAGTAACAGACAAAATATTCCTGCAAGAACTATGGGCATTAAAGATGGATTGGAATGCATCACTACCAATTGAGTTGCACACAGAATGGATCCATTATCGAGAAGGCCTCCAGTCTCTGAAAGACATACGATTTCCAAGACAAGTATTCTCCGCGGAACCATCCAAAAATATACATATCCACACATATGCACATGCTTCGCAAAGAGCATATGGAGCTGCAGTCTACATTCGATCCACAAACAAAAACAACTAGATCGTAGTAAGATTACTGTGCGCAGTCAAAGGTAGCACCGTTAAAGCAAATTACCCTACAATGACTTGCCTGTGCGCCGCAAAACATGCCGCTGAGCTCAGTAGCCGTGTTAAGAACGATCTGAACTTCAACAACGAGCCTACGAACTATTACACAGACGTACCAAACATTTGTTGCGAATCGAATAGCAAGTATTCAGAGATAAGCTCTGAGTGATGGCGTCTTGTGAGTTCTGAGGAAAATCCTGCTGATTGTCTAATATGACGTTTAACTCCAGAGAAGCTAAAATCATGTAATATGTGGCTCTATTAGCCACTGTTTTTATACAGTACAGAAACCTTTTGTTTTGGCCACAACCATATAACAAAAAGGTAGAATGTAACATAGAGAAAAAGCGACTTCATTCAGCAAGCTGAAACCGATCACAGGATACATCCTTCGATTCGCAATAAGCTTAAAGATCGTAGACAAGGGAAAAATGAAGCTAAGAATATAGTATTCACTGCACAAGAGATCGAGGAAGCACTTAAGATAATTATAAATGTTGTACAGCAAGATCAGTTCAAGGAGGAGATCAAGCAACCAAATCAGCATAAAGATCTAGCCAGAAATAGTCAACTGCGATTTGGAGGACGACTACAGGCAGCAAACGTATCGTATGATACTAAACATCCCACCTTGCTAGCATACTCACATCAGTTGACCAAACTATTAATTGTCAATATTCACAATGAAAACCTCCACGTTGGGCAGCAAACCTTGCTCTCTATTACAAGACAGCAATTCCGGCCGATAAAGGGAAAGACCATTGCTAAATCAATAGTCCAACATTGCGTACAGTGTGCTAGAGCAAAACAAAACATGTTGGCACAAATAATTGGCAACTTACCACCACATAGAGTTCAACCTGCACGACCAATCACAAATGCAGGTGTGGACCTTTGCGGACCACTGTGGACACACTTTAAAAGAAGAGGAGGGCGTCCGCAAAAAACATATATTGCCGTATTTTTCTGCTTTGCAACTATGGCCACGCATCTGGAAGTTTTCAGCGATTTGTCAACGGCAGGATTTCTGGGAGCATTAAAGTGATTCATGGCAAGGCGAAGTCATTCTAAGAATATATGGGACAATGCAACTAACTTTGTTGTTGCTAGAAATGAGCTGGAAGAATTGAAAGAGTCTATTTATTCACACAAAGCAAAATTGGAAATAGCCACCGCATGCAAATCCAATGGAATTGACTTCCACTTCATTCCCCCACGTGCTTCACATTTCGGCGGGCTGTGGGAAGCTGCCGTGAAGCCAGCAATTTCAAGAACAGTAGCTAATACAGCATTGACGTATGAAGAGTTAGAGACTGTGATTGTTCAGATTGAGGCAATTCTAAATTCAAGACCAATAACTCCAATGTCCTCCCATCTCAATGATCTCTCAGCACTGACTTTAGAGCTCTTTCTCTTAGGAGAACCACTCACCAGTAACATCGATCCACATGTAACGCCTGAAAAAGAAAACCTCCTTACTAGATGGAAATTAGTGTCACATCTAAAAATGAATTCTGGAAACGCTGGTACTGAGAATATTTGAACGAACTACACTAACGTCATAAATGGAAGCATCCCGGTCAAAATATCCAACCAGACTCACATGTTATCATCAGAGAAGAGAATGTGCCCTCGTTAAAATGGCCACTGGGGAGAATCATCAAGGTTATAAAGGGAGATGATGGCTTGGCTCGAGTGGCGGATGCTCGAGGCAGAAAAACTATTAAAATGGAATAAAAATGGTACTGCGAATTAATAGAAGGTACAAATTTTCAATTACATCAACTTCCATTTATTAATTTTTTCACTTTTATCACTTTTTAAAATTGAAAACATTAAATACTTACGGAATGTGATATATATTTAGGCTAAAAATATCAGTTGTTCGTAAGTAAACCACAGACTCGTTCAATTTCGTTAAGTTACTTATGTCTATTGTAGTTCATCCTTATGTTACATTCACGGCCAAGGGCCACAATAAGCTATGCTTCTCATTTTGTATAAATTGCATGTATTTTCATGTAACTAATAATTTTGTCTTCCATTTTATTTTTTTTTTATTTTTTTTTTTTGTAGAATTAAAGGGTTTTCCAAAAAGAGGTGTTATTTTAATTAGCCCGCTATTTCGGTAGATGTCACTTTTGGAGCTGTCATTTTTTGACATTTGACAAATAGAAACTACGCCATTAAAAATGGAACGACACACGATTCAACAATGCATTGAAATTATTAAAATTCACTATAAAAATGGTGAAAATGTGGCAGAGACGGTTCGTAAAACTCGAACATTTTTGGGTCGTCCTGAAGCACCTTGTCGGACCGCAATACAGAAATTGGTAGAAAAATTCGAGCTATCGGAACAAGTTAGTGATGTGAAGAATAAAACCCGTGCACGTCGCTCAAGCCGAGAATATTTCTGCTGTAGCCGAAAGTGTTGAAGAAAACTCAGGTTTGTCCATTCCCTTTGGAATTAGGCATTCCACAAACGTCATTACACCGTATTTTGCATAAAGATTTGGGTCTTAAGGCTTATAAAGTTCAGTTAACACAAGAACTCAAGCCGGCTGATCATCAACAACGTCGAGTCTTTGCTGATTGGGTCCTTGAACTGCATGAAAATGATCCGGAATTCCATCGAAAACTCATCTTGAGTGATGAGGCCCATTTCCACCTCGATGGCTTCGTCAACAAGCAAAATTGTCGCATCTGGGGCTCGGAAAACCCAAGTGTTATTGTTGGAAAGCCTCTCTATCCTCAACGTGTGACTGTTTGGTGCGGTTTATGGTCCCGCGGGGTCATTGGACCTTACTTTTTCGAAAATGAGGCTGGAGCAACAGTTACGGTGAATGGATTGCGCTATCGACAGATGATTAATGATTTTTTATGGCCGGAATTGGATGGAATTGATCTGGACAACGTTTACTTTCAACAAGACGGCACTACGTGCCATACAAGAAACGAAACCATAGATCTTTTACGGAAAAATTTCCGGACCGTGTTATCTCTCGAAGAGGTGATCACAATTGGCCACCGAGATCTTGTGATTTAACACCTTGCGACTTCTTCCTTTGGCGCCACGTGAAAGAGAAGGTCGATTCAAGACCTCAAAGATGGAAGTCGTGAGGCTATCGAGGACATAGGCAGCCACTTTGCGATTTGGTTATGGAAAATTTCATGAAAAGGATATGGTCCTGTAGGCGTGGTCGTGGTGGTCATTTGGCTGATGTTATTTTCCATTATTAACGGCATACATTCCTCTTTATAATGAAATAAAGATCCGATCATGTATCTCAAAAAATGGCATTTTTCTTTGAATATCAAAATAACACCTCTTATTGCAAAACCCTTTATTAGAATCCAATATGAAATAGTTCTCACAAGTAAACAACTTTTGCAGTGATAAACAAAATTCCTAATAATTAAAAATCTCCCGCCGTGTTGGAAAACCTGCCAACCTTCGTCTTCTTATACTTCGATGTTGGCAGTGCTGGGTCACGTGCAGCAAAATCTGAGATTTGACTAACCGAGATAACAGAATGGAATATGTTCTGAAAAGATACGTTTTGGACACATACGATCGCCTGCAGATCGGTCAACTTCATTTACTTTTAAATAGAATATATTTTTAACATGCATTTTGGCAAATCAAATTTTCGTTCCCGTCTTGGTACAGCAGCTTTGGAGTGTCTTATTTTTTGTTAAATGATTGTTTTTATTTAATTACTTTTCGTTTATTGAATAAAGTTTTATTTTGTTTAAACCAGTAAACGATACATACTTTGACTTCTTATGCTTTATTCAATTTTATATCCCTTGGAAAACGATCCGAATATGTGCTTGAATACGTTTTGAATATATTTCTGTGGATACTCATCTATATAAATTTTATATCCTTTAGAATACGTTCTGGATATGGTCTTTCAGATTCGTACTGTTACCACCGATTATCACACAATAATTTTTGACGACCATCGATTATCACACGATCATTTTTGACCGATGTCCGAAGATCACTCGGCAGGGCGGACAAGAGTCTCATAAAAAGCATATGGAGAGAACATGTATCTTGATATCAATTCGTGTAGCCAGAAAACATCTTCTCATATTCTGTGGAGCATATCGAGAAGATGGTTAAAACCCGTTCTGTGTTTTCTGGGAAACTTCGTCACGACGACAGTGTGGTTTGTGGCATGTGGCTGCGAATATAACTTTGACAATACATTTCTTTTGCTTCAGATGAGTATATCCAGTGGCCTGTGGCTTGTGGCCGTGCCGTGAATTTATTTTGGGTATGATACTTAGCTTAGCAATGAGTATATAGAGAGAACAGGAACTGTTGAAATCTATAAAATTAATATACATGAGTACTGAGTACTTCAGCGTAAGTACAAGTACTGTATGTGTGAAATGTACTTGTAACTAAGTACTAAGTCTATTTTTTAAAGAACTTTCTTAGAATCTTTGTACGTTGGCAGTAATATAATGAAGTTTATCGAGTTCAGTTAATAGATCTTAATAAATAAATACCTTTTGAAAACTATAATATGTATACTAACCAGTGGCTACTATTTATAGTTTTTTTAATTTTCGGAGCTGCACGTAGAGTAAAACTTTCAACTCTCATTGAATTCTAAAAGCTATTAGAGGTCCGCCAAAGCACCCATTGTCGCCTCCAATTATGCATAACAATTCTAAGGAAAATATTTCCAGTAAATTTCTAATACAAAATTCAGGCTGTCCCTACATCGTCGATTTTATTTTCAAGCGAGACGTTACTAGTTTTTGTTCTACTTGCCCAGTCTTGTTTGTATGTTATTAGTTTGGCTAAGGTTCTGCCTTGACGCGTGAGTGCGATACATTCTTTGAGAGTTCTTTGCGTGCTTTAAAACTCAACAAAAAAGGAGTTGCGCTAGAGATTGTGTTTGCTCTTCTAGAAAGAGTTTGATATTTGTGGGTACTTAATAGACTCAGAAATACTTACGTAAAAATCTTGGTACTTAAGTACAAAACTAAGTCTTAAGTACAAGTAAGTATAACCAAATACATATGTTCAAATACTAAGTAGGACATTTCAAAAGTATTGAATAATAAGTCTTAAGTAACGAAAATGTACTTTAAGTAGTACTTAAGTATTGCCCAGCTCTGAATGAGCGTGGGTTTTTTTAGACTTAAACACAATGTGACGGTCATCAAAATTCATAAGTACTGACAAATGTCAAAAATGTAAACACAATGCAACGATCATCAGAATTCATTACCTTTGAAAGGTGCAAAAACAAATAAAAGTATTCGGTGCTTAAAACTATAATACGGTGCTAATTTATAGTGGAAACAATAATAAATAAAATAAATGAATTACCTTAATTGACTGCATCGTATACACATTCTGTATGCGTTATATAACTCATATAGAAATTATAGAAAACTGCATCGGAAGAGAAAATAATAGCAATAGCAACGTTTAGGTTGTAATAACTTATGCTGTATAAGTAATTTATGCAGCATAAGATTTTCGGTTTATACTCATGCAGAATTTGAAGTTCTGGTACAACATTTAGTGATCCAAGACCCTTTCTAGTCTGTATAACAACATTTGAAAGCGGTCTAAACACCTTTCAAGTGCTATGCCAATTTATAACCTCAATTAGTTTAACGATTTAAATAATTTTTTGTAATTAAGAGAATATATAGCCTTTTAAATGTGTAAAAAACATCATACATATATTTTTTTCGGAAAATGCGGAACCTGCTTGCTGACAAATACAAACTCTTTTAGTTTTTCACAAAATTACCACGGCAATAATGCTGTCAAACTTTGCTACGAGTACAGCACAAGTACCAAACAAGCGCATTCTCGGTAAAAACTCTATTTACATGGTAAGCCGATCTAATGCACAACTGAACTGAAACAACAACCTAAACTTAGCTAAAGGCGGAAGTGATGTTTAAGGGAAATCAATTTATCAAGGGATATTTGGCTGCGACATATGTAAATATTAAGGAGGTTGATCCAGAAGAATTCTTTAAAAACACCAGTATGTCAAGCATAGGCGCCGGTATTTCAAAATTGGCGTGGGGGCTCATCAGAGTAAAGTAATTAAACTGCGAGCGGAGCGAGCACAATAGCGCCGCAGGCGAAATTTTTTCTGAATAATAATAATGGTAATAATAATAATAAGTATACTTACCAATCAAACTGACCCATTAGAGCAAAGTTAACGAAAATTGGGGCACCAAATTTGACAATTCCATCACCTAATAGATATACATATATAACAGATTACGTTTGGACTTTTTACCGGGTTAAACTTAATTTTGTTCAAGAAAGAATTTTTTGGGATTCTCCGGTATATAGCAAAAGCTAAAAAATGTTCTAATTTGTTATTTCATCACACAACCCATTAATTTTTGGTGACAAGTTTCAAGTCTTGGTTTGACTCATCAACAGGTCACAAATAGCGAAATTGTGTGATTTGAAAAACAAATGAAAAAATGAAAAAAAGAAGAAAGAAATGTAAAGTTTGAGAAAAATAGAAAAAAAAACAATTTTTTTATTTATTAAAAAATTTAAAAAATTTTGAAGAAACAGATTCATTCGAAGCGAATCGAACCTGTGTACGCCACGCAGTGGGCTGAAAAATAAAGAAAAGGAAGAAGAAGAAGCGTTTCGTGTCAGCAGAAAACCTTACACTCATCGGTGCAGCTTGGTTTTCTGCCTGCTGCAGACGCTTGAAAATAGATCAAACTGATCTCTTCTCATATAAACTCAGAAATAAATTCTGGGTGTGAATTATATGAGGAAAAAACACTCCTATACATGCACCGATGAGTGTAAGGTTTTCCACTTGCAAAGCATTTCGATGAAACTCTGATTTTTCATGAGTTGATAACCTTTCCAATGCTGTCTTCCAATTTGAAAAACCTTCAGTAACGAAGGCTTTGAACGAGTGCGTTCACTCTTTCGTGTTCAAGACAGGTATTTTTCTTTTTATGTATGCCGTCTGGCACACTTCACAGAACACTTTGTTGTCATTGAAAATTATCCACCCATACTTCTCTTTCCAAGATTGTTGAAATTGGCGACCACCACTTGCACTTGCACTTGTTTTGTTCATCGTCGATGTCGGCGATATAGTTGAAGTTGGAGGTTGCGAGGGAGGTTGAGAAGTAGTTGGATGAATATCAGTAATATCAGGATCTTCACAAGCGTCTGTCGAATCAGTGCCTTCAGTATTTGGGTTTTGTATAGTGGCTTCATCAGCTTTCACAACATTTGAAACTGTTAGTAGTGGTAGATTTTGATCACTTCCGCGTTTAGCAACAGGCTTTTTGAAGAAAAAGCTATCCAAATTTCACTACATTTTTGCGTCTCTTGGCCTAAAAACATCGAAAACGTAAGGTAGGTAACGGGTGTTGATTTTTAGAATACTCATTAACAAGAAATCTGAAAAGTGAACATTTAAAATTGTTTTTACCTTTCCAATAAACACAAATGACATATGACTTTGAAAACGGCTTTTTAAGTTACACCCTTACTACGCAAATATTAAAGATCTAGGTCGTACTGCTTCAGCCGTCAGTTATGATAAAAATTCAAATTGAAAATTATTGTTCGGTAGGTAAGTAGAGGGAGATTATCCCGCAAAAACTGTAAATCAAGCCTTCTAAGTGGCGGCCGCATAAGATGTATAGTTTGTCGCGAGTCGACAAAGAGGCAGATAGGCGGCAGGCGGAGAGCAACGCCTTTATTGTTTTACCGTGAACCGCCTGCTTTCTGCTTAATCAGCTTGCGTTGGTCTCCGCCTGATGTCATCAGTTTTCAGTATTAATCGAGAACGAGCTAAAGCCTTTATTGTTTTACCGTGAACCGCCTGCTTTCTGCTTAATCAGCTTGCGTTGCTCTCCGCCTGCCGCCTATCAGCCTCTTTGTCGACTCGCGACAAACTGTATACATCCTATGCGGCCGCCGCCGCGCCGTACTGTGTTGTAAGAGTTTCTACGATCTACGCCACGACTTCTTGTTTTCAAAATTCAATAGTTAAAAAAGTGATGATTGACGCAAAATTTGTATGTGAAATAGTCAAGTGAAATACTCAAGTTTTTGAAACACTTAGAAACTTACAAGTCTTACAACATAACTAGATATTGAGCAGTGAGCTAGATAATATGTACACACTTCATCATTATTTGATGTCGATTGTCGAACATAATAAATTGGAAATTGCTCAAAATTTGAAACGTGATTCAAAATTTCGGCTTTATTATTCCAAGAGAACGTATTGGGCTGAATCTGAACAAGAAATAGTCCGTGGGAGCGGTGCCCCCACGGACTAGAGCTCCCTGGGGGCTCGCGCCCCGGAGCCCCCACGGTTCGGGCGCGGGTGGCTCAAGAGCTATATGTGACCTATTCGTGAATCTGATGAAAGAGTATAGGCACGTGCCAAAACATTCACTTAGGCCACCAATTTCTGATGAGTGTCGACTAGCATTAACTTTAACGCAAATAAATATATATAGTGATGGAGGTATCTAATTTACATATATTATTAACAAGAACATGTTTCCTTAAATAATTTTTTATTATGTGTCCTCAGAAAATGTAAATTCGGATCCCAGTTTTTGAAGGTCCGCTGCTAATTCCTTAAGGCAGTCAGTTACTTAAAACAAACAACATTTTTTCGTATTTTTTTGTGGCAGGAGTTCTCGCTTAAATTAAACCTAATGCGCAGGTATCCGAAAAAATGTAAGCGCAAATCCATCAATATTCAATTACAAATTGTCCCTAGTACGAAGAACTATTGAACATACATTTAGTATTCTCGATGCTCAGAGCATGGAGAAACCAAATTTAAGCAAAAATATTACAGAACTCAGTTCTTCCGCATTTAATTGGCCAAGTAAGGATGCATTTAACTTATGAGAGGCTGTCGCACATTATTTTCTAAATGAAGGATGTTTCCTTCCCGTATAGTAATATATAGTGTTAAGTACAATTAATAAAAATACTCACAAAAACATATATATTGAAACAAAGAAATACATTTATTGAAAACACTCAGGCTCAAAAATATATATATGTATATGTACTCAAACCTCAGTATTCAATATACCTAGCAAAAAATGTCGACTATAACAAAATAAAAACCTTCATAAATAGATTCAAAATATAAAAACTTCGGCACATTAAGCATTAATTTAAACCCGCTCAATTAATTATTATAGGAACTGTATCTTCTTTTTCCTAAATATGCCCTTTTTTCTTTATAAAGGTGTCTCAGAATTTTTTTCGTTTTTGATATTTAAAAAGAAAACACCAGAATTAGTTCAAACTCATTTTAGTTACTGTCAAATCAAAGAGCAGTTTTTAAATTTTTATTTATGAAAAACAACCATTTGTAAATGCGCACTATCCGCTTCTTCACACTCATTTAGCCTGGAACTGAAATTTTCAATTCATCCATTCGCTGGAGCAACACTCTTCAAATAGCGTGGATTTCGTCTACGATTCTTTGCTTTAAACCATTCAAGTTGGGTGGTAATGGGTTGAAAACTTTACTTTTCAAGTAGCACTATAGGAAAAAATCAGCAAGCTTCATATCTGGACACCTCGGTGGCCAGTTGATCTCTCCTCGGCGACTAATTGCTCATTCAGGGAATAAATCGTGAACGATTTATTTGACGTGGGAAACGATTCCCTCTTTCTGGAAAAATGTGTTGTGGTTATAACCGATCAGGCTTTGCATTTATGGAACCAAAAAAGTCCCTATCATATAACAATATCGATTGGAATTAACGGTCTAAGCAGGACCAAAAAAGTATGGGCCGATAATTCCTTGACTTTATATGATAGCCTCAACGACAATCTTAGGCAAGTGGAGTGGTATTTGATGCAGTTCGAGTGGCTTATCGGAAGTTGAATATCTGCAATTTTATTTATTCACGTGGCCGTAGATATGAAAATTGGATTCACTGGAGAACCATATGATATTGAAGCTCCTGAAACGATTTTTCATTGGGCTGCAGAAATCGACTCATTTAGCAGGATCATTGGGCCTTATCTCTGGCACAACAAAAATTTTGTACGTAAAGGGTTTTCCAATAAGAGGTGTTATTTTAATTAGCCCGCTATTTCGGTAGATGTCACTTTTGGAGCTGTCATTTTTTGACATTTGACAAGTAAAATCTACGCCATTAATAAAAATGGAACGATACACGATTCAACAACGCATTGAAATTATTAAAATTCACTATAAAAATGGTGAAAATGTGCCAGAGACGGTTCGTAAAACTCGAACATTTTTGGGTCGTCGTGAAGGACCTTGTCGGACCGCAATACAGAAATTGGTAGAAAAATTCGAGCTGTCGGGACAAGTTAGTGATGTGAAGAATAAAACCCGTGCACGTCGCTCAAGAACAGCCGAGAATATTGCTGCTGTGTCCGAAAGTGTTGAAGAAAACCCAGGTTTGTCCATTCCTCGTCGTTTTTTGGAATTAGGCATTCCACAAACGTCATTACACCGTATTTTGCATAAAGACTTGGGTCTGAAGGCTTATAAAGTTCAGTTAACACAAGAACTCAAGCCGGGCGATCATCAACAACGTCGAGTCTTTGCTGATTGGGTCCTTGAAATGCATGAAAATGATCCGGAATTCCATCGAAAACTCATCTTGAGTGATGAGGCCCATTTCCACCTCGATGTCTTCGTCAACAAGCAAAATTCTCACATCTGGGGCTCGGAAAACCCAAGAGTTATTGTTGAAAAGCCTCTCTATCCTCAACGTGTGACTGTTTGGTGCGGTTTTTGGTCCCGCGGAGTCATTGGACCTTACTTTTTCGAAAATCAGGCTGGAGCAACAGTTACGGTGAATGGATTGCGCTACCGACGGATGATTAATGATTTTTTATGGCCGGAATTGGATGGTATTGATCTGGACAACGTTTACTTTCAACAAGACGGCGCTACGTGCCATACAAGCAACGATACCAGTGATCTTTTACGGGAAAAGTTTCCGGACCGTGTTATCTCTCGAAGAAGGGATCACAATTGGCCACCGAGATCTTGTGACTTAACACCTTGCGACTTCTTGTTTTGGGGCTACGTGAAAGAGAAGGTCTACGCCAACAGCCCAGCGTCGATTCAAGACCTCAAAAATGGAATTCGTGAGGCTATCGAGGACATAGGGCAGCCACTTTGGGATTTGGTTATGGAAAATTGCATGAAAAGGATATGGTCCTGTAGGCGTGGTCGTAGTGGTCATTTGGCTGATGTTATTTTCCATTATTAACGGCATACCTTCCTCTTTATAATGAAATAAAGATCTGATCATTTATCTCAAAAAATGGCATTTTGCTTTGAATATCAAAATAACACCTCTTATTGGAAAACCCTTTATTACACAAACACACGGAGTTATACTTGAATTTTACCTCCTTACCTTTGGTGATGTGGGGGAGTTTATATCCAAAAACAGGTGATTGGTGTGGTTCACCTTTATTTTATTTATACAATATTTTGCCTGGCAGAGCTTACACTATTATTGTCTAATTAATTCTTAAAAACGACTTTCACTTCTTTCAGCTAAGTTTCCTTTTATCTTTTTTTTTTTTACGTGTCTTGGCCAAAACAGTGTCAGTAGGTATATACCACACTAGGTATTCTCGATATCGACGCGTACAGAAGCGAGAATATTCAAAAAAATTGTTCTCTCTTTTCAATGATGACACCACCGTACCGTCGAGATCTTGTCAAAAAAAAACATTTTGTTTTAACTATCACTCAGAAAAGCCAATAATCTACTCTACAGCTGCGCCGCCGAGATTTCAGAATGAAATCCTCGAGCTCTCTTACTTCGGTGCCCGAGTACCTTCACACGGGGTGAAAAATGCTTCATAAACATTTTTATCCCTGATATAATAATAATTTTTGCTTTGCACGTGAATGTACATGTCCAATCGTGGGCCCCGTTGACGACTTGCAACTGTGTAATTTAAGAGTTTTCATGGCGGGAAATATTGTTCGGCACGTTGTTTGTCAGTGCATATTTTCAATTTCTTTATTATTTTCTTGTTTTTGTTTTAGCATTTCTTTGCAATAAGAAACTTCTATTTTCATCGTCAACTGGGCATGGGAAAAATATGTGAAGAAACAGTTGACTTTGTTCCTTCGTGTATTTTTCTGATAAGCTAACCATGGTTTTAAGCATGGTTAGCTTATCAAAATTCTAGGTAGGTATACTAGGGTAGATATTATTGCTTTTGTGTGTTTGTGTATACACAAGATAGGGGTGCAAATGGAAATTTTTGCGAAAAATGCGATAAATCGCTGATTTGTTCAAATTTAGAGAAGTTGCGCGCAATTGTATTGACTGTCGTGGATCGTCCTTAACAGACTGGCGAGCGCGAGTTAGATCGAAATCCAACCCTAACATCATAAAAATAAACTCAATAGAAGATATAATAGAGAAATATTCTCAAAATATTTAAAGGTCATATTTGCCTTTGTAAATAATGCAGACATACATTAATATTTCATTTTAAAACTCAAACGCTTTAAAATGCGGTAATGTTCATGAAAAACAAAATATCACATTTCATCAAATTCAACGTTCCCACAGAACGTTGAACTAAATCACACAGTGTCAGCATTTTTGTACAAAAGCAAAGTACGGTAAGACCAATGCAATTTACTGTAAAAAGAAGATATTTGTATTAAGGGGGGTTACCACTGAAATCTTAAAAAACACGAAAAGTTAATACAAATTTACTGCAAATCTGTGCGTACTATCATGATAAAAATTGTACATAGTTAGAGAAAATGCATAAACTTAGGTAATGACGTGTCAAAAATAAAGATTTCGGGGTTTTATATGTATTTAATTAGCTTTAGAAAACTCTGGAATTCATGAAATTTGCAAAGTTTAGTACATCAAAACGTAATAATGGTACATTAAATAGATCAATTTGTACTTGAGTATGGAAGATCTTGGTCTGGAAGAGGCAGTGACGGAAAGAAAACCAGACAAAATATATGTTGGTTACTAATATATTTTAGTTTGAAAGTTGCTATTTTCCGAGACAATTAACTACCAAAATTATGATATTATTTCAATGAAAGTTCAATTTGTAACAAAGATCGAACGTTTTTCTGTTTATTTTGAAAAACTCAAATTTTTTAGTGCAATGATAAAGGAAATAAAGTCAATAATGTTAATGATGGTAACGGCAAAAATTTCTTGATTTATTATATTTTGCATACAATTTGGCGTTTTCAATTCATTCTATCATCGTCAGATGGAGTAATGTGCTTTTGGAAGGCTTTCATTTGTTTTGGAAGCTCAGCGGGCTGTAGCTGAATGCTTGGAGAGTGTGAGCCGTTATTTTCTGCATTAGGTATATGTATGTGTGTAGATTTCCCGGAATATTTGAATTTTTATCATTGGTAATTTGTTCATTTTTGCTTTTGAAGCGAGAAATTTTTTGCCAATTGTATTATGGTTATAGGTAACGAATTGTGAGTAACATTATTTAATCATGGGACGTATTAGTAAAATTCGGGCCAATAATTATTGAATAAAGACGAGAAAACTGAATATTGTTAGGTATGTTAATCTGTGTGTATGAAAAGGAAATAATCCTATAAATGTACAAATTTGTGAAATGTGAATTTGAATTTGTGAAATGTAAATGATTTTGATGAAATTTTGGAGGAAGGTTGGCTAAATTATAAATAGTTATTTTTTGTTGCGTTCCATTTATGACCGCGTTTTAGTGAAGCTGTAGAAAGGACAAAATGGAACTTTTTAAAGTTTTGAAGAGTTGTTTTTCGAATATATGTATGTAATTTAGAAAACTGAACCAAAATTGATGAGGTGTAGTGAGTTGTCACGATTATATACAGTGTGTACCAATTTTTTGACTACAATCGATTATCTTTCTAGCGACTATAATTACTACTAAGTACTATTAATTTATGTATGAATTGTTTTCAAAATGCGATTTTCGAAGAAGAAGCATTTTTACAAATTACAAAGAACTTGTGTCGACCAATAAAAGTATCGGCTTTGTACCAATGACATCTTTCTTTTGAAATTAATTTTTTAATTCTTTTTTATCTAAGAGGGAATCTGCCGACGAATATTTATGCGATTTAATATATATTTCGGTAAAAGCAACTTCTTTCTTATAAATGTTTTAATTGAGCTCATTGCACGAAAATTATTATGAGCGTTCCTTTCTCAGGTACTTGCAATGCCCATTTGATCGGGTTAATCTTCCTCTTTATATATTGATTATACCTTTAGATTGGCCCGTCCCCTCTAAAAGTTCGAGTGCTGTCATTATGTGATGAATCTTTTTATCAATCAGTTCTTCTGTAAGTACCAAAATAAATAGCTAATTCATCCAAAGCCTTTATAACGGGACCAATTTATACTCCCATTAGAATGGGCTCACCCCTTGCTTCACAGAGTTGTTTTTGGTAGATTTATTCGCCGTATTTTACGCATGCTTTGAAGTAATTTTTGACACTACTGCCTCCAAGAATAAGTAAACTAGCTGACCTTTCTGGCAACCAAAGATCTTCACGGAGTAACTATAACATTTTATCGAAATCGACTACTGTGGCTCTCACAGCGAATTTCTGCCGTAAAGAATCAATTAATTTTTTGAATACCACGTCCCGCGTCCTATTTTAAGTGAATAGAACTATGAAATGGGTAGAAATAAGAACTTCATGGACCAAAGCAAAAATTTTCCTTTGGGAGACACCTTCTCAAGAAGAAGACTGTCGGAGATTTTTAAATCTAATATATTTCTCTATTTACTGTACCTAAGCTTAGTGGTACTACCCATCGCGAATTTCAATGAAATATCTCCTAGCGGTTTGATGGCTTGCTCTGTTCTTATCTTCGTCTTTCTATCTACACGATATATCTATACTGCATTGACATAGCGACTACGACAACACTATTTTGTATTCCATTATTGTGTTTCAGATCTCTACAGGAAAGCACAAAAGAAAATTTAACCGCACAGCAAAGAAATTTTGCTAATATAAATGAAGAAAGATATGAAGCAGGTAAAATGAATGCCAGCCCAAATATTGCGGATTATAGCGAAATAGATTCGTTCTCAATTCTGATAGAAAAAGAAAATCAGGATGAAGATATGAACGAAAATTCCATGGAGGGATTTCGATTGGTAGATTTAAGGTACTTTTGGGAATGAATTGAAAATCCTAAATGAACAGAATTAACTATTTGCTATATTGGTAATCTTTCCGAGTGACAGTAACTCCGACTAGGCTAATCTGGTTGGATTGCGTTTCTTGAAACTTGAAAAATTTGATGCGAACAAAATTGAGGAATTAGATAGAGATAAAATTGTATATATGTACATATATACTAAAATTAGATTAGAAAATCTACCAGACATAGCTCAACCTGAAAATTGTGTTGTTGGTAAATTCAAATCTAATTCTCTAAAGTAGTTCTTTGGATATCTAGTTAATAAAATGGTAATCTGACAACGTGCGAACATTGCAAAAATTATATGGTAGGTATATTACAACTCAGAATTCTTGGAAGAGTTTTATTTGATGACCGACTTCAGTCAAATAAATTTGCCCAAGCATTAAATAGTGCCAGACAAATTACACGGAAATGTGTCTGATCAACAGGGCAGAGAGCATACATTTCGTTCGCTCCATGCCTGCTCCTCAACAAAATTCTAAGAAAAATACGACAGCCAAATTTAAAATCTCGCCATGCCTAAGCAATTCTACCCACTGACTTATAAGTCAGTGATTCTACCTTACTGCTGTGCAGATGCCCGACATGCTTTGGAGTACAATACAGACGAATATCACAGCATCATATAGCTTTGCATGTACATATAGTGATTTGTTTCAATTTTAAAATTGCATACTTTTATGCGTTTATGTGCACTAAGCTTTTGGAAACAGAAATCGTGAGCTTTTTTTTTGGTGTTAACCCCCCGGGGGGTATTGTACTCCAAAGCATGTCGGGCATCTGCACAGCAGTAAGGTAGAATCACTGACTTATAAGTCAGTGGGTAGAATTGCTTAGGCATGGCGAGATTTTAAATTTGGCTGTCGTATTTTTCTTAGAATTTTGTTGAGGAGCAGGCATGGAGGGAACGAAATGTATGCTCTCTGCCCTGTTGATCAGACACATTTCCGTGTAATTTGTCTGGCACTATTTAATGCTTGGGCAAATTTATTTGACTGAAGTCGGTCATCAAATAAAACTCTTCCAAGGATTCTGAGTTGTAATATACCTACCATATAATTTTTGCAATGTTCGCACGTTGTCAGATTACCATTTTATTAACTAGATATCCAAAGAACTACTTTAGAGAATTAGATTTGAATTTACCAACAACACAATTTTCAGGTTGAGCTATGTCTGGTAGATTTTCTAATCTAATTTTAGTATATATGTACATATATACAATTTTATCTCTATCTAATTCCTCAATTTTGTTCGCATCAAATTTTTCAAGTTTCAAGAAACGCAATCCAACCAGATTAGCCTAGTCGGAGTTACTGTCACTCGGAAAGATTACCAATATAGCAAATAGTTAATTCTTTTCTGCGACTCGATGTTAACACTGCCATCAAATCTGCCATTCTCGTGCTCTTTTCTTCCCTACTGGTGTGGTTATTGTATAACCCTGTGCATTGCAATGTTCATTTAGGATTTTCAATTCATTCCAAAAGTACCTTAAATCTACCAATCGAAATCCCTCCATGGAATTTTCGTTCATATCTTCATCCTGATTTTCTTTTTCTATCAGAATTGAGAACGAATCTATTTCGCTAT